>LR738709.1:464719066-464881783 GCA_902687465.1 Secale cereale | reverse complement strand
CCCCCCCCCCCCGGAGGGAAGTTTCCCCGGCAGAACAGCTCCACCGGAGCCCTAGATTGGTTCCGCCAAGGTTCCGCCTCAAGAAGGCGGCGCTTTGTCCCGAAAGCCTCCTTCTGATTTTTTCCAGGTCAAAAACCTTGATATAGCAGAAGATGGGCATCGAGGGGCTGCCAGGTGGCCCACGAGGCAGGGGGCCGGCCCAGGGGGGTAGGGCACGCCCCCACCCTCGTGGACGGTGGGTGGCCCCCCTCTCGTATCTCTTTCGCCAGATATTTTTTATATTTTCTGAAACGGTGTTTCGTGGAGTTTCAGGGCTTTTTGAGTTGTGCAGAATAGGTCTCCAATGTTTGCTCCTTTTCCAGCCCAGAATTCCAGCTGCCGGCATTCTCCCTCTTTATGTAAACCTTGTAAAATAAGAGAGAAAAGGAATATGTATTGTGACATAATGTGTAATAACAGCCCATAATGCACTAAATATCAATATAAAAGCATGATGCAAAATGGATGTATCAAGGTGCCGTACGTTCGGTGCTTGGATCGGTTGGATCACGAAGACATTCGACTACATCAACCGTATCACTAGATGCTTCCGCTTTCGGTATACGAGGGTACGTAGACACACTCTTCCAGCTCGTTGCTATGCTTCTCCTAGATAGACTTGCGTGATCGTAGGATTTTTTTTAAATACTACGTTCCCCAACACTTCATGCATGGCATTGAGCCAATTGGGGTCTTCGAGCGCCTCATAAACCTTTTGAGATTCAACACAAGAGACAAACGCTTGATGAGCATAATAGTTTGCTAATTGTCTATGAGTGCTTACCCCCTTTGTGATGCTTCCAAGTATATTCTCCATGTGATGCTCTCTAGAAGCGAGCCTGGAAGCAACTTTAGCAGCACGACGCTCCAATTCCTCTCAAGTGATAGTTGAGCAGTTGTGAGTTGATCATCTTGAGCGTCATCATGAGCTTGATCTTGATCTTGAGCTTGCTCTTGATCTTGAACATGACCGGGAGAGGGAACTTGGTCTTGTGCATCAATTGATGGATCATCACCATCTTGCGGTTGATCTTGCACTTGGCCTCGTTCATTGGGTTGAGGGCCTTCACTTTGTTCTTCGGAAGCGTGTGGGTCTTGGGTTGGTGATGGTTCCACTTCAATGGAACATTGTCCTTCTCCTTCGGCCACAAGGGGTTCCTCAATGGGTAGGATATGACCAACACCCATTCTTCTTATGGCTTGAGGAGGAATTTCATCACCTACATCACAAGTACCACTTTGCTCCACTTGGGAGCCGTTATTCTCATAAAACTCTACGTTACACGTCTCCACAATGAGTCCATTGGACTTGTTGAGGACACGGTAAGCATGAGAGTTTGTAGCATAACCAACAAATATGCCCTCATGAGCTCTAGCTTCAAATTTAGACAAACAAACACCTTTCTTGAGTATGAAACACTTACAACCGAACACCCTGAAGTACTTGAGGTTGGGCTTGTTACCGGTAAGTATCTCATATGGAGTCTTGTTTAAGCCTTTGCGGAGATAGAGCCGATTGGATGCATGACAAGTGGTGTTGATGGCTTTGGCCCAAAAGTTGTACGGAGACTTGAACTCCGCCATCATGGTCCTTGTCGTGTCCATCAATGTCCGGTTCTTTCTCTCCGCCACACCATTTTGTTGAGGGGTATACGGTGCGGCATATTGATGCTTGATCCCCTCACCACTAAGAAACTCATCCAAGGTGTAATTCTTGAACTCGGTGCCGTTGTCACTTCGAATCATCAAGATCTTTGCATCATGTTGTCGTTGAGCTTCATTTGCAATGTTGATGATGGTTTGTTGGGTCTCACTCTTCCTCTTGAAGAAGTATACTCTAAGTGTATCTTGAATAGTCATCTACAATCACCAAGCAATACTTTCTACCCCCAAGACTATCAAAGGATGGAGGCCCAAAGAGATAGATGTGGAGGAGCTCTAAAGGTCTCGTTGAATAGATGATAGTCGTGGGAGGGTCAGCCTTCTCATGTAGCATTCCTTCGATACAAGCACTTCAAGCACGATCTTTGGCAAAACTAACATTTGTTAGTCCACAGACATGGTCCCCCTTGAGAAGACTTTGAAAAGATCTCACATTGACATGGGCTAAACGGCGATGCCAAAGCCATCCCACATCAACTTTAGCCATTAGGCATGTCGCGGTCTTAGTGGGTCGATCTGAGAAGTTAACCACATGGAGACTGTTCTCGACATGCCCAATGAAGGCTACTTTAAGAGTCTTTCTCCACAAGAGGGCCACGGTATCAATATCAAAGAATGTAGCAAAGCCCATGAGTGCAAGTTGACGAACGGAAAGTAAATTGTATGCAAGGGACTCAACAAGCATGACTTTCTCGATCGTGAGATCATGAGAAATGACAACCTTGCCAAGCCCCAATACCTTTGAAGATGAAGCATCACCCCATTCTACATTGGTGGCCATAGATGAACCTTTGTGCACGTCCACCACCAAGTCTTTTCTTCTGGTCATATGATTTGTGGCTCCACTATCGAGCAACCAAGATCCCCCACCGGAAGCAAACTCCTACAAGAGATCAATGCTTGGATATAGGTACCGATTTTGTAATGGGTCCTTTGAGGTTAGTAACAAGGGTCTTAGGAACCCAAATTGACCATTCAATGTACACATAAGAAGAACCAACAAATTTAGCAAAAACATGTCCATCACTAGCACGACATAACACATAAGACAGGTTAAAGTCGCCGGCTTTGTTGGAAGGAGTGGCATTGGTTTTCTCGACTCCACCACCCTCCACATTGTTCCTCTTCTTCTTAGGAGTACCCTCTCCCTCCTTCACAAAGGTTTGCTTGAGAGGAGGGGGTTGCTTGGTCTTATCATTCTTCTTCTTCTTGGACTTGTGTAATGCCCAGTATGCGGCTATGTCCCCCATGTGTCGAGGCACGACTTAAGGACATAAACACATACTAGAATGATCTCAAGTATGTTATCTTTGCACATATCATGTAAAATTCAAGGATGAAATTGTAAAATGATAGTTGTCTTACACTCGCCATGTCACACAATGAATACAATAGCATACAACATCCAAACAACATCAGGGTCCGACTACGGACGGAATCCAAACGAGAAAGATACCATAAATAACACAAGACCGGATCCTCCCAGTAAGAACCACTACTGATCGTCGGGATAAGACACATAGTAACGACCACGCTCTTCATCGAACTCCCAGTGAAGTTCCGAACCATCTCATGCATTGTTCTCAATGGTACCAGCATCTGGTGTGTGTTGAATCTGTGAGCCACAGAGGACTCAGCAATCCCATTCCCGGGTATCAAAACTACCAAAACCTTAGGTGTGGCAAGGCTATAAACAAGGGTTGCTGCAAGCACTAAGCGCTAGCTTACGAGTTTAGAGCGAGAAGAGAACAAGTGCCAACGATCGCCAAGTTGATCAAGAAGTGATCCTAGCTACTCGCGATCAACCATAACCCCACTGTGTTCACTTCCCGAAGCCCTTCGGAAATAGACCATCATGGTTACTCACACAGGTAGTGTATTCTTAAATAAGGTGTCAAGTTATCTACAACCGGATATTAACAAATTCACATCTGCCACATAACCGCGGGCACGGCTTTCTAAAGATCAAACCCTGCAGGGGTGTCCCAACTTAGATCATTACAAGCTCACGATCTGCGGAGTCGCAACTCCAAAGTGGGAAGACCCGAGTATTCTCAGAATCCCGTGCTCAAGATATTTCGACAAAGGTAAAACTAATCCAGCAAGACCTCCCGGCGTGCCGACACCCTGATATTAGCCGCGCGTATCTCGTCTTAGGCCACGACCGGATGGCCGATGCTACAGGTTATACCAGATACCTCGGGTTTCCCCAAGGCGGCCCTGCAGGACCCCCCAGTTTGGACCAACACTCATGAGGAGCACTGGCCCGGGTTTTTAATTAAGTCCACGGGGTATCTAGTCCCTATGCAAATTTTAGTTGTTAGGCAAATATAAAACCAATGTTGGGCCTTGCTGGAAAAGCTTTAAATAGAGCGAATTATCAAGAGGGGCCCATAAACCCCAACCGTGTTAGGAACGCAAAATCAAGGAACATAACACCGGTTTATCGGATCCTAGGGTGGCATGAGTGGAACAAAACACCAAGCAGAAAGGCTTAGCCTTCCACCCATTGCAAATATATGGGTGAATTAGTTTAATAGGTATTATATATTGTGTTACCCCAACAACAACTTCATCATGGAACAATCTTCAAAACTTCACCTGCAACTAACAACGCTATAAGAGGGGCTGATCGATGCTTACTTAGCCAACAACGGTTTGCTAGGAAGGTGGTTAGAGAGTTTCAAGGCAACAATAGGAGGGATGACAAACAGTAATGGGCATCAAGGCAATTCTAAAGAGCGAGACATCTAGCATAGGCAAAGATAGAAGTGATATCTGGGAATGGTCATCTTGCTTGTTGATTCCACGGAGGGATTGTAACCTTGCTCCTCAAACACAGCCTCAAAAGGAACCTCGAACTCCGAACCGTCACCGGGATCTAACCAACACAATAGCACAACAACGGCACAATATCAAACACGGTGCAACGCACAACCAACATGATGCAAAACATATCATGGGGTGTAAGTATGATGTGCGTATGCATGAGGATGCTCTCGAGCCTAAGGAGAAGGTGATGGAAATGGCCTCATCTTGGGAAACCAACCAAGCCACTGGATAGATTGGAAGATTTTGGTTGAAATCGATATAAAGATTACCGGAAACGGATGCACGGTTTGCAAATGACAAGCAAAACAGGATGCAATGCGAAACTGCAGTTTACATCACACTGCATCTTTGGAGCAAGAAATAATTATGCCACATCACCCAAACATGAAGACAAAAGGCATGGATGTGAAATAGACATGATACTTAACAAGCATGAACTTAGAGCACACCAAAGAACTTGCTGGAACACAATTAAACAAGCATGGCAAGTTGCAATAAATTTATAGAATTCTCAGACTTAGTGAAAATTACAAGGCATGTCAGAAATTACAACGAGTAGGCATGTTTGCAAGCTTGTGCAGCTCAACTCAAAGCATACCATGGCTTGTAAAGATAACCAACAGCAAGAAGACATATTTGAGAAGCTACTCATGGCAAGAACATTGGCATAGGATGCATGGAACACTAGCTATACTCGTGGCAAAACTGAACTTGTTGATAACATGCTGACAGATACATTTTATAGCCACTAGAGAGCATGAAAACAACAAGCTACAGCAAGCCAACATGCAAGAAAAAGGCATGGCAATAAAATACATGACATGCTCTTCAAGAATAACCACATGGCTACTTCTACAACATGCTAGAACATGACCCACACATCATGGCAAAAGTGCAAAAGTTTATCCAGACTTGGCAAAAACTGGGCATGCTGATAGAAATTTTTTATAGCAACTTGAGGGCCTCAAAAGAACAAGCTACAGCATGGCATCATGGCAAACCAGAGCATGGATAGCTAGAGCATAACTGTAGGATCGAAGAAGTAGGTCTAGAGGGGGGGTGATTAGACTACTTGACAAGATAAAAATCTGACTTTTGGTTGAGCAAAGTTTTTAGGCAGTTTTGCAATTAAGATCAAGTCAAGTAACATACTACACATGCAATTCTAGAGTATGGGCAGCGGAAAGTAAATTGCATATATAGTAGATAGAGGTGGAGAAGATCAAACGTAGTTTGGTGACACGAAGATTTTTGTCGTGGTTCCGATAGGTGGTGCTATCGTACATCCACGTTGATGGAGACTTCAACCCACGGAGGGTAACGGCTGCGCGAGTCCACGGAGGGCTCCACCCACGAAGGGTCCACGAAGAAGCAACCTTGTCTATTCCATCATGGCCTACGCCCACGGAGGACTAGCCTTACTCGGGGTAGATCTTCACGAAGTAGGCGATCTCCTTGCCCTTACAAACTTCTTGGTTCAACTCCACATCTCAAAGACGGAGGCTCCCAAGCGACACCTAACCAATCTAGGAGGCACCACCCTCCAAAAGGTAATAGACGGTGTTGATGATGATGAACTCCTTGCTCTTGTGCTTCAAATGATAATCTCCCCAACACTCAACTCTCCTCACTGATATGGCTGTGGTGGAAGAAAGATTTGAGTGGAAAGCAACTTGGGAAGGCTAGAGATCAAGTTTCATATGGTAGGAATGGAATGGCTTGATCTCAACACAAGGGTAGGTGGTTCACTTCTCAGAAAGTGTATGGTAGAAGTGGTGGTACTTTCTGATGGCTCTCCTCAACAATGAGAAGGGGGTGGAGGGGTATATATAGCCTCCACACAAAATCCAACCGTTACACACACATTTGACCAATCTCGGTGAGACCGAAGTGAAAACTCGGTCAGACCGAAAGTTCAAATATAGTGAACGTTGGGATTTTCGATGGGACCGAAAATACCATCTCGGTGTGACCGAAAGTGCATCTGATATGAACGTTGGAGATTTCGGTGAGACCGAGAAAGAAAACTCGGTTGGACCGATTTGAGAAAAGACAGGAACATGCCAGAATCGGTGGGACCGAAAATGAATTATCGGTGAGACCGATTTGAGTCAAGACAGAAGCTTGCCCATTTCGGTGAGACCGATAATACAAACTCGGTTATTCCGAAATGATGTGAAATGGTTACAGAAGGTTGGCAGTTCAGTTTCGGTGAGACCGATCTCAAACTCGGTAAGACCGATTTTTCTAGGGTTTGGAATATGGCAGAAGTGGTTCATCTCGGTGGGACTGAGTTGGAAGAATCGGTTTGTCCGAGATTACTTATGAGTGTGTTTGGTAGTGAAAGGTGCTGATAGTTGAAGGAGCTAAATCACTAAGCACTTGAGCAACCAGATCATCAACACAACCTCATCCCCTTTTAATAGTATTGGCTTTCCTATGGACTCAATGTGATCTTGGATCACTAAACCAAAAATAGAGTCTTGAGCTTTTGCCAATGCTTGCCTTAGCATTTGAGGGGTCCACTTCTTCAGTCATCTTGCCATACCAATGTGATTGGATTTCCTGAAACATACTTGATAAAAGCATTAGTCCAACCACAAAGTATGTTGTCATTAATTACCAAAACCACCCGGAGAGCAAATGTGCTTTCAATCTCCCCCTTTTTGGTAATTGATGGCAACACACTAAAATTATACTAAACAAGACATCAAAGCTTATTGAAAGAAAGACAGAATTATCATGAAACTTTGACAAGCATGTAGTACACAGGCTCCCCCTACAAGTGTGCAAGATTTTCATAAATTATGGTTTTGGACTACCACAAGCACACAAGAGAGATAAGCAAGATGTGCTACATGCAGCTTGGCTATATGCATCAGAGCAGAAGAAAAGGAATCGAGTGATAATGCATATGTGCATGGTGATTTCTTGCAAACAAGTATTTACAAGCAAGTCACCATCATGCACATTCAGCAAGATGCATATACTTACCTTGAGGTTCCTTGACATTGTACCTGAAGGGATACACTTGAGAAAACATGGTTAGATAACACAAGAGTATTCCTTCAACCAACTGCAAGAACATCAAGAGTACCAAGCCAGGGAGGACATGTATAAAGAGTGTCTCATATTTGAGCACAGGCTTGAATCAGCAACCATGTCTCCGAAGCTAAAAGATTTTCAATGAACTCTGAGAGATTTTGCTTTTCATAGGATATCAATTGTGAAGATTCCTCTAAGTTTTCTCCCCTTAAGCTAAAAGATTCCATGAGATACCAATTGTGAGAACAAGGGGTGTGATGGAAAAAAAAGCAAAATCAAAAGAAAGATGCCAATTGTAATGTTCAATGTAAAACACGACAAAGCTTTGATGTGATTCTCTCCCCCTTAAGATAAGATTGCTTTTGTTCTTCCCTTAAGTCTTATCTTCTCCCCTACTCCCCCTATTCCCCCTAAGTTCTCTCCCCCTTTGACATCAAGTGCCGAAAAGGACAGCAAACTAGGTAGGACAGGAAAGATGGAAAGAAAGAAAGAAAGAAAGAAGTGGGATCCTTAAGAATCACAACAGGGCAAATAAGAACATTCAGAGAAACAGTTTGAGTCTAAATTTGAGTCTTCTCCCTCTTTAAAATTTAAAATTTGAGTCTGAATTTGAGTCCTCTCCCTCTTTAAAAAAAGAAAGAATTCAGCTCACTTTGCGAGGAGTATTTCAAAAGATTTGCAATGAATTTGTAAAATATTTTCAAGGAATTGATCAGAGCCATAAAAAGATTTCCAGAAGGATATTCACAAAGAGACATAAGAAAAGAAATAAAAAGATTCCTAGATGAAGTTTTTTTTTTTGATTAAAGAAAACTCAATGAGAGAACATAAGAGAAAACAGAAAAACTCCAAAAGCATATGTACTTCATCTAGATAAAGGTCGGCGACAAAGTCACCTATGTTTGAGTATATTGACTTAGGAGTCAAATGAGGACATTTGATCATAGGTCATACTCATCGTTTAAGCTCGAAATGGGGTTGCCATTTTTTGATTAAGCATTTGATGTGATCACATCTTATGAAGCTGCTTGTACTCATGACTTTGAGCAAAGCTCCTCAAAGATGTGAAGAACATACCTTGGGCTTGTTGATGCTTTGCTCATGTAGGTAGACTTGATGTAGGTGCTCATTGAATGTGAAGTTGGAGTGCCATTTCTACTTGTATAGTTCATCTTCCTACATGGGTTAGGCAAGCAAGGAAATACTCGGGGATATCCAAGATGACAAGAGTGAAATACTAGATGTATAAGATGTCAAAAAGGATATGTGGAATTTTGTTCCTTGAACTCAACATCCCAAAGGGCTAGATACTTGGTCAATGACAAGATTACTCAAGAATTGAGTGTGTGGTAATCTTGTGGAATGTAGATCATCCAAGTACCTGCAAGGAGTTAGATGCAATACAAGGAGGTAAATGTGTCCAAGACATATGATCATCATCATAAGAGAAATATCAAGGATTAGTCAAGAGGCTCATGCCTTGCATGCATCAATGGAGTTATCACTCCAAGTTTGAAGCATCAATGATGTTCAACTCACTCCTTAAGCGACAAAACACTTTCTCATCAAGAGGTTTTGTAAATATATCAGCAAGTTGTTTGTCAGTACGAACATGCTTAAGATTAATATCACCCTTGGCAATATGATCACGAATAAAATGGTGACGAACTTCAATATGCTTTGTTCGAGAGTGTTGCACAGGATTGTGTCCAATCTTGATTGCACTCTCATTGTCACAAAGCAAGGGAACACGTCTCACATGTATCCCATAATCTTTAAGCGTTTGTGTCATCCATAGTAATTGAGCACAACACGAACCAGCAGCAATATATTCTGCTTCGGCAGTGGATAAAGATACCGAATTTTGTTTCTTGGAGGACCAAGATACAAGGGATCGACCAAGAAATTGACACGTACCCGAAGTTGACTTTCTATCAACCTTGTCACCGGCATAGTCCGAGTCGGAATAGCCAACAAGATCGAAAGAGGCTCTCTTAGGATACCAAATGCCAAAGTTTGGTGTGTGTATCAGGTATCTCACTATCCTTTTAACAGCTTTAAGATGACATTCTTTAGGAGCTGCTTGATATCGCGCACACATGCATACACTCAACATTATGTCAGGACGAGAAGCACAAAGATATAGTAGAGAACCAATCATAGAACGGTAAACCTTTTGATCAACGGGTTCTCCATCCTTTGTCAAGTCATTATGTCCACTAGTAGGCATGGGGGTACTCATACCTTTGCTTTCTTGCATGTTGAACTTCTTGAAGAGATCCTTGGTGTACTTTGTTTGTGAGACAAAAGTACCCTCCTTAGATTGCTTGATTTGCAACCCAAGGAAGAATTTGAGTTCACACATCATGGACATTTCATACTTCTCCGACATGAGCTGTCCAAACTTCTTGCTAAAATGGGGGTTAGTTGAACCAAAGATAATATCATCAACATATATTTGGCACACAAATAGTTCACCATTAACCCTTTTTGTGAACAGCGTTGAGTCTATCTTTCCAATCTCAAAGCCTTTTTCAAGAAGAAAACTAGTTAAGCATTTGTACCAAGCTCTAGGAGCTTGTTTAAGACCATAAAGAGCTTTGTGCAACTTGTAAACATGATTAGGCTTTTTGGGATTCACAAAACCGGGAGGTTGTTTTACAAATACTTCCTCCTCAATTTCACCATTTAGAAAAGCACTTTTGATGTCCATTTGATAGAGAGTAATATCATGATGATTGGCATAAGCAAGAAGAATGCGAATGGACTCAAGTCTAGCAACGGGGGCATAGGTCTCACCATAGTCCATACCTTCGACTTGTGTGTAGCCTTGAGCTACGAGACGAGCCTTGTTGCGGATGACTTGTCCATCTTCATCTTGCTTGTTCCGAAACACCCATTTGGTTCCAATGATGTTTTGATCATCGTTGGGCTTCTCTACCAAAGTCCACACCTTGTTCCTCTCGAAGTTGTGTAGTTCTTCGTGCATAGCGTTCACCCAATCCGGGTCTTTAAGTGCTTCTTCTACCTTCATAGGTTCAATACTAGAGATAAATGAGTAATGCTCACAAAAGTTAGCTAAGCGAGTTTTAGAGCGAGTAATTCTCCCGGAGTTGATGTCGTTCATCATTTGTTCCACGGGATGATTCTTCTTGACTCTTGCTCGAACTCGGGATAGCTTTTGTTGATGTTGTGGCTCAGCTTCCTCATCATCTTCATCTTCCTCTTCTTCTTCTTCATTGTTGTTGGTGTTGTCTTGAGGTGGTGGAGAAGGAGGTTGTGGTGGATCTTCTTGTTGCATTTCCTCATCTTGGTGAGTTCCACTTGTGGAGGCCTCCATGTTGCCTTGAGGTTCATCTCTCTGTGAGGTAGGTGGCTCCACATATATAGATGAGGTACTCTCCTTCACCTCCATGGGACGAATCTTTCCAATAGATAAATCTTGGATTGCTTCCGATGGGTCCTTGTCTCCTACATCAATAGGCATTTGCTCTACTTGCGAGCCATTAGATTCATCAAACTTCACGTCTACCGTCTCTTCAACCTTTTGGGTGAAATTATTGTAGACACGGTAGGTGTGGGAGTTTGATCCATAACCAAGAAGAAAGCCTTCATGAGATTTAGGAGCAAATTTAGACCGACGATGCTTATCAAGGATATATCATTTTGAACCAAAGACACGAAAGTATCCCACTTGGGGTTTGTTACCGGTGAGAAGCTCGTATGATGTCTTGCCGAGAAGCTTATGAAGATAAAGCATGTTGATAGCATGACAAGCTGTCTCGACCGCTTCTCCCCAAAAGTGTTTCGGTGTCTTGTATTCATCAAGCATCGTTCTTGCCATCTCTATGAGCGTTCGGTTCTTCCTCTCAACAACTCCATTTTGTTGAGGAGTGTACGTAGCCGAGAACTCATGTAGAATCCCTTCCTCATCGAGAAAAGAGTCTACATTGGCGTTCTTGAACTCCGTTCCATTGTCACTCCGAACTTTCTTGATTTTCACCTCAAATTGATTTTGGGCCTTTTTGGCAAAGGTCTTGAAGATCCTCTGAACCTGCGATTTATCATCAAGGAAAAATACCCACGTAAATCTGGAATAATCATCAACTATAACTAGACCAAAGGAGTTACCACCAAGGCTTTTGTAAGCATTGGGACCGAAGAGATCCATATGAAGAAGCTCAAGCGGTCTCCTAGTGGTCATGATGTTTTTCACGGGATGACTTCCACCAACTTGTTTTCCTGCTTGACAAGCACTACAAAGTCTATCTTTGTCAAAGAAAACATCTTTAACACCAAGAATATGATCACCTTTGATTAGCTTGTCTAGATTACGCATACCAACATGTCCTAGCCTTCTATGCCATAACCAACCTTTAGAAGATTTAGCAATGAAACAAGCTCTAGGTTGGGCTTTCTTAGTGAAATCAACAATATATAGATCACCTCTACGAATACCAGTAAAAGCCATGTTTTGATTATCACGACGAAAGACTTGGCAATCTACTTTGGTGAATAGCACATTGAATCCAAAGTCAGCTAATCTAGACACGGAAAGTAAATTGTATCCAAGAGATTCTACAAGCATGACATTTTGAATAGAGCTATCATGAGATATGGCCACCTTACCAAGGCCAAGTACCTTACCCTTGGAGTTGTCTCCAAAAGTCACATACTTGCGTGGACCATCGTTCTTTGCAAGCTCTCGAAACATGTCTTTGTCTCCGGTCATGTGATCGGTGCATCCACTATCAAGAATCCACTCTTTTCCACCGGACATGTAGTCTCTCATATTTGCCATAAGATTGAGACTCTTCATGACCTTGTCTAGCTCGGTGTCCGAATCGGAGTAATCATCATCATGCTCATGCTCATCATCATATTGACCCATAGATTGTTCATCATCAACACCTAGGTCAATTTGATAAGTACTTGCATTAGTTTGGTCAATGTGACAATAATCTTCGGAATGCAATGCAAGAGCATTTCTAATTATAACATTGATAAGACCGGGATCACCCTTCTTTTTCATAAGATCACGAAGCTCAAAGAAGCATTTATCAAAGTTGGGATCATTTGGGTGCAACTTATCAAATTCAATAGTCTTGTGTAGAATTTCATCAAGACCTCTCATAGAGTAGTCCGGATAAAGTTCTTCCAAGAATTTCCACATAGCATAGGCACACTCAAAGTTTGTAACAAGATTAAGCAAGTCATCAGGTAACCCTCTAATGATAAGATTTACAGTTCTAAGGTTACGAAGCAAATCAAGCTCTTCATCCATGGTAGGGTGCAAGGGATCAACAGGAGGCACATAAGGGGTTTCAACATATTTGCACAAATTGTACATTTTAAAGATACTAAGCATTTCAACCCTCCAAGAGTTATAGAACCTTCCATCAAGAACAGGCACTCTATGGCTAACACTCCCAACCGTAGACACGTCCATCTTCCTCCAATGGTGTGTAAACCAAAGCAATGGAGACCAAAGCTCTGATACCAATTGTAGGATCGAAGAAGTAGGTCTAGAGGGGGGGTGATTAGACTACTTGACAAGATAAAAATCTGCCTTTTGGTTGAGCAAAGTTTTTAGGCAGTTTTGCAATTAAGATCAAGTCAAGTAACATACTACACATGCAATTCTAGAGTATGGGCAGCGGAAAGTAAATTGCATATATAGTAGATAGAGGTGGAGAAGATCAAACGCAGTTTGGTGACACGAAGATTTTTGTCGTGGTTCCGATAGGTGGTGCTATCGTACATCCACGTTGATGGAGACTTCAACCCACGGAGGGTAACGGCTGCGCGAGTCCACGGAGGGCTCCACCCACGAAGGGTCCACGAAGAAGCAACCTTGTCTATTCCATCATGGCCTACGCCCACGGAGGACTAGCCTTACTCGGGGTAGATCTTCACGAAGTAGGCGATCTCCTTGCCCTTACAAACTTCTTGGTTCAACTCCACATCTCAAAGACGGAGGCTCCCAAGCGACACCTAACCAATCTAGGAGGCACCACCCTCCAAAAGGTAATAGACGGTGTTGATGATGATGAACTCCTTGCTCTTGTGCTTCAAATGATAATCTCCCCAACACTCAACTCTCCTCACTGATATGGCTGTGGTGGAAGAAAGATTTGAGTGGAAAGCAACTTGGGAAGGCTAGAGATCAAGTTTCATATGGTAGGAATGGAATGGCTTGATCTCAACACAAGGGTAGGTGGTTCACTTCTCAGAAAGTGTATGGTAGAAGTGGTGGTACTTTCTGATGGCTCTCCTCAACAATGAGAAGGGGGTGGAGGGGTATATATAGCCTCCACACAAAATCCAACCGTTACACACACATTTGACCAATCTCGGTGAGACCGAAGTGAAAACTCGGTCAGACCGAAAGTTCAAATATAGTGAACGTTGGGATTTTCGGTGGGACCGAAAATACCATCTCGGTGTGACCGAAAGTGCATCTGATATGAACGTTGGAGATTTCGGTGAGACCGAGAAAGAAAACTTGGTTGGACCGATTTGAGAAAAGACAGGAACATGCCAGAATCGGTGGGACCGAAAATGAATTATCGGTGAGACCGATTTGAGTCAAGACAGAAGCTTGCCCATTTCGGTGAGACCGATAATACAAACTCGGTTATTCCGAAATGATGTGAAATGGTTACAGAAGGTTGGCAGTTCAGTTTCGGTGAGACCGATCTCAAACTCGGTAAGACCGATTTTTCTAGGGTTTGGAATATGGCAGAAGTGGTTCATCTCGGTGGGACTGAGTTGGAAGAATCGGTTTGTCCGAGATTACTTATGAGTGTGTTTGGTAGTGAAAGGTGCTGATAGTTGAAGGAGCTAAATCACTAAGCACTTGAGCAACCAGATCATCAACACAACCTCATCCCCTTTTAATAGTATTGGCTTTCCTATGGACTCAATGTGATCTTGGATCACTAAACCAAAAATAGAGTCTTGAGCTTTTGCCAATGCTTGCCTTAGCATTTGAGGGGTCCACTTCTTCAGTCATCTTGCCATACCAATGTGATTGGATTTCCTGAAACATACTTGATAAAAGCATTAGTCCAACCACAAAGTTTGTTGTCATTAATTACCAAAACCACCCGGAGAGCAAATGTGCTTTCAATAACATATACATCAAGGAACGCCCACTAGGCAACTCTAAACATGCACAACAATGACGGTGGCATCATGGAAACATGGCAATAAAATTAACAGATTCACACTTAGCAGAAATTTATCATCATGATGACATGTTAACAAGCTTGTTGCACTCATCTCAAGACATATCATGGCATGAAAATGAATCTATCATATAGAGCACATTCCAAAGAGCAAAACTCATGTTGACACCTAGCTCATATGACACATGGATGAATATACACAAGCAGGACAAAACATCATCTCATAACAAGTTCAGAAACTTATCAGCCAAATGCACTTTTGCAACAGAGATAAACATGCCAATATGACACCTAACATGAATGCTACAGCAACCAACATGTAGAGCACTTCACAATGAACATCTGGACATTTCATTCACTCCATTCGGACCAACATGCACAAAGTTACTAGCTCACAAACATACCAACAAATTTACACAGACAACAAGTGTTGAAACAGTTTCATCATGATGCACTCTTGTCACCAACATTAAGTCAAATAGATGAACTCTAACATGCATGAAACTGATACTAACATGTAGAGCACAACGAGACGAACATTTCGACAGATCATATGCGCAAAACGGAGCACCGAGCACAAAGTTACTACATGATGAAGGAGGCAACAAATTTACGTAGATCTGGGACTTCATGGGATTTATACCTCCACAAAAGTCAACGCGGGACGGATCCGCGCGGGATGGGGAGATCCGGGATGGGACGGAGCGTTTGGTTCGGGGCATTGGTGGATCTGGTCTCGCCTGGACCAGATCGGGATCCGGCCGGAGCTCCGGCTGCCGGAGTTGGAGAAGACGCCGCAGTGGCGACCTGGGAGGCGGGCCGGCGAGGCGAGGAGGCAGCGGGGCGCGACGGCGACGAGGTAGCCGGAGCGCGGGGATCCGGCGGCACGGACCGCTGTGGCCGGCGGCGGAGAGGCCATGGCGCCGACCAGCGGGCGCGGACGGGCTCGCCGGCGGGGTAGCGGCGACCGGCGGGCGCCGACGGAGTCCGGCCGGCGGAGACGAGGCTCGCGGGCGGCGGTCGTCGCGTCGGGCGGCGGGGCGATGGCACGAGGGCGCGGGGCGGAGCTTCAGGCCGCGAGGGCCGGTGGCGGGCCGCGCGGGCCACGGTGCCACGTGGCGACGTCTGAGTGGCTGAGGGGCCCGGTGCGGACGCGTCTGATCGGAACAGACGTGTCCGGCAGCGCGGAGGAGCTCGGGTTAGGGCTTTGTCCGCAAAATGGAGGGGATGGGGCTGTTTTATAGGTAGAGGGAGCTAGGAGACTCCAAATGAGGAGCGGTTTACGCCCACACGATCACGATCCGACGACCGAGAGGATGGGAGTGGTTGTGTTGGGTTAGTGGGCTGTTGTGGAGGGGTGTTGTGCCAAAAGGAAGAGGAGCTTTTAGCCAACGAGGTTGATCGTTGTTGTATCAAACAACCTCCAAACGTGATGAAACATGACAGGCGGCCTACACGTACTAAAACAACAACGCACGACAAGTCTCACCCCATTCCGAGAATGTTCTACGGCCATACACGAAAGAAGGACTCGGGGGTGCCACGGGCACGTGTGTGAGTGTCGGAACTCGAAACGGACAACGGGACGAGACGAGCATGATCGGGTGCAAGTGACAACACGAATGCAATGCAATGCACATGCTGACATGACATGGATGATATGCACACACGCACACGGCAAAACCGAAGAAACCCGAAATGAAGGAAGAGCCCAGAATGGAATTGATGAAGTCAACGTTGCATATATTGCCATAAATGGAATTGTTACATCCGGGGTGTTACAAACTCTCCTCCACTACAAAAAGATCTCGTCCCGAGATCTAGGACTGAAAGAAGGCGGGATACTCGGAACGGAGATGATCTTCTCGTTCCCATGTAGCTTCTCGATCGGTGTCGGGGATATACCCCGCGGTATGACCCGGCCGGACATATGACCCGGCCGGACTTGGCGGTTTACTTGAGATGGTTTACACTTGGCGATTCACTAGTAACCCGGCGGGCGGATCACAGATGACAAGGCCCAAGGCCCAGAAGGCCGATTCATGTTATGGTGGGCCGGTTTAAGAGGAAGACATAAGGAATATTCTCCTACAAAGGAAGCAAGACTAGGACTCCACTTGTAATAGAGTAGTCCTAATCTAACTAGGACTAGTCATGTAAACCGCCTCTTCAACATATATAAGGAGGGGCGGGGCTCCCCAAAGAGGGGGGAGTTCTCACAAGTTAGAGGCGCCATATTCTTTAGGGCTAGACACAACTAAAGGAGAGCCAGTTTACCGGCGACACCATGAGGGTCATAATGAGATCTAGCCTCAAACAGCATGTAGGGCTATTACCGGATGATGTTTCCCGAGGCCCGTAGCTATCTAAATCCTTGTCTTGTGTGTTGCGTCTCTCGATTCCGCTCAATCCCTCTCAAGCTACCACATAGATGCGTTGGCCTCATGACTAAGTCCTCACACTAGGACATCTGCCGTGACAATTCCACGATATTTGGCGCCCACCGTGGGGCCTGCGCACGATGGTGTTGAGATCTTGGAGGGCACACTTTTAGGATCGAGAAGCTCGTGATTGATCAGATGAAGAAGAATTGGAGGGAAGTTAAGATTGCGTCGCGCGTCGCCGCATGCACAGGAGATCCGGCGATTTGAAGCCAGACCAATTTTTGAAGCATGTTCCCGAGACGACAGAGTTCACGGTAGATTTGGTCCACACCATGACTTGTGATCGAATCAGAAGGACTTACAGATTCGAAAACAAGAAGCAATCTATTCCGTGCATCAAGGAGTATTAAAAAGTGCAGTTCTGACTACCCTCCTGATCCGACGACCTAACCAAGACCATCATAAGAGTTTGTCACATGGGGGCTTCTGTGTGCAAGGGAGTTCCTATGGCCTCTTAAATCGGTGACCGCCTCAAGACCATCATAAGAGCACAGCTCTGGCTGCTTCGGCAATTTCCACATGATGATGAGGGGCAAAAGAGAGTTTGATGCCTAGCACAACTCAAACATAGGCCCCGACGAGCAATGCTCAAATGCTACCTGGGGGCTCCTGATGCAAGACGTCAGCGAGTTGAAAACTCTTGTAGTAAACACGGCTTGGAAGCTTGGTGTATACACCTGAAAGCACATTTGCTCCCTGGGTGGTTTTGGTAATTAATGACAACATACTTTGTGGTTGGACTAATGCTTTTATCAAGTATGTTTCAGGAAATTCAATCACATTGGTATGGCAATGACTGAAGAAGTGGACCCCTCAAAATGCTAAGGCAAGCATTGGCAAAAGCTCAAGACTCCATTTTTGGTTTAGTGATCCAAGATCACACTGAGTCCATAGGAAAAGCCAATACTATTAAAAGGGGATGAGGTTGTGTTGATGATCTGGTTGCTCAAGTGCTTAGTGATATATCTCATTCAACTATCAGCAACTTTCACTACAATACACACTCATAAGTAATCTCGGACCAACCGATTTTCCAAACTCAGTCACACCGAGATGAACCACCTCAGCCATAAGCCAAACCCTAGAAAAATCGGACATTCCGAGTTTGAGATCGGTTTCACCGAAACATGGTCTGCCAAGCTTCTGTAACCGTTTGTCATCAAATCGGTGTCACCGAGTTGGTGAAATCGGTCCCACCGAAACTGGCATGTTCCTGTCTCTGCTCAAATCGGACTAACCGAGATGATATTTTCGGTCCCACCGAAACTGGCAAGTTCCTGTCTTGACTCAAATCGGAATAACCGAGATGGTATTTTCGGTCCCACCGAAAACCCCAACGTTCACATTATTTGAACTTTCGGTCTGACCGAGTTGTCCACTTCGGTCTCATCGAGATTGCTCAATTATGTGTGTAACGGTTGGATTTTTGTGTGGAGCCTATATATACCCCTCCACCCCCTCTTCATTCGTGGAGAGAGCCATCAGAAAGAACTACCACTCCTACCTTACACTTTTTGAGAAGAGAACTACCTACCCTTGTGTTGAGATCAAGTTGCTCCACTCCCACCATATGAAACTTGATTTCTAACCTTCCCAAGTTGCTTTCCACTCAATCCTTTCTTCCACCATAGCCAAATCAGTGAGGAGAGTTGAGTGTTGGGGAGATTATCATTTGAAGCACAAGAGCAAGGAGTTCATCATCATCTACAACATCTATTACCTTTTGGAGGGTGGTGCCTCCTAGATTGGTTAGGTGTCGCTTGGGAGCCTCCGTCATCGAGATGTGGAGTTGAACCAAGAAGTTTGTAAGGGCAAGGAGATCGCCTACTTCGTGAAGATCTACCCCGAGTAAGGCTAGCCCTCCGTGGGCGTAGGCCATGATGGAATAGACAAGGTTGCTTCTTCGTGGACCCTTCGTGGGTGGAGCCCTCCGTGGACTCGCGCAGCCGTTACCCTCCGTGGGTTGAAGTCTCCATCAACGTGGATGTACGATAGCACCACCTATCGGAACCACGGGAAAAATCATTGCGTCTCCAAATTGCGTTTGATCTTCTCCACTTCTCTTTACTACTTGTGCAATTTACTTTCCGCTGCCCATACTCTAGAATTGCATGTGTAGTGTGCTACTTGACTTGTGTGTTATGCAAAATCTGTCAAAATCTGTTCTTGATAAAAGACAGAATTTTTATCTTGTCGAGTAGTCTAATCACCCCCCCTCTAGACACTCTCACCTTCTTCGATCCCTCAATTGGTATCAGAGCTTTGGTCCCCATTGCTTTGGTTTACACACCATTGGAGGAAGATGGACGTGTCTACGTTTGGGAGTGTTAGCCATAGAGTGCCTATTCTTAATGGAGAGTCATATAACTCATGGAGGTCTGAAATGCTTAATATCTTTAAGAAGTACAATTTGTGCAAATATGTTGAGACCCCCTATGTGCCTCCTTTTGATCCCTTGCACCCTACCATGGATGAAGAGCTTGATTTGCTTCGTAACCTTAGGACTGTAAATCTTATCATTAGAGGGTTACCCGATGATTTGCTTAAGCTCGTTACAAACTTTGAGTGTGCCTATGCTATATGGAAGTTCTTGGAAGAACTTTATCCGGACTACTCTTTGAGAGGTCTTGATAAAATTCTATACAAGACTATTGAATTTGATAAGATGCACCCCAATGATCCCAACTTTGGTAAATGCTTCTTTGAGCTTCGTGATCTTATGAAAAAGAAGGGTGATCCCGCTCTCATCAATGTTTTAATTAGAAATGCTCTTGCATTGCATTCCGAAGATTATTGTCACATTGACAAAACTAATGCAAGTACTTATCAAATTGACCTAGGTGTTGATGATGAACAATCTATGGGTCAATATGATGATGAGCATGAGCATGATGATGATTACTTCGATTCGGACACCAAGCTAGACAAGGTCATGAAGAGTCTCAGTCTCATGGCAAATCTGAGAGACTACATGTCCGGCGGAAAAGAGTGGATTCTTGATAGTGGATGCACCGACCACATGACCGGAGACAAAGACATGTTTCGAGAGCTTGCAAAGAACGATGGTCCACGCAAGTATGTGACTTTTGGAGACAACTCCAAGGGTAAGGTACTTGGCCTTGGTAAGGTGGCCATATCTCATGATAGCTCTATTCAAAATGTCATGCTTGTAGAATCTCTTGGATACAATTTACTTTCCGTGTCTAGATTAGCTGACTTTGGATTCAATGTGCTATTCACCAAAGTAGATTACCAAGTCTTTCGTCGTGACAATCAAAACATGACATTTACCGGTATCCGTAGAGGTGATCTATACATTGTTGATTTCACTAAGAAAGCCCAACCTAGAGCTTGTTTCATTGCTAAATCCTCTAAAGGTTGGTTACGGCATAGAAGGCTAGGACATGTTGGTATGCGTAATCTAGACAAGCTGATCAAAGGTGATCATATTCTTGGTGTTAAAGATGTTTTCTTTGACAAAGATAGACTTTGTAGTGCTTGTCAAGCAGGAAAACAAGTAGGTGGAAGTCATCCCGTGAAGAACATCATGACCACAAGGAGACCGCTTGAGCTTCTTCATATGGATCTCTTCGGTCCCAATGCTTACAAAAGCCTTGGTGGTAACTCCTTTGGTCTAGTTATAGTTGATGATTATTCCAGATTTACGTGGGTATTTTTCCTTGATGACAAATCGCAGGTTCAAAGAATCTTCAAGACCTTTGCCAAAAAGGCCCAAAATCAATTTGAGGTGAAGATCAAGAAAGTTCGGAGTGACAATGGAACGGAGTTCAAGAACGCCACTGTAGACTCTTTTCTCGATGAGGAAGGGATTCTACATGAGTTCTCGGCTACGTACACTCCTCAACAAAATGGAGTTGTTGAGAGGAAGAACCGAACGCTCATAGAGATGGCAAGAACGATGCTTGATGAATACAAGACACCGAAGCATTTTTGGGGAGAAGCGGTCGAGACAGCTTGTCATGCTATCAACAGGCTTTATCTTCATAAGCTCCTCGGCAAGACATCATACGAGCTCCTCACCGGTAACAAACCCCAAGTGGGATACTTTCGTGTCTTTGGTTTAAAATGCTATATCCTTGATAAGCATCGTCGGTCTAAATTTGCTCCTAAATCTCATGAAGGATTTCTCCTTGGTTATGGATCAAACTCCCACACCTACCGTGTCTACAATAATTTCACCCGAAAGGTTGAAGAGACGGTAGATGTGAAGTTTGATGAATCTAATGGCTCGCAAGTAGAGCAAATGCCTATTGATGTAGGAGACAAGGACCCATCGGAAGCTATCCAAGACTTATCTATTGGAAAGATCCGTCCCATGGAAGTGAAGAAGAGTACCTCATCTACATATGTGGAGCCACCTACCTCACGGCGAGATGAACCTCAAGGCAACATGGAGGCCTCCACAAGTGGAACTCACCAAGATGAGGAAGTGCAACAAGAAGATCCACCACAACCTCCTTCTCCACCGCCTCAAGACAACACCAACAACAATGAAGAAGAAGAAGAGGAAGATGAAGATGATGAGGAAGCTCAGCCACAACCTCAACCAAAGCTATCCCGAGTCCGAGCAAGAGTCAAGAAAAATCATCCCGTGGAACAAATGATGAACGACATCAACTCCGGGAGAATTACTCGCTCTAAAACTCGCTTAGCTAACTTTTGTGAGCATTACTCATTTATCTCTAGTATTGAACCTATGAAGGTAGAAGAAGCACTTGAAGACCCGGATTGGGTGAACGCTATGCACGAAGAACTACACAACTTCGAGAGGAACAAGGTATGGACTTTGGTAGAGAAGCCCAAGGATGATCAAAACATCATTGGAACCAAATGGGTGTTTCGGAACAAGCAAGATGAAGATGGACAAGTTATCCGCAACAAGGCTCGTCTCGTAGCTCAAGGTTACACACAAGTCGAAGGTATGGACTATGGTGAGACCTATGCCCCCGTTGCTAGACTTGAGTCCATTCGCATTCTTCTTGCTTATGCTAATCACCATGATATTACTCTCTATCAAATGGATATCAAAAGTGCTTTCCTAAATGGTGAAATTGAGGAGGAAGTATTTGTGAAACAACCTCCCGGATTTGTGAATCCCAAAAAGCCTAATCATGTTTACAAGTTGCACAAAGCTCTTTATGGTCTTAAACAAGCTCCTAGAGCTTGGTACAAATGCTTAACTAGTTTTCTTCTTGAAAAAGGCTTTGAGATTGGAAAGATAGGCTCAACGCTGTTCACAAAAAGGGTTAATGGTGAACTATTTGTGTGCCAAATATATGTTGATGATATTATCTTTGGTTCAACTAACCCTCATTTTAGCAAGAAGTTTGGACAGCTCATGTCGGAGAAGTATGAGATGTCCATGATGAGTGAACTCAAATTCTTCCTTGGGTTGCAAATCAAGCAATCTAAGGAGGGTACCTTTGTCTCACAAACAAAGTACACCAAGGATCTCTTCAAGAAGTTCAACATGCAAGAAAGCAAAGGTATGAGTACCCCCATGCCTACAAGTGGACATAATGACTTGACAAAAGATGGAGAACCCGTTGATCAAAGGGTTTACCGATCTATGATTGGTTCTCTACTATATCTTTGTGCTTCTCATCCTGACATAATGTTAAGTGTATGCATGTGTGCGCGATATCAAGCAGCCCCTAAAGAATGTCATCTTAAAGCCGTTAAAAGGATAGTGAGATATTTGATACACACACCAAACTTTGGCATTTGGTATCCTAAGAGGGCCTCTTTCGACCTTGTTGGCTATTCCGACTCGGACTATGCTGGTGACAAGGTTGATAGAAAGTCAACTTCGGGTACGTGTCAATTCCTTGGTCGATCCCTTGTATCTTGGTCCTCCAAGAAACAAAATTCGGTATCATTATCCACTGCCGAAGCAGAATATATTGCTGCTGGTTCGTGTTGTGCTCAATTGCTATGGATGACACAAATGCTTAAGGATTATGGGATACATGTGAGACATGTTCCCTTGCTTTGTGACAATGAGAGTGCGATTAAAATTGGACACAATCCCGTGCAACACTCTCGAACGAAGCATATTGAAGTTCGTCACCATTTTATTTGTGATCATATTGCCAAGGGTGACAATAATCTTAAGCATGTTCGTACTGACAAACAACTCGCTGATATCTTTACAAAACCTCTTGATGAGAAAGTGTTTTGTCGCTTGAGGAGTGAGTTGAACATCATTGATGCTTCAAATTTGGAGTAAGAACTCCATTGATGCATGCAAGGCATGAGCCCTCTTGACTAATCCTTGATATTTCTCTTATGATGGTGATCATATGTCTTGGACACATTTGCCTCCTTGTATTGCATCTAACTCCTTGCAGGTACTTGGATGATCTACATTCCACAAGATTACCACACACTCAAATCATGAGTAATCTTGTCATTGACCAAGTATTTAGCCCTTTTGGGATGTTGAGTTCAAGGAACAAAATTCCACATATCCTTTTTGACACCTTATACATCTAGTATTTCACTATTGTCATCTTGGATATTCTCGAGTATTTCCTTGCTTGCCTAACCCGTGTAGGAAGATGAACTATACAAGTAGAAATGACGCTCCAACTTCACATTCAATGAGCACCTACATCAAGTCTACCTACATGAGTAAAGCAACAACAAGCCCAAGGTATGTTCTTCACATCTTTAAGGAGCTTTGCTCAAAGTCATGAGTACAAGCAGCTTCATAAGAGGTGATCACATCAAATGCTTAATCGAAAAATGGCAACCCCATTTTGAGCTTAAATGATGAGTATGACCTATGATCAAATGTCCTCATTTGACTCCTAAGTCAATATACTCAAACATAGGTGACCTTGTCGCCGACCTTTATCTAGATGAAGTACATATGTTTTGGAGTTTTTCTATTTCCTCTTATGTTCTCTCATTGAGTTTTCTTTAATCAAAAAAAAACTTCATCTAGGAATCTTTTTCATTTCTATTCTTCTGTCTTTGTGAATATCCTTCTGGCTCTGATCAATTCCCCGAAAATCTTTCACAAATTCATTGCAAATCCTTTGAAACATTCCTCGCAAAGTGAGCTGAGTTATTTCTGTATTTCCTTGGAATTAAACTCGGCGTCACCGATTTATCTTCCAGGATATCAACTTCTGCAGATCCACTCAATGTTTCTCTATGCATGTTCCTATTTGCACTGTTGTGATTCTTAAGGATCCCACTTCTTTCTTTCCACCTTCCCTGACCCTCCTAGTTTGCTGTCCTTTTCGGCACTTGATGTCAAAGGGGGAGAAGACTAAGGGGGAGAAGACTTAGGGGGAGAAGAGAAGTTCTAGGGGGAGAAGAAGAGCAGAAGAGCAATCTTACCTTAAGGGGGAGAGAATCATCAAAGCTTTGTCGTGTCTTACATTGGACATCATTCTCTTTTGGCATCATTCTTTTGATTTTGCTCTTTCCATCAAACCCCTTGATCTGAGAGAATTCAAAGGGAGAGGAATCTTCACAATTGATATCTTATGGAAAGCAAAATCTCTCAGTATTCATTGAAAATCTTTTAGTTTCGGAGACATGTTTGCTGATTCAAGCTTGTGCTCAATATGAGACACTCTTTATACATGTCATCCCTGGCTTGGTACTCTTGATGTTCTTGCAGTTGGTTGAAGGAATACTCTTGTGTTATCTAACCTTGTTTTCCCAAGTTTATCCTCTCAGGTACAATGCCAAGGAACATCAAGGTAAGTATATGCACCTTGCAGAATGTGCATGATGGTGACTTGCTTGTGAATACTTGTTTGCAAGAAATCACCATGCACATATGCATTATCACTCACTTCTTTTCATCTGCTCTGATGCATATAGCCAAGCTGCATGTAGCACATCTTGCTTATCTCTCTTGTGTGCTTGTGGCAGTCCAAAACCAAAATCTATGAAAATCTTGCACACTTGTAGGGGGAGCCTGTGTACTACATGCTTGTCAAAGCTTTCGTGATAATTCTGTCTTTCTTTCAATAAGCTTTGATGTCTTGTTTAGTGTGATTTTAGTGTGTTGCCATCAATTACCAAAAACGGGGAGATTGAAAGCACATTTGCTCCCTGGGTGGTTTTGGTAATTAATGACAACATACTTTGTGGTTGGACTAATGCTTTTATCAAGTATGTTTCAGGAAATTCAATCACATTGGTATGGCAATGACTGAAGAAGTGGACCCCTCAAAATGCTAAGGCAAGCATTGGCAAAAGCTCAAGACTCCATTTTTGGTTTAGTGATTCAAGATCACATTGAGTCCATAGGAAAAGCCAATACTATTAAAAGGGGATGAGGTTGTGTTGATGATCTGGTTGCTCAAGTGCTTAGTGATATATCTCCTTCAACTATCAGCAACTTTCACTACAATACACACTCATAAGTAATCTCGGACCAACCGATTTTCCAAACTCAGTCACACCGAGATGAACCACCTCAGCCATAAGCCAAACCCTAGAAAAATCGGACATTCCGAGTTTGAGATCGATTTCACCGAAACATGGGCTGCCAAGCTTCTGTAACCGTTTGTCATCAAATCGGTGTCACCGAGTTGGTGAAATCGGTCCCACCGAAATTGGCATGTTCCTGTCTTTGCTCAAATCGGACTAACCGAGATGATATTTTTGGTCCCACCGAAACTGGCAAGTTCCTGTCTTGACTCAAATCGAAATAACCGAGATGGTATTTTCGGTCCCACCGAAAACCCCAACGTTCACATTATTTGAACTTTCGGTCTGACCGAGTTGTCCACTTCGGTCTCACCGAGATTGCTCAATTATGTGTGTAACGGTTGGATTTTTGTGTGGAGGCTATATATACCCCTCCACCCCCTCTTCATTCGTGGAGAGAGCCATCAGAAAGAACTACCACTCCTACCTTACACTTTCTGAGAAGAGAACTACCTACCCTTGTGTTGAGATCAAGTTGCTCCACTCCCACCATATGAAACTTGATTTCTAACCTTCCCAAGTTGCTTTCCACTCAATCCTTTCTTCCACCATAGCCAAATCAGTGAGGAGAGTTGAGTGTTGGGGAGATTATCATTTGAAGCACAAGAGCAAGGAGTTCATCATCATCTACAACATCTATTACCTTTTGGAGGGTGGTGCCTCCTAGATTGGTTAGGTGTCGCTTGAGAGCCTCCGTCATCGAGATGTGGAGTTGAACCAAGAAGTTTGTAAGGGCAAGGAGATCGCCTACTTCGTGAAGATCTACCCCGAGTAAGGCTAGCCCTCCGTGGGCGTAGGCCATGATGGAATAGACAAGGTTGCTTCTTCGTGGACCCTTCGTGGGTGGAGCCCTCCGTGGACTCGCGCAGCCGTTACCCTCCGTGGGTTGAAGTCTCCATCAACGTGGATGTACGATAGCACCACCTATCGGAACCACGGGAAAAATCATTGCGTCTCCAAATTGCGTTTGATCTTCTCCACTTCTTTTTACTACTTGTGCAATTTACTTTCCGCTGCCCATACTCTAGAATTGCATGTGTAGTGTGCTACTTGACTTGTGTGTTATGCAAAATCTGCCAAAATCTGTCCTTGATAAAAGACAGAAATTTTATCTTGTCGAGTAGTCTAATCACCCCCCCTCTAGACACTCTCACCTTCTTCGATCCCTCAATTGGTATCAGAGCTTTGGTCTCCATTGCTTTGGTTTACACACCATTGGAGGAAGATGGACGTGTCTACGTTTGGGAGTGTTAGCCATAGAGTGCCTATTCTTAATGGAGAGTCATATAACTCATGGAGGTCTGAAATGCTTAGTATCTTTAAGATGTACAATTTGTGCAAATATGTTGAGACCCCCTATGTGCCTCCTTTTGATCCCTTGCACCCTACCATGGATGAAGAGCTTGATTTGCTTCGTAACCTTAGGACTGTAAATCTTATCATTAGAGGGTTACCCGATGACTTGCTTAAGCTTGTTACAAACTTTGAGTGCGCCTATGCTATGTGGAAGTTCTTGGAAGAACTTTATCCGGACTACTCTTTGAGAAGTCTTGATGAAATTCTACACAAGACTATTGAATTTGATAAGATGCGCCCCAATGATCCCAACTTTGATAAATGCTTCTTTGAGCTTCGTGATCTTATGAAAAAGAAGGGTGATCCCGGTCTTATCAATGTTTTAATTAGAAATGCTCTTGCATTACATTCCCAAGATTATTGTCACATTGACAAAACTAATGCAAGTGGTTATCAAATTGACCTAGGTGTTGATGATGAACAATCTATGGGTCAATATGATGATAAGCATG
Source organism: Secale cereale (assembly GCA_902687465.1). Lineage (NCBI taxonomy): Eukaryota > Viridiplantae > Streptophyta > Magnoliopsida > Poales > Poaceae > Secale > Secale cereale. The sequence continues at coordinate 464,854,285 of LR738709.1, read as the reverse complement.
AGCATGATGATGATTACTCCGACTCGGACACCGAGCTAGACAAGATCATGAAGAGTCTCAATCTTATGGCAAATCTGAGAGACTACATGTCCGGCGGAAAAGAGTGGATTCTTGATAGTGGATGCACCGACCACATGACCGGAGACAAAGACATGTTTGGAGAGCTTGCAAAGAACGATGGTCCACGCAAGTATGTGACTTTTGGAGACAACTCCAAGGGTAAGGTACTTGGCCTTGGTAAGGTGGCCATATCTCATGATAGCTCTATTCAAAATGTCATGCTTGTAGAATCTCTTGGATACAATTTACTTTCCGTGTCTAGATTAGCTGACTTTGGATTCAATGTGTTGTTCACCAAAGTAGATTGCCAAGTCTTTCGTCGTGACAATCAAAACATGGCATTTATCGGTATCCGTAGAGGTGATCTATATATTGTTGATTTCACTAAGAAAGCCCAACCTAGAGCTTGTTTCATTGCTAAATCCTCTAAAGGTTGGTTATGGCATAGAAGGCTTGGACATGTTGGTATGCGTAATCTAGACAAGTTGATCAAAGGTGATCATATTCTTGGCGTTAAAGATGTTTTCTTTGACAAAGATAGACTTTGTAGTGCTTGTCAAGCAGGAAAACAAGTAGGTGGAAGTCATCCCGTGAAAAACATCATGACCACAAGGAGACCGCTTGAGCTTCTTCATATGGACCTCTTCGGTCCCAATGCTTACAAAAGCCTTGGTGGTAACTCCTTTGGTCTAGTTATAGTTGATGATTATTCCAGATTTACGTGGGTATTTTTCCTTGATGACAAATCGCAGGTTCAGAGAATCTTCAAAACCTTTGCCAAAAAGGCCCAAAATCAATTTGAAGTGAAGATCAAGAAAGTTCGGAGTGACAATGGAACGGAGTTCAAGAATGCCAATGTAGACTCTTTTCTCGATGAGGAAGGGATTCTACATGAGTTCTCGGCTACATACTGAAAGTGCAACTAATCCCCTGGTGGTTTTGGTAATTAATAACAACATATATATCATTGAACTAATATTTACTTGAGAATCATTTCAGAGAAGTTCGATGATATGGGTATGGAAATGTCTGAAGAAGTGGACCCCTCAAAATGCTAAGACAAGCATTGGCAAAAGCTCAAGACTCTATTTTTGGTTTAGTGATCAAAGATCACATTGAGTCCATAGGAAAAGCCAATACTATTAAAAGGGGATGAGGTTGTGTTAATGATCTGGTTGCTCAAGTGCTTAGTGATCTAGCTCCCTCAACTATCAGCACTCTTCACTACTTAACACACTCATAAGTAATCTCGGACAAACCGATTCTGCAAACTCAGTCCCACCGAGATGAACCACCTCAGTTATTCTTCCAAACCCTAATTTCTCGGTCCATCCGATTTTGAGTTTCGGTCTCACCGAAACTGGACTGTCAACCTTCTGTAACCAATTGACATCACTTCGGAATATCCGAGTTGTTAATTTCGGTCCCACCGAGATGGCAAGCTCCTACCTTTGACTCACTTCGGACACACCGAGATGGTATTTTCGGTCCCACCGAAAATCCCAACGTTCACTATATTTGAACTTTCGGTCTGACCGAGTTTTCACTTCGGTCTCACCGAGATGGCTCAAATATGTGTGTAACGGTTGGATTTTGTGTGGAGGCTATATATACCCCTCCACCCCCTCTTCATTCGAGAAGAGAGCCATCAGAAAGTCTACCACTCCTACCATACACTTTCTGAGAAGAGAACCACCTACCCTTGTGTTGAGATCAAGCCATTCCATTCCTACCATATGAAACTTGATTTCTAGCCTTCCCAAGTTGCTTTCCACTCAATCCTTTCTTCCACCACAGCCATATCAGTGAGGAGAGTTGAGTGTTGGGGAGATTATCATTTGAAGCACAAGAGCAAGGAGTTCATCACCATCAACAACATCTATTACCTTTTGGAGGGTGGTGCCTCCTAGATTGGTTAGGTGTCGCTTGGGAGCCTCCGTCATCGAGATGTGGAGTTGAACCAAGAAGTTTGTAAGGGCAAGGAGATCGCCTACTTCGTGAAGATCTACCCCGAGTAAGGCTAGCCCTCCGTGGGCGTAGGCCATGATGGAATAGACAAGGTTGCTTCTTCGTGGACCCTTCGTGGGTGGAGCCCTCCGTGGACTCGCGCAGCCGTTACCCTCCGTGGGTTGAAGTCTCCATCAACGTGGATGTACGATAGCACCACCTATCGGAACCACGGGAAAAATCATTGCGTCTCCAAATTGCGTTTGATCTTCTCCACTTCTCTTTACTACTTGTGCAATTTACTTTCCGCTGCCCATACTCTAGAATTGCATGTGTAGTGTGCTACTTGACTTGTGTGTTATGCAAAATCTGTCAAAATCTGTTCTTGATAAAAGACAGAATTTTTATCTTGTCGAGTAGTCTAATCACCCCCCTCTACACACTCTCACCTTCTTCGATCCCTCAACACCTAAAACCTCGGATTAACCTACCTGCATCTAGTAAATCACGCCGCCCAGGTAAACCTGGTACGACCCGTCGAACGTACACACAAGTCAATCCTTATGGACCCTCAACTTGGTAACGTTAAATTGACGATCATCAAGTGATTACACAAGTCAAATCTTTACTGGATTTTGAACTTGGTAGCATTTGACATTGATGATTTGGTTAAGGATTGAGGATCATCTTAACAGGTTTTGCAAAATGGTTAATGACAGTAGCCTGGCAGCTCATAAAAAGCCTCGAATTTGGAGCCTGACAGCTCGTAAAAAGCCTCGACTACATGGTCTTATTTACCCAAAACTTTATTTTTTATTTTTTATGTTTTATCAAATCTTTATCCTTAAGGTCATTGGTTTTTCAACCAAGTCCATCGATTCAAGGAGTGGATGACTATAAGTTGCCACTACATCTGTATTTATATAGCTCTAGTCTGGGTTATAAACACCAGCACTAACTATAGTTAAACCGGAGTTCATCATAACCCGGTTAGGTTTTCATGAGAAGCCGACAAAATGATCAAGGGAGTCATCAGCACTTACACCTTGAAGCATTATTTCTTCTTGTCGGATTAAGGTCTATTGTGATACACTTAATCACAGGTATGATACATACTTATACTTTATGCACAGTTCAAGTTATCAACTTAGATCATGTGTTTGGGCACTATGATCCGTCCGGCGATAAACCGCCAGGACACTGTAAACATTGTTTTATGCAGAAGCAGGTAAGATAATGACCGGTGTTTATTAAACCGGCCTGGCTTTTTTACTATAAGTCGCCAGTATGGGATAAGATAATGACCGGTGTTTATTAAACCGGTCTGGCTTTCGACTATAAGTTGCCAGTATGAGATAAAATAATGACCGGTGTTTATTAACCCGGCCTGGTTGTGATCAAATATCACTGGAACCGGTTTTCAAACCAGGTTATATTATTCAAATCTTTAAATAGCCAACATGGCTGGATTTTTATTATGGTTATCAATAACCAATATTATGATTGAGGTTTTCAAAGTCGCTTCAGCGCAATGGATATTATTTTATCAATGGGTATGATTTATACCACAAAGGAATAGTCCCGAGTCGCTGCAGGCTTACGACCCGGCACTTGGGGGCTACATTATTCAAATTGAGATTACATCAAATACGCAAGTCCCATGTCACTGCCAGCATGCACCATGGCACTTGGGGGCTAATGCAAAGTCATTTTTTTACTAGCCTTATTGAAGACCCGACTCATCACATTGTAGTGAGCCGGCCCTTGGGGGCTACCAATTGCTCCAGTCAACAATTCAAGGTACACAAATATTAATCCATTATATTGAAGGGCCCGTCTGCTCAGTTGGTAAAGCACAAATCTCTTAACCTTGTGGGCGTGGGTTCAAGCCCCATGATGGGAGTTACATTATATAATGTTATTTTCATTGAAGTATATATCAAGTCCCAGCTCAGTATTATCTTACTAAGCCGACCCTTGGGGGCTACACCTTGCTGTTCAAGTCTACATGATCATATTTATAAAGTCCCTGCTCATTATTACATAATGACCCAGCCCTTGAGACGGGCTACACTGGTTGATGTTTTTGAGCATCAGGCAATTACAAGTCCCAAGTTGCTGCAAGCATAACAACCCGACACTTGGGGGCTACATAATATGGAGTATTCAGTTTTTACTAGTGACTGGGATGAACAATCTCGATTTCTTCAAGGTTGCAACATTTGTATTGAAACAAGTCTTAAGCTATCACTATGTTCTCTTCTTAAGACTTGGGGGCTACAGGTAATATGGATATAAAGGAGCAACATCTTCAAATTCTCAGTTTTGGGTAAGTCTGGAAGATTAATTGTGTGACCCGGCGTTGGCAATAATCATAACCCGGCATCTATAAACAGTCATGACCCGGAATTATCAGTTTTTATAACCCGGCAATGGTGGTAATCATAAACCGGCATCTTCAAGCCGGCTGGATATTAGTTTGAATATTTCAAAGGCTAATATTTTTTGTCAAGTCGGAGCATTGAAGGCCGATTCAAATGGATTCTTGATTTACAATATTTCTTATGCAAGCAAGTTGATTATGAAGCTGGTCTGTTGAACCGGATTTTTTAGAAGAAGGAAAGGACAAGGACTTAAGGATGGTCAGGTGTCGGTTTACAAGAATTCTTAACCCGGAGAACAACCTGTAAAATTTGTTCTTGTGTTTATTTTGCAGCATAAGTTTACCATGCATAAATCCAAGCTAAACTAGGGGCTAATGTCGGGGATATACCCCGCGGTATGACCCGGCCGAAGATATGACCTAGCCGGACTTGGCGGTTTACTTGAGACTATTTACACTTGGCGATTCACTGGTAACCCGGCGGGCGGATCACGGATGACAAGGCCCAAGGCCCAGAAGGCCGGTTTAAGAGGAAGACATAAGGAATATTCTCTTACAAAGGAAGCAAGACTAGGACTCCACTTGTAATAGAGTAGTCCTAATCTAACTAGGACTAGTCATGTAAACCGCCCCTTCAACATATATAAGGAGGGGCGGGGCTCCCCAAAGAGGGGGGAGTTCTCACAAGTTAGAGGCGGCGTATTCTTTAGGGCTAGACACAACTAAAGGAGAGCCGGTTTACCGGTGACACCATGAGGGTCATAATGAGATCTAGCCTCAAACAACATGTAGGGCTATCACAGGATGATGTTTCCAGGGGCCCGAAGCTGTCTAATCCTTGTCTTGTGTGTTGCGTCTCTCGATTCCGCTCATCCCCTCTCAAGCTACCACATAGATGCATTGGCCTCACGACTAAGTCCTCACACTAGGACATCTGCCGTGACAATTCCACGACAGTCGGTATGGTCTGACCACTTCACTTTCAAGAATTTGATGGACTTGTTGCGGGTCTTGCGCTCAGTTTCTTCAAGGATAGCAATGGGGTGCTCACGATACGACAAGTCTTGCTGAAGATCAATCTCTTCGAAAGGAATGGTGCGTTCAGGCGTCTTGAAGCACTTGCAGAGTTCAGACACGTGAAACACATCTTGCACATTTGCAAAGTTGGAGGGAAGCTCGAGTTGGTAGGCTAGATTGCCTCTGTTGCCAAGAATCTTGAAAGGGCCCACGTATCTTGGAGCAAGCTTGCCCTTGATACCGAACCTCTGAGTGCCCTTCATGGGAGAAACACGGAGATAGACATGGTCTCCAATGTCGAAAGCCAAGTCATGATGCTTGCCGTCATAGTAGCTCTTTTGACGCGATTGCGCGGCTTTGAGATTATCACGTGTGACTTTGCACATTTCTCCGGCTTCTGAGATCAAATGATTTCCAAGGAGTTGACGTTCACCAGTCTCGGACCAGTTGAGAGGGGTACGACACTTTCTGCCATAGAGGATTTCAAAAGGAGCTTTGCCGGCACTTGCTTGAAAGCTGTTGTTGTAGGAGAATTCGGCAAATGGAAGACAATCTACCCATTTCATACCAAAGGAGATGACACAAGCTCTTAGCATATCTTCAAGGATTTGGTTCACTCTTTCGACTTAACCACTAGTCTGAGGGTGAAACGCAGTGCTGAAGCGAATCTTTGTGACCATTGCTGACTGAAAGGAATCCCAGAACTTGGAAGTGAACAAGCTTCCGCGGTATGAGGAGATCACTTGAGGAATGCCATGCAAAGAGACAATTCTGGAGGTGTACAGCTCTGCCAGCTGAGCTGCGTTGATGGATTCTTTGACGGGAAGAAAATGAGCTAGTTTAGTTAGCTTGTCAATCACCACAAAGATAGCAACATTTCCTTTCTTGGACTAGGGAAAACCGGTGACGAAATCCATCTCAATGTGATCGAATTTCCACTTGGGAATAGGTAGAGGTTAAAGGAGTCCGGCTGGACATTGATGCTCTGCCTTCACTCTTCTACAGACATCACATTCATTCACAAATTGGGCAATCTCCCTTTTCATGCGAGTCCATCAATATGATTGTTTGAGGTCTTGGTACATCTTGGAGCTTCCTGGATGTATCGAGAGGAGTGAGTCATGTGCTTCGTTCATTATTAGCTTCCAGAGATCAACTTTGGGAACCACAATCTTGTCCTCAAAGAACAAGGTGTCTTTCTCATCAACGCGATAGCACTTCTACTTGGGAGTACCCTTAGCAATACCATGTTTCACTTTCTGCACCATAGCGTCACTGAGTTGGGCCTCACGGATTTGATCTTCCAAGGTAGGAGCAACTTGAAGGTTTGCAAGAAAACCTTGCGGAACAACTTGGAGGTTGAGCTTCCTGAATGATTCACAAAGTTCAGGCTGTAACGGTTTAAGAAGGTGACTGTTGCAATACGCCTTTCTACTCAAGGCATCTGCAATGACATTGGCCTTGCCAGGAGTATACTCAATGCTTGGATCGTACTCTTGAATCATCTCAACCCAATGAGTATGGCGAAGATTAAGGTTTGGCTGAGTGATGATGTACTTCAAGCTCTTTTGATCGGTGAAGATGTGCACTTTTCTGCCCAACAGAAGGTGTCTCCACGTGATCAAGGCATGAACATCTGATGCTAGCTCAAGATCATGTGTGGGGTAATTCTTCTCATTTGGTTTCAGCTGACGAGAAGTGTATGCCACAATCTTCTAGTCTTGCATGAGAACACCACCAAGACCTTGCAATGAAGCATCACAAAAGACTTCATAAGGCTTGGACTCATCCAGAGGAGTAAGAACCGGAGCAGAAATGAGCTTCTCTTTTAGTGTCTTGAATGCGACATCACAATCAGGAGTCCATGAGTACTTGACATTCTTCTGCAACAGGTTGGAAAGAGGCTTGGCAATCCTGGAGAAGTTCTCAACGAACCTTCTGCAATAGCTAGCGAGACCAAGGAAACTTCAAAGTTGCTTTACATTCTGAGGAGGTTCCTAGTTGGCAATAGCTTCAACCTTCTTGGGGTTAACAGAAATGCCCTCGGCAGAGATAATATGGCCAAGATAGAGGACTTTATCCAGCCAGAATTCACATTTGGAGAACTTCGCATAGAACTTGTGCTCACGGAGCCTGTCAAGGACCAAACGGAGGTGCTTGGCATGGTCTTCTTAATTCTTGGAGAATACCAAGATATCATCGAGGTAGACGAGAACGAATTCATTGGTGTAGGGGTTGAATATGAAGTGCATCATCCAAGAGAAAGTGGGTGGAGCATTTGCAAGGCCGAAAGACATGACCAAGTATTCATAGGAGCCATAGCTTGTTCTGAATCCGGTCTTGGGAATATCCTCTTCACGGATATGAATCTGATGGTAACCCATCCGAAGATCGAGCTTCGAGAAAACCTTTGCTCCTTTGAGGTGCTCGAACAATTCATTGATATTGGGGAGCGGGTACTTATTCTTTATTGTCTTCTTGTTCAATGGCCGGTAATCAACGCAAAGGCTTTCCGTGCCATCCTTCTTGTTGACAAATAGAACACCACAACCCTAAGGAGAAGTACTTGGTCTGATTAGACCCATTCATTCTTGCTCATCGAGTTGTTTCTTCAGCTCCTTCAATTCTTTAGGAGAAAGCTTGTACGGACGCCGACATGCTGGCTCGGTACCCGGTTCAAGTTCAATGACGTATTCAACCGGACGGTTTGGAGGCATGCCTGGAAGCTCTTCAGGGAATACATCCTCATATTCACAAACCACGGGAATCTGAGAAATGGCATTAATCTCGCCCTTGTCATTAAGAGAGAATAGCCTGATTGTGTTATCTCGAGATGCGAAGATAATCACCTCTTCGGAAGGATGAGTTAGATTGACTTCCTTATTTGCACAATCAATAAGAGCATCATGCTCCGAGAGCCAATCCATCCCAAGAATAAGATCAATGTCCGAGTTACCGAGAACAACCACAGAAACCAGAAAACAGTAATCACCCATATGAGTAGATATATCCGGATTAAACATGCTAGAATGCATTCGTTTTCCCGGAGAAACAATTGATAACTCCCTTGGAAAAGCTTCGGTTTGAAAATTGTGCTTCGATGCAAATGGGTGAGATATGAAAGAGCATGATGCACCCGAATCAAACAACACTTTAGCAGGAATTGAGTTAACCGGAAGATTTCCAATTATCACATCTAAAGAATTCTCTGCTTGAGCTGCATTCATCAGGTTCACTCTTGCAGCCTTGGGATTGTGCTTGACAATAGCATTGTTGACAGGTGGAGGAGGCGGAAGGCGCCTTTGAGTACACTTGTTTGCATAGTGACACTTCTGGCCACACTTGTTGCAAGTAACTTCTGAAAGAGGCCGATGATAAGGACCACTTGGTCTTGGAGCTTGGAACTGAGGCTTGGACTGGTTGCTTGGGTTGGGTGGGTGGGAAAATCCACGACCACCTAAGTGCTTGTTGTTGCTTGGAGGATGGAGCATTGGAGGAGGCGGTAGCCAGAACTTCTGCCACTTGGCAACCACTTGAGAGGAAGAGGAAGAGTGAACAACATCTCTTATCTTCTTTTTCGAAGCTTCACACATGAGCTGAGCTGCCTCTTGCTTGGGAGCCATATTGTAGAATTGGTCAAATTCATCCGGCTCAAACAAGGTGAGAGCAAGTTGGAGTTCATCTTTCAAACCACCTCGGAACTGGTATATCTTGCTCTTGGCATCGAGGATGTCTTGCTTCGCATAACGGGCAAGATTCTGGAACTTGACATTGTATTAATAGACGGACATGGTGCCTTGCTTCAGGTTGAGGAATTGCTCACGCATGCCTTCGATGACACTTGTTGGAATGTGATGAGAACAGAAGTCTCTGCAGAAATCAGTCCACGAGATCTCACGACCACCTCTGGAGTCTTTGTACTGTTGCACCAATCTGCAGCTTGATCTTTGAGTTGGAAAGTGGCAAACTTGACATTATCCTCAGGCCTCACGTTACTGCATTCAAAGTGCTTTTTGATGTCTGTGATCCAATCTTCAGCATCTAGCGGGTCCACATAGTAATTGAACGACTTTGGTTGGTTTGCCAGGAATTGGTTCAGTGTCGCAAAGTGAGGTTGATTGAACAGATTGCCTTGGCCTTGGTTCCCATGATTGCCTTGATTTGCTTGGTTGGCTTGGAAATTTTGCATCATTTGCATGAGCATCTGAGTGTTCTGGTTGGTTGCTTGCATAATTGCTCTCCATGCCTTAGACGGAGGAGGAGAGGAAGGAGGACGTCCAGGAGGACGCTCTTCTCCGCCCTCTTGGCTAGGGTTGGGAACCTTCTTAGGAGCCATCCTGAATATGATGAGAACCGTTAGTCATTGAAGCAAAACAGGTAAGCTGAATCAACGGCTAGAAATTTGCAACATAAGTCTTCACAATGAACATTCGAACAAAATGAACAAATGAATTCCACAGTTAATGGTACAACAGTCTTGTTGAGAAGCCACTTAGGAGACAAAAGATAAAATAAAACAACAAGGTGCAGATGGAACAAATACATGATAGAAGTTTCGTCCCACATGTTCGTGTTGAATGGCCCATGGTACGAGTTACAAAGGGTGTTGCAATCCCCGGATCAGCATAGCCAAGGACCCTTTAAGATGCAACTCCCAATTGGAACAACGCCCATGAAACATCTTCACTCGATGTTGAACCCCAAACCTCATACCATGCACTCGTTGGAAGAATACCTACGAGCTACTTGAAAAACCCACCTATTAATCCCCAAAGCTTTCCGGTTATGCAATCTGGTGTTCGAGATACAGGGGAAGCACCGCGCACTCAACTCTAAACCTACATCCAGCTGTATCCATCCGTCAACACATAACCAGTCATCCTCGGAAACGGTTTACCTCAGACCTTCGAAACGCATCCGCTATACTAGCTGTGGCAATACTCCCGAACTATCTCCCCAGTACTGGGTGACGTCGGGGTTATCTCACCACCAGACAAGCATAGAAGAGTTTTCGATGTCGGCCGTCTTAAGTATTCTAGAACCGCTACGATACATTTGTGACGACAACACCTCAGAGCTCAACTCCCCGGGACACTGCGACAACCCCTAAATGACAGAAGGCATCGAGAACAATGTTCTCATCACAAAGATATCAGAACAATCCAAACAATACTCGCGTGATCCTAAAAAAATTAGTGGAATTTTTGAGTGTAGAGGAGATAGAACAACGTCAGGAGTCCTCACCAGAGCGATGAAGGGATGAGGAGTAAAAAGAAATCCTACTCTCCGATATATATAGGACTCAAAACATTTTTGTATGTGTGCCTAGACTCAACCGTCAGCGATTCGATCAATCAGGGGGCTCCTAGGTCGGAGAAGGTTCTGAATACCAACTTGTAATGCCTAATATGCGGCTATGTCCCCCACGTGTTGAGCCACGACTTAAGGACATAAACGCATACTAGAATGAACTCAAGTATGGTATCTTTGCACATCTCATGTAAAATTCGGGGATGAAATTGTAAAATTATAGTTGGCTTACACTCGCCACGTCACAAAATGAATACAATAGCATACATCATCCAAAGAACACCAGGGTCCGACTACGGACAAGATCCAAACGAGAAAGATACCATAAATAACACAAGCACGGATCCTCCTAGTAAGAACCACTACTGATCGTCGGGATATGACACATAGTAACGACCACGCTCTTCATCGAACTCCCAGTGAAGTTCCGAACCATCTCTTGCATTGTTCTCAACGGTACCTGCATCCGGTGTGTGTTGAATCTGTGAGCCACACATGACTCAGCAATCCCGTTCCCGGGTATCAAAACTACCAAAACCTTAGGTGTGGAAAGGCCATAAACAAGGGTTGTTGCAAGCACTAAGCGCTAGCTTACGAGTTTAGAGCGAGAAGAGAACAAGTGCCAATGATCGCCAAGTTGATCAAGAAGTGATCCCGGCTACTCACGATCAAACATAACCCCACTGTGTTCACTTCCCGAAGCCCTTCGGAAAGAGACCATCACGGTTACTCACACAGGTAGTGTATTCTTAAATAAGGTGTCAAGTTATCTACAACCAGATATTAACAAATTCCCATCTTTCACATAACCGTGGGCACGGCTTTCGAAAGATCAAACCCTGCAGGGGTGTCCTAACTTAGCCCATCACAAGCTCACGATCTGCGGAGTCGCAACTCCAAAGTGGGAAGACCGGAGTATCAGAATCCCGTGCTCAAGATATCTTGACAAAGGTAAAACTAATCCAGCAAGACATCCCGGCGTGCCGACACCCTGATAGTAGCCGCACATATCTCGTCTCAGGCCATGACCGGATGGGCGATGCTACAGGTTATACCAGATACCTCGGGTTTCCCCAAGGCAGCCCTGCAGCACCCCCAGTTTGGACCAACACTCATGAGGAGCACTGGCCCGGGTTGTTAATTAAGTCCATGGGGTAGCTAGTCCCTATGAAAATTTTAGTTGTTAGGCAAATGTAAAACCAATGTTGGACCTTGCTGGAAAAGCTTTAAACAGAGCGAATTATCAAGGGGGGGCCCATAAACCCCAACCGTGTTAGGAACGCAAAATCAAGGAACATAACACCGGTTTATCAGATCCTAGGGTGGCATGACTGGAAAAAAACACCAAGCAGAAAGGCTTAGCCTTCCACCCATTACCAATATATAGGTGAATTAGTTTAACAGGTATTATATATTGTGTTATCCCAACAAAAACTTCATCATGGAGCAATCTTCAAAACTTCACCTACAACTAACAACGTTATAAGAGGGGCTGAGCAATGCGTACTTAGCCAACAATGGTTTGCTAGGAAGGTGGTTAGAGAGTTTCATGGCAACAATAGGAGGGCTGACAAATAGGAATGGGCATCGAGGCAATTCTAAAGTGCGAGACATCTAGCATAGGCAAATATAGAAGTGATATCTGGGAATGGTCATCTTGTCTGTTGATTCCACGGAGGGATCGTAACCTTGCTCCTAAAACTCAGCCTCGAAAGGAACCTCGAACTCCGAATCGTCACCGGGCTCTAACCAACACAATAGCACAACAACGGAACAATATCAAACACGGTGCAATGCACAACCAACATGATGCAAGACATATCATGGGGTGCAAGTATGATGTGCATATGCATGAGGATGCTCTCAAGCCTAAGGAGAAGGTGATGGAAATGGCCTCATATTGGGAAACCAAGCAAGCCACTTGATAGATTGGAAGATTTCGGTTGAAAACGATATAAAGATTACCGGAAACGGATGCACGGTTTGCAAATAACAAGCAAAACAAGATGCAATGCAAAACTGCAGTTTACAGCACACTGCATCTTTGGAGCAAGAAATAATTATGCTACAGCACCCAAACATGAAGACAAAAGGCATGGATGTGAAATAGACATGATACTTAACAAGCATGAACTTAGAGCACACCCAAAATCTTGCTGGAACACAATTATACAAGCATGGCAAGTTGCAATAAATTTACAGAATTCTCAGACTTAGTCAAAATTACAAGGCATGGCAGAAATTACAACGAGTAGGAATGTTTGCAAGCTTGTGCAACTCAACTCAAAGCATACCATGGCTTGTGAAGATAACCAATAGCAAGAAGACATATTTGAGAAGCTACTCATGGCAAGAACATTGTCATAGGATGCATGGAACACTAGCTATACTCGTGGCAAAACTGAACTTGTTGATAACATGCTGACAGATACATTTTATAGCCACTTGAGAGCATGAAAACAACAAGCTACAACAAGCCAACATGCAAGCAAAAGGCATGGCAATAACATACATGACATGCTCTTCAAGAATAACCACGTGGCTACTTCTAAAACATGCTAGAACATGACCCACACCTCATGGCAAAAGTGCAAAAGTTTATCCAGACTTAGCAAAAACTGGGCATGCTGACAGAAACATTTCATAGCAACTTGAGGGCCCCAAAAGAACAAGCTACAGCATGGCATCATGGCAAACCAAAGCATGAATATCTAGAGCATAACATATACATCAAGGAACGCCCACTGGGAAACACTAAACATGCACAACAATGACGGTGGCATCATGGAAACATGGCAACAAAATTAACAGATTCACACTTAGCAGAAATTTATCATCATGATGACATGTTAACAAGCTTGTTGCATTCATCTCAAGACATATCATGGCATGAAAATGAATCTATGATGTAGAGCACATTCCAAAGAGCAAAACTCATGTTGACACCTAGCTCATATGACACATGGATGAATATACACAAGCAAGACAAAACATCATCTCATAACAAGTTCAGAAACTTATCAACCAAATGCACTTTTGCAACAGATATAAACATGGCAATATGACACCTAACATGAATGCTACAGCAACCATCATGTAGACACTTCACAATGAACATCTGGACATTTCATTCACTCCATTCGGACCAACATGCACAAAGTTACTAGCTCACGAACATGCCAACAAATTTACATAGACAACAAGTGCTGAAACAGTTTCATCACGCTGCACTCTTGCCACGAAGATTAAGTCAACTAGATGAAGTCTAACATGCATGAAACTGATACTAACATGTAGAGAGCACGACGAGACGAACATTTCGACATATCATATGCGCAAAACGGAGCATCGAGCACAAAGTTACTACATGATGAAGGAGGCAACAAATTTACGCAGATATGGGACTTAATGGGATTTATACCTCCACGAAAGTCAACGCGGGACGGATCCGTGCTGGACGGGGAGATCCGAGACGGGATGGAGCGTTTGGTTCGGGGGATTGGTGGATCTGGTCCCGCTTGGACCAAATCGGGATCCGGTCGGAGCTCCGGCTGCCGGAGTTGGAGAAGACGTCGCGGCGGCGACCGGAGAGGCGGGCCGGCGAGGCGAGGAGGCGGCGGGGCGCGGCGGCGATGAGGTGGCCGGAGCGCGGGGATCCGGCGGCGCGGACCGCTGTGGCCGGCGGCGGAGAGGCCACGACGGCGACCGACGGGCGCGGGCGGAGTCCAGCCGACGCGGGCGGGCTCGCCGGCAGGGTAGAGGCGACCGGCGGGTGCGGGGGGAGTCCGGCCGGCGGCGAAGAGGCTCGTGGGCGGCGGTCGTCACGTCGGGCGGCGGGGCGATGGCACGGGTCGGAGCTTCGGGCCGCGGGGGCCGGCGGCGGGCCGCTGCGGCACGCGGTGGAGGGACGGGCCGCGGTGCCACATGGTGACGTCTGAGTGGCTGAGGGGGCCGGTGCGGACGCGTCTGACCGGAACGGACATGTCCGGCGGCGCGGAGGAGCTCGGGTTAGGTTTTCGTCTGCAATGGAGGGGATGGGGCTGTTTTATAGGTAGAGGGAGCTAGGAGACTCCAAATGAGGAGCGGTTTACGCCCACACGATCACGATCCGACGACCGAGAGGATTGGAGTGGTTGTGCTGGGTTAGTAGGCTGTTGTGGAGGAGTGTTGGGCCAAAAGGAAGAAGAGCTTTTAGCCCACGAGGTTGACCGTTGGAGTATCAAACGACCTCCAAACGCGATGAAACTTGACAGGCGGCCTACACATACTAAAACAACTATGCACGACAAGTCTCACCTCATTCTGAGAACGTTCTATGGCCACACACAAAAAAAGGACTCAGGGGTGCCACGGGCCCGTGTGTGAGTGTCGGAACTCGAAACGGACAACGCGAAGAGACGAGCATGACCGGGTGCAAGTGACAACATGAATGCAATGCAATGCACATGATGACATGACATGGATGATATGCACACACGCACACGGCAAAAACGAAGAAACCCGAAATGAATGAAGAGCCCAGAATGGAATTGATGAAGTCAACGTTGCTTAAATTGCCATAAATGGAATTGTTACATCCAGGGTGTTACAAACTCTCCTCCACTACAAAAAGATCTCGTCTCGAGATCTAGGACTGAAAGAAGGCAGGATACTCGGAATGGAGATGATATTCTTGTTCCCATGTAGCTTCTCGGTCGGTATGGTGTGACCACTTCACTTTCAAGAATTTGATGGACTTGTTGCGGGTCTTGCGCTCCGTTTCTTCAAGGATAGCAATGGGTGCTCACGATACGACAAGTCTTGCTGAAGATCAATCTCTTCGAAAGGAATGGTGCATTCAGGCGTCTTGAAGCACTTGCGGAGTTGAGACACGTGAAACACATCATGCACATTTGCAAAGTTGGAGGGAAGCTCGAGTTGGTAGGCTAGATCGCCTCTGTTGCCAAGAATCTTGAAAGGGCCCACGTATCTTGGAGCAAGCTTTCCCTTGATACCAAACCTCTGAGTGCCCTTCATGGGAGAAACACGGAGATAGACATGGTCTCCAATGTCGAAAGCCAAGTCATGATGCTTGCCATCATAGTAGCTCTTTTGACGAGATTGTGCGGCTTTGAGATTCTCACGGATGACTTTGCACATTTCTTCGGCTTCTGAGATCAAATCATTTCCAAGGAGTTGACGTTCACCAGTCTCGGACCTGTTGAGAGGGGTACGACACTTTCTGCCATAGAGGATTTCAAAAGGAGCTTTGCCGGCACTTGCTTGAAAGCTGTTGTTGTAGGAGAATTCGGCAAATGGAAGGCAATCTTCCCATTTCATACCGAAGGAGATGACACAAGCTCTTAGCATATCTTCAAGGATTTGGTTCCCTCTTTCGACTTGACCACTAGTCTGAGGGTGAAATGCAGTGCTGAAGCGAATCTTTGTACCCATTGCTGACTGAAAGGAATCCCAGAACTTGGAATTGAGCAAGCTTCCGCGGTCTGAGGAGATCACTTGAGGAATGCCATGCAAAGAAACAATTCTGGAGGTGTATAGCTCTGCTAGCTAAGCTGTGTTGATGGATTCTTTGACGGAAAGAAAATGAGCTCTTTTAGTTAGCTTGTCAATCACCACAGAAATAGCATCATTTCCTTTCTTGGACTTGGGAAAACAGGTGATGAAATCCAGCTCAATATGATTGAATTTCCACTCGGGAATAGGTAGAGGTTGAAGGAGTCGGCTGGACGTTGATGCTCTGCCTTCACTCTTCTGCAGACATCACATTCTTTCACGAATTGGGCAATCTCCCTTTTCATGCGAGTCCACCAATATGATTGTTTGAGGTCTTGGTACATCTTGGAGCTTCCTGGATGTATCAAGAGGAGTGAGTCATGTGCTTCGTTCATTATGAGCTTCCTGAGATCACCTTTGGGAACCACAATCCTGTCCTCAAAGAACAAGGTGTCTTTCTCATCAACGCGATAGCACTTCTACTTGGGAGTACCCTTAGCAATACCATGTTTCACTTTCTGCACCATAGCATCACTGAGTTGGGCCTCATGGATTTGATCTTCCAAGGTAGGAGCAACTTGAAGGTTTGCAAGAAAACCTTGCGGAACAACTTGGAGGTTGAGCTTCCTGAATGATTCACAAAGTTCAGGCTGGAACGGTTTAAGAAGGAGACTGTTGCAATACGCCTTTCTTCTCAAGGCATCTGCAATGACATTGGCCTTGCCAGGAGTATACTCAATGCTTGGATCGTACTCTTGAATCATCTCAAGCCAATGAGTCTGGCGAAGGTTAAGGTTTGGCTGAGTGAAGATGTACTTCAAGCTCTTGTGATCGATGAAGATGTCCACTTTTCTGCCCAACAGAAGGTGTCTCCACGTGATCAAGGCATGAACAACTGCTGCTAGCTCAAGATCATGTGTGGGGTAATTCTTCTCATTTGGTTTTAGCTGACGAGAAGTGTATGCCACAAACTTCTTGTCTTGCATGAGAACACCACCAAGACCTTGCAATGAAGCATCACAAAAGACTTCATCAGGCTTGGACTCATCCGGAGGAGTAAGAACCGGAGCACAAATGAGCTTCTCTTTGAGTGTCTTGAATGCCACATCACAATCAGGAGTCCACGAGTACTTGACATTCTTCTGCAACAGGTAGGAAAGAGGCTTGGTACTTATTCATTATTGTCTTCTTGTTCAATGGTCGGTAATCAACGCAAAGGCGTTCCGAGCCATCCTTCTTCTTGACAAATAGAACACCACATCCCCAAGGAGAAGTACTTGGTCTAGTTAGACCCATTCGTTCTTGCTCATCGAGTTGTTTCTTGAGCTCCTTCAACTCTTTAGGAGAAAGCTTGTACGGACGCCGACATGCTGGCTCGGTACCGGGTTCAAGTTCAATGACGAATTCGACTAGACGGTTTGGAGGCATGCCTGGAAGCTCTTCAGGGAATACATCCTCATATTCACAAACCACAGGAATCTGAGAAATGGCATTAATCTCGCCCTTGTCATTAAGAGAGAATAGCCTGATTGTGTTATCTCGAGATGCGAAGATAATCACGTCTTCGGAAGGATGAGTTAGATTGACTTCCTTATTTGCACTATCAAGAGCATCATGCTTCGAGAGCCAATCCATCCCAAGAATAAGATCAATGTCCGAGTTACCGAGAACAACCGGAGAAACCAGAAAACTGTAATCACCCATGTGAATAGATATATCCGGAGTAAACATGCTAGAATGCATTCGTTTTCCCGGAGAAACAATTGATAACTCCCTTGGCAAAGCTTTGGTTTGAATATTGTGCTTCGATGCAAATGGGTGAGATATGAAAGAGCATGATGCACCCGAATCAAACAAGACTTTAGCAGGAATTGAGTTAACCGGAAGATTACCAATTATCACATCTGAAGAATTCTCTGCTTGAGCTGCAGTCATCAGGTTCACTCTTGCAGCCTTGGGATTATGCTTGACAATAGCATTGTTGACAGGTGGAGGAGGCGGAAGGCGCCTTTGAGTACACTTGTTTGCATAGTGACACTTCTGTCCACACTTGTTGCAAGTAACTTCTGAAAGAGGCCGATGATAAGGACCACTTGGTCTTGGAGCTTTGAACTGAGGCTTGGACTGGTTGCTTGGGTTGGGTGGGTGGGAAAATCCACGACCACCTAAGTGCTTGTAGTTGCTTGGAGGACGGAGCACTGGAGGAGGTGGTTGCCAGAACTTCTGTTGCTTGGCAACCACTTGAGAGGAAGAGGAAGAGTGAACATCATCTCTTATCCTCCTTTTGGAAGCTTCACACTTGAGCTGAGCTGCCTCTTGCTTGAGAGCCATACTGTAGAATTGGTCAAATTCATCCGGCTCGAACAAGGTGAGAGCAAGTTGGAGTTCATCTTTCAGACCACCTCGGAACTGGTGTATCTTGCTCTTGGCATCGGGGATGTCTTGCTTCGCATAACGGGCAAGATTCTGGAACTTGACATTGTATTGATAGACGGACATGGTGCCTTGCTTCAGGTTGCGGAATTGCTCACGCATGCCTTCGATGACACTGGTTGGAATGTGATGAGAACGGAAATCTCTGCAGAAATCAGTCCACGAGATCTCACGAACACCTATGGAGTCTTTGTACTGTTGCCACCAATCTGCAGCTTGATCTTTGAGTTGGAAAGTGGCAAACTAGACATAATCCTCAGGCCACACGTTACTGCATTCAAAGTGTTTTTTGATGTCTGTGATCCAATCTTCAGCATCTAGCGGGTCCACACAGGAACTGAACGACTTTGCTTGGTTTGCCAGGAATTGGTTCAGTTTCGCAAAGTGAGGTTGATTGAACAGATTGTCTTGGCCTTGGTTCCCATGATTGCCTTGATTTGCTTGGTTGGCTTGGAAATTCTGCATCATTTGCATGAGCATCTGAGTGTTCTGGTTGGTTGCTTGCATAATTGCTCTCCATGCCTCAGACGGAGGAGGAGGAGGGGAAGGAGGACGTTCAGGAGGATGCTCTTCTTCGCCCTCTTGGTTAGGGTTGGGAACCTTCTTAGGAGCCATCCTGAATATGATGACAACCATTAGCCATTGAAGCAAAATAGGAAAGCTGAATCAACGGCTAGAAATTTGCAACATAAGTCTTCACAATGAACATTCGAACAAAATGAACGAATGAATTCCACAGTTTAATGGTACAACAATCGTGTCGAGAAGCCACTTAGGAGACAAAATATAAAATAAAACAACAAGGTGCAGATGGAACAAATACACGATAGAAGTTTCCTCCCACATGTTCGTGCTGAATGCCCCATGGTACATGTTACAAAGGGTGTTGCAATCCCCGGATCAGCATAGCGAAGGACCCTTTAAGATGCAACTCCCAATTGGAACAACGCCCATGAAACCTCTTCACTCGATGTTGAACCCCAAACCTCATACCATGCACTCGTTGGAAGAGGGATGACCGTGGAGTTGTTGCAATAGCAACGGTGGCCATGGTAACCATCTCGTCATCTTCTTCATCATCGTCATCCTCATCATATTCTTCTTGGGCCACCAATCCTTTGGGAGAAGTCTTCTTGGAGAAGTTGCTTTTGTTGGGATAAGACTTGTCCTTGTCCTTTCAAATAAGCTTGCCTCCGTCGTCTTCTCTTTTCTCATGTGGGCAATTGACGACCCACAAGTGTAGGGGATCTATCGTAGTCCTTTCGATAAGTAAAAGTGTCGAACCCAACGAGGAGCAGAAGGAAATGATAGGCAGTTTTCAGTAAGGTATTTTCTGCAAGCACTGAAATTATCCGTAACAGATAGTTTTGTTATAAGATAATTGGTAACAAGTGACGAATAGTAAAAGTAAGTAAGGTGCAGCAAGATGGCCCAATCCTTTTTGTAGCAAAGGACAAGCCTAGACAAACTCTTATATGAAGGAAAGCGCTCCCGAGGAAATGTGGGAATTATCGTCAAGCCAGTTTTCATCACGTTCATATGTTTCGCGTTCATTACTTTGATAATTTGGTATGTGGGTGGACCGGTGCTTGGGTGCTGCCCTTACTTGGACAAGCATCCCTCTTATGATTAACCTCTATTGCAAGCATCCGCAACTAGAAAAGAAGTATTAAGGTAAACCTAACCATAGCATGAGACATATGGATCCAAATCAGCCCCTTACGAAGCAACGCATAAACTAGGGTTTAAGCTTCTGTGACTCTAGCAACCCATCATCTACTTATTACTTCCCAATGCCTTCCTCTATGCTGCTACTTCTCGAGCTTGCGTTGTATTCCCTCGAAGAGGAAAGGGAGATGCAGCACAGTAGCGTAAGTATTTCCCTCAGTTTTTGAGAACCAAGGTATCAATCCAGTAGGAGACCACACGCGAGTCCCTCGCACCTGCACAAACAAATAAGAACTTCGCAGCCAATACGATAAGGGGTTGTCAATCCCTTTACGGTCACTTACGAAAGTGAGATCTGATAGAGATGATAGTTGATATTTTTGGTATTTTTTATTATAAGAACAGAAAGTAAAAGCGGAAAAGTAAAGTAGATTGTAGATTGATATGTTGAGAATAGACCCGCGGGCCATCGTGTTCTCTAGTGGCTTCTCTCATGATAGCGATATTCTACGGCGGGTAAACAAATTACTGTCGAGCAATTGATAGAAAAGCGAATAATTATGAGACTATCTAGGCATGATCGTTATATATAGGAATCACGTCCGAGACAAGTAGACCGAAAGGATTCTGCATCTACTATTATTACTCCACACATCGACCGCTATCCAGCATGCATCTAGTGTATTAAGCTCATAAGAACAGAGTAACGCCTTAAGAAAGATGAATTGATGTAGAGGGATAAACTCAAGAATATGATATAAACCCCATCTTTTTATCCTCGATGGCAATAATACAATATGTGCCTTGTTGCCCCTACTGTCACTGGGAAAGGACACCGCAAGATTGAACCCAAAGCCAAGCACTTCTCCCATTGCAAGAAATATAGATCTAGTAGGCAAAACCAAACCAATAATTCGAAGAGACTTGCAAGGATATTATAATCATACATAAAGAGTTCAGAGAAGAACCAAATATTTCTCATAGATAATCTTGATCATAAACCCAAAATTCATCAGATCTCGACAAACGCACCGCAAAAAGAGATTACATCGAATAGATCTCCTCGAATTCCGAGGAGAACTTTGTATTGAGATCCAAAGAGAGAGAAGAAGCCATCTAGATACTAGCTATGGACCCGAGGTCTGTGGTAAACTACTCACAACTCATGGTGAGACGATGATGATGATGTAGAATCACTCCGTGGAAGATCCCCCCCTCCGGCGGAGCTCCGGAATAGGCCCAAGATGGGATATCATGGGAAGAGAAGGTTACGGTGGTGGAACTAGGGTTTTCTCTGTTGTTCTGATGGTTTCGGGGTACATAGGTATATATAGGAGGAAGGAGGGCACTGGGGGCCCACGAGGTAGGGGGCGTGCCCTATGGGGGCGCGCCCCCCACCCTCGTGGGCACCACGTAAGCCCTACTCTGTGGTTCTCAAGTCTCCCGTGCGTGATTTTCTCCAAAAATATCTCTCCCGAAAGTTTCATTCCGTTTAGACTCCGTTTGATATCCCTTTTCTGTAAAACTCTGAAACAGGCAAAAAACAGCAATCTGGACTGGGCCTTTCGGTTAGTAGGTTAGTCCCAAAAATAATATAAAAGTGTATGACAAAGCCCATTAAACATACAGAACATCATAAATAATAGCATGGAACAATAAAAAATTATAGATACGTTGGAGACGTATCAAGCATCCCCAAGCTTAATTCCTGCTCGTCCTCGAGTAGGTAAATGATAAAAACAAATTTTTTGATGTGGAATGCTAACCAACATAGTTTTTTAATGTAATTCTCTTAATTGTGGCATGAATGTTCAGATCTGAAAGATTCAAGACAAAAGTCTATATTGACATAAGAAACAGTAATACTTCAAGCATACTAACAAAGCAATCATGTCTTCTCAAAATAATATGGCTAAAGAAAGTTATCCCTACAAAATCATATAGTCTCGTTATGCTCCCTCTTCATTACACAAAATATCCATATCATGCACAACCCAGTTTCATCCAAGCACTTGTTTTCATACTCTATCTTTTCAAACCTTTCAACTTTCACGCAATACATGAGCGTGAGCCATGGACATAGCACTATGGGTGGAATAGAGAGGTGGTTGTGGAGAAGACAAAAAGGATGGAGATAGCCTCACATCAACCAGGCGTATCAATGGGCTATGGAGATGCCCATCAATAGATATCAATGTGAGTGAGTAGGGATTGCCATGCAACGGATGCACTATAGCTAAAAATGTATGAAAGCTCAACAAAAGAAACTAGTGGGTGTGCATCCAACTTGCTTGCTCATGAAGATGTAGGGCATTTGAGGAAGCCCATCGTTGGAATATACAAGCCAAGTTCTATAATGAAAATTCCCACTAGTATATGAAAGTGACTAAACATGAGACTCTCTGTCATGAAGAACATGGTGCTACTTTGAAGCACAAGTGTGGAAAAAGATAGTAGCAATTATCCCTTTTCTTTTTTCTCTCTTTTTTGGAGGGGCTTTCTCTCTTTTCTTTTTATTAGCCCCTCTCTATTTTTTGGGCCATCTTTTTTTATTGGCCTTTCCTCACATGGGACAATGCTCTAATAATGATGATCATCACACTTTTATTGATTTACAACTCGATATTACAACTGGATACTAGAACAAGTATGACTCTATATGAATGCCTCCGGCGGTGTACCGGGATGTGCAATGAATCAAGAGTGACATGTATGAGAAATTATGCATGGTGGCTTTGCCACAAATATGATGTCAACTACATGATCATGCATGGAAATATGACAATATGATGTGTGTCATATGAACGGAACGGTGGAAAGTTGCATGGAAATATATCTCGGAATGGCTATGGAAATGCCATGATAGGTAGGTGTGGTGGTTGTTTTGAGGAAGGATATATAGTGGGTGTATGGTACCGGCGAAAGTTGCGCGGTACAAGAGAGGCTAGCAATGGTGGAAGGGTGAGAGTGCGTATAATCCATGGACTCAACATTAGTCATAAAGAACTCATATACTTATTGCAAAAATTTACGAGTCATCAAAACAAAGCAATCAACGCATGCTCCTAGGGGGGAGGTTGGTAGGAGTTAACCATCGCGCGCCCCCGACCTCCACATAAAGGTTGAGACTTTACAAATACCTCATGTTCTAACTTCGTCACATAGCGGTTCACCATATGTGAATGCTACGGGAATCACTAACTTTAACACAAGCATTTCTCAATTTCATAATAACTCCATTAGCATGACTCTAATATCACTATCCTCATATCTCAAAACAATTATCAAGCATCCAACTTCTCATCATATTCAATGCACTTAGTGTGAAAGCTTTTACTACATTGATATTGGATGTCTATCATGTGAAGACTAGTATTCTAGACTAAGCACATTGCCATGCTGTTTTAATAGAATCTCAAATGAATATAAGTGAATCATGAGAGTTCAACAATTTCTTCAAAATATTATCACCACCGTGCTCTAAAAGATATAAGTGAAGCACTAGAGCAAAAACTATTCAACTTAGAAGATATAAGTGAAGCACATAGAGTGTTCTATCAATTCCTAGGCCATATTTAACTCTCTAAAATAGGTGTGTCCAGCCAGGATAATTGTGGCAAACTAACAAGCAAAGACTCAAATTATACAAGACGCTCCAAGTAAAACACATATCATGTGGTGAATAAAAATATAACTCCGAGTATAGTTAGCGATGGATGAAGACGAAAGAGGGGATGCCTTTTCGGGGCATCCCCAACCTTAGGATTTTGGTTGTCCTTGAATTTTACCTTGGGGTGCCATGGGCATCCTCAAGCTTAGGCTCTTGCCACTCTTTGTTCCATAGTCCATCAAAGAAATACTCAAAACTTGAAAACTTCACAACACAAAACTTAGACAAAAATCTCGTGAGCTCCGTTAGTATAAGAAAGCAAACCACTACTCAAAGGTACTGCAATGAATTCATTCTTTGTTTATAATGGTGTTAAACCTACTGTATTGTAACTTCTCTATGGTTCATACTTCCCAATTATTACTCATAGATGCATTGAAATAAGCAAACAACCTACGAAAAACAGAATCTGTCAAAAACAGAACAATCTGTAGTAATCTGCAGGTTTCACATACTTCTGTAACTCCAAAAAATTCCAACTAAATTTGTAAAAGTGAGGAATTTGTCTATTAATCATCTGCAAAAAGTATCAACTAAATAGCACGCTCCAGTAAAATCTGATAACCATTCTAGCGAGCGTGAATGATTCTGTTTTTCACAACAAGATCACATAAACTTCACACAACTCTTCCCAAAGGTTCTACTTGGCACAAACACTAAACAAAACACAAAACAACATCTAAACAGAAGCTAGATGCAATATTTATTCCTAAAAAGAAGCAAAACAAAAAATATAAAATTGGGTTGCCTCCCAACAAGCGCTATTGTTTTACGCCCCTAGCTAGGCATGATACATGGATAGATCTAGGTATTGCCATCTTGGGATTTTACCTTTTTGGTGGTATCTAGTTCGAATCCGGGAGGTTCTTTATTTTCCCTTCATATTCAGAAATCTTTAGATCGAACGAATCCAACCTCTTATTGCAAAGGGTAATCAACATATTCATGCGATGGATATTTCCACTATCATTCTTAAGAGGTTCAAGATACTTTTGTAATATCTTTGTTACTTCGCATATTTTCTCAAAAACTTGAGTCTCTTCCTGGGTAGAAGGTTGCCCGAATAAATCTATCAGGACATTGTAAGAATTAAGGGTATGCCCCAAGAAATTTCCTCCGGTAACGGTATCAAGAACAAGCCTATTCCAAGGGGTTATGCCAATATAAAAATTACGAAGAAGCACGGAAGTGGAAAGCTTCCTAGTAGATCTATTTTGAGCATTGCAAATTCTATACCACACATCTTTTAAGTTTTCTTCCGCCCTTTGGTTAAAGTTGAGGACCTCACTCTCGGGAGTGTTGATAATGATAGGTGTGCTAGACATGATGACAAGCAAGCAAGCAACACACAAGCAAACAAGAGGCAAGCGAACAAAAAACACACGGCAGAAGAAGGGCAAATAAAACGGCAAGGGTGAAGTGGGGGAGAGGAAAACGAGAGGCAAAAATGTAATGCGAAGGATAAGGGTTTGTGATAGGTACTTGGTATATGACTTTTGCGTAAGCCTCCCCGGCAATGGCGCCAGAAATTCTTCTTGCTACTTCTCGAGCATGCGTTGTATTCCCTCGAAGAGGAAAGGGAGATGCAGCACAGTAGCGTAAGTATTTCCATCAGTTTTTGAGAATCAAGGTATCAATCCAGTAGGAGACCACGTGCGAGTCCCTCGCACCTGCATAAACAAATAAGAACTTCGCAACCAACGCGATAAGGGGTTGTCAATCCCTTTACGGTCACTTACGAAAGTGAGATCTGATAGAGATGATAGTTGATATTTTTGGTATTTTTTATTATAAGAACAGAAAGTAAAAGCGGAAAATTAAAGTAGATTGTAGATTGATATGTTGAGAATAGACCCGGGGGCCATCGTGTTCTCTAGTGGCTTCTCTCATGATAGCGATATTCTGTGGTGGGTAAACAAATTACTGTCGAGCAATTGATAGAAAAGCGAATAATTATGAGACTATCTAGGCATGATCATTATATATAGGCATCATGTCCGAGACAAGTAGACCGAAACGATTCTGCATCTACTACTATTACTCCACACATCGACCGCTATCCAGCATGCATCTAGTGTAATAAGCTCATAAGAACAGAGTAACGCCTTAAGCAAGATGACATGATGTAGAGGGATAAACTCAAGCAATATGATATAAACCCCATCTTTTTATCCTCGATGGCAACAATACAATACGTGCCTTGCTGCCCCTACTGTCACTGGGAAAGGACACCGCAAGATTGAACCCAAATCCAAGCACTTCTCACATTGCAAGAACTATAGATCTAGTAGGCCAAACCAAACCAATAATTCGAAGAGACTTGCAAGGATATTATAATCATACATAAAGAGTTCAGAGAAGAACCAAATATTTCTCATAGATAATCTTGATCATAAACCCACAATTCATCGGATCTCGACAAACACACCGCAAAAAGAGATTACATCGAATAGATCTCCTCGAAGACCGAGGAGAACTTTGTATTGAGATCCAAAGAGAGAGAAGAAGCCATCTAGATACTAGCTATGGACCCTAAGGTCTGTGGTAAACTACTCACAACTCATGGTGAGATGATGATGATGATGTAGAAGCACTCCGTGGAAGATCCCCCTCCGGTGGAGCTCTGGAACAGGCCCCAAGATGGGATCTCACGGGAATAGAAGGTTATGGTGGTGGAACTAGGGTTTTCTCTATTGTTCTCATGGTTTCAGGGTACGTAGTTATATATAGGAGGAAGGAGGGCACCGGGGGGCAAACGTGGGGCCCACGAGGTAGGGGGGCGCGCCCCCCACCCTCGTGGGCACCATGTAAGCCCTACTCCGTTGTTCTCAAGTCTCCCGTGCGTGATTTTCTCCAAAAATATCTCTCCCGAAGGTTTCGTTCCGTTTGGACTCCGTTTGATATCCCTTTTCTGTAAAACCCTGAAACAGGCAAAAAACAGCAATCTGGACTGGGCCTTTGGGTTAGTAGGTTAGTCCCAAATATAATATAAAAATGTATGACAAAGCCCATTAAACATTTAGAACATCATAAATAATAGCATGGAACAATCAAAAATTATAGATACGTTGGAGACGTATCAAGCATCCCCAGGCTTAATTCCTCCTCGTCCTCGAGTAGGTAAATGATAAAAATAGAAGTTTTGATGTGGAATGCTAACCAACATAGTTTTTCAATGTAATTCTCTTAATTGTGGCATGAGTGTTCAGATCTGAAAGATTCAAGACAAAAGTCTATATTGACATAAGAAACAGTAATACTTCAAGCATACTAACAAAGCAATCATGTCTTCTCAAAATACTATGGCTAAAGAAAGTTATCCCTACAAAATCATATAGTCTGGTTATGCGCCCTCTTCATCACACAAAATATTCATATCATGCACAACCCCGGTTTCAGCCAAGCACTTGTTTTCATACTATATCTTTTCAAACCTTTCAACTTTCACGCAATACATGAGGGTGAGCCATGGACATAGCACAATGGGTGGAATAGAGAGGTGGTTGTGGAGAAGACAAAAAGGAGGGAGATAGTGTCACATCAACTAGGCGTATCAACGGGCTATGGAGATGCCCATCAATAGATATCAATGTGAGTGAGTAGGGATTGCCATGCAACGGATGCACTAGAGCTAAAAATGTATGAAAGCTCAACAAAAGAAACTAGTGGGTGTGCATCCAACTTGCTTGCTCAGGAAGACCTAGGGCATTCTAGGAAGCCCATCGTTGGAATATACAAGCCAAGTTCTATAATGAAAATTCCCACTAGTATATGAAAGTGACAAAACATGAGACTCTCTATCATGAAGAACATGGTGCTACTTTGAAGCACAACTGTGGAAAAGATAGTAGCAATTGTCCCTTCTCTATTTTCTCTCATTTTTTTGGAGGGGCTTTCTCTCTTTTCTTTTTATTAGCCCCTCTCTATTTTTTTGGGCCATCTTATTCTTATTGGCCTTTCCTCACATGGGACAATGCTCTAATAATGATGATCATCACACTTTTATTGATTTACAACTCGATATTACAACTCGATACTAGAACAAGTATGACTCTATATGAATGCCTCCGGTGGTGTACCGGGATGTGCAATGAATCAAGAGTGACATGTATGAGAAATTATGCATCGTGGCTTTGCCACAAATACAATGTCAACTACATGATCATGCATGACAATATGACAATATGATGCGTGTCATATGAACGGAACGGTGGAAAGTTGCATGCAATATATCTCGGAATGGCTATGGAAATGCCATGATAGGTAGGTGTGGTGGCTATTTTGAGGAAGGATATATAGTGGGTGTATGGTACCGGCGAAAGTTGCGCGGTACAAGAGAGGCTAGCAATGGTGGAAGGGTGAGAGTGTGTATAATCCATGGACTCAACATTAGTCATAAAGAACTCATATACTTATTGCAAAAATTTACGAGTCATCAAAACAAAGCAATCAACGCATGCTCCTAGGGGGAGGTTGGTAGGAGTTAACCATCGCGCGCCCCCGACCTCCACACAAAGGTTGACACTTTACAAATACCTCATGCTCTAACTTCGTCACATAGCGGTTCACCATATGTGAATGCTACGAGAATCACTAACTTTAACACAAGCATTTTTCAATTTCGTAATAACTCCACCAGCATGACTCTAATATCACTATCCTCATATCTCAAAACAATTATCAAGCATCCAACTTCTCATCATATTCAATGCACTTAGTGTGAAAGCTTTTACTACATTGATATTGGATGTCTATCATGTGAAGACTAGTTTTATAGCTTAAGCACATTACCATGTTGTTTTAATAGACTCTCAAATGAATATAAGTGAAGCATGAGAGTTCAACAATTTCTTCAAAATATTATCACCACCGTGCTCTAAAAGATATAAGTGAAGCACTAGAGCAAAAACTATTCAACTTAGAATATATAAGTGAAGCACATAGAGTGTTCTATCAATTCCTAGGCCATATTTAACTCTCTAAAATAGGTGTGTCCAGCAAGGATAATTGTGGCAAACTAACAAGCAAAGACTCAAATTATACAAGACACTCCAAGTAAAACACATATCATGTGGTGAATAAAAATATAGCTCCGAGTATAGTTACCGATGGATGAAGACAAAAGAGGGGATGCCTTTTCGGGGCATCCCCAAGCTTAGGCTTTTGGTTGTCCTTGAATTTTACCTTGGGGTGCCATGGGCATCCCCAAGCTTAGGCTCTTGCCACTCTTTGTTCCATAGTCCATCAAAGCAATACTCAAAACTTGAAAACTTCACAACACAAAACTTAGATAAAAATCTCGTGAGCTCCGTTAGTATAAGAAAGCAAACCACTACTCAAAGGTACTGCAATGAATTCATTCTTTGTTTATAATGGTGTTAAACCTACTGTATTCCAACTTCTCTATGGTTCATACTTCCCAATATTACTCATAGATGCATTGAAATAAGCAAACAACATACGAAAATGTGACACCCTGAGACCGATGCGCCAGGTGCCAGCCAGTTATTCGTCGTCGTTGCCATGTCATCTGCTTGCGTGTTGGACTTTGCCATGTCATCTTGTGCATTGCATCATCATGATTTCAAAACTTGCATCCGCCCAAGTCCCCTCGTCCTTTCCGTTGTCCGTTCTGAGCCGAGACACACTTGCACGTGCCCGCGGCACCTCCGAATATTTATTTTATGAGTGGCCAGAAAACGTTCTCGGAATGGGGTGAAACTTGGCGTGTGGTCTTATTATAGCATAGGTAGACCGCCTGTCAAGTTTCGTCGCGTTCGGAGTTTGTTTGATAGCCCAACGGTTAACCGCGTTAACCGTCGGAAGCCTTCCATGCTCTCGGTCATCGGATCAGGATCGCGTGGCCGAAAACCGCTCCTCATTTGGACTCTCCTAGCTCCCTCTACCTATAAATATGTGCCTCTCTTTCCAAATCAAGGATGAAACCCTAAAATCCTCCTCCCCGCTCCTCCGGACATGTCCGCGGAGCAGCCGGACATGTCCACCGCAGCCGCCACGTCGCTCCAGCCAACCACAAGCCGCCACGTCACCCCAGCGGCGGCTTCCGGCCAACCGGAGCGCGCCACATCAGCCAGCCCCGCGCCCACATCGTCGCGGCCCGCGGAGCCCATCCGAGGCCCGCGCTGGCCCGAACCGCCCGCCGCCGCTCCCTGGCTGCCCGTGCCTCGTCAGCCTCCGCCGCCGGCCTCACCAACCGTCGCCGCCGCGCCACCCGCGAGCTCCGCCGGACCGGACTCCCGCTTGCCGGAGCACCTCGGCCCCGCGAGCCGCCTCCGCCCTGGATGACCGCCGCCGTCCCGACTCCCTTCGGCCGGATCCGGGCCCGGCGCCCCCGGATCCGCCTCGTCCCGCCACCCCTCGAGCTCTCCTCGCCGGAGACCGGCAAGCCACGCCGTCGTCGAAGAGCCCTTGAGCTGTCGCCGCTTCTTCCCGCTCGGGAGCACGACGGCGCCGCAACCGCGCCCCTCGCCGGGCCTCCTCCAGTGCCGAGGCCCAGCCTGCTCCTCCCCACGGCCCGCCGGCCCATCTCCACCTGCCAGCCGCAGGGCCTAGTTCCGCCAAGGCCCAGTGCGCCTCGGCCCAGCCTCCTCCTCGTCCTGGGCTCGGCCCGCTCTGGTGAGCCCCTGGCCCAGCTCGCCCCGTGCCTCTATGAGACGCCATGTGCGTAGAATAGTTATCTTGCTCCCGTTTGTGTTTTTTTTCCTAAGTCTAAAAACTGCTAAGGCCTTAGTTTCTGTAATTTTGTTGCATCTTTGCATGGCTGTAACTTTTTGTGTGCTTATCCAAATTGAGTGAATAATATGTCAAAATGATCATGGTGATATGCTCTTAATTTTGTTCCATTGTGGCATGCTTGTTTGAGTTCATCTAGATGCCCTAATCATCGTTGCAAGAGTGCTACTTGTTTAAAACTGATGTTATCTGTAAATTTGTTGCATACTTGTGATGCTTGTAACTTTGTGCATGTTTATCCAAATGATGCATATGATATGTCAAAATGTTCATTGTGAAGTGATATACATGTTGGTTGTTGTAGTATGCTTGTTTGAGTTCATATTGCCATGTTATTCTCTGTTGCAAAAGTGCATTTGGCTGTTAAGTGCTGAAACTTGTTATGAGATGCTGATTTGACTTGCTCATTGCTATTGATCTGTTTGTCTTCATGCCACATGCCAATATGTTTTAGAAGCACAATCATATGGTCTTTACTGTGGTGCAATACACTTTCCATGATATGCCTTGAGGTGACTTAAACAAGCTTGTAAATATGCCATGCCAATGTTGCTGTTTTATACTTAGTGAAAAAACTGCCAAGTCTGGAATCTGTTAAACCTGATGCTATGTTTGCTTGATGCCCCACTCAAATCCATGCTTGTTTTGGAGTTCCCAATGATCATGTCCTGTTGTCCATGTTATTGTCTATCCATCCATGCCCTTACTTGCACATATGGCCTGTTGTAGCTTATTTATTTCTTGCTCTCAAGTTGCTATAAATTTACCTGTCAGGTTTTTATCAGCATGATCAATTTGGTGAAGCTTGTTGTTATTGATCCATGCCTCCTATAGAGTTGCTCCAATGGAGTTGTTTGATGTATGCTATGTCTATTACATGTCCTAGTTCTTTATATACTTAGTAGAGTTGATATGCTTGTTGTTTTGTGCCTCCGAAGGCAGCATCGTGATGATGTTTTTGTCTTCCCAGATTTTGACTAAGTCTGGATAAATTTATTGCAACTTGCCATGCTTGGTTAATTGTGTTCCAGCAAGCCTTTGGGTGTGTTCTAAGTTCATGCTTGTTAAGTATCATGTATATTTCACATCCACGCCTCTTTTTATCATGTTTGGGTTCTGTAGCATATATATATACCTTGCTCCAAAGTTGCTATGTGGTTGTTAACTTCAGCTTTGCATTGTAACTTGTTTAGCTCATAACTTCTAGCCCGTTGCTCCGTTTTGAGCGTGTCTTATATGAAACTTGTGTGATTTTGCATGTAGAAGCATAATATCATGTTGTTTTCATGTTTGGAGTGTGTTTGCTTGATGTTTGGGTGCATCTTGCACCGTTGCCATGCTTGTCTTGTTTTGCTCATATCTTCTAGGCCGTAGCTCCGAATTAAACAAACTTTATATGAAACTTGACTAGAATTTCGTGTAGACCATCATGGGGCATGTTAAATTGGTGTTTAACAACTTTAACTTAAAGTTTGTTCAGATCTGGACCAAATTCAAAATGTGCATATGAGGACTTACCGGAATTGTTATATGTTGATTCCGGCCTCATTTAAACTTGTTGGTTTGTGTTGCTCTTGTGTGCTTCATCCCTTGCCATGTTTTGCATCATATAGACTTGTCTTGCATCATGCTTGGTTGAGCTTCATGTCTTGTTCTTGTGTTGTGTGTTTACCATGTTGTGTGCTTTATGTTCGCTAGTTCTTTTCCATTGCGATCGTGAGGATTCGTTCGTCTACACGTGGTTCGTCTTCAAGGCTTCTTCTTCGTCTTCTTCATGGACTCTTTCTTCTTCCTTGTGGGATCTCAAGCAAGATGACCATACCCTTGGATACCTTTACTAACATTGCCATGCTTAGTTGTCTCGATGCTATCGTTATATGTCGCGCTACCCATCTTTTATTGTCAGCCTCCTCTCCTTGTTGCCATGAAACCTCTAACCTTTGACACCTTCCCAACAAACGTTGTTTGGCTATGTTACCCGCTTGCTCGGCCCCTCTTATAGCGTTGCTAGTTGCAGGTGAAGATGAAGATCGTTCCATGTTGGAACTTGTTGTTGGAATGTCACAATGTATATTATTATTATTAACACACCTATATACTTGGCAATGGGTGGAAGGCTTGGCCTTTTGCTCGGTGTTTTGTTCCACTCATGCCACCTTAGGAGCCGATAAACCGGCGTTATGTTCCTTGATTTTGCATTCCTTACACGGTTGGGTATATGAGGACCCCTTGACAGTTCGTCTTAGAATAAAACTCCTCCAGCAAGGCCCAACATTGGTTTTATTTGCTCATAATAACAACTTAATTAAATAATTAAATTGCATAGGGGGTCGCGTCCCCGAGGATTCTTTCTACATAGCAGGGGGGCCAGTGCTGATGGTGTTGGTCCCAAACGGGGGTCCTGTAGGGCCACCTTGGGGAAACCCGAGGGCTGGTTTTACGTGTAGCATCGCCCATCCGGACGTGGCCTGATACGAGATACGCGCGGCTACTATCAGGGTGTCGGCACGCCGGGAGGTCTTGCTGGACTTGTTTTACCATTGTCGAAATGTCTTGTGCATCGGGAATTCCGAGTTTGATCGGGCCTTCCCTAAGATAAGAGGTAATATTATTATTACTTCTGCTGATCGTGAGAGCTTGTGATGGGCTAAGTTGGGACACCCCTGCAGAGTTATGATCTTTCGAAAGCCGTGCTCGCGGTTATGTGGCAGATTGGAAGAAAACTTGACAGAGGATCCGAAGTAAAACACACAACTGTGTGAGTAACCGTGGCTGTCTCTTTTCATTTTGAGAAGAGAACACGATGGGGTTATGTTTGACTCGTAGGTAGTTCAGGATCTTTAGCGATCACTACTAGTTTGCGACCGTTGAGTAAATGCTCATCTTATTCTTGTACTCGTAAGTTAGCCACCATACTTATGCTTAGCCGCTACTGCAACCTCACCACTTAACCTCTTCATACCCATTAAGCTTTGCTAGTCTTGTTACCCATGGTTATGGGATTGTTGAGTCCTCGTGGCTCACAGATGCTACAACAACAGTTGCAGGTGCAGGTTTCCGATGACTTGATGTGAGAGCGATGTTCGTTGTGTTGGAGTTCTTTCTTCTTCTTCTTCTTCTTCAGTCTTTGGTTAGGTTCCTGGTCGGCAGCCTGGGATAGCAGATGGATGTCGTTGTGCTTTTCATGTTTGCATCCGTAGTCGGATGCCTTGCATTGATGATGTTGTATTCATGTGACTTGTATGTATCTTGTTGTATCCCCCATGTATGTATGTAATGGTATGATGTAATGATATCCATCTTGCTAAGCGCCCGAAATGCGGTTGTGCCCCAATCACGTGATCGGGATAGAATCGCATCTTGGGCCTGACAGAAAAACAGAATCTGTCAAAAACCGAATAGTCTGTAGTAATCTGCAGGTTTCGCATACTTTTGTAACTCCAAAAAAATTCAAACTAAATTGGTAAACGTGAGGAATTTGTCTATTAATCATCTGCAAAAAGTATCAACTAAATATCACACTCCAGTAAAACCTGATAACCATTCTAGCGAGCGCTAATGATTCTATTTTTCACAGCAAGATCACATAAACTTCACACAAGTCTTCCCAAAGGTTCTACTTGGCACAAACACTAAACAAAACACAAAACCACATCTAAACAGAAGCTAGATGCAATATTTATTCCTAAACAGAAGCAAAAAGAAAAAATATAAAATTGGGTTGCCTCCCAGCAAGCGCTATCGTTTTACGCCCCTAGCTAGGCATGATACATGGATAGATCTAGGTACTGCCATCTTGGGTTTTTACCTTTTTGGCGGTATCAAGTTTGAATCCGGGAGGTTTGATACGTCTCCAACGTATCTATAATTTTCGATTGTTCCATGCTATTATTCATGAAGTCTTGGATGTTTAATGGGCTTTATCATTCACTTTTATATCATTTTTGGGACTAACCTACTAACCCAAAGGCCCAGTCCAGATTGCTGTTTTTTTTGCCTATTTTAGGGTTTTGCAGAAAAGGAATATCAAACGGAGTCCAAACGGAATGAAACCTTTGCGAGAGATATTTTTGGAGAAAATCACGCCAGAGGAACATGAGAACCACGTCAGGGGAGCCTCGAGTGGCCCTCGAGGGTGGGGGGCGCGCCCCCCTTCCCAGGGCGTGCCCCCCTGCCTCGAGGCCCACTCGAGCATCCCCCGGTGCCATCCTTCTTCCTATATAAGTCCACGTACCCTAGAAACTCCATACGCAGAGAGAAAACCCTAATTCCACCGCCGTAGCTTCTGTTCCCGTGGAGATCCCATCTAGAGCCTGTTCCGGAGCTCCACCGGAGGGGGATCCATCACGGAGGTCTTCATCATCATCATCATCGCCCTCAGCATGAGTTGTGCGTAGTTTACCACAGACCTTCGGGTCCATAGCTAGTATCTAGATGGCTTCTTCTCTCTCTCTGGATCTCAATACAAAGTTCTCCTCGGTCTTCGAGGAGATCTATTCGATGTAATCTCTTTTTGCGGTGTGTTTGTCGAGATCTGATGAATTGTGAGTTTATGATCAAGGTTATCTATGAAAGATATTTGGTTTTGCTCTGAACTTTTTATGTGTGCTCATAATATCCTTGCAAGTCTCTTCGAATTATCAGTTTGGTTTGGCCTACTAGATCTATAGTTCTTGCAATGGGAGACGTGCTTGGCTTTGGGTTCAATCTTGTGGTGTCCTTTCCCAGTGACAGTAGGGGCAGCAAGGCACGTATTGTATTGTTGCCATCGAGGATAAAAAGCTGGGGTTTACATCATATTGCTTGAGTTTATCCCTCTACATCATGTCATCTTGCTTAAGGCGTTACTCTGTTCTTATGAACTAAATACACTAGATGCTTGCTGGATAGCGGTCGATGTGTGGAGTAATAGTGGTAGATGCAGGCAGGAGTCGGTCTACTTGTCTCGGACATGATGCCTATATACAATGATCATACCTAGATAGTCTCATAATTATTCACTTTTCTATCAATTGCTCGACAGTAATTTGTTTACCCGCCCTAGAATATCGCTATCATGAGAGAAGCCACTAGAGAAAAATATGGCCCCCGGGTCTATTCTCAACATATCAATCTACATCTACTTTACATTTACCACTTTTATTTGTTGTTTTATTAAACCAAAAATACCAAAAATATAAACTATCATCTCTATCAGATCTCACTCTCGTAAGTGACCGTAAAGGGATTGACAACCCCTTATCGCGTTGGCTGCGAAGTTCTTAGTTGTTTGTGCAGGTGCGAGGGACTCGCTCGTGGTCTCCAACTGGATTGATACCTTGGTTCTCAAAAACTGAGGGAAATACTTACACTACTGTGCTGCATCTCCCTTTCCTCTTCTAGGGAATACAACGCAAGCTCAAGAGGTAGCAAGGTTCTTTACGCTTCCCTTCATATTCAGAAATCTTTAGATCTAACGAATCCAACCGCTTATTGCAAAGTGTAATCAACATATTCATGCGGTGGATATTTCCACTAACATTCTTAAGAGGTTCAAGATACTTTTGTAATATCTTTGTTACTTCGCATATTTTCTCAAAAACTTGAGTCTCTTCCTGGGTAGAAGGTTGCCCGAATAAATCTATCAGGACATTGTAAGAATTAAGGGTATGCCCCAAGAAATTTCCTCCGGTAACGGTATCAAGAACAAGCCTATTCCAAGGGGTTATGCCAATATAAAAATTGCGAAGAAGCACGGAAGTGGAAAGCTTCCTAGTAGATCTATTTTGAGCATTGCAAATTCTATACCATGCATCTTTTAATTTTTCTTCTGCCCTTTGGTTAAAGTTGAGGACCTCACTCTCGGGAGTGTTGATAATGATAGGTGTGCTACACATGATGACAAGCAAGCAAGCAACACGCAAGCAAACAAGAGGCAAGCGAACGAAACACACACGGCAGAAGAAGGGCAAATAAAACGGTAAGGGTGAAGTGGGGGAGAGGAAAACGAGAGGCAAAAATGTAATGCGAAGGATAAGGGTTTGTGATAGGTACTTGGTATATGACTTTTGCGTAAGCCTCCCCGGGAACGGCGCCAGAAATTCTTCTTGCTACTTCTCGAGCTTGCATTGTATTCCCTCGAAGAGGAAAGGGAGATGCAGCACAGTAGCGTAAGTATTTCCCTCAGTTTCTGAGAACCAAGGTATCAATCCAGTAGGAGACCACGCGCGAGTCCCTCGCACCTACACAAACAAATAAGAACTTCGCAGCCAACGCGATAAGGGGTTGTCAATCCCTTTACGGTCACTTACGAAAGTGAGATCTGATAGAGATGATAGTTGATATTTTTGGTATTTTTTATTATAAGAATAGGAAGTAAAAGCGGAAAAGTAAAGTAGATTGTAGACTCATATGTTGAGAATAGACCCGGGGGCCATCGTCTTCTCTAGTGGCTTCTCTCATGATAGCAATATTCTACGGCGGGTAAACAAATTACTGTCGAGCAATTGACAAAAAAGAGAATAATTATGAGACTATCTAGGCATGATCATTATATATAGGCATCACGTACGAGACAAGTAGGCAAAAATGATTCTGCATCTACTACTATTACTCCACACATCGACCGCTATCCAGCATGCATCTAGTATATTAAGCTCATAAGAACAGAGTAACGCCTTAAGCAAGATGACATGATGTAGAGGGATAAACTCAAGCTATATGATATAAACCCCATCTTTTTATCCTCGATGGCAAAAATACAATACGTGCCTTGCTGCCCCTACTGTCAGTGGGAAAGGACACCACAAGATTGAACCCAAATCCAAGCACTTCCCCCATTGCAAGAACTATAGATCTAGTAGGCCAAACCAAACCAATAATTTGAAGAGACTTGCAAGGATATTATAATCATACATAAAGAGTTCAGAGAAGAACCTTATCATAGATAATCTTGATCATAAACCCACAATTCATCGGATCTCGACAAAGACACCGCAAAAAGAGATTACATCGAATAGATCTCCTCGAAGACCGATGAGAACTTTGTATATAGATCCAAAGAGATAGAAGAAGCCATCTAGATACTAGCTATGGACCCGAAGGTCTGTGGTAAACTACTCACAACTCATGGTGAGACGATGATGATGATGTAGAAGCACTCCGTGGAAATCCCCCTCCGGCGGAGCTCCGAAACAGGCCCCAAGATGGGATCTCATGGGAACAGAATGTTATGGTGGTGGAACTAGGGTTTTCTCTATTGTTCTGATGGTTTCGGGGTACGTAGGTATATATAGGAGGAAGGAGGGCACCGGGGGCCAAACGTGGGGCCCATGAGGCAGGGGGCGCGCCCTAGGGGGGCGCCCCCCACCCTCGTGGGCACCACGTAAGCCCTACTCCGTGGTTCTCAAGTCTCCCGTGCGTGATTTTCCCCAAAAATATCTCTCTCAAAGGTTTCATTCCGTTTGGACTCCATTTGATATCCCTTTTCTGTAAAACCCTGAAACAGGCAAAAATCAGCAATCTGGACTGGGCCTTTGGGTTAGTAGGTTAGTCCCAAAAATAATATAAAAGTGTATGACCAAGCCCATTAAACATCCAAAACATCATAAATAATAGCATGGAACAATCAAAAATTATAGATACGTTGGAGACGTATCATAGGCCCAAACAATGGTGAAGTGTCATGTAGTCGATGTTCACATGACACCACTAGAGGAAAGACAACATACATCTCATCAAAATATCGAACGAATACCAAATTCACATGACTACTTATAGCAAGACGTCGCCCATGTCCTCGGGAACAAACATAACTACTCACAAAGCATATTCATGTTCATAATCAGATGGGTATTAATATGCATAATGGATCTAAACATATGATCTTCCACCAAGTAAACCAACTAGCATCAACTACAAGGAGTAATTAACACTACAAGTAACCTACAGGTACCAATCTAAGGTTTCGGTACAAAAGATTGGATACAAGAGATGAACTAGGGTTTTAGAGGAGATGGTGCTGGTGAATATGTTGATGAAGATAACCCTCCCCAAGATGGGAGAGTGGTTGGTGATGATGATGGGCGATGATTTACCCCTCCCAGAGGAAAGTGTCCCAGGCAGAACAGCTCCGCCGGAGCCCTAGATTGGTTCCGCCAAGGTTCCGCCTCGAGACGGCGGCGCTTCATGCCGAAAGTCTCCTTATGATTTTTTCCGGGTCAAAACACCTCATATAGCAGAAGATGGGCATCGAGGAGTCACCAGGTGGCCCATGAGGCAGGGAGGCGCGCCCAGGGGGGCGCGCCCCCCACCCTCGTGGACAGTGCGTGGCCCCCTCTCGTATTTTTTTCGCCAGATATTTTTTATATTTTCTGAAACGGTGTTTCATGGAGTTTCTGGGCTTTTTGAGTTGTGCAGAACAGGTCTCCAATGTTTGCTCCTTTTCCAGCCTAGAATTCCAGCTGCCGGCATTCTCCCTCTTCATGTAAACCTTGTATAATAAGAGAGAAAAGGCATAAGTAATGTGACATATCATGTAATAACAGCCCATAGTGCAATAAATATCAACATAAAAGCATGATGCAAAATGGATGTATCAACTCCCCCATGCTTAGACCTCGCTTGTCCTCAAGTGAAAGCCGATATCGAAAAATATGTCCGCATGTTTAGAGATAGAGGTGTTGATAAAAATAAAGTACGAACATGAGGGCATCATGATCATTCCTATAACAGCAACACATATATAAATTGTCATATGATTCTTATGCTAAAGTAACAATCTATTCACAATGTCAAGTATGAATCAGAAACTTCATTGAAAACTAACAAACTATGATCTCGGTCATTGAAGCAATTGCAATTTATCGTAACATCAGAAAGAGTCAATATAAGAGCTTTTCAGCAAGTCCACATACTCAACTATCATTTAGTCTTTCACAATTGCTCACACTCACGCAATACTTATGGGTATGGAGTTTTAATCAGACACAGAGAAAGATAGGGGCTTATGTTATTGCCTCCCAACCTCTTACCTCAAGGGTAATGTCAACAGTAATAGATTATGATAACTTACATCCAAGTGGGTATATATGTCAGGATCTTTCCAACACAATGTGCTTGCCAAAGGATAAAATGTAAAAAGGAAAGGTGAAGATCACCTTGACTCTTATAAGGTAAGAACAAAAGATAGGCCCTTCGCAGAGGGAAGCAGAGGTTGTCATGTGCTTTTATGGTTGGATGTACAAAATTTTAGTGCAAAAGAACGTCACTTTATATTGCCACTTGTGATATGGACCTTTATTATGCAGTTCGTTGCTTTTATTTCTTCCATGTCACAAGATCGTATAAAGTTTATTTTCTCCACACTAATAGATCATACATATTTTAGAGAATTGCATCAATGACAACTCACTTGAAGGATCTTACTCAATGCATAGGTAGGTATGGTGGACTCTCATGGCAAAACTGGGTTTATGGATGTATGGAAGCACAAGTAGTATCTCTACTTGGTGCAAGAAGTTTTGGCTAGCATGAGGGGGAAAGTAAAGCTCAACATGTTGGATAATCCATGACAATATACTTTATTTCGGAAATAAGAAGACATAACCCATTATGTTGTCTTCCTTGTCCAACATGAACTCTTTAGCATGTCATATTTTAATGAGTGCTCACAATCATAAAAGATGTCTAAGATAGTATATTTGTATGTGAAAACCTCTCTTTCTTTATTACTTCCTATTAATTGCAACGATGACCAAAACTTTGTTTGTCAACTCTAAACAACTTTATTCATCATACTCTTTATATGTGAGTCATTACCTTCCATAAGATCAATATGATCTCTTTGATATTTTTCATATTTTCTTTTACTCTCTCATGACCATAGCGAGAAAATCAAGCCCTTGGCTCAATACTAATCTTCATTATATATAGCTCATGGACTCGATTACAAAGATAAAGATCATAAAGCAAAAGATCACAACTAGATCATACTAAACTTTATTCTACTAGATCAAGATATTACCGAAAGGATCGAACTAAGAAAAACGGTAAAGATAGGAGTGTGATGGTGATACGATACCGGGGCACCTCCCCCAAGCTTGGCAGTTGCCAAGGGGAGTGCCCATACCCATGTGATTACGTCTCCGTCTTCGAAGGTAGTGATGGAGTTGTTGCTGATGTAGGCTTGTCGTCCATCTTCCAAGGCATGGGCTCACCATCGTAGAAGGATGATCGAGTCTCCGGGATCCTCAAATCTACAGCCAAACTCATCTTCTTGAATCTATATTCATACTCGCACTTTTGGTTTTGCAGGTCATAGATCTGGGCTTGGAGGTGCTCGATTTTCTCTTGGAGCCTGAAGATGGCTTCCCCAATGATCTTGGCGTCTAGCTTGTGGTTGTTGGTGAGCTCCATGATCATCATGTGGTTGGCATTGAGTCCTCATTCCACCATACCTTGGCACTTGAAAACTTGCTGCTCCATTGTTTCGAGTCTTGTCTCCACTCTTTCGGTCCTCCTTTGAGGGTGTTGCAGCACCTCCGCGAGGTAGGGGTTGATGACCTTCTCGAAAAACTTGTCCTTGGGGGTGCTGGAAGACATCATGATGCTCTAGATCTGTCAGAAACAACAGCTCGAAACAAAAACAGAGGATTTTTGCGTGGTGCGGTGGTCAAAACCATCGGGAGAATATATAGTGAATGTTTACCGACCAAAAGAAGTAACGTGCAAGGAAACGGAGTCCGGGAGGCACACGAGGTGCCCACGAGGTAGGGGGCGCGCCCTCCACCCTCGTGGACGCCTTGTGTCCCTTCCGGACTGCCTCTTATTTTTCTATTTTTCTAAATGTTCCAAAACGGAGAAAAATTGGCGTTAGAACTGTTTTGGAGTCGGTTTACTTACTGTCGTGGAATTGTCACGGCAGATGTCCTAGTGTGAGGACTTAGTCATGAGGCCAATGCATCTATGTGGTAGCTTGAGAGGGGTTGAGCAGAATCGAGAGACGCAACACAAGATAAGGATTTAGACAGCTTCAGGCCCCGGGAAACATCATCCGGTAATAGCCCTACATGTTGTTTGAGGCTAGATCTCATTATGACCCTCATGGAGTCACCGGTAAACTGGCGCTTTGTGTCTAGCCCTAGAGATTGTTTGTTGTTGCCTGTCCCTCTTTGGGGAGCCCTACCCCTCCTTATATATGTTGAAGGGGCGGGTTACATGACTAGTCCTAGTAGGATTAGGATTACTCTATTACAACTGGAGTCCTAGTCTTACTTCCTTTATAGGAGAATATTCCTTGTGCTTTCCTCATAAACTGGCCCACCATAACATGAACCGGCCTTCTGGGCCTTGGGCCTTGTCATCCGTCCGCCGTCCGCCGGGTTACTAGTGAGTCATACTAACCAGGCAGGTTGCTTGTAAACCGTCTGGTCAGGGCGGGTCGCCAGTGAATCACCAAGTTATAAAACGGGTCTCAAATAAACCGCCAACTCCGGACGGGTCATATTTCCGGCCGGGTTACACCGCGGGGTATATCCCCGACATTAGCCCCTAGTTTAATTTGGATTTATCCAAGTTAAACTGATCTGCAATATAAACACAAAAACAAATTTGGCGACTTGTGCTCCGGGTTAAATATCCTTATAAACCGGCACTTGATCATCCTTAAATCCTTGTCATTTCTTCCGTCTAAAAAATCCGAGTAAATAGACCAGCTTCATAATCAATTTGCTTGCAGAAGATATTTTGTCAATAAAGAATCCATTTGAATCGGTC
The DNA here is from genome assembly GCA_902687465.1 of Secale cereale. NCBI lineage: Eukaryota > Viridiplantae > Streptophyta > Magnoliopsida > Poales > Poaceae > Secale > Secale cereale. The sequence continues at coordinate 464,811,797 of LR738709.1, read as the reverse complement.
TTCAATGCTCTGATTTGACAAAAATATTGGTCTTCAAATATTCAACTGATATTCAGCTGGTTTGAAAATGTAGAACTTTGCCGGTTTATGATTGCCAAAATTGTCGGGTTATTAAAACTGATGATCCCGGGTCAAGACTGTTTATAGACGCTGGGTTATGATTGTTGCCAACACCGGGTCACACAATTAATCTTCCTAATTTGTTCGAAACTGAGAATTTGAAGATGTTCCTCCTTTATGTGCATATTACATGTAGCCCCGAAGTCTTAAGAGGATAACATAGTGATAGCTTAAGACTTGTTTCAATATAAATGTTGCAACCTTGAAGAAATCCAAATTGTTCATCCCAATCACTAGTAAAAACTGAATACTCCATATTATGTAGCCCCCAAGTGCCGGGTTGTCATGCTTGCAGCAACCTGGGACTTGTAATTACCTGATGCTCATAAAAACTTCAACCAGTCTAGCCCCCAAGGGCCGGGTCATTATGCAATAATGAGTAGGGACTTTATAAATATGATCATGTAGACTTGAACAGCAACGTGTAGCCCCCAAGGGTCGGCTCAGTAAAATAATATTGAGATGGAACTTTATATATACTTCTTTGAAAATAACATCTTAGAATGTAGCCTCCATCGTAGGGCATGAACCCACGTCCACAAGGTTAAGAGCTTTGTGCTTTACCGACTGAGCAATGAACCCTTTAATATAATGGATTAAGGCTTGTGTACCTTGATTTTTTGACAGGAGCAATTGGTAGCCCCCAATGGCCGGCTCATTATGATGTGATGAGTCGGGTCTTCAATAAGGCCAGTAAAATTGACTTTGCATTAGCCCCCAAGTGCCATGGTGCATGCTGGCAGTGACATGGGACTTGCATATTTGATGTAATCTCAACTTGAATAATGTAGCCCCCAAGTGCCGGGTCATAAGCCTGCAGCGACTCGGGACTATTCCTTTCATTGTAGAATAAAGCATACCCATTGATAAAATAATATCCATTGCGCTGAAGCGACTTTGAAAACCTCAATCATAATATTGGTTATTGATAACCATAATAAAAATCCAGCCATGTTGGCTATTTAAATATTTGAATAATATAACCCGGTTCAAAAACCGGTTCCAGTGATATTTGATCACACTGTTGGTTTTACCAAACCAGTGTAGAAAGGGTGATAACCCAAAATTTGAGCATTGGTAATTATCATAGATTGCCGGTTTATAAACAAAACCAGGCCGGGTTAATAAACACCGATCATTATCTTATCTCATACTGGCGACTTATAGTCAAAAGCCAGGCCGGGTTAATAAACACCGGTCATTATCTTATCTCATTCTTGCGACTTATAGTCAAAATCCAGGCCTAGTTAATAAACACCGGTCATTATCTTATCTCATTCTTGCGACTTATAGTCAAAAGCCAGGCCGGGTTAATAAACACCGGATAATAACTTATCATGTACCGACAACTTATAGTTGAAAGCCGAGCCGGGTTAATGAACACCGGTTTATCAAAAACACTATAAATCTCATCAAAGGAGAAAAAACTTGGCAAATAAAAGCATACGAAAACTTGTAGTTGAGGCTTTTCATGGGCTGCCAGGCCCCAAATTCGAGGCTTTTCATGGGTTGTCAGGCCGCTGAGTTAAACCATTTTACAAAGCCTGTTAAGATGGACCTCACATTAACCAATCGTCATTTTAACGTTGACAAGTTCAGGGTCTGTTATAAGATTGACTTGTCAATCGTTCGACGGGTCATACCAGGTTTACCTGAACCGAGTGACCTACTTGATGCAGGTAGGTTAACTCGGGGTTTTAGGTGTATACACCAGGCTTCCAAGCCGTGGCTTGATAGCCTATTACAAGGGCCTTAAAAGCTCTTTGTTGCTGTGCAACAAGAGCCCCCATGTAACATTTTGAGATGTGCTCAGCGGGTGCCTTTGTTTGAGTTGTGCTGTGCATCAAACTCTCTTTTGCCCCTTATGATAATGTTGGCTTGATAGCCGGATTACCGAAGTAACCAGAGCTGTGCTCTTATGATAGTATTGGCTTTATAGCCGGATCAACAAGGTAGTTAGAACTCCGCTTTATAAACAGAAGCCCCCATGTGATATATTTCTGAGCTGTGCTCGCCGGGTGCCTATGTTTGAGTTGTGTTGTGCAACAAACTCTCTTTGTTCCCTTTAATTTTCCCTGAGAACTTGAACTTGCGAGAGATTATTCTTTTGAACCGGAAATTCTTAAACCGAATATCGAGAGCTGCAAAGTTTTGTGGGAGACATCTTTCCCTCGAACCGGATCTTAAACCGGAATCTTCATTTTCAGCTGGAATTTTTCTGACAGCCTTTAAACTCGAACTTTCGAGAGATTAATTCTTTTTGAACCGGAAGTTCTTAATCCGTATTTGAAAGCTTCAGAGCATTGTAGGAGACATATTTCCCTTGAACCGGATTGTGAACCGAATATTTGAGAGCTTCAGTAAGACTGATGTCCTTTGAGCCGGATTTTAAACCGGATTCCTTTCTGATGACCCGGGAACTTATTCATTGAGCCGGGATTTCGTATCTGTCATATACTTATTAAGCCAGAAATTTTTCTGACGGCCTTTAAATTTTCATCAATATAGCAGTTGCCTCTGGGACCGGGTTATCTTTCCCTCCATCGTCCTGGGGTTCTTAAATTTGCTGAAACTGGCAAGATTTGCTGAGTTATGTCATCGTAGCCCCCGAGTCTTAAGACGACTCAAGGAGTTGTCTTGAGACTCTCCATATTTGACCATAGCATAAGGTGTCCATCATTGTTGCTGACAGTGCGATATAAATCCATAGAAAATTGAGGTGACTGCGGTAAGTTATCAATGATCCCGCATGAGCCGTGTCAGCAACTCGTCCAATGGTTCCTTCCAACTGGCGATTTGAAGTTAACCAAACGGCAGTGGCGGTGACTTGTGCGCCTGCCCATTGAGCCACCCAGTGCAGACGGCGGTTGATAGTATAAGATAATTTATCTCCATTTTGTTGAAAGAAAACCGGGCTACCCAAGCAGTGACTTGCTCATACTCAATAAACGGCTCATGCAGACAGGTGCGGCCCAGTATGTTGATGTAGACCAGGCCGCGAGAGTTGGACAGCAAAGACGACCGCAACATCAGAGGCGATATAGATAAATGAGTCGACCACGGCGTTGTAAGTCAGTGCAATCTGGTGAACCGGCCGCGAGGGCGGACGGGTGAGTTGTCTGTGGTGTTGTAAACCGATGCAGACGCTTGAACCGCCACGAGGACAGATGAGCGAGTTGTCCATGGCGTTGTAAGGCGGCGTGGACGGGCGAGCCGGCCAAGGCATTATAAGCCGGCGCGGGAGTCCGTTGAGTAAGGACGACCACCTGCGCCATGCATAAACAAGTACTACAGACCAAGGCAAAGATAAATTGTTCTTTGATAAAAATAATATGTGATAATAATAAAAACTCAGATGGATATCAGCTGATTTGTTCGGACAACAGATGAGTCGGCCGCGGCATTGTAAGCCGGTGCGGATGGATAAGTTATCCTCCTCGTTGTAAGCCGGCGCAGTTGCGAGAGGTGGCCATGGTGTGATAAACTGGTGCGGTCACGAGATACGGCCACCGCGTCGTAAGCCGGTGCGGGGTCCGTTGAGTAACGGTAACCGCCTGTGCTAAATGATGTTGGCGTGCCTCCACCTCCGCGGTATAATATCACTTTGTAATGAATAATTCTCAGATGAATTGGCCGCAGTGTTGTAAGCCGGCGCAAACGAGCGAGTCAATCGCAGGCGCAGTAAGCAGCGCGGACGGGCAAGTCAGCCACATCGTGTTGATGTAGTGAACAATTGTCCTGCATCAAAAAATATCACAAAGCAGAGCACTTGTTCTTTGACAAAAACAATATGCGGTAATCAAAATAGACTTTTAAATGAATATCACCTGATATTTCCAGACGACTGATGACCTTTGCATGGCCCAGAGTTTAACTAGAATATACAAAGGTCCCGCAGTAGTGTGCGTCACCTCTCTCCCGTGCATGCATCAAGTTGCGCCGTGCATGTGAACCAATGAACACTAGCACTACTTCTGCATTTTCCTTAGTCCATACGTGTTGAACCTTGACAAAACTTCCGCTGGCTGTGACGTGCTACGCCAGTCGGAGATCATTAACTGCCTTGTCCTCCTCCGTGCATGAGGCAGGGCGGCTTGCTGCAGCCAAGGCAAGACCGCGAGCAGCTGGACTTAAGGTGAAAACATGGCTGAGGCAGCTCGAGGTTTGGAGGCGCACCGGCGCTGTGAAGACAAGTGGCAGAGGCGGGTTGACAATGCAGTAGGAAGGCGGCCCTGCAATAGCGTGACAGCACGGCCACGCGCGGCGCGGACGGAGGTCAGGCAGCTCACAGCGCTCAGTGAAGCAAAAGTGGAGGAGGGCGCAAAACTAGGGTGGCCTGGCAGTCTGGCACACCGGTGAGGCCGTGGGGGCGGCTCTAGAGCATCTGTGGAGGCGATGGCGGATTGGAACCGTTGGCGCGGCAGGATCCGCGGCCGTGCAACAGTCGGAGGCGAGGTTCTCAATCTTCAGGAGCAGAGGCGGTCTGTACCTGCGCCTTCTCAGCTTCCCTAGCCGAGTCGGACAAGTGAGGCGAGGCAATTTTGAGGCCTCGATCTAGCAGGCGGCTCAGAGTGGCTTGGATTTAGCGGATAGCTCGGAAGCAAACATGGGCAACCCGGAGTCCATATCTTCCTCAGCCGTGGATCACTTTCCTCCCTTTTTTCTTTCTTTTTTGAGCAGATTGGATCAAGCAGATTGCAACCGGCCGCCGGTTTCCGTCCATGGATGGGATAAACAATTAGAACTGTACTAGGATTAGTACTAGTCGGATTGATCACCTTGGGATCTGATCACGTGTACTATTACTTTTTCCTTCGATCTTGTTCGATGCTCGTGGAAATAGTAACAACAGCGTGTACTAATGATTATGCATGCCAGTTTATGCCATTGCTGACCCGACGATTTTGATGGATTCCTGCAGTATACTTTGTGTGTGGCGGAAACACTCTTGCCAATCTCCACAATTCGCGCGTGCCTTCGAGACAATGTAAATCCTTCTACAATGATTATCCTTCATTCGGAAAATTGTAAACTTCTAGATCCCTGTGAAATATCCCTCCAAGAACTCAACACCACCGTGCGCGAGCCCCACGGTGGGCGCCAACTGTCGTGGAATTGTCACGGCAGATGTCCTAGTGTGAGGACTTAGTCGTGAGGACAACGCATCTATGTGGTAGCTTGAGAGGGGTTGAGCGGAATCGAGAGACACAACACAAGATAAGGATTTAGACAGCTTCAGGCCCCGGGAAACATCATCCGGTAATAGCCCTACATGTTGTTTGAGGCTAGATCTCATTATGACCCTCATGGAGTTATCGGTAAACTGGCGCTTTGTGTCTAGCCCTAGAGATTGTTTGTTGTTGCTTGTCCCTCTTTGGGGAGCCCTGCCCCTCCTTATATATGTTGAAGGGGCGGGTTACATGACTAGTCCTAGTAGGATTAGGATTACTCTATTACAAGTGGAGTCCTAGTCTTGCTTCCTTTATATGAGAATATTCTTTGTGCTTTCCTCATAAACCGGCCCACCGTGACATGAACCGGCCTTCTGGGCCTTGGGCCTTGTCATCCGTTCATCGTCCGCCGGGTTACCAGTGAGTCATACTAACCAGGCAGGTTGCTTGTAAACTGTCTGGTCAGGGCGGCTCGCTAGTGAATCACCAAGTTTAAACGCCAAGTTCGGCCGGGTCATATTTCCGGTCGGGTTACACCGCGGGGTATATCCCCGACACTTACCGTACCACATACCTCTTCCTTTTCGGAGTCTGAATCGTTCTGGAAAGTGTCCCTTATGTATTCCTCTGGGGTTACGGCTTCAATAACATTGGTTTCAACATTTATAGGATTACCTGAGATATAATGTTCGATTGTTTGACCATTCACCACCTTCTGATTTGTGCCTTTGGAGTTGTTGATTTTTATGGCACCGGAATGATAGACCTCCTCGATAACCTAAGGGCCTTCCCATTTAGAGAGGAGTTTTCCTGCAAAAAACTCTCAAACGAGAATTATACAGCAAGACATAATCATCTACGTTAAACTCGCGCTTTTGTATCCTTTTTTCATGCCATCTTTTAACTTTTTCTTTAAACAATTTGGCATTCTCGTAAGCCTAGGTCCTCCATTCGTCAAGCGAGCTAATGTCAAATAACCTCTTCTCACCGGCAAGTTTGAAATCATAAGTGAGCTCCTTAATAGCCCAATATGCCTTATGTTCTAACTCAATAGGTAAGTGACTTGCTTTTCCATAAACCGTTTTATATGGAGACATACCCATCGGGGTTTTGTATGCAGTTCTATAGGCCCATAATGCATCATCAAGTTTCTTGGACCAATACATTCTAGACCTATTAACAGTCTTTTGCAAAATTAATTGCAGCTCTCTATTACTTAGTTCTACTTGACCACTAGACTGTGGGTGGTAAGGGGACGCAACTCTATGATTAACATCATACTTAGCAAGCATCTTACAGAAAGCACCATGAATAAAGTGTGAACCACCATCAGTCATTAAATATCTAGGGACTCCAAACCTCGGAAAATAACTTCTCTAAGCATCTTAATAGAGGTGTTATGATCAGCACTACTAGTTGGAATAGCTTCTACCCACTTAGTAGCGTAATCAACAGCAACTAAAATATGTGTATACCCATTAGAGGAAGGAAATGGTCCCATATAATCAAAGCCCCAAACATCAAATGGTTCAATAACAAGTGAATAATTCATAGGCATTTCTTGACGTCTACTAATATTACCAATTCTTTGACATTCATCACAAGACAAGACAAACTTACGGGCATCCTTGAAGAGAGTAGGCCAATAATAACCAAATTGCAGTACCTTATGTGCAGTTCTATCTCTAGCATGGTGTCCTCCATAAGCCTCAGAGTGACACTTGCGTAGGATATGTTCTTGTTCATGCTCGGGTACACAACGTCTAATAATACCATCTACTCCTTCTTTATAAAGGTGTGGGTCATCCCAGAAGTAATGTCTTAAATCATAGAAGAACTTTTTATTTTGCTGGTATGTGAAACTAGGTGGTATAAACTTAGCAACAATGTAATTAGCATAATCATCATACCATGGAGCAGTACGAGAAGCATTTATAACAGCTAATTGTTCATCAGGAAAGCTATCATCAATAGGTAGTTGGTCATCAAGAATATTCTCTAACCTAGACAAGTTGTCTGCAACGGGGTTCTCAGCTCCCTTTCTATCAGTAATATGCAAATCAAATTCTTGTAGTGGGAGAACCCATCTAATAAGTCTAGGTTTAGCTTATTTCTTTTCCATAAGGTATTTAATGGCAGCATGATCAGTGTGAATAGTTACTTTAGAATCAACAATATAAGGTCTAAACTTATCACAAGCAAATACGACTGCTAAAAACTCCTTCTCAATAGTAGCATTGTTCCTCTGGGCACTGTCTAAAGTTTTACTAGCATATTGGATAACATTCAATTTCTTATCAACTCTTTGTCCTAGAACATCACCTACAGCATAATCACTAGCATCGCACATAATCTCAAAGGGTAAATTCCAGTCAGGAGGCTGGACAATAGGTGCAGATATCAATGCTTTCTTAAGTATTTCAAGTGCTTCTATACAATCATCATCAAAGACAAAAGGAACATCTTTTTGTAAAAGATTAGTCAGAGGCCTAGAGATTTTGGAGAAGTCCTTAATGAACCTCCTATAAAACCCGGCATGACCAAGTAAACTTCTTATACCTTTGATGTCCTTAGGACACGGCATCTTTTCAATAGCATCAACTTTAGCTTTATCAACTTCAATACCTCTTTCAGAAATTTTATGACCCAAGACAATGCCTTCATTAACCATAAAGTGGCACTTTTCCCAATCCAAGATAAGATTAGTTTCTTCACATCTCTACAAAACTCGATCAAGGTTGCTTAAGCAATCATCAAAAGAAGTTCCGTAAACGGAAAAGTCATCCATGAAAACCTCAACAATCTTTTCGCAAAAATCAGAGAATATAGCCATCATGCATCTTTGAAAGGTAGCAGGTGCATTACATAAACCAAAAGGCACACGTCTATAAGCAAAGGTACCGAAGGGACAAGTAAAAGTGGTCTTTTCTTGATCCCCTTTAGACACAGGTATATGAGAGAAACCAGAATAGCCATCTAGAAAGCAAAAATGAGTATGTTTGGATAACCTTTCTAGCATTTGATCAATAAAAGGCAAAGGGTAATGATCTTTCTTAGTGGCTTTATTTAATTTGCGGAAATCAATCACCATCCTATAACCTGTAACAATTCTTTGCAGGATCAATTCATCTTTATCATTGGGAACAACAGTAATACCTCCCTTCTTAGGGACACAATGGACATGACTTACCCACTGGCTATCAGCAACTGGATAAATTATACCTACCTCTAGAAGCTTTAATATTTCCTTCCTTACCACTTCTTTCATCTTAGGATTTAACCGTCGTTGATGATCGATAATCGGTTTCGCGTCCTCTTCCAACTTTATCTTGTGTTGGCATAAAGTGGGACTAATTCCCTTAAGATCATCCAGAGTATATCCAATAGCAGCACGGTGCTTCTTCAGAGTTTTCAATAATTTCTCTTCTTCCTGCTCTGAAAGGTTAGCACTAATAATAATACGATATATCTTCTTTTCATCGAGATAAACATACTTAAGAGTATCAGGTAAAGGTTTATGTTCAAACACGGGATCACCCTTGGGTGGAGGAGGATCCCCTAGAATTTCAACAGGCAAGTTGTTTTTCAATAAGATTCCCTGTTTAAAGAATATTTCATAATTTCCCTTCTCTCATTCATATACATATCATTTTCATGGTCTAGCAGATATTGTTTTAAAGGGTCGTTAGGAGGCACGGTAATAGAAACAAGACAAATAATTTCATCCTTACTAGGCAATTCTTTATCATGGGGTTGTCTATGAAATTTAGCAAAGTTAAAGTCATGAGACATATGCCCTAAACCAACAGTAACAATATCTTTTTGGCAGTCTATCTTAGCATTAACAGTGTTTGAGAAGGGCCTACCAAATATAATGGGGCAAAAATCATCTTGTGGGGAACCAAGAACAAGAAAATCAGCAGGGTATTTAACCTTCCCACACAAGACTTCAACATCTCTAACAATCCCCATTGGTGAAATAGTGTCTCTATTAGCAAGCTTAATAGTGACATCAATACCTTCTAGCTCAGCAGGTGCAATATCGTGCATAATTTCTTCATATAAGGAAATGGGTATTACACTCGCACTAGCACCTACGTCACATAAACCATGATAGCAATGATCTCCTATTTTAACATAAATAACAGGCATGCCTACAACAGGTCTATGTTTGTTCCTAGTATTGGGTTTGGCGATTCTAGTAGCTTCCTCTTGGAAGTAAATAACATGCCCATCTAAATTATCGACCAAGAGATCATTAACCATAGCAACACCAGGTTCAACTTTAATTTGCTCAAAGGGTGTAGGTGTTCTAGTATTACTCTTACGAACCACAGTTGAATCCTTAGCATGATCCTTTATCCTAACAGGAAAAGGCGGTTTCTCAATATAAGCGGTAGGAACAATAGGATCAACATTACAAGTGATAGTCTTTTCTTCAACTTTAACAGGTTCAACTACTTTTACTTCAATGAGAGGATGGTACTTAAACCACTTCTCCTTGGGGAGATCAACATGAGTAGTAAATGATTCACAGAAAGAAGCTACGATCTCAGAGTCAAGTCCATATTTAGTGCTAAATTCACGGAAAACATCGGTATCCATAAAAGATTTAACACAATCAAACTTAGGGGTTATACCTGACTCCTTACCTTCGTCGAGATCCCAATCCTCAGAGTTGAAGGAAATATGCCCTAGAGGCAATAATAAAGATGTTATTTGTATTTCCTTATATCATGATAAATGCCTTTTATTCATGCTAGAATTGTATTAATCGGAAACTTAGTACATGTGTGAATACATAGACAAAATAGAATGTCCCTAGTATGCCTCTACTAGACTAACTCATTGATCAAAGATGGTTATGTTTCCTAGCCATAGACATGAGTTGTCATTTGATCAATGAGATCACATCATTAGGAGAATGATGTGATGGACAAGACCCATCCGTTAGCTTAGCAACTTGATCGTTTAGTTTTACTGCTATTGCTTTCTTCATGACTTATACATGTTCCTATGACTATGAGATTATGCAACTCCCGTATACCGGAGGAACACCTTGTGTCGTGGTTTCGTCATGGAAGATGTCCTAGAAAAAGGACTTAGTCATGAGGCCATTGCTACGGGTTAGCTTAAAGGGGTTAAAGCGGACAAGGACACAGGGATTTTATACTAGTTCGGCCCCTTCGATGAAGGTAAAAGCCTACGTCTAGTTTGGTGTAATATTGCTAGGGTTTCGATGACCAGGGAGCGAATCTGCTTTGCCTGTGTCTCGAGCTGTTGTTCTCTCTCTTGAACCATCGCCGGGTCGTCCCTTTATATACACGAGGTAATGCCCAGTCCGGTTTACAGAATCCCGAGGCCGGCTCATAAACGTGTCCGGCTTGGTCTCTATCCTTCCTATCTTACATCACAAGTTACACGCAGTATGGCGGTTTACAAATCATGGGCCCTAACACCTGGGCTCTAAGCCTCCTGGGCTAAAGCGTCTTGCTCCATGCTCTGCTGGGCCTTTAGTAAAAGTAATCTCGATAGGCATAAATAGGCCCCTCCTGGGTGGTTTATACTTGGTAGTAATATCCCTGACATTAGGCCCCAGATTGATTTGAACCTGTTCATGTCAATCTTCAACTCTTGCATAGATTTCACTTTCTACAACTTCAAGTGCTTCGTAAACCGCCGTGACGTCATCTTCCCAGATCGTATTAAACCGTCGTGACGTCATCTGCCCACTTAACACTTGTACCTGTTCTTTTATCTTGTATTCATTAAAGGCTCCGAAGATCGAGGCAACCGTATCTTGCCATATCCGCTTTTTTGGTTCCTTGATTCCCGCGCCTCCTGTTTCATTTTGCGGCTTATAAATAGGGCAGAGGGGTATCTCTTTTTCCCCCCTTGCTCCCTTGCCTCTTCTTCTTCCTCGCGCCCACTCGAGCTCAAGTTCCGCCGCCGCCGTCGACCCTCAGTTCTTCGTCAAGCTTGGCCGCTGCATCAACCTGATCAGACCAGAAAACTCCGGCGCGCCTCCGCACTTGTTTGCTCTGGTAAGTTTCCTTCTTATCCCGCACGCAGATCTCGTTAGGGTTTTCTTCTTCATACGAACCTGCGGGTAGATACTGTTCTTCGTAGTTCTTCCTCATATCCCTATAGTTTTAGCGTAGATCTGACTCTCCTGTTTGATAGCTGTAGGAGTAACTCTGCTTCTTCGTAATGCCTTTATCTTTCCCAGTATTACTAGTTTAGATTGCATCTGCTAGAGCCTTCATCGCATTTGTTGAATATAAACTGAATATTTCTGAATTTCCAGTATGCTGTAGATCCATATTTTCATTAATGACTGTGCAAAAACTGTTTCTTCATAACTTCAGACCTGTATCTCGTATACCCTTGTTGGCGGTTTAGCTTTTGCAGACACTATAATCCGGTAGATGCCATTGTTTTAGTTGTTCCAGACATTTTAATCCGGTAGATACCATTAGGCCCCTTCCTAAAATGCCGTTTAGACAAGTACCTTTAGCAATCCTGTCGGTTTACACTTGCTTAGATCATAAACCGGCTCTTCATTATATTTTCAGAATTCCTTTCAAAAATGGCCACTCAAGCCAAGCAATTTACCTCCTGCAACTGGGTCCAATCCCGGGTTACTGAGGAGGATTTGGAGAAACTGGCCGAAATTGGTGCTTTAGGCCCAAAAAATGTCCTTCACTGGATGGTCCCCGGATCAGAATGTTTTCCAGAGCCCAAAGAGGGAGAAGTTGTCATCTTTCTTGATCACTTAGCCCGGGGATTCAATCCTCCCGGGTCAAAGTTCTTCCGTGATGTGCTAGCCAATTTCCAACTTCATCCGCAAGATATTGGTCCCAACTCTGTGTCAAACATTTGCAACTTCCAAGTCTTTTGTGAAGCTTATCTGCAAGAGGAGCCGTCAGTTGAGTTGTTCCGAGATTTCTTTCATCTAAACCGTCGCACAGAATTTCATGACGGTCCAAACACTGAACTCGGCGGGATGTCTATTCAGAAAAGAAAGGACGTTAGTTTTCCTCATGCCAGTCTCCACATCCATCCAAAAGAGTGGAATCGGACTTGGTTCTACTGCCTAGATACTTCCCCGAAAGATGAGAATCCCTTGTCGGGTTATCGCAACCACCATCTTTCGGAGAACCACCCTTTTCCACAGCGGCTAAGTGCCCAGGAATGAGTTCGTTACGCTCCTCAGCTCTCAAAGCTCAGGGCCTTTACGGCCAATGGTTTGACAGGGGTTGACTTTGTCCACTGCTAGATTTCTTGGAGTATTCTCCCGCTAAGCCGGCGTTCCGGTTTAATGTGTGAGTATACTGGGAACCCCGAAGATCCTTTGCGCCATACAGAGGCGGTGCTATCAGAAAATGAGATCAACGAATCCGTCAAGAGACTGCTGAATGAACCTATAGAAGCTTGCAGTCAAACCGGATTGGCTCCTTTCTGTACTGATACGTCCAAAACGTATCTATAATTTCTGCTTGCTCCATGCCACTTTTGGGTGATATTGCTATGATATTCATACACTTCCATACACTTTTGATCATATTTGGACTAACTTACTAATCCAGTGCACCCCAGTGCCAGTTTCTGTTTTCGGCTGTTTTTGTATTTCAGGTTTTCACGTTTCGAGAACTGCCCAGAAAAATCCAGAAAAATTATATAAAAAATCAGCGATACGGAAACAACACTGCGTCCGAAGGGCAGCCTGGGGGGCCACAGGGGCTCCAGGCGCCCTGTGGCCCCCCCCCCCCCCCGGGCCGCGCCGGGGGGGCGCCTGGGCCCCCCGAGGCTCCCCCGGTGCCCTACTTTGGCATATATTTAAAGGGTTCCCCGTAACCCTCAGAACAGGACTTCTTTTCGCGATCCCATCTCTGTTCTGCCGCCGCCGCCGCTTCCAAGATCGGGAGCGCCAGGAGAACTCTTCCCGGCACCCTGCCGGAGGGGAGGATCACCACCGGGAGCTTCTCCACCACCATGGACGCCTCCCGGATGACTCGTGAGTAGTCTCCCTTGGACCATGAGTCCATGACCAGTAGCTATGTGATGTTCTCCTCCCATTCTTGTGCTTCACTAATTAGTCCTCGTGAGCTGCCCTACATGATCGAGGCACCTATGTAATCCTTATGCTGTTGCTATGTTGAGTTTGCTGGGATCCGATGGATTATGAGATTATGTTCAGATTGATCTTGAGTAATATATTTGATTCACCTCTTTTATATTTTAGTTCATAAGTAATTCTTGCATGTTCTCCGTTGTTATTTATTGCTTTGGCCGAGTAATCGGTAGTGACTCCAAGAGGGAACGTTATGCTCGATTGTGGGTTCATGCCCCTCGATGACTAGCTTGAGTGATAGAAACATGAGTCTAGGGGATGTGCTGTTGCCACAAGGGGGAAAACAACGGTGCTTGTGCCCGCGGGTGCAAGGATTGTTTACTTTACGCAAAGTTCTTTTAATGTAGTTGTCTGTTGCATTGAGTTTACACTATGGATGGGACTCGCAACTTAATACCAGCGAGATGTTCTGGATAGATATCTCAAGGTGGATGATTAGTAGTAGATATTGATGGATTTCGGTCTACTTACTTTGGCGTACCGCCCATGCTTTGAACCTCAACCTTTCTTGCAATGTAGTCAGCATTGGTTTGCGTTCGTGGTCCTGTCAATTGCCCAGCTGTAATTTGTTTACCTCACATAGCTGTTTTATCGTCTTTTGGGAGAGAGACATCACTAGTGAACATCATGAGACTCCGGTCCATATTACCATCATTGATCACATCCACTATTTACTTTTCGCTATTTTACTTACTATTGCAAAACACTATCTATCACTACTATCATATTGCTTTTAACCCTTTGTGAACTACAAGGCCGGAGAGATTGACAACCTCTCTATACTCGTTGGGAGCAAAGTTATTTGAATCTGTGTGCAGGTCCACGTTGATTGCTAATTGCGCCGTTAGCAGTTGACACCTACCTGTTGAACCTAGGAGTCTCTGGGGATTCGATCCTTGGCATCTTTGCTAAGGGAAAATACTTCTACTTACTGCATCTTACACCTTCCACTTGGGGTAACCAACGAGGGGTTCGAAGCCCATCAAGGAGTATTTTCTGGCGCCGTTGCCGGGGACTCCACTCTTCAGGATAGGGGAGTTGCATGCTATCTTTTACCTTTGCTTTTTAGTCTTGTTAGTTTACCTTTCATTTTTGCTTTAGTTCCTTTTACCAAAAATCACAAAAATTTTATTTACCTTCCTGTTAGTAGTCCTATCTGTTTAGTTAAACATGTTAGGATTTGGAGCTTCGAGGGAATCAGAAGTTTTAGATTTCCATCAAAGGGATGGAGAAAATATGAAGAAGGCATGGGACAGGATTTCTGATGCACATATGAGAATTATGCCTTGGATACCTATAAAAACTGTGCTTAGAAATTTTTACCATGGTCTTTTTAAATGGTGTAAACACTCCCTTGACATTATAGCCGAGGGAGATTTCCTAGATGTGATGAAGCTAGAGCTCTTGAAATTATACATGGTCTATCTAGTTACTTTGTTTATGATCATAATTTTGATACTATCATAGATAGACTTGCTACTATTGAAAAGAGAATGGATGCTCTAGACTTAATAAAGGTAGATAAACCCAAACCCAATAAGAGAGATATTTTGGAAATAGATAATGACTGGGAGCCTCTTGTTAGGATTAGCATCTCTAATCAAGACTTCCTTGCTTATTGTGATATTGGATCTATGGTTTCTACTATGCCAAAAACTGTTCATGATTCTTTAAAATTTAACATGGACAGATTACCATCTTATCATGAACATACTAATGGAGATATTTCTGAAATCCAGGGGAAAATAAAAGACGTGCCGGTAAAATTCCTTAAAGGGATTGCAATGATTGATTTCTTCATCATGGAGCCAAACCAAGGAAATATAGTGCTTGGAAGGGACTTCCTCCGAGCAGTTAAAGGCTTCATTGATATAGGTAAGGGACAAATCCACTTACGCGGGAAGACTAAAGGTGTCTACCCCCTTCCTAGAAGGAACAAGAATGAATTCGTTGAGGAATCATTTGAACCAATTTATAACTCTGATTATTATGATGATTATTGATTCCTCTATGCATTATGCCTAGCTTAAAGGCATAAAAGAAAGCGCTTTTGGGAGGCAGCCCACATGAATAAAAATTTTGCTTTTGTTGTGTCTTGATGTTGTTTACTGCTGTAGCATCATCATTGTATCTTTGCTTTTCATATTTGTGCCAAGTATAGCCTCTGATTGCTAGAAAGTTCAAAAGTTGTGAGGTGCTGTCCAGGAAACAGATTCTGTCCTTGGATAGAAAAATTCGTATAAAATCACCAGATCATCTTTTTGGTCTGAATTTTTTCGACAGCGTTCTCTATATAATTGTGTTTCGTGCGTCAGTTCTGAGTTTTTTGATTTGAGTTGCAGAAGTATCCCGAACAGGTCAATTACTGCCTGCTGTTCTGTTTTTCACAGATTCTGTCATGTTTTGCCTTACCTTCACTTTGCAGATTGAGAACTTGCTTTTTCTTTGCAAAAACCTTTTGGCAATCTTGAGAAACAGTAGAACTTCAAGAATATCCTTATTTACAGCAAGGTATAATTATTTTCTTAAGGGTACTAACCTCGCTAATCAGATTATGATGAGTTATGTATGAAGGGAGTTTTCAAGTGTGCGAGGGAAGATGATAAAAAGATTCAGGAGTGTCAAGCGCTCAAGCTTGGGGATGCCCCCGTGCACCCCCAAGAAATATTCAAGGAAACTCAAGCATCTAAGCTTGGGGATGCCCCCCGTGCATCCCCTTCTCCATCAACATTATCAGTTCGTCTTTCGTTCCGCTATATTTTTATCACTTCATGTGTTATGTGCTATGCTTGGAGCGTCTTGCTTTTAGTTTTCTTTTTAGTTTTTCATAACGAGTCGGAACCCAGCATTCCTTTATGTGGGAGAGAAACACGCTCCACCTCTACCTAGAACATTACATAGAATTTTCATGGCTATCTATGTTGTGTGTGTTCTTTGTCTTTTAATAGCTACTATCGTGCTCTGCTCTTAGTATTCATGCCTATCTTTTCAAAGAGCTTTTATTTAGTTGGTTGCTTGAACTCTCTTTAATTACCATGCTCATCTTATTAAGAGAGTTTGCTTCCGTTGCATGGGTTAATGCGTCTATGATAAAGATGCTGCTTTCATGATGGTGCTTAGTAGTTCAGGTTTTCTTTTGGTTAATCTCAAATAGCTGGGGGGTTCCCAATGTGTTATTGGAGTACCAACTTGGTTTGTTTGCCTATGATGTGGTATGGTTTAGTAATATCTTCCTTCGAGAATTTATTTTGATTGACTTGGCGTATGCTCACGCATATTCAAGACTGAAAAGAAAGTCTGTTAAGCCTTGATGATCTTTTGTTTCTGAGTAGCGATGTAACTACCATGCCTGATTCAATATTGCTTTGTCGCTCTGCATGATTATGACCGTCATGGCTCTCTTAGTTGGTTGCTCCCAGTCTTTTGCTAACCTACACCTGCACTAAGCAAATTAACCATGCAATACATAGCTCATGGGAAAGTAGTCTAAAAACTATTGTGGTAAAGAATATGTTGCCTATGTATCTTATTTCTTATGAGTTGCTTGCTGAGCGGTAACCATGTTTCTGGGGACGCCATCAACTGTCACACTTTTGTTGAATATCATGTGAGTTGCTATGCATGTTCGTCTTGTCTGAAGTAAGGGTGATTTACCGTGGGTTGAACTAATATGCATATTGTTAGAGAAGAACATTGGGCCGCCAACCAAAGCCATGCACCATGGTGGAAGTTTTAGCTTGGACCTTAATCCTCAATCTCTCATGAGAACATGCTTATGCATTAAAGAGGAGTCCATCATCTATTTTCTATGTTGTCCCGGTATGGATGTCCTCAAGTTGAGATCTATCAAAAATGAGAAATCAAATGCGATCTATCTCCTTGGACCTTTGTACGGGTGGCATAGAGGTACCCCTTTGTGACACTTGGTTAAAACATATGCAATGCAATGATAACCCATGGGAATCCGAGCTAATTAGGACAAGGAGCGAGAACTATTGGTATTCGATGCATGAGGCTTGCAACTTATAGGATGTTTTATGCATGACACATATGAAGTACTACTACCGTTGACACAATTGCTTCCATGTTTTCAAAATAAAAAGCTCTAGCACTTAACCTTTCCTTTACCTTTATGTTCAAGAACCAACTACTGAGAGCATGATTGTCATTCTCAGTGTAATGTGCATTGTCCCAAAGTAGCATTGTATCTTGCATGATTGTGATATCGTTTATCCTGAAATGATTGTATCTAGTCATCACTTAAACCTTGAAGGTGCCCCTGCACTTATGTTTTGCATCACTAAAGGGGGCAAGCTAGATATCACTTTATCATATTTGCACATCATGTTCATTGCAAATCTTTTTGATGTTTCAGTTTCATGTTGTAAAACTTTCAGTCATTTGTGATTTTCTCTTGAGGCAACTTAATTACTTTAGAATCATTGTCTCAGTAAGCTTTTGTCATATGACTATGAGAAAGTCCTATATGGTTAATAGCATGTCACCACAGAAATTATTCTTGTTATCATTTACCTACTCGAGGACGAGCAGGAATTAAGCTTGGGGATGTTGATACGTCCAAAACGTATCTATAATTTATGCTTGCTCCATGCCACTTTTGGGTGATATTGCTATAATATTCATACACTTCCATACACTTTTGATCATATTTGGACTAACTTACTAATCCAGTGCACCCCAGTGCCAGTTTCTGTTTTCGGCTGTTTTTGTATTTCAGGTTTTCACGTTTCGAGAACTGCCCAGAAAAATCCAGAAAAATTATATAAAAAATCAGTGATACGGAAACAACACTACGTCCGAAGGGCAGCCTGGGGGGCCACAGGGGCTCCAGGCACCCTGTGGGCGCGCCCCCCCTGGGCCGCGCCGGGGGGGGCGCCTGGGCCCCCCGAGGCTCCCCCAGTGCCCTACTTTGGCATATATTTAAAGGGTTCCCCGTAACCCTCAGAACAGGACTTCTTTTCGCGATCCCATCTCTGTTCCGCCGCCGCCGCCGCTTCCAAGATCGGGAGCGCCAGGAGAACTCTTCCCGGCACCCTGCCGGAGGGGAGGATCACGACCGGGAGCTTCTCCACCACCATGGACGCCTCCTGGATGACTCGTGAGTAGTCTCCCTTGGACCATGAGTCCATGACCAGTAGCTATGTGATGTTCTCCTCCCGTTCTTGTGCTTCACTAATTAGTCCTCGTGAGCTGCCCTACATGATCGAGGCACCTATGTAATCCTTATGTTGTTGCTATGTTGAGTTTGCTGGGATCCGATGGATTATGAGATTATGTTCTGATTGATCTTGAGTAATATATTTGATTCACCTCTTTTATATTTTAGTTCATAAGTAATTCTTGCATGTTCTCCGTTGTTATTTATTGCTTTGGCCGAGTAATAGGTAGTGACTCCAAGAGGGAACGTTATGCTCGATTGTGGGTTCATGCCCCTCGATGACTAGCTTGAGTGATAGAAACATGAGTCTAGGGGATGTGTTGTTGCCACAAGGGGGAAAACAACGGTGCTTGTGCCCGCGGGTGCAAGGATTGTTTACTTTACGCAAAGTTCTTTTAATGCAGTTGTCTGTTGCATTGAGTTTACACTATGGGTGGGACTCGCAACTTAATACCAGCGAGATGTTTTGGATAAATATCTCAAGGTGGATGATTAGTAGTAGATATTGATGGATTTCGGTCTACTTACTTTGGCGTACCGCCCATGCTTTGAACCTAAACCTTTCTTGCAATGTAGTCAGCATTGGTTTGCGTTCGTGGTCCTGTCAATTGCCCAGCTGTAATTTGTTTACCTCACATAGCTGTTTTATCGTCTTTTGGGAGAGAGACATCACTAGTGAACATCATGAGACTCCGGTCCATATTACCATCATTGATCACATCCACTATTTACTTTTCGCTATTTTACTTACTATTGCAAAACACTATCTATCACTACTATCATATTGCTTTTAACCCTTTGTGAACTACAAGGCCGGAGAGATTGACAACCTCTCTGTACTCGTTGGGAGCAAAGTTATTTGTATCTGTGTGCAGGTCCACGTTGATTGCTAATTGCGCCGTTAGCAGTTGACACCTACCTGTTGAACCTAGGAGTCTCTGGGGATTCGATCCTTGGCATCTTTGCTAAGGGAAAACACTTCTACTTACTGCATCTTACACCTTCCACTTGGGGTAACCAACGAGGGGTTCGAGGCCCATCATGTACGCTCAACAAACCACCCTCGGTAAAAATTTCTTTCCTATTGCTTTGCTTTTGTTTTAATCCGTCTTCCGTACTTGTCTTTTGAATGTCTTCATTTCTTTAACAGGGCAATGACCCATTCTGGAAGAGGAAGGCCGAGGATAAACCGGCGAAGGTGCCTCACCAAAAAACCAAGGCTATTAAGAAGGCTGTCAAAAAGAAAACCACTGGCGCATTTGGATCCAATCTGGAAGATGATGACCCGGCCTCCGAGGTACTACCCGATCCTCTTGATTTCTTTGACTTTTCTTTATCTGCATTTTATTAACAATGACTGTACCCAGGGACGCGCTGAAGGCAGTAAAGCGGACGATGTTGAGGTAATTACTCTTTCTTCCAGTTCAGAACCGCTGCCGCTACCAAAAATTCGTCGAACAAGCCGGAAAGTACAGTTTTCTCATCCTTTCGCTTATTTGGATCCGAACTTTATTTTGAAGAAACAGCAACATGAAGCTCGCCGCACCACACGGCATAGTGGTCACGCTATTGAATCTACCGGATTACCGCACACTCCAGCTTGGAGGCGTCATTCTGAGGTTTTACACACTCCAGACGCTCTTTATCCCAAAGCAGGTCTTATTCGACAACCTCTTAATCAGTCTGATTCGAATTATCAGGAAACTCCTCATTCATCTTCTAGCAAATCAACAGCCACGCAGATTCCTCCCCTCAAGACTGTTCCTGGGTAAGTTTATTTCCCACTTGGTTGGATTAACTTCCGTCTTGGCTCTTCTGATTTTCGCCATCTTTTAACTTCCACAATAAACCCAGGCCTAGCAAAAAGGCTAAGCAAAATAAACCGGCAGTCGATAACACAATTCCTGAACCAGCAAAAGACCCTGAATTTGCTGAACCCTCTGAAGATAATGTTGATATTCTGCATGATGATCCTCCTCCCATGGATCACGAAGTCTTTGTTGATCAGGGGAGTGATCCAATGGATCGTGACCTTGAACTGGCCAATCCTGCTCGAGCCAGCACTGCTCCTACTAGTCCGGCTAAGCAAACGGTCGCTTCAACTGAAGATGTTGAAATCACTGGGATTGGCTATACTGCTCCTGGTGAGCCTGTCACTTTGTCCAAGCATACTGCCAAGGATGAAGTTCTCAGCAAGGACAAAGGAAAATGGAGTACTGATTTGTCCAGTTATGCTTAGCTCAGTGCCCAAGAACTCCATTCCGGCTATCTAGACCGGCTGTTCACCAGCCGTGATCATGAAGCCGGCTTGGTAAATATGATGAAGGAGCGCTATGAGGTAACCTTTTTGCTCTTTGACTTGTACTCTATTCCTACTTATTTTCATGTAGCATGTCTTTACTCCATCGTAGCCCCCAAGTGCCGGTTTAGCCCTTTAGGGTGAAACGGGACTTTAGTAGATCCAGTAGATAGTTTGTTTTGCACATGTGTAGTCCCCAAGGGTCGGTTTACTCCTTTAGGATGAACCGGGACTTCAACTTGCATTCTGTTCTGAACAATGTCACATTAGCCCCCAAGTGCCAATTATATAACTTGTTATGTGCTTGGGACTTGACTGAAGAAGGTCCGTTTAACAGCAAATACACATTAGACCCGGATTAAGGGCAGCCTCTGCATCCAGATTGTATGCTGCCCTTAATCCGGTGACAGAAGAATTATCTGGATTAAAGCAACAAATTAACGCCATGACAACTGCTATCTTTGGTAAGTGTTGTTAACATAGCCCTGAATACCGCAGTCCTGCACCTTTCTGGTTTAACTCATACTTTTTGATGCAGGAAAACGCATTGCTCATCTTGGCAATGATATGCGGAGAAAGTTGAAGGCCGCATACACTCTGGTGGAGCAGCTGTATTCCGGTGCCCAGAGGATTGTCTGTGTTGCCTCGAACAATAAACCGGCTCCCACAACGATCCAGGGTACTTTGGAAAAATTATCCAATCTGCCTGCCCGGCTTGTAGAACTGAATAAGTCGTCTGCAAGGGCGGGTGCTCTGATGGCTTTAACTCGAGCAAAAGCTTGGGTGCCTGACTTTGATCCGGTAGAGGTGATGGGCGGTTACCCAAGCATGAAGGAAGATGGATCAACATTCTCAAATGATGACTTACGTGCGTTAACAAAAGAAATGCGGCCTCTGGCCAGCAAACTAGCTGATGAGGCTGATCTGTCTCGATATCATCCGGGCTATGATGTTGATAACGTACGGGTCGACCCTCCGGCTTATGAGATTGAAAATCTTATTCCGCCCGTCCGTAAGCACACTTTTGCTCCTGATATTGATCCATCTGAACTCGTGAACAATGACGTTGTATTCCGAGCGCTGACCAAGATTGATTGGAGAACCACTGACTTCCAGTAGCTGGAAGAAATCATCGAAGAACCGGAGCGAGCCGATCCACAACCTTCACACCAAGCTGACGCAGAGTCCTAAGCCGATGCCGGTTTAAATTTTATGGCCCGGTACTTTAGGAAAAAACTGATATTCTTCTGGGCTCTCCAGCTCCTTGTAATAGGGTAGCTGAAATACTTTATGTTCGTCACGCGCTATCCTTTGTATGAGATTGCTTCAGTTGGCAACTTCATAATTATTCTTTGCTTATAATGCCTTTGATGGTTTATTCCACCTGCTTCTGCACAAAACAATGTTTAAAGTGTCCTGACGGTTTATCGCCGGACGGGTCATAACGCCCAAACACATGGTCTAAGTTTATAACCTGAAGTGTGTATAAAATATAAAGTATGTATCATACCTGTGATTAAGTGTGTCACGATTAACCTTAATCAATAGTCGATAGCAAAGATAATGATCCAAGATGCAAGTATTGATGACTCCCTTGATCATTTGCCGGTTCATAATGGGACCGACCGGTGTAGTGGCAACTTATAGTCATCCACTCCCTGAACCAATGGACTTGGATGAACACCAATGACCTTGAAGATATTTTTTATAAAAAATCAAAAAGAAATTTTTGGGCAAATAAGATCGTGTAGTCGAGGCTTTTTACGAGCTGTCAGGCTCCAAATTCGACGCTTTTTATGAGCTGCCAAGCTACTGTCATTAACCATTTCACAAAGCCTGTTAAGATGGTCCTCAATCCTTAACCAAATCATCAATGTTAATGTTACCAAGTTCAGGGTCTGTGAAGATTGACTTGTGTAAACACTCGATGATTGTCAATTTAACGTTACCAAGTTCAGGGTCTGTAAAGATTGACTTGTGTATACGTTCGACGGGTCATACCAGGTTTACCTGGGCGGAGTGACTTACTTAATGCAGGCGGGCTAATTCAGGGTTTTAGGTGTATACACCAGGCTTCCAAGCCATGGCTTGATAGCCTACTACAAGGGTTGTCAACTCGTTGATGCTATGCATCAGGAGCCCCCAGGTAGCATTTGAGCTATGCTCGTCGGGGCCTATGTTTGAGTTGTGCTAGGCATCAAAACTCTCTTTTTCCCATCATCATCATGTGGGGATTGCCGAAGCAACCAGAGCTATGCTCTTATGATGGCCTTGACGTGACCGCCGGTTTAAGAGGCCATAGGAACTCCCTTGCACACAGAAGCCCCCATGTGACAAACTCTTATAAAAAAAGGGCGGCTGATACCCCGCTTTATCGGGGACGCCGGTTTATTATATTGATCATGATATATACATTGCAAATATATGTACATAAAGCGGAGCCTATGGCTCAGGTGTAGTAAGGTCGAAGAAGAGCGATGTTCCACGGCTGTCGGGTCTCCTCCTCCGCAGTACGTGAGTCCTTATGTTCTCGAACGTCAACGAGGTAGTATGATCCGTTGTGCAGGTTCTTGCTGACCACAAAGGGTCCTTCCCAAGGCGGGGATAGCTTGTGCATGTATGTCTGGTCTTGGATGAGTCGGAGCACCAAATCTCCTTCTTGAAATGTTCTGGTTTTAACCCGGCGACTGTGGTACCGGCGTAGATCTTGCTAATAAATCACCGATCGAGCTATTGTCGTGTCATGTTCCTCATCCAGCCGGTCTAATGCATCTTGCCGTGCCCTTTCGTTATCAGTTTCGACGTAAGCCGCCACTCGCGGCGAATCATGACGAATATCACTAGGGAGGACCGCTTCAGCTCCATATACCATGAAGAAAGGCGTGTACCATGTAGATCTGTTAGGTGTAGTGTTGATGCTCCATAACACAGAGGGTAATTCCTCCACCCAACAACCCGGTGTCCTCTGCAAAGGGACCATAAGCCGGGGTTTAATGCCTCTCAAGATCTCTTGATTGGCTCTTTCAGCTTGACCATTAGACTGAGGGTGAGCTACTGATGATACATCAAGGCGGATGTGCTCTCGTTGACAGATCTCCTCCATAGCGTGTACCATTATCAGTTATAATACTGTGTGGAAAGCCTAACCGGAAAATCACCTTTTTGATGAAGTGAACCGTCGTTGCTGCATCACACTTGCTGACTGGTTCCACTTCAACCCATTTGGTAAATTTATCCACCCCCACCAAAAGGTGGGTCTTCTTATCTAGGGATCTCTTGAAGGGTCCAACCATGTCAAGCCCCCAAGTCGCAAACGGCCAAGTAATTGGAATCATCCTCAACTCCTGAGCCGGTATATGAGCGCGCCGTGAAAATTTCTGGCAAGCATCACATTTTCTAACCAAGTCCTCCGCGTCGGCATGAGCCGTCAACTAGTAGAACCCATGACGAAAAGCTTTAGCCACCAAAGATTTTGAACCGGCATGATGACCACAATCTCCTTCATGGATTTCTCTAAGAATATCACGGCCTTCATCTAGTGACACACAGCGTTGAAACGCCCCGGAGATGCTGCAATGATGTAGTTCTCCATTGATAATAGTCATTGACTTGGATCGCCGGACTATCTGTCTAGCCCAGACTTCATCCTCTGGTAATTCACCTCGGTTCATGTATGCTAGGTAGGGGAGCGTCCAATCCGGAATAACATGAAGTGCCGCCACCAATTGAGCCTCCGGATCAGGAACAGCCAATTCCTCTTCTGAAGGTAACTTTACCGACGGATTATGTAATACATCCAGGAAGGTATTGGGTGGAACCGGTTTACGTTGAGAACCCAGCCGGCTTAACGCATCAGCCGCTTCATTCTTTCACCGGTTTATATGATCCACTTGATAACCCAAGTGTCTAGCAATGGCGTCTACCTCTCGTCGATATGCTGCCATAAGTGGATCTTTGGAATCCTACTTACCAGACACCTGTTGAGCCACCAGGTCCGAATCACCAAAACATGTAACCCGGCTTAAATTCATCTCTTTAGCCATCCGCATCCCATGGAGGAGAGCTTCATACCCAGCTGCATTGTTAGTACAAGGGAACATTAAACGGAGCACATAACAGAACTTATCACCTCGTGGGGAAGTTAATACGACTCCAGCCATCGAGCCCTCCAATTGCCTGGATCCATCAAAGTGAATAGTCCAATATGTGTGATCCCGCTTTTCCTCTTGTGCTTGCAACTCTGTCCAATCGTTGATGAAGTCCACTAATGCTTGGGATTTTATCACAGTACGGGGCACATACTTCAATCCGTGAGGGCTAAGCTCAATGGCCCACTTTGCAACCCGACCAGTAGCCTCTTTGTTCTGTATTATATCCCTCAGAGGAGCTGAACTGACCACAGTGATTGGATGGCCTTGAAAGTAATGCTTTAGCTTCCGGTTTGCCATGAAGACTCCATACACAAATTTCTGCCAATGCGGGTATCTCTGTTTTGATTCAATGAGCGCCTCACTGATGTAGTAAACCGGCCGTTGAACCGGATATTCTTTGCCTGCCTCCTTGCGCTCTACTACAATGGCAACGCTCACTGCTCGGGCATTAGCAGCCACATATAACAACAGTGGCTCATTATCAACTGGGGCAGCAAGGACCGGCGGCTCTGCCAATTGCTTTTTCAAGTCTTCAAACGCAGCATCAGCAGCATCACTCCACACAAAACGGTATGTCTTTTTCATCATCTGGTAAAGCGGGATGGCCTTCTCCCCCAAACGGCTGATAAACCGGCTGAGCGCCGCAATGCGGCCCGCCAAGCGTTGGACATCGTTGATGCACGCCGGTTTAGCCAAGGATGTAATTGCCTTGATCTTCTCCGGATTAGCTTCAATTCCCCTGTTTGATACCAACAATCCCAGGAGCTTGCCTGCCGGAACACCAAAGACACATTTGTCCGGATTAAGCATCATTTTGTAAACCCGGAGATTATCAAAGGTTTCTTTCAAGTCTGTTATTAATGTCTCCTCCTTCCTGGAATTCACCACAATGTCATCCACATACGCATGAACATTCCGCCCAATCTGTCCATGAAGACAGTTCTGCACACAACGCTGATAGGTCGCCTGGGCACTCTTAAGCCCAAATGGCATAGATACATAGTAGAAAGCTCCAAAGGGAGTTATAAGTCTTCCCCTGGTCCTTAACTACCATTTTGATGTGATGATAACCTGAATATGCGTCCAAAAAACTTAGACGCTCACAACCCGCCGTAGCATCAATGATCTGATCAATACGGGGAAGGGCAAAGGGATCAGCTGGGCAAGCCTTGTTTAGATCTGTGTAATCAACACACATTCGCCAAGTGCCATTTTTCTTAAGCACCAGCACCGGATTAGCCAGCCATTCCGGATGAAACACCTCAACTATAAAATCTGCCGCCAAGAGCCTAGCCACTTCTTCACCAATCGCCTTGCGCCTCTCTTCATTGAAGCGGCGCAGAAATTGTTTAACCGGTTTAAACGTAGGATCAATGTTGAGAGTGTGCTAAGCGAGTTCCCTCGGTACACCTGGCATGTCAGAAGGTTTCCATGCAAAAATGTCCCGATTCTCATGGATGAACTCGATGAGCGCACTTTCCTATTTTGGATCTAGGTCGGCACTGATGGTGAACTGCTTGGATGAATTGCCAGGAACAAAGTTAACATGCTTGGTCTCTTCAGCTGATTTGAACTTCAAGGCCGGATTGTGCTCTATGGTTGGCTTTTCCAGTGGAGACATATCTGCCGGGTCAACATTATCTTTGTAAAACTTCAGCTCCTCAGTTGCACAAACTGCCTCAGCATAAGCTGCATCGCCTTCCTCGCACTCCAAAGCAATCTTGCGCCTCCCATGGACCGTAATGGTTCCTTTGTGGCCCGGCATCTTGAGTTGTAGATAAACATAACAAGGCCTCGCCATGAACTTAGCATAAACCGTCCGCCCGAACAGGGCGTGATACGGGCTCTTGATCTTTAGCACTTCAAAGGTCAAAGTCTCAGGCCTGGAATCATGCTCATCTCCAAAAGTGACCTCCAAGTCTATCTTACCCATTGGATATGCCGATTTACCAGGTACCACACCATGAAAAACTGTGTTGGATTGCCGAAGCTTCTTATCTGTCAGCCCCATGCGCCAGAAAGTCTCGTAGTATAGAATGTTAATGATGCTGCCTCCGTCCATAAGCAGCTTGGTAAACTTATAGCCACCCACCTGAGGTGCCACTACTAGAGCCAGCTGACTCGGATTATCAACCCGGGGTGGATGGTCCTCTCGACTCCACACAATGGGTTGTTCTGACCAACGTAGGTAGCGTGGCACTACCGGTTCAACGGAATGTACTGCCCTTTTGTAAACCTTCTGATCAAGCTTGCATAGGCTTGTGGTGAAGACGTGATACTGTCCACTACTCAACTGCTTCGGATTACTTTGATATCCAAACTGATGTTGCTGCTGATTACCCTGGTTGTTATAACCACCCTGGCCGTGCTGCTGGTTATACTGATTGTGCCCGTTTTGGTTGTTGTGATTACCTTGGAACCCTGAACCAGATCCACCACCTTGATAACCCG
Organism: Secale cereale; assembly: GCA_902687465.1. Classification (NCBI taxonomy): domain Eukaryota; kingdom Viridiplantae; phylum Streptophyta; class Magnoliopsida; order Poales; family Poaceae; genus Secale; species Secale cereale. The sequence continues at coordinate 464,784,292 of LR738709.1, read as the reverse complement.
GCCCGTGAAAACCATGGCCTGATCTGCCGGACTATCCATGATTGAATTGGGACCGGTTCATGATTTCCTTCATAATAAAACAGTCCATCTAGAGGTGCGTAGCTGGCTTTTCCGTTGTACCGTGCCTTGGGCAAGGTATGTTCATCTGGCGTTCCAGATTAATAGGCGGACTCCCATTTTGTGGGGGCGGTCTACCCTTGCGGCGTTGGCCGTTCTCCTGAGCATTGGTGTTGGCCACAAAATCTGAGTTACTATCCGCTTTATGCTTACCGTTGTATCCTTGATTCGCCGGGTTGGGCTGTGGCGCTTTACCATTCTACTTTGCCTTCCCTGACTTATCCTCATCAGAGTCTGGGTATTTGGCACTATCTGAATCCGCATATTTCACCAAGACGCACATGAGCGTCCCCACGTCATCACAATTATGTTTAAGCCGTCCCAACTTCAATTTCAAAGGCTCAAACCGGCAATTGCCTTCCAAGGTTACAACTGATGTGCTTGGGTTGATGCAGTTGGAGGAATGCAGGATCTCTGACACTCAACGCACCCAATGGCTTGTTGAATCGTGCTCTCCTTGAACACAGGCAGCTAAATCGATGACGGACATTGGCTGTTTGCACGTGTCTTTGAAATTATTAATAAACCGGCGACGCAATTCGGCCCATGATCCGACGGAATTGGGTGGCAAGCCTTTCAGCCAAGTGTGAGTTGTGCCCTCCAACATCATAGTGAAGTATTTAGCGCACGCTGCATCATCTACATCCAGCATCTCCATTGCCATCTCGTAGCTTTCAACCTAGGTCTCAAGGGATAGATCCGCAGTATAGTTGGGCACCTTGCGTGGTCCTTTGAAATCCTTGGGTAGTTTTACGTTGCGTAAAGTGGGAGTAAGACAAGGCACTCCCAAGGAGCTAGACATAACCCCCGGTTCAACTGAAGTAGAAGGACGAACTGGTGTCGGCTGACGGGCTTCGTACTGTGCTGCTAACTCGGCCTCCCGGCGCTGCCTGCCCTGATCCACCACGTCCTGAGCATTCGCATCTCCCCCTGCCGGATCATCCCTCCGCGGCGGGTTACGTCTTCGTGCGCTGCTTGACACAGCCGGTTCATCCAGGTGCCTAGTATAACTCCGGCTTGGGCGAGGGGTGGAATGAATCCTCTCACGGCTGTGAGAATAAGCTTGTTGTTGAGTTAGCGTCGTCCCCAAAAACTCCCTGGCCCGTCGTGCCTCTACCGCTATGGGGGACGTTCCTTCAATGGGAAGGGCGGCCAGTCGTGAAGCGGCGGCAACTATGTTATCCAATGGATTGGAGTAATGATCGGGAGGGTGGGTACATGATGTGATGGGACAACCTGGCGGGTTAGCTCCGCAACCTGTGGCTGGACTAATGCTCATGTGCTCGGCGCTCCTCCCCGGTTTACCTCCGGCTGGTTACTGGTCCCTGCTCCTGGCGTGCTAAAAAGATTCCTTGCTTCGTAAACTTGCGGCAGGCGAGATTGTTGCCTTCTCCTCATTACTTCGTGTGAAGCGGTCTGATCCCACATGAGTCGATAAGCCTGAGCATCTAGCTCGGCCTGCTTCGCAGCCATCCTGGATTTCTCAGCAGCTAGGTCCAATTTGGCTTGATCTATCCGGCTTTTTACCTAAGCGACCTCCGCATCATGTTGTTCCTTATTGGCATGTGCTACCTCTGCTGTTAACAGTGCTGCCAAAGTATCGACCAAGGTGGACAAAGTTTCGTTCGGCGACGGATCAGGACCTCCAGCCCTAGCTCCCGCCGGGTCCGATGTTAACGCCGTTGTAGTTGATGACTGCTGCATAGGTTGTGATCCGGCCATGAAGACGGCAACTCGGCTCGGTGGATCAAGGGGGTCCGGAATACTATCACCATTGGAACAACCCCCAGACCGGCCATCCTGCAACAGGTATAAAGATTCTGTCTCTCCAGAGGACGATTTGTCGCCGGAATAGACAACAGTTTCACCACCAGAGTCCGATCCGTCCTCGGCTTGCCCTCCATGAACTACTCCAACGAAGACGTGCTTCACGGCGGGCTGAATCCGGGCAGGTCTCGCACGCTGAGCCGGCTCGATGATGTTGGGAAAGATGTCCGGCTCAGGGCCTGGTTCGCCGATCTTGCTGATGAAGACATGGATGCCGCCAAAGGGGACCCGGTACCCGTATTCGATTGAATCGGCCTCGGGGCCCCAGCCTGCATCATCGATGTAGATCTTGCCGCGACGACTCTTAGTCATCCGGCCCACCTTGAGTCCTTCAAAGCTGCCCTTCAAGAACTCGAAACCATCGTGCCAGTAGCTTATGTCCTAGCAAAAGGACTTAGTCGTGAGGCCATCGCTACGTAACTGGGTGATTATAAAGATGCTCTACAGGTGTCTCTGAAGGTGTTCGTGGTGTTGTCATAGATCAAGAATAGGATTTGTCACTCCGAGTGTCGGAGAGGTATCTCTGGGCCCTCTCGGTAATACACATCATAATAAGCCCTCCAAGCAAATGACTAATGAGTTAGTCATGAGATGATGTGTTACAGAACGATTAAAGAGACTTGCCAGTAACAAGATTGAACTAGGTATTGAGATACCGACGATCGAATCTCGGGCAAGTAACATACCGATGACAAAGGGAACAACGTATGTTGTTATGTGATTTGACCGATAAAGATCTTCGTAGAATATGTAGGAGCCAATATGAGCATCTAGTTTCCGCTATTGGTTATTGACCAGAGATGAGTCTCGGTCATGTCTACATAGTTCTCGAACCCGTAGGGTCCGCACGCTTAACGTTCGATGACGATCGGTATTTTGAGTTTATGAGTTTTGATGTACCGAAGGTATTTCGGAGTCCCGGGTGAGATCACGGACATGACAAGGAGTCTCGGAATGTCCGAGACATAAAGATTAATATATTGGATGACTATATTCGGACACCGGAAGTGTTCCGGGTGTTATCGGATAAAACCGGAGTGCGGAAGGGGGTTACCGGAACCCCCCCCCCCCCCGAGGGAGTATGGGCCATAGTGGGCCAATGAGGGAAAGAGAGAGGCAGCCCATAGGGCTGGCCGCGCCCCTCCCTAGTGATCCTAGTTGGACTAGGAGAAGAGAGGAGGCGCCCCTCTCCTTCCTACTCTTCTCCCCCTTCCTTTCCTACTCCTAGTAGGAATAGGAAAGGGGATTCCTATTCCTACTAGGAGTAGGAATCCAACTCCTAAGGCGCGCCCCTTGGGCTGGCCGCACCTCCCCCTTGCTCCTTTATATACGGGGGCAGGGGGCACCCAAAGACACACAAGCAACATCGTTTTAGCCGTGTGTGGTGCCCCCTCCACAGAAACACACCTCGGTCATACCCTTGCGGTGCTTAGGCGAAGCTCTGCACCGGTAGCTTCATCATCTCCGTCACCACGCCGTCGTGCTGACGAAACTCTCCCATGAGGCTCAACTGGATCAAGAGCTCGTGGGACATCATCAAGTTGAACATGTGCTGAACGCGGAGGTGTCGTACGTTCGGTGCTTGGATCGGTTGGATCGCGAAGACGTTCGACTACATCAACCGCGTCACTAGACGCTTCCGCTTTCGGTCTACAAGGGTACGTAGACACACTCTCCCCTCTAGTTGCTATGCATCTAGTAGATAGATCTTGCGTGATCGTAGGAAAATTTTGAAATACTATGTTCCCCAACAGTGGCATCATGAGCCACGTCTATGCGTAGATGATATGCACGAGTAGAACACAATGAGTTGTGGGCGATAATAGTCATACTGCTTACCAGCATGTCATACTTTGATTCGGCGGTATCGTGAGATGAAGCGGCCTGGACCGACATTACGCGTACGCTTATGCGAGACTGGTTTCACCATTACGAGCACTCGTTGCTTAAAGGTGACTGGCGGGTGTCTGTCTCTCTCACTTTAGCCGAATCGAGTTTGGCTAAGCCCGGTCCTTGTGAAGGTTAAAACAGCACATACTTGACGAAAAATCGTTGTGGTTTTGTATGCGTAGGTAAGAACGGTTCTTGCTAAGCCCATAGCAGCCACGTAAAACTTGCAACAACAAAGTAGAGGACATCTAACTTGTTTTTGCAGGGCATGTTGTGATGTGATATGGTCAAGACGTGATGAGTTATACGTTATTGTATGAGATGATCATGTTTTGTAAAGTTATCGACAACCGGCAGGAGCCTTATGGTTGTCTCTTTATTGTATGAAATGCGAAGGCCATGTAATTGCTTTACTTTATCACTATGAGTTAGCGATAGTAGTACTAGCAATAGTTGGCGAGACAACCACGACGCTATGATGAAGATCATGGTGTCAAGCCGGTGACGATGGAGATCATGACGATGCTTTGGAGATGGAGATCAAAAGCACAAGATGATGATGGCCATATCATGTCACATATTTTGATTGCATGTGATGTTTATCTTATTATGCTTCTTATTTTGCTTAGTACGGCGGTAGCATTATAAGATGATCCCTTACAAAATTTCAAGGTACAAGTGTTCTCCATGAGTATGCACCGTTGCGAAAGTTCGTCGTGCCGAGACACCACGTGATGATCGGGTGTGATAAGCTCTACATTCAAATACAACGGGTGTAAGACAGTTTTGCACATGCAGAATACTCAGGTTAAACTTGACAAGCCTAGCATGTACAGACATGGCCTCGGAACACTGGAGATCGAAAGGTCGAGCGTGAATCATATAGTAGATATGATCAATGATACGTCCAAAATGTATCTATAATTTCTGCTTGCTCCATGCCTCTTTTGGGTGATATTGCTATGATATTTATACACTTCCATACACTTTTGATCATATTTGGACTAACCTATTAACTCAGTGCACCCCAGTGCCAGTTTCTGTTTTCGGCTGTTTTGTATTTCAGGTTTTCACATTACGAGAACTGCCAGAAAAAATCCAGAAAAAATATATAAAAAATCAGCGTTCCAGGAGCTACCGTGCGGCCAAAGTACAGCCGGGGGGGACCCACAGGGGCTCCAGGCGGCCTGCCCAGGCGGCCCACCCCTAGGTCGCGCCGGGGGGGCGCCTGGGCCCCCCAGGACTCCCCTGGTGACCCCCTTTGGCATATATTTAAGGTCCGTCGAGAAAACCCTGATTCCGGACCCCTTTTCTCCAGACGCGATTCCGATCTCCGCCGCCATCGCCATCAAGCTTCGGGGGACCAGAATTCCTATGCCGGCACCCTGCCGGGACGGGGAAGTCTCCCCGGATTCATCTCCATCGACGTTGCTTTCTCCCTCCATGATGCGGGAGTAGTTCCTCCTCGGGGCTGAGGTTCTTACCAGTAGCTATGTGGTCGATTCTCTCTCCCATGATGTGATCTTCGTTGTGATCATAGGCTATGTTAATCTAGGGTGATCCCATGATATTTCCCCTTCCTCTATGTATTGGATTGATGTACTCACTTGTCTTTATCTAGTATAATCCCCGAGACCAAGGTGACAGCGGTCTATTGGACATGGATTAGAAGAATAATTTCATGAGTGATTTCCTTTTTGTGTGTTGATTTAAGATTGAGAGTCTCTTGGTGCTTGTCTTTGACTATCCTTTAGATATGTTGTGGTGATTGTGGGACTCTCTTTGGATGGCCGCGGTGACATTGGGAAATCCTTAGATTGAGAACTACGAACTTTGAGGTGTGCTTTTGTAGCCCTACATAATTCTCGTCCTCTCTTGACCACGAAGGAATGACCTCCGAGTGTGTCCCCTTTGCATGTTTTATGGGAAATATCATGTGATTCGATTATGTTAATGTTGTTGGGAGTTGCCACTAGTGAAAGTATGAACCCTAGGCCTTGTTTCCACCATTGCAATACCATTTGTGCTCACGTTTACCACTTGTTTGCTTGCTGCACTTTTTATTACAGATTTATATTACTTTGCTTTGCCACTCCTATCATCCATATTTTACCATCTCTTCGCCGAACTAGTGCACCTATACAACTCCTAGTTGTATTAGGTGTGTTGGGGACACAAGAGACTTCTTGTATCTTAGTTGCAGGGTTGCTTGAGAGAGACCATCTTCAACCTCTACTTCCCTGAGTTCGATAAACCTTAGGTCATCCACTTGTGGGAAAATTCTGCTGTCCTACAAACCTCTGCGCTTGGAGGCCCAACATAGTCTACAAGAGTAGAAGCGTGTGTAGACATCAATCAACATAAGATGTTCACCATTGAAAACTACTCCATCTCACGCGATGATCGGACATGGTTTAGTTGATTTGGATCACGTGATCATTTAGATGACTAGAGGGATGTCTATCTAAGTGGGAGTTCTTTTGTAATATGATTAACTAAACTTTAATTTATCATGAACTTAGTCCTGATAGTTTTTGCATATCTATGGTGTTGTACATGAATGGCCCGTGCTACCGTTCCCTTGAATTTTAATGCGTTCCTAGAGAAAGCTAAGTTGAAAGATGATGGTAGCAATTACACAGATTGGATCCGTAACTTGCGGATTATCCTCATTGCTGCATAGAAGAATTATGTCCTTGAAGCACCGTTGGGTGACAAGCGTGCTGCAGGAGCAACCCCAGACGTTATGAACGTCTGGCAAGCTCGTTCTGATGACTACACGATAGTTCGGTGTGCCATGCTTTACGGCTTAGAACCGGGACTGCAACAACATTTTGAACATCATGGAGCATATGAGATGTTCTAGGAGTTGAAGTTAATATTTCAAGAAAATGCCTGGATTGAGAAATATGAGATTTCCAATAAGTTCTATAGCTGCAAGATGGAGGAGAACAGTTCTATCAGTGAACACTTGCTCAGAATGTCTGGGTACTACAATCATATGATTCAACTTGGATGCAAAGTTGACGAAGATAGTGTTATGGATAGAGTTCTTCAATCACTGCCACCAAGCTATAAAGGCTCCGTGATGAACTATAACATGCAAGGGATGCAGAAAACCATTCCCGTCGGCACGCTACCTCTACATCTACCTTCGGGATTAGTTTTAGACCTGAATAATTGTTATTTGGTGCCAGCGTTAAGCATGAACATTATATCTGGATCTTGTTTATTGCGAGATGGTTATTCATTTAAATCTGAGAATAATGATTGTTCTATTTATATGAGTAATATCTTTTATGGTCATGCACCCTTGAAGAGTGGTCTATTCTTGTTGGATCTCGATCGTAGTGATACACATATTCATAATATTGAAGCCAAAAGATGCAAGGTTGATAATGATAGTGCAACTTATTTGTGGCACTGCCGTTTAAGTCATATTGGTGTAAAGGGCATGAAGAAACTCCATAGTGATGGACTTTTGGAATCACTTGATTATGAATCACTTGGTGCTTGCGAACCATGCCTCATGGGCAAGATGACTAAAACTCCGTTCTCCGGAACAATGGAGCGAGCAACTGATTTGTTGGAAATCATACATACTGAAGTATGTGGACAGATGAGTGTTGAGGCTCGCGGCGGGTATCGTTATTTTCTGACCTTCACTGATGATTTGAGCACATATGGGTATATCTACTTGATGAAGCACAAGTCTGAAACATTTGAAAAGTTCAAAGAATTTCACAGTGAAGTAGAGAATCATCGTAACAAGAAAATAAAGTTTCTACGATCTGATCATGGAGGCGAATATTTGAGTTACGAGTTTGGTCTTCATTTGAAACAATGTGGAATAGTTTCACAACTCACGCCACCCGGAACACCACAGCGTAATGGTGTGTCCGAACGTCGTAACCGCACTTTATTAGATATGGTGGGATCTATGATGTCTCTTACCAATTTACCACTATCGTTTTGGGTTCTGCATTAGAGACAACTGCATTCACGTTAAATAAGGGCACCATCTAAATCTGTTGAGACGACGCCTTATGAACTTTGGTTTGGTAAGAAACCAAAGTTGTTGTTTCTTAAAGTTTGGGGCTGCGATACTTATGTGAAAAAGCTTCAACCTGATAAGCTCGAACCCAAGTTGGAGAAATGTGTCTTCATAGGATACCCAAAGGAGACTGTTGGGTACACCTTCTATCACAGATCTGAAGGCAAGATATTCGTTGCTAAGAATGTATCCTTTCTAGAGAAGGAGTTTCTCTTAAAAGAAGTGAGTGGGAGGAAAGTGGAACTTGATGAGGTAATTGTACCTTCTCCCGAATTGGAAAGTAGTACATCACAGAAACTAGTTCCAGTGATTCCTGCACCAATTAGTGAGGAAGCTAATGATGATGATCATGAAACTTCAGATCAAGTTACTGCTTAACTTCGCAGATCAACCAGAGTACGTTCCGCGCCAGAGTGGTACGGCAACCCAGTTCAGAAGTCATGTTACTAGACCATGATGAACCTACGAACTATGAGGAAGCGATGATGAGCCCAGATTCCGCAAAATGGCTTGAGGACATGAAATCTGAGATGGGATCCATGTATGAGAACAAAGTGTGGACTTTGGTTGACTTGCCCGATGATCGGCAAGCCATCGAAAATAAATGGATCTTCAAGAGGAAGACCGACGCTGACGGTAATGTTACTGTTTACAAAGCTCGACTTGTTGCGAAAGGTTTTCGACAAGTTCAAGGAGTTAACTACGATGAGACTTTCTCCCCCGTAGCGATGCTTAAGTCTGTCCGAATCATGTTAGCAATTGCCAAATTGTATGATTATGAAATCTGGCAAATGGATGCCAAAACTGCATTCCTGAATGGATATCTCAAAGAGGAGTTGTATATGATGCAACCAGAAGGTTTTGTCGATCCTAAAGGTGCTAACAAAGTGTGCAAGCTCCAGCGATCCATCTATGGACCGGTGCAAGCATCTCGGAGTTGGAATATACGCTTTGATGAGGTGATCAAAGCATATGGTATTATATAGACTTTTGGAGAAGCCTGTATTTACAAGAAAGTGAGTGGGAGCTCTGTAGCATTTCTGATATTATATGTGGATGACATATTGTTGATTGGAAATGATATAGAATTTGTGGATGGCATAAAAGGATACTTGAATAAGAATTTTTCAATGAAAGACCTCGGTGAAGCTGCTTACATATTAGGCATCAAGATCTATAGAGATAGCTCAAGACGCTTAATTGGACTTTCACAAAGCACATACCTTGATAAAGTTTTGAAGAAGTTCAAAATGGATCAATCAAAGAAAGGGTTATTGCCTGTGTTACAAGGTGTGAAGTTGAGTAAGACTTAATGCCCGACCACTGTAGAAGATAGAGAGAAAATGAAAGTCATTCCCTATGCCTCAGCCATTGGATCTATCATGTATGCAATGTTGTGTACCAGACCTGATGTGTGCCTTGCTATAAATTTAGCAGGGAGGTACCAAAGTAATCCACGAGTGGATCACTAGATAGCGGTCAAGAACATCCTGAAGTACCTTAAAAGGACAAAGGATATGTTTCTCATTTATGGAGGTGACAAAGAGCTCGTCGTAAATGGTTACGTCGATTCAAGCTTTGACACTGATTCGGATGACTCTAAGTCACAAGCCGGATATGTATTTTTATTGAACGGTGGAGCTGTCAGTTGGTGCAGTTCCAAGTAGAGCGTCGTGGAGAGATCTACGTGTGAAGCGGAATACATAGCTGCTTCAGAAGCAGCAAATGAAGGAGTCTGGATGAAGGAGTTCATATCCGATCTAGGTCTAATACGTAGTGCATCGGGTCCAACGAAAATCTTTTGTGACAACACTGGAGCAATAGCCTTGGCGAAGGAATCCAGGTTTCACAAGAGAACAAAGCACATCAAAAGACGCTTCAATTCCATCCGCGATCAAGTCAAGGAGGGAGACATAGAAATTTGCAAGATACATACGGATCTGAATGTCGCAGACCCGTTGACTAAGCCTCTTCCACGGGCAAAACATGATCAGCACCAAGACTCCATGGGTGTTAGAATCATTACTTTGTAATCTAGATTATTGACTCTAGTTCAAGTGGGAGACTGAAGGAAATATGCCCTAGATGCAATAATAAAGATGTTATTTGTATTTCCTTATATCATGATAAATGTCTTTTATTCATGCTAGAATTGTATTAGTCGGAAACTTAGTACATGTGTGAATACATACACAAAACAGTATGTCCCTAGTATGCCTCTACTAGACTAGCTCATTGATCAAAGATGGTTATGTTTCCTAGCCATAGACATGAGTTGTCATTTGATCAACAAGATCACATCATTAGAAGAATGATGTGATGGACTAGACCCATCCGTTAGCTTAGCACTATGATCGTTTAGTTTTACTACTATTGCTTTCTTCATGACTTATACATGTTCCTATGACTATGAGATTATGCAACTCCCGAATACCGGAGGAACACCTTGTGTGCTATCAAACATCACAACGTAACTGGGTGATTATAAAGATGCTCTACAGGTGTCTCCGAAAGTGTTCGTGGTGTTGGCATAGATCAAGAATAGGATTTGTCACTCCGAGTGTCGGAGAGGTATCTCTGGGCCCTCTCGGTAATGCACATCATACTAAGCCTTGCAAGCAAATGACTAATGAATTAGTCACGAGATGATGTATTACGGAACGAGTAAAGAGACTTGTCGGTAACGAGATTGAACTAGGTATTGAGATACCGACGATCGAATCTTGGGCAAGTAACATACCGATGACAAAGGGAACAACGTATGTTGTTATGTGGTTTGACCGATAAAGATCTTCGTAGAATATGTAGGAGACAATATGAGCATCCAGGTTCCACTATTGGTTATTAACCGGAGATGAGTCTCGGTCATGTCTACATAGTTCTTGAACCCGTAGGGTCCGCACGCTTAACGTTTGATGATGATCGGTATTATGAGTTTATGAGTTTTGATCTACCGAAGGTAGTTCAGAGTCCCGGATGAGATCACGAACATGACGAGGAGTCTCGGAATGTTTGATACATAAAGATTGATATATTGGACGACTATGTTTGGACACCTGAAGGGTTCCGGAAGGTTTCGGGCATATACCGGAGTACCGGGGGGTTACCGGAACCCCCCGGGGAGTTAATTGGGCCTCATGGGCCCTAGTGGGAGAATAGGAGGGGCAGCCAGGGCAGCCGCGCGCCCCCTCCCCCTCTAGTCAGAATTGGACAGGGGGGGTGGCGCCCCCCCTTCCTTCTCTTCCTCTCTCCCTTCCTTCTCCCCTCCTACTCCAACTAGGAAAAGAGGGAGTCCTACTCCCGGTGGGAGTAGGACTCCTCCCTTGGCGCGCCCTCCTCCTGGCCGGCTGCCTCCCCCCTAGCTCCTTTATATACGAGGGCAGGGGGCACCTCTAGACACACAAGTTGATTAGTTGATCTCTCCCAACCGTGTGCGGTGGCCCCCTCCACAGAAACACACCTCGGTCATACCGTTGCAGTGCTTAGGCGAAGTCCTACGCCGGTAGCTTCATCATCTCCGTCACCATGCCGTCGTGCTGACGAAACTCTCCCGTGAAGCTCTACTAGATCAAGAGCTCGTGGTATGTCATCAAGCTGAACGTCTGCTGAAGGCAGAGGTGCCATATGTTCGGTGCTTGCTCGGTTGGATCGCGAAGAAGTTCGACTACATCAACCGCGTCACTAGACGCTTCCGCTTTCGGACTATGAGGGTACGTAGACACACTCTCCCCTCTCGTTGCTATGCATCTAGTACCTCCCGCATATTAGCATCTCTATATCGCAAAACTATTGCAAGGAATCAAACATATCATATTCAGCGATGTAAAAGTTTATGTAGGATTTTATGACTAACCATGTGAATGACCAATTCCTATCAACTCTCTAAATGGATATAAGTGAAGCAAGAGAGTTTTAATTCTTTCTACAAAAGTTATGCCCATGCTCTAACAAATATAAGTGAAGCAAAAGAGCATTCTACAAATGGCGGTTTTCTATGTGAGGAGAAACACGCAATCCAAACTTCAAATTATATAAGTGAAGCACATGAAGCATTCTATAAAGCCATACTCAAAAGATATAAGTGAAGTGCAAAGAGCATTCTATAAATCAACCACGGATTATCTCATACCAGCATGGTGCATTTATTAAAAGGAAAAATAAAAACCACACGATGCTCCAAGAGTTTATGCATAACATGTGAACGAAACGAATCCGAAAACATACTGATACTTGTTGAAGAAAGGTGGGATGCCTTCCGGGGCATCCCCAAGCTTAGACGCTTGAGTCTCCTTGAATATTTACTTGGGGTACCTTGGGCATCCCCAAGCTTGAGCCCTTGCCTCTCCTTCTTCTCCTCATATCGATACCTCCTCGATCTTCGGACACTTCATCCACACAAAACTTAAACGAACTTTTAGTGGCGGGGTTAGTGCATATGATCAATAAAATCCCATCATGTACTGCTCTAACATTATTGTATAATTATGAACAAACATTACCTACTGTATGCTATCACAATTCTATGGCCCCAAGTCAAGGAGGCATCAACAAGAATTCAAACATATGCAAATAATAAAGCTATAACATCAATCAGTGAAAACAGGAAAGTCTGTAATAATCTGAACATTTACCATACTTCTCTAACTCTAAAAATTCTGGAAAAAATAGGAAAAATCAACAATTTGTATAGTAAGACTTTGCAAAAAGTTTCAGATCCTTTTGACTTTCCAGTAAAAAATGTAAAATCGCTCACTACAGCCAAAGTTTCTATTTTTGTACCGCACAAACCAACAAGCAGTTTAATCGTCCTAAAGGAAACTTTTGGCACATTATTTTTATAATAGAAAAAGAATTGTACAAGGGGATAATTATTTTTGTTGAAAAGTTTCTGTAATTCAAGATTTGCAAAGTTTCCATGGGCATGAACAAAGTTCAAGGAGCTCCCCCATTTCAACGGTGCTCGTCCTTCTTACTTTCACTTTTCTTTTTGAAAAAGTTTTAGGTTCCCCTCTTTATTTTTTTGTTTTTAAACTTTATAAAAGCACACAACAGAAATAAATGACTCTCTAAAACTTCCGGTTTGTCTCCCTGGCAGCACTTTCTTTAAAGCCATTAAGCTAGGCATATAGTGCTCAAGTAATGGATCCACCCGGATCCCATGGTATATCAAAGCCAATTTTAATTAACAATGATTTGGCATTTGGTAGTGAGCACAAAGTGATATGTGTCATGCAAAAACGAAGTCTAACTCTCTTCCTATGCATAGGCATGTCATACAAGAACAATTCATGCACATCAAGTAAATGTTAGTGCATAGTATAAGCAGTTTCTTGCAATTTTATCGTGTTGGAAACATAGAGAGGCGGAGATGTAGTTCCTCTCTCATAATAATTGCAAGTAGGAGCAGCAAGCACATGCATATTATATTCATCAAAAACATCATGTGCAACGGAAAAAGGCAACCCATCAATATAATCCTTAATAAGTGCAAACTTCTCCAATATAGTGTAGTTTGGAGAATTCAAAAAGCTAATAGGACTATCATGTGTGGGTGCAATAGCAATTATCTCATGTTTAACATAAGGAACTATAGAAAGTTCATCTCCATAAGCATAATTCATATTGTCATCTTGGCCACAAGCATAGCAAGCATCATCAAAAAGGGATATTTCAATAGAATCAACGGGATCATAACAATCATCATAGCATTCATCCTTCGGTAAGCGCGAAGGGAAATTAAATAATGTATGAGTAGAAGAGTTACTCTCATTAGAAGGTGGGCACGGGTAGCTAATCCGCTCTTCCTCCTTTTGTTCTTCGCTCTCCTCCTCACCTTTTTCATCCAATGAGCTCATAATGTCATTGATTTCTTCTTCCATAGACTCCTGCAAAATATTAGTCTCATCTTGGATAGCGGAGGAGTCCTCCATATATGGTTTAACATAGGCATTAGAAGCATAATTATCATAACAATATTTAAATATGGCAAAATTTTCAGATTTGTAAAGAGTAGCATCATACTTTTCAATCAAAGAAGCAATTTCATAAGAACCCTTAAAAGCAACAAATTCTTCAATTTGTTGAACATCATAGTAATTATAAACACCCTTAGCATACGAAGATAAGATTCCATTATCACTAAACTCACATTGGTAGGGAAGGTGTTTCGTAGGGTCTTCAGAACAACAAGTAAAATCATATATTTCACATAAATTCCAAGCATAGCATTGCAAACGATGAATTTGATCCAGTAAAAGTTTCCCTTTTTCAGATATGCGGTGTCGCACATAACAAGCATGCTCATCTAAAGATTTTCCCTCAACTAAGCTAGTTGGGGTTTCAGCCCGAGCACATAGGGATCGAAGATGATCCAAGTAATAAGCTTCAGTAGTGTGATAGATTTTGAGTGGTTCTTCAACCATTTGTTCATAGGTACCACTAATTTTTTTGGTATTTTGCATTTCCTACCCATACCTAAAGATAGAAAACAACTTAGAACAACAAATAAAATCTACTTAGTGATAAAGCAAACAAGCACACACGAGAATATTCACCCCACGCTATTGCTCCCCGGCAACGGCGCCAGAAGGTCTTGATAACCCACAATTGTAGGGGATCAGTTGTAGCCTCTTTTGATAAGTAAGAATGTCGAACCCAACGAGGAGCTAAAGGTAGAACAAATATTCCCTCAAGTTATATCGACCACCGATACAACTCTACGCACGCTTGACATTTACTTTACCTAGAACAAGTATGAAACTAGAAGTACTTCGTGGTTTTTGTAGGAGAGGTTTGCAAGAATATAAAGAGCACGCAAATAAAACTAGGGGCTATTAAGATAAAGACACAACTAAATTAGTTTTAGTAGAAAGCTTTTGATCACGAGAAAGTTATTTATTCCTAGGCAATTGATAACTAGACCGGTAATCACTATTGCAATTTTATTTGAGGGAGAGGCATAAGATAACATACTTTCTCTTCTTGGATCATATGCACTTATGATTGGAACTCTAGTAAGCATCCGCAACTACTAAAGATCATTAAGGTAAAACCCAACCATAGCATTAAAGTATCAAGTCCTCTTTATTCCCATACGCAAACAACCTACTTACTCGGGTATGTGCTTCTATCACTCACGCCACCCACCATAAGCAAATCATGAACATATTGCAAACCCTACAGCGGGGATCCCTCAAGCTTGCGCGACACTGAGAGCACCATAGGACAACACCAATAATAAAACATGCAACTCAAACCAATCACGATCATTAATTAACCCATAGGACAAAACGGATCTACTCAAACATCATAGGATAGCCATACATCATTGGGAAATAATATATAGCATTGAGAACCATGTTTAAGTAGAGATTACAGCGGGTAGAAGAAGAGTTACACCGCTGCATAGAGGGGGGGAGAGTTGGTGATGACGGTGGTGAAGTTGTTGGTGTAGATTACGGTGACGATGATGGCCCCAGCGGCACTCCGGTGCCACGGAAGCGAGGGGGAGAGAGCCCCCCTCCTTCTTCTTATTCCTTGACCTTCTCCCTAGATGGGAGAAGGGTTTCCCCTCTGGTCCATGGTCTCCATGGCGTGGGAGGGGCGAGAGCCCCTCCAAGATTGGATCTGTCTCTCTGTCTCTCTCTATTTCTGTGTTCCTAGATTCTGGCCTTCCACCGTTTCTTAAATTCCTGGAGATCCATAACTCCGATTGGGCTGATTTTTGGACACGATTTTTTATCCGGATATTAGCTTTATTGCGGTGAAAGAAGGGCATCAACCGCCTTATGGAGTGGCCACGAGGGCCCAGGGCGTGCCTGCCCCCTCTGGGCGCGCCCCTCACCCTCGTGGGCCACTCGGGCATCGTCTCACGTTGGTTTCGCTTCCCAAAATTCACATATATTCCCAAAAAAATCTCCCTCCGTTTTTATCCCGTTTGGACTCCGTTTGATATGGATATTCTGCGAAACAAAAAACATGCAACAAACAGGAACTAACACTGGGCACTGGATCAATATGTTAGTCCCAAAAATAGTATAAAAAGTTGCCAAAAGTATATGAAAGTTGTAGAATATTGGCATGGAACAATAAAAAATTATAGATACGACGAAGACGTATCATTCATCCACATAGATTAGGTGCAAATTGGGATGCACTGTTCCATCTCCTGTAAAGGGATTAGCTAGCAGTTTCTCTATCATACCCGAAGGAATTTCAAAGCAAACATTTTCAGTAGGTTCAGTAGGTTGAGGAGCAACTCTTTGCTCTACTGGTCGGGGTGAAGATACCCCAAACAAGCCCCTCAAAGGATTACGAGCCATAGTAACAGGTGACCGTAAATTTCAGCACACTATATAAATTTTTCCTTACCAAAGGCGCTTCACTCCCCGGCAACAGCGCCAGGAAAGAGTCTTGATGACCCACAAGTGTAGGGGATCTATCGTAGTCCTTTCGATAAGTAAAAAGGTCGAATCCAACGAGGAGCAGAAGGAAATGATAGGCAGTTTTCAGTAAGGTATTTTCTGCAAGCACTGAAATTATCGGTAACAGATAGTTTTGTGATAAGATAATTGGTAACAAGTGACGAATAGTAAAAGTAAATAAGGTGCAGCAAGATGGCCCAATCCTTTTTGTAGCAAAGGACAAGCTTGGACAAACTCTTATATGAAGGAAACAGCTCTTGAGGACACATGGGAATTATTGTCAAGCTAGTTTTCATCACGTTCATATGATTCGCGTTCGTTACTTTTATAATTTGGTATGTGGGTGGACCGGTGCTTGGGTGCTGCCCTTACTTGGACAAGCATCCCACTTATGATTAACCTCTATTGCAAGCATCCGCAACTACAAAATAAGTATTAAAGTAAACCTAACCATAGCATGAAACATATGGATCCAAATCATCCCCTTACGAAGCAACGCATAAACTAGGGTTTAAGCTTCTCTCGCTCTAGCAACCCATCATCTACTTATTACTTCCCAATGCCTTCCTCTAGGACCAAACAATGGTGAAGTGTCATGTAGTCGACGTTCACATGATAGCACTAGAGGAAAGACAACTTACATCTCATCAAAATATCAAACGAATACCAAATTCACATGACTACTTATAGCAAGACTTCTCCCATGTCCTCAGGAACAAACGTAACTACTCAAAAAGCATATTCAGGTTCATAATCATAGGGGTATTAATATGCATAATGGATCTGAACATATGATCTTCCACCAAGTAAACCAACTAGCATCAACTACAAGGAGTAATCAACACTACTAGTAACCTACAGGTACCAATCTCAGGTTTGGTACAAAGATTGGATACAAGAGATGAACTAGGGTCTGAGAGGAGATGGTGCTGGTGAAGATGTTGATGAAGATAACCCTCCCCAAGATGGGAGAGTTGCTGGTGATGATGATGGCGATGATTTCCCCCTCCCGGAGGGAGGTGTCCCAGGCAGAATAGCTCCGCCGGAGCCCTAGATTGGTTCCGCCAAGGTTCCGCCTTGAGACGGCGTTGCTTCGTCTCGAAAGTCTCCTTATGATTTTTTCCAGGTCAAAACACCTCATATAGCAGAAGATGGGCATCGGGGAGTCATCAGGTGGCCCACGAGGCAGGGGGCGCGCCCAGGGGGGCGCCTCCCACCCTCATGGACAGTGGGTGCCCCCCCTCTCGTATCTCTTTCGCCAAATATTTTTTATATTTTCTGAAACGATGTTTCGTGGAGTTTTGGGGCTTTTTGAGTTGTGCAGAATAGGTCTCCAATGTTTGCTCCTTTTCCAGCCCGGAATTCCAGCTGCCGGCATTCTCCCTCTTCATGTAAACCTTGTAAAATAAGAGAGAAAAGGCATAAGTATTGTGACATACCGTGTAATAACAACCCATAGTGCAATAAATATCAACATAAAAGCATGATGCAAAATGGAGGTATCAGCAATCTACAACAAAGTGACTCACATTGCCACAATTGTAGCACGACCTTACTCGTTGCTTGCCCTTGAAGCCACTTGAGTTGTTCTTGTTGAAGTTGGGCCTTGAGTTCTTCTTGTTGCCCCAAAATTGCCGTGATGCAAGAGCCATGTGCTCATGATAGGCATATTTGGTGTCTTTAGGGCAACACTCATCTTCATCCTCTTCATCCTATTCTTCCACACAAGCTTTGGCCTTCAATGCAAGGTTGGCCTTCTTTGATCGTTGAGCACGCAACACCGCATTGTCGGCGGTCTTGTCCAAGATCTTCATGGTAGCGAACTCATCCAACACTTCACTTGAGGACAAGGTATGGAAGTCCAGTCTTTGGCGGATGACCGAGGACATGGCCTTGTGATAAGGCATCATGGCCTTGAGAAACTTGTGCTTGATCCAATTGTCATCCGTATCCTTGCTCCCATGATCTCGGAGTGAGACCGCAAGAGTGGTTAATCTCCGATAAAGTTCACGAGGATCTTCATCTTCGATCATGGCAAACTCATTGGCTTCATCTTGCACAACTTAATAGTTTGAGCGTTGAATGCTTGCGCTCCCTTTGTACAAGGAGCCAACATGCTCCCATGCTTCCTTGGCCACAGAGGAATGTCGAAGGTGTGCAATGTCTTCGGGAGGAATAGCTTCTTGAAGAATGCAAAGAACAGACTCGTTGAATTGATGATCCACAGCTTCTCTTGGAGTTAAGTTGTATGGATCATGCGGGTAGAAACCTTGCTCAATGGTTCTCCAAAGATTAGTAGAGCAATGCTTTAAATGACGTTTGAAACGAAACGTCCAAGTAGCAAAATCAGCATTTTTCACAAATTTAGGAGGAGGACCAACCGAATTTAAATGCGGGGTGGGGACGGGTCCTCCATAATTGATGGGAGGTGCGGAGTGAGCAAAAATGCCACTCCCATTCTTAGTCACCGGGACTTGCTCACTACTAGCTTCTCCCTTGTCGGGAATAGCATCTGACACGTTGTTAGCGGGACGAACCACTTCCAACGGTGCGGTGGGTAATTTAAGTCCCTCAAGAAATTCTTTGAACATGCCTTTGACCTCAGTCATCAATGATTCTTTCAATGTGCCCAAGGCCACATTGAACTCCTCACGAGAGACCGAGGGTCCCCCATCAGACTTGGACAAGGATGGATTTCCACGGGAGTGTCCCTCCGTCTCGACTACATTGTCACCCATACTATTTGGACGGTAAAGTCCTTAAAAAGAGACGAGGCTCTGATACCAATTGAAAGGATTGATATGGTTGACCAGAGGGGGGGTGAATAGGCAGCTAACAATTTTTAGCTTTTCTTGACCAAATTAAACTTAGCAACGAAATAGGTTGTCTAGATGTGCAACTACGTTGACAACCTATATGATGCAACAATAACAAGCATACAAGCAAGCAAGGTATAAAGCACAATAAAACTTGTACAAGTAAAGGTGAGAGGTAACCAAGAGTGGAACCAGTGGAGACGAGGATGTGTTACCGAAGTTCCTTATCTTTGAGGGGAAGTACGTCTCCATTAGAGCGGTGTGGAGGCACAATGCTCCCCAAGAAGCCACTAGGGCCACCGTATTCTCCTCACGCCCTCACTGAATGCCAGATGCCGTGATTCCAGTATTGATGCCCTTGAAGGCGGCGACCGAACCTTTACAAACAAGGTTGGGGCTCTCTCCACAACTGAATTGGAGGCTCCCAACGAAACCACGAAGCTTCACCACAATGGAATATGGCTCCGAGGTGACCTCAACCGTCTAGGGTGCTCAAACACCCAAGAGTAACCAGATCCGCAAGGGATTAGTGGGGGGAATCAAATTTCTCTTGCTGGAAGTGTAGATCTGGGCCTTCTCAACCAATCCCTAGAAAATCAACAAGTTTGATTGGCTAGGGAGGGAGATCGGGCGAAAATAAGCTTTTGGAGCAACAATGGAGCTTGGGGGAGAAGAGGTGGGTCTTCTCAAGGAAGAAGACCCCTTTATATAGTGGAGGGGATAAGTGAACCGTTCCCCCCTTTTCTGCCTGCACAGAGCGGTACTACCGCAGGTGCCAACGGTACTACCGTAGCCCCCGGCGGTACTACTGTGACGCCCCAAGACCGACACTCCAGAAAACTTCCAGCTATTCCGGGTTTCGCCATGTGTTTCATTTTGCTTGCTTCATTTTATTTGTGCTTGCATCATGTCATCATGCCATCATGTCATTAATCTTTGCATCTCAACTAAATAAATTGTGTGGATGTTCGATCCATTTAAATCGAGGGATTTCACATGATGATTTCTCTTTATAACATATGCTCTCAATATATTAGGGAGCTATTATAAAAATATTCCATTAACTTTGGAATCACCAATAAAATACTTGCAAAATTCCCATGACTTTTCTACTTCAAGTTTTGACTCTCTAACCTTGCCAACAATTCTTATCCATTTTTCGAGGTTCCTCCAAAAATCCGAACATTTTTGGACACTTCTAAAACCAAGTCCTAGTTCAAACCCATTTGAATTAAATTCAAATGAGTTTAAATTACATCTTTCAATCATGCCTCTCCTATTTTTTCGTGGACCGTGCACATTTTGTCGAGTCCGGGAAAATTACCCGCATGCTCAAATTATTTTCCCTAACCCTCTCTTTATTTTCTTCTCTCTATTTCTTTTCTGCTAGAAAAAATATAAGAGAGAGAGGGAGCAGTGAGCCTAGCAGGCGAGAGGCCCACTGTGGCCTCCACTCAGGCCAGCCGCCCCTCCACTCCGAACCAGCTAAGGCCCAAGGCCCATTCTCCCACCTAAGGCCCAACTGGCCCCTGCCTTAGCTATCGAACCCTAGCCCGATCCCCTAGCGCTCTCTCCCTCACACCCCTCGTTCCCCAACTCCCCCTTCGATCCCTTCCTCCCTCATGTGCGCCGCTAGAGAGAGAGCAGCGCCGATCCACGTCGCCTTAGCCCCCTCGTCTCCTTCTCCCACCTCGCCTCTGGCCTCGACACCCGACCTCACCAGGCCGCCACCGCGCCGGCCACTTCCTCCCCTGCCGTCGCCTCGATCCCTGCAGGAGTTCCTTGCCACACACCGCCGTCGAAGAGCTCCGCCTTCCCGCCGTGCTCCACCGTCCCTATCGCCGCCGCCAAGTCCCCTGCCTTGACTGGGAGGTCAAGGCGGAGGCGATGAGCGCCGATCCCGCTGCCTGGGTCGTGCCCGACGTCGCCAGCCTCCGGATCCATTGGGTTCGGGCCTCCCTGGCCTCACCGTCGCGGGAGTCTTCGCGTCTGAGTTGCCTCGCCCGCACCGCGCCCTCAAGCTCGTCTGCACCACCACCGGAGCTCTGTCCCGTCGGCAACCATCTCCAGGACGAGCCCTGACTCGCATCGCCCTGCCACTGACCGGCCCGACATGCGCCAGCAGCCGCGGGCACCTCTTGATGTGTCGCCCCAGCCCTCGAGCTGCACTTCCTACCAGTCGCCGCCTCGGCTGCTTCTCCGTGCATCTGTTCGTCGTCGTTGTCACCACGGGCCCCGTGACTGCTTCCTATCGATGACAACCATCATCGCCTCCTTGTTGCTACCCACCCGAGGCCCTGGTGTTGCTTCATTTCGGATCGGCAAGATCGACTACACGGACATCAAGTTCCTCTTCCAGACCCGTCAAGCGTACGCCGCCTCTTGTGATGTTACGTTGGATTCGTCAAGTACCTCCTCGAAATGAACGATTGTACCACTACCGTCGATGCGTGGATGTCAAGTTCCTCGCCATGACCCCGAACATCTACGGAAACTCGAACATCTACGAACGTGTACGACTACTTCCACTACCGCCGCCACGTGAATGACTACTTCCCTCGACGACCCATGAACCACTACACCACTACTTCCTCTACGAACTGGTTCCACCCCGAAGACGCACACTTCGAAGGTATACCATCGAGACGACGCCCATGGACGAATGTGTGATGTATGAGATGCTCGTGTTTGCACCGCGTTTGAATCGTCGCTTGCGATGCCCCTCGTTTGCCTTGCCACCAACCCGTGGGAACCCGGTAATGGGAGCACCCCACCATCTTTGCATGACACGCTCACGTTGACCCTCTCTTTTGCACTGACCTCTCAATGAGCTACCGGAACCGATATGTTATCGTGGCACCCCTTTCCTTCCACCACGGTGACGAAATACTCCATATCTTGCTCATGTCAACTTTTAACTAAAATTGCATAAAAACTTGCAAATGTCATCCGCATCATGATAACAACATTTAAATGCTTAAAGTTGTTGTTTGCATTAATTTGCTTGGATGGGATGTTAAAATGGTTTAATTCATAACTAGTTAACCGTAGCTCAAGTTAAATAAACTTAATATGCACATGGGGATTCTCCGGAATTGTTGTTGTTATTTCCGCCCTCATTTAAAAATGCCTAGGTAGTATAGTTTGCTTATGCTTCACCTCTTGCTATGTTAAAGAACATTTAAACTTGTTGGGTTCATAACCGAGATCAAACTACATAATTAGATGTGATGTTTCGTCATTATGCAACTTGTTGCATATTGAGCTCCGCTTAAATTGTAGTGTTGTTTGTTGCACTTTGCCATATCATGCATAATTAAACCGGACATGCATCATAAATTGGTTGTGCATCATATGCCATGTTTATGCTTGTGTGTTTACCGTGTTGTTTGCTTCTTTCCGGTTGCTTCACTCGTTAGCTTCGGCTTTGTTCCAGAGTTGTGAGAGTTCGTTCGACTTCGTCCGTTTGTCTTCTTCATGGACTCGTTCTTCTTCCTAGCGGGATCCCAGGCAAGATGACTGTTCGCCGATATCACCTCTATATTTGCTTTGCTAGTTTTCTCGCTCTGTAATTATGCCTCGATGCCTATTCTTGTCTTGTCAGCCTCCTATGTTGCCATGAAACACTCTAACCGCCTTCCTAGCAAACCGTTGATTGGCTAAGTACGCTTTTGCTCAGCCCCTCTTATAGCGTTGTTAGTTGCAGGTGAAGTTGGAAGATTGATCCATGTTTGGACTTCTTTATTGGGATAACACAATATATATATATATATATATATATATATATATATATATATATATATATATATATATATATATATATTAATGCACATATATATTGGTAATGGGTGGAAGGCTTGGCCTTCTGCTTGGTGTTTTGTTCCACTCATGCCACCTTAGGACCCGATAAACCGGTGTTATGTTCCTAGATTTTGCGTTCCTAACACGGTTGGGGTTTATGGGCCCCCCTTGATAATTCGCATTGCTTAAAGCTTTTCCAGCAAGGCCCAACCTTGGTTTTACCATTTGCCTAATAACTAAAAACACATAGGGAGTAATTAACCCGAGGATTCTTTTAAACAACAACCCGGGCCAATGCTCCTCTGAGTGTTGGTCCAACTGGGCGATGTCCGGCGCCCCCTGGGCAACAAGGGTCTCAGCCAAACCGGCGTCTTGACTATCCAGTGTGCCTCGAGAACGAGATACGTGTGACTCCTCTCGGGATTTGTCGGTACATCAGGCGGACTTGCTGGATTAGTTTTACCTTTGTCGAAATATCTTGAGCATGGGATTCCGAGAATACTCGGGTCTTCCCAACATGGATTTGCGACTTCGCGGATCGTGAGCTTGTGATGGGCTAAGTTGGGACACCCCTGCAGGGTTATGAACTTTCGAAAGCCGTGCCCACAGTTATGTGGCAGATGGGAATTTGTTAATATCTGGTTGTAGATAACTTGACACCTTATCCTTAAGAATACACTACATGTGTGAGTAACCGTGACGGTCTCTTTTCGAAGGGGTCTTCGGAAAGTGAACACGGTGGGGTTATGCTTGAACGTGATTAGCTAGGATCACTTATTGATCATCTTTGGCGACCATTGGCACTTTTCTCATCTCGCTCTGACTTCGTAAGCTAGTTGCTTAGTGCTTGTTGCAGCCATTTTATTACCTCTCCACACCTAAAAGGCTTTGTTAGTTTTGATACCCAGGAATGGGATTGTTGAGTCCTTGTGACTCACATATTACAACACACACCAGATGCAGGTACAACTGAGTATGACACGGGAGATGGACAAGAACTTCACTGGGAGTTCGATGAAGAGCGTGGCCGTATGTATGTGACGTATCCCAACGATCAGTAGTGGTTCCAACTAGGGGCGATCAGGACTTGTGGTTCTGGTATCTTTTCTCGTTTGATTTCGTCCGTAGCCGGGCCCTGTGTTATTTGGATGAATGTATGAATGTTAAATTAATTGTGCGACATGGCGAGTGTAAGCCAACTATTTAACTCTTTCATCCCTATTCATTACATGAGTTGTGCAAAGATACCATGCTTGCGATCATTTCAGAATGCCATTATGTCTCTAACTTGTGCCTCGACACGTAGGAGATATAGTCGCAACCTGGACATTACAACTACAGCCCTGTGTTAGAGACGAGGCACGGAGGGGACGAGCGGTAGTAGCCGCGGTGGTGGCAGCGGTACTACCTCTCCTACTACCGTTGCTACTACGGTAGAACCCGACACGAGAACTGCTTCCCACGAATCGATGCGGAAGTGGTGCCTTGCTGCGACGGTACTGCCGCATATACCCCCAAGCGGTACTACCGCGCTGCGCAGTGGTACTACCGCTTGGTGGGTATAAGCGGTACTATCGCCCCAGCAGCGGTACTACCGCGCCCAACAGCAAAAGACTCCACAAAGAGATGTGGAGAGCTCCAAGAAGAGAAAGGATATAAGGGTGCCGAAAATAAGTGTATGTGATGATTCCACCCTGGCCTTTTCAATGCGGACCCCCCCTTGATAGTACGGTGTCTCCTACGACTCAAGTCCACCAAACAAAAACCGAAGAAGACGACAGATCTTGTGCTAATGACTCAGAGGGTAGATGATCGTCTCATATCAATGGATTAATCTCTGAAATACTTAGCACATATGATTAGTCTGCAAACGCATTGTCATCAATCACCAAAACCACATACGAAGGGACATGCCCTTTCACACGTTTCTTTTCGTTTCTGAGAGGCACGGTCGTGACTCTCGCGAAAGCACAACCGTGCCTCTCGCGAAAGGAAAAAAACAGAAAACACGTTTTTTTCGTTTTCGAGAGGCACGGCCGTGACTCTCGCGAAAGCACAACCGTGCCTCTCGTGAAAAAAAACAGAAAACGTGTTTTTTCGTTTCCGAGAGGCACGGCCGTGACTCTCGCGAAAGCACAACTGTGCCTCTCGCGGAAGCAAACCAGTGACTCTTGCAAAAAAACGTGTTTTTTCGCAATTTTTTTGATCGAAAAAGCTAAGGAAGACCGGTGGTAAACCAAAACGTAAAAAAAACTGGGAAAAACGTTCAAAAAGTAGAAAACGCATGCAGAAAAATAAAAATAAAATAAAATTCGGAGGAAGCGCCCAGAGCGCGACACGTGGCAAATGACTGATAGCGCGCCAAGTGGCGCTAATCGTTGTGAGGCTCCCGAAGGAGTGCTCGTTAAGGGCATGTACAATGGTCGATAAGATAATCTTATCTTAAGTTTTGCATGTAAGTTAGAGATGACAAAAAAACATGTCTACAACAGGTCATCTCTTAGCCTTACTAGTAGGATGCCCGTGCGTTGCTACGGGCTACAATGCATAGAAATGAATCAAACAAATGTTCAAGGTCGAAGCTCATTTCTTCCTCATCTTTTTTCGAAAACTTACACCAATTATGGTATGGCCATATATTGTGCCCCCTCTTTTTGCAAACGTACAATATTACAGTGGCCTAAACATGAGGCTGGATTATCTTACTTGTAGTTAGGTAAGCCTTGAGATGGAACTCCAAAAAAATGTACTCTATACCAAGCAATCTTCCTAAGAAGATCCACACTTGCGTGAGCGCCCTTCTTAAGAATTTCACACCAAAAATAATGACTGGTACTCCATACAAAGCAATCTTCCTATGGTTGCGTTCCGTTAAAAGGGATTTGAAGGGGTTGGCAGGGATAGAAGGGGTTTAAATCCCCTACAAGTTAAATTCCCCCCAAATCCCCTCCTGTCCTCTTGGGACAGGGTGTAACCGAACAAAGCCTAAGGATTTGTACACTTGTTTGAGCTTCAAACCAAATTACATGCGTTACTTTTAATCGTTTATGTGTAAAGATCTTATGTATGAGAGAAAAGTGTCCACTTAGCTCTGAACACACACCCTAGTTCAATATAGTCATAATAAATCACAGAATATTATGGATCAACCAAACTAAAGCATGCAATCTCACTTTCTTAATTTACTTGTTAGATATCCTCTTGTACCTAGTGATGACAGTAGTTCACCATAAATTTTTATAAAATGTGAGACTCATGTCCATCGTGTAGGACAACGTGCAAGCAAGCATGCAACTCTCTCCTGCAAACGAAATACACATGTAGTTCGGTTCAAAAAGAAAGACAGAGTCTTAGCGAGGAATGGGCTCTTGGAGATCTTGGGCACGCGGAGGAGGTTTGCCCATAATCGCGTAGAACAAGGAAAAAACATCAAAACCTCTAGTCACGGGGCGCAATTTATTTGTCATGTGTGATGATTTATTAAGAGAGAATGAAACTTTTTGATTGATTCAGGGGAAAATATTTAAATTTATTTGTTGCATAATATGGCAGTGGATTTGCTATTTTTGATTGATTTGTTGTTTGGGGGGGGTGGTCTGCTGGGGCAGCCACGTGTGTGGCATACAAGGGAAGGAAAGGAAGTGGGCAAACAAAATCTTTAATGCCAAAAGAATATGCCCTAGAAAATCGTAATCAATAGGGGATGGAGGGAAGTCTTGATTTAGTTATAGATTTTGCAAGAAAAAGGTTGGAAGAGGAGGGATCGTTTAACATGTGTGGATGATCATGTTGGAAGTTGGGCTTTTTTCTGGGAGGATGGGAAGGTATCGGTTGACCAAACAGGAGGTGATGCTATCTTTCGATCACTGGAGTAAGTCATCAAATCGTTTTCTTTTGCAGGAGGGAGTGGGAGACGGGACGGGAGAGAGAAAATTGTTGGGGAAGAGTCCTTTGTTTGATGGGGAGGGGATGAAATGAGATGAACAAAAACAACCTATGTACTCCCCTTAATTTAATCGTGGAGATAGCAAAAGGTTGAATGTGGGAGTTTATTTTGCACCATTTTGTGAAAACACATACTCATAAGCAATTCGTAGAGTAGACACCTTGAAATAAAATTATACTGTGAAGTATTTATTAAATAGATGAAACAGACTAATCAGGTTCTCCATGAGCAAAGAAAAAGGCAGAACAAAATCTATAGGACATGAGACAAATATATACTATATTCTGGAATGGATGGAGTATTGACTTTCTTTGAGAAACTAAACATTGGTTTGCGGATTAAAAACTCTGAGATTTTTTTACCAAAATGGGTAATGAGTAATGCAGCAAACATGTACATTACCGAGAGAGACCACATGTGCAATACATAGAGTTATAAATAATAATGCTTACATAGTTCGCATTGGCAACCAATTGTTGTTAAATGCTAACTGCATGGCAACTATGTTAGGGGGGAGGAGTTCAAACAATATTCGAAGGACATGGTAGTTACAAGCTCTATAAAACAATAATCCTAATACCTGAAACCTCCTCACAACAGCAAAGAAAATATTAGGAGATGGCTTGCTAGCTTTCACCTCTGGATCACCCCCATGACAACTTAATGAATCTGGGCTAACATTTCCCAGTGTGTCTTCAGTACGAAATGCCATTCATGGGATCTGAAGAAACCACCAAGAAATAACAATTTCTATATGATTCTAGCTTATTGAAGAAGAGCGATGAAGAAAAGTGCAGCACACTAAATTTAGGCCAAATGATACATTTCATACATCAGTGAGTAGGAAAATAAATGATGTTCAAACATTATTCCTTCTATCTGTTTAACCAGTTATTACTTCTGGTTACACCAACTAAACATAGATCTCAAAGCTACAAGCATTTTTTATGAAACAAAGGACAACAAAAATTAACTCCCTTATGTCACATGGATTTTGTTCCTTTCAACTCTAAAATTCCAACAAAGGTAAAGATTCCTTGATATTATATCGTATAATTATACTACACAAGAACAGGTCATGTGTGTCATCCACGCAAGGTGGCCTATTGCCATTGAGAGCATATATTCGTACATAGTGTGATGAAAACTGAAAGCAGATGTACCTTCAACAAGTCTTTCTCCTTCTCGACGTCATCCTTTCCTCTATCAAAGCACTTGACATGACAGTTTGAGAAATATATAAGATGAGCATCTAGATTGTACATAGTTATCTCTAAATTTCTTGTTTTGTCCAAGAAAGATAAGTCATGAGCCCATCATCCTATTAGGCTATTACACCAAGGCACATCCTTTCATCAGTGCTGCAAGAGGTGTAAATTTTGCATTTTGCTTTCAAGAAAGCTCCCAACGACAATAATTAAGTTGGTGTAACAAATTACTTAAGCCTAAAACACTGGTGTCAACATAGGTCAACCTCTATTAAGTACTTCTATGTGAAGCAGTTCAATATACTCAGAAAATAAGTTGAATTATTCCTAACTGACCCCATAAGACTGGGTCACATCGCTATAGTCAAAATCCGAGCCAGAATATTTGCCCTAGCTTACCCTAACACGGTTACATGCACCAACTTTCTCAACCTTGAGCACAAACTACTTGAACATTGTAAGGCCCTCCACCTAACAGCAAGGCAAACACTAAAAATTAGGAATCCAAAAGTGGTAGCTGGTCAGAAAAGCTATAACAACCTCATTTTGATTTTTATCCCGCACATGCATTAAAGTACAAATGTATAATTCTGGAAGTATATTTTACTCTATTTTCAAATATTTTCATTTTAGTCATTTGTACAGACCAAAGGGCTCGTATATCATATTTACTTGCAAGAAGAAAATAGGAGCCATAAATGTATAACAATAAAGAGCACCCTCAGCATGTAATAGAAATGTCTTTTTAACGATGGATGTTGTAGCTAATGAATGTGTATCATTGCTATTGCACTTCTGCAAGACTGCAACCTAACCTGTTAACACAAAAGACTGAAAAAAATGCATTCATATTGTTTCAGTTGCACTTCTGTAACCTAACCTATTAACACAAAAGACTGAAAATGCATTAATGACAAAATAAAAAACTAGTTGTTAACCCAAAAGACTGGAAAAAAATCATGATAAAAGAACCGCTATTTATAAAAGCGTGCATGGGATTTCTGCATGTGTCATGTAGTTTGCGTATATGGTTCATGCATGAGGAATGGATTTTAGCCGATGCTAGGCCAAAGTTAGCAGATGGTGGAGTGAAACTTCATTTGTGGCATGAAAAGAAAATCATTTCATGCTATCTTCATGATAAAGTTAGCAGATGGTGAACTGAAACTTCCTCCTTGATTGGAGCTTTATAAATCTGATTCTAATCCATACAAAATAAGTTAATTATTCGAAATTACCATAGAGGTAGCATAGAAAAAATCATTAGATCGACCTTGTTATCCTAATCCACGTTCATATCCTGCATCGCACACAATTTACTATTCCATCATGCCATGGAATTTCCACCATCCATGGCAGCAACCACCGGCAACTGATGTCAACCCGATGGCACATGTGTGGGGATAGTGTGACGCCGACGAACTCACAATCGCCACTCAATCAGAATCCATACCCTTTTGCCACAGGAACCTACAAGCAGCCAAGTGAGCAAAAATTGTACGTGGTTACTAAAAGAGAAGTGAAAAGCTGATGTAGTGAATACAATAGAAATCACTGAGAGAACTAATGAAAACGTCTCCTGGCGATTCACGAAGAGATGAGGACCTTAAGGAATAATGCATCACAAAAGACAGATTAAGAAAATACTCCTATGCCACATAGGACAGACTGGTACGCCGTAACGGAGGAACAACCAGGGGGTAACAATTCACAGTGTGGCACATTGTAAACCATAATGAAATAACAATTAGATGACTTCTAAATACATAGTTGAAGCTTCTGCAAAGATGGCGGGCAAGTGTTAGACTGTTAGTACATACCACCTTGAGATTATGCCAGCTGCACTTGAAGAGTATGCACATATCATTGCTTCCATGACCAACAATTGACTGTTCTGCAGTGAGACTTCTAACTGTCAAGCAGACAGCAAAACGCCAGAATACATGAAACTCACACTATGCATAGGTGGATCAGATATGGCAACCACAAACAAGTACATAACTATGAACATGAAGGGGTACATGTAGTAGATGTCCCTCTCGGAGCAGTACTTGTTCCAGACAACAATATAAGAGGATACTTGTGCTTTAACGTTAAAATTCAGAACAACAAACAAGAGAATTATGGTACTTTCATGGTCGAGGGTACCTAGCGTTGCAGTCACCTGCGTCCGGTGGGATATTCTAACTGTTTATCAAAGAATGTATTACCATTGGTAATCTACTGATGTCTACAGCAAGCCGTTTTGGCACATTAAGAGTGGAATTGAGAAATCCATCCAACTTGAAATATATCCAGAATTAGGAAAACCTAGAGAAAGTTGAATTGATAAATCCACACAACTTGGTTGGTCGCCCAAGAATTTAGACCTGCAGTTAGTGTAGTGAGACTATACATAACTTCCAATATATTCAATATATTTTTACGGACTATTTAAGCATACAAGAAGAGCTGAGCACAAGAATAGAAAATAGCATGTTGACTCGAAAGGCCAAAACATTATTATTTAGTGACAAAGATACAGAAGTAAGCTACAACATATATGAATATTTCAATAGCTTGGCATGTTTTTTATTTGAATCCTCTGCCTTTAAAGTTTTGACATGCTATTCTTATTCACGTAATGTAACATCCCAAAATTCTAAATTTTGGAATGTTATATTAATAGATAGATTTGATTGCTTGTTTGTTGTGTTGTGTGAAATTGAGTGAAACTTGAAACTTTTGAAAGTTAAATGAGAGGGAATAAAATGACTTTCCCAAAACTTTCACTTTGCATTTTGATCTCCGGGAATTCAAATTCTTTTCAACACAAAACCCTGGAGTGAAGATAATATGACTTCTTCCATTTATTTATTAAATGAAAAAGGGTTTGAAAGGATTTTTGAATTTCACTCTCGAGATATTTCAAATTCAAAAACTCTATGCAACTCAATGATTTCCCGAGAGAAGATAAAATGACTTCTTCAAATTATAGGAAATATGAGTTGGAAGTTCTTTTGAAATATTTTGAAATTTATTTTCAAAATTTGAGTTATTTGGTTTTTATTCAAATTATTTTTCTCCAAAAATAAAGTATATGGAAAATAGGGTAACATGATTCCCTACAGCAGAAAATTGGAGAGAAATAAATTTGAAATCATTTTGGTATTTTTAAATGTTTTTTACTGGATTTTATTGCACCAGTAGCACCTTTTTATTTATTAGAATCTGTGAGCATTTTATTTGACTATAGAAAAATATTCATGTTGTAGGGTTTGTTTTTCTGAAAATTTCGATATATAATATGCCTATATTATATATTGATATTTATTTATTTATTTCCTTTTTCTTTTCTTTGTTTGTATAAAAAAAAGTTTTCTCGCCGGCCAGCCGAAGCCATGTCGCGGCCCAGCCAGCCCGCCCCGCTCACCCGTGAGCTCGGGACAGAGTCCCGAGCCATCCCGCGTCGCCGCCGACCTCGGCGTCCGTGCCGAGGCCGGACACCTCGAGCCGTGACCCTTCCTCCAAGGCTGCTCCTCCCCTCCGCCTATAAAGGCCGAATCCGCCGCCCGCTGCCCTCTCCTCCTCGCATCGCCCTGCCGCTGCCGCTGCTCCTCGCCACCCTGCGTTGCCCCGCTCCTCGCCACTGCTCGCGCCGCGCCCGCTGTCGTCTACCCCGCCCCTCGCCGCAGTTCCGCCGCCCGGAGCTCCGAGCTCCGCCCGCGTCGGATCCGACCCGATCCGCCCCGATCCGGTCCTCCCGAACCCGCGGTTTTCGAAGAAAACCCGCCTAGGTATAAACCGCCCCGGTTTTCCTTTTTCTTCGGTTTTTGTTTTAGATCGGTTTTATTTTTTTAGGTTAGTTATGTAGTGGACGTTCTCCGTTTAGAACTAGAAAGCGAGCGTTCGCTCGTTAACCTTTTTCTTTTCTTTTAGTTTTCGGCCAGGGGCCCATCTATAAATATTTATTTTACAGATTAGCCCATAAACTTCTTTCGGCCATAACTTTTTACCAATTTGTCCAAATCCAACGAAACCAACGCCCACGTCTTCGTTACGATCCCCTCTTTCCAGTAAAACAACTTAAACATGTTTTTGAAAGTTTTAAAATTTGAATTCAAACTTGTTTTGATCATAACTTGAGTTTCGTAACTCCGATTTAGTTGATTCTTTTTGCAAATCGAAGCTCTTGACCTAAACTTTCTGATAAGGCCAAATTCACATAATTTTGGTACTGATATAAATTGTTTTATGTTTCAAGAGCCATTCGTTTGTTTTCGAAGTTTTTCGAAGTATTTTATTCGCTCTATCCGATCTTTTGAGTGATTGCTTATGTGTAGTTACTACTGTTTGCTTACGATAGATTGATCGGAGTGTGACGAGTAGATCTATCACGAGTTCTGAGTGCGAATCTTCTACATCATCAGTACAAGGCAAGTTCACACTTTGATCATACTTTCCAATACCCAGTTTTCATTGCATTAGTTATATTCCCAAACACTTGCATGAGTAGGACTGGTTACATAATATGATGCTTTGTAGTTCATGAGGTAGGAACCCAATGACTTGAGATCAACCAAGGGGATATACACTTTGTTACTTATTGCTATGCTATGCTCGTAGACGTGGATTGGGTTTGAGAGTATCCATGATAGATCTGAGATTGTTAATTAATGGTTCAACTTAAGGTGGCTACTTTAATACACATCTGGGTGGATTGGTTGTGGCACCCTGGAGCACCCATTGGTTTGTCGGGCACCTGGAGAAACCAATGTTGTCCTAGGGGATCCCGGAGGAACCGTGTGATCACCCTATTGGAATGCCACCCAAGCTCAAAGGGATCATATAATATTTTCATGCCTAGAAACTTCCATGTGCAGCCACAAGCCATTATGGGCTCTGGCATAGTATGAGTAAGTTGTGTGAGCTCTTTCAGTGGTGGACTAGCAGATGTAGGGGAATGTAGGTGTACGGGTCCACCCAGGGTAAAGAGTAAATGCTTCTGAAAGACTGTGTCTCGGTCATCTGTTTCTCAAACACTATGCAGTGCGAGAAATCCAACGGAGGCGATCGAGTCTTGTGGGGAAAAGTGCACAAACCTCTGCAGAGTGTCCAAACTATTCATGAGTAGTCGTGTCCCCGGTTATGGACATCTTTGAGTATCTAGAAGTGGATTATTTGTTGATCTCAACACTCTATTTAATTAATTTGTTGGGTTAATAATGACTTTGGTTTGGGATTGATATGGAGGAACCATACTCAATTGTTCATGAAATAAGTCTAACAAAGTAGTTAAATAAATGCATTCCTTTGTGGTAGGGAAAAATCAGCTTTATACAAAAACAACCTTACAGCCTCCACCAGCCAAATATGCATGTAGTTGTAGGCATTGTTCATCATTACTTCTACAGTGTGAATTTGCCAGTACATTCAATGTACTGACCTACATGGTTGCAACGTCTCATGTTGCAGGAATTATTCGACGAGTAATTGTTATGCTAGTTTTGCGCTGTCTACACT
Source organism: Secale cereale (assembly GCA_902687465.1). Taxonomy (NCBI): domain Eukaryota; kingdom Viridiplantae; phylum Streptophyta; class Magnoliopsida; order Poales; family Poaceae; genus Secale; species Secale cereale. The sequence continues at coordinate 464,750,708 of LR738709.1, read as the reverse complement.
CAACTTTGTCGTTGGTGTTTATGGGAATCCACAACCTTTTTGTTACTTCGACTCTATGGATTGAGGTAATAGTATTTACGTTACTTTATACATGTGATTTCCCTCTGTTATAAATCCTCGAGTAATGTGTGTGTCAGCATACCGATCCAGGGATGACACTTAAGCACAGAGACTTGATCCATTTGGGTCGGGTCGCTACAAGATGGTATCAAAGCACATGTTGACTGTAGTACGTGACCCTAGAAACTGGCAAGCCCATATGAAAAGTTTTCTCTAAAACTATCTTTTCAAAAAGATTCTATACCTCTCCTCTTTTCTGAGCTTTGTCAAAACTCCCCTTTTTCCTAAATAGTTAGACTACACCCTCGCCCCTTTTGACCACTTCGGAGTAAAGAGGATTTCACCATGCATTGGAAGTGTTGAAGCTACAACAATGGATACTCCGAAGATTTGAAGAGTTGAGACTTTGAAGAGACATTGACCTTTAGGAGACCAAACCCCTGTTTTGTACTTACGTTAGATGCGACGATTGTGAGCCATCATTTGTTTGATGTTTTACCGACGGCCATAAAACAAAACCGTGTTTTCAAAACGTTTGTTTGTATTGAGTGTATATCTCTCCCCATCTCCCCAATCTCATCCCAAAACCCTTGGACCAATAGAGGATGAATGAAGATAGCATTGTATTCTCTAGACCCATGACCCAGCTGGAGGCAGAGCTACGGATACACAACATGGAGGATCACTTCAGGAAGAATTTGGTTGCAAGGAAGTATGAGGTTCAATACGCTCTTCAGTATTTCAAAAAAGTGCTGCAACATGGTGGAAGATGCATCAAGCCCTACAAGGATATAATGGAGCAGGAAGTTGAGAGGAATTCAAGAAGACTCTGTTAAGATCCCGTCTCATCCGAGAGCGTGGTGACAACCCGAAGAAGAAGCCTTGTGCCTATAGGATTTGTGGAGAAATAGGACACACCCAGGAGGAGCACAAGGATGAATGTCCTCATTGTGAAGAAAGTCACCTAGCTGAAGAATGCCCAACTAGGCAGATTGCTTGTTTCTTATGTGAAGGGACTACCCCCTACCCTGCTCATTGTCGCATTTACCCCATGGTACAACGAACTATCCAGCAGAAGAAATAAGCAATGAAAGAAGTCCTCGAGGAAATTTCAAAAGGATCCACAATGGAGCAAGATATTGACGACCCTGATGGAGAAGGCCTAAATAGATTTTACTCCCGTGCTCGCTATTCATGTGGAGAGAAAGGACATTTTCACAGTGTTGCACCAAGGAAAGCCAAGAGTATCTAGGAGACTTCCCGACAGAAGAAGTGGAGTTTGATCCACAAAAGATGGAAGAATTGATAGGAACAAGGAATTCGAGGAAGAGAACAAGCATGTGTCCCCAGAAGAACCCAATTTCTGCGAAAAAGGACCTGAGTCACATCACATGTTACCGGTGCAAGGATTTAGGTCATTATGCTAGCAATTGCCCAACCAGGAAGCGAAGAACCCAGTGAACTAGTATAGTCACCATTAAGTCCTTAGATTTGTCTGATGACATTTGTTTACGCTGCAAGGAAGTAGGGCATTTTGCCAGAGAAGGTTCAGACCAGAGGAAAGATTGAGAAGAGTAGTTGAGACCTGGATATTAGAATGAAGCATGTAGCTAAATGTGGAATACACCTTTATTACAATGTTGAGTTGAGTTATGGAAAGAACATTGTAATAGTTCATGAAGCAATAGAAGTTGATACTTTTGGAATCCAAGAAGGAGATGCTATGAGTTGTTGGATGATTGTGAGTGCCTCTTACCCAGACCAAAATCTAGAACCCATGGAGAAGCTGACCCCAAACCTTTCTCGGACAAACGACTCCGTTTTACCCAAGGATATCTGTATGTTGTCCTGAGAAACCCTTCTGTCTTATACCCACATATGACAACCCTTTACGAGTCCTTTCTCAAGGGCCCGGAAACGATCATGACCCTGACTAGCGATCAGGATTATCCAAAGATCCTGAAGGACATGATGAAGCATATCCCCCTAGAAGGAGATGCAGTTTACAAGGGTTATCCCTTCATGGTGAATGGAGTTGAACTTTGGTACGTGGAGGTACACCTCCACCGTGTGAAAGGACTTTGCCCAAAGACTATGGGTCAATACTTTTTCATCTCCCGAGTACCACGAACTACATTCTTCGACTCTGTTCGTGAAGCTGCTATGGAGGCCATACGTCAGATTGGAGAAATACCCAAAGCAAGACTTCGTTATACCCAGGAATGCCTGAGTAAGGTGCAGGCAGAGATGATGGAGATGAAGCACACGGCCAATAGGATGAAGCAAAATATCGACGAGTTCAAGAATCACATTGCACAATTCCAGTTGGACTGAAGCGTCCTTAGCTAGGACAAAGGAATAAAGATGGAAGGAAGTCTTGACCCTATCAGACTATGTAGATAGTAGCATTTGAAGTGATGCACCCTTGGAAATTGAGATTTTGAATACTGGTTCAGGATGTAATAAGAGATTGATATGAGGAGAATATGGATTACGGATGAACCAGTGCATTCTGTTTAGGGCGATACTTTTCTGAGTGGACCCAGGACCAATAGAAAGGAAAGTATTGCTCCCAGGAGTAGAGTTTGCACAAATAAGTTGGAGTTTATTCATGAAGCTTACCCCAAGGTGATGAAGGAAATAAGTACAATTGGATTTAAAGAGGGTGTAATGCTGGAGTATGGAGCAATAGTGACTCCAAGGATGAGTTAAGGATATACAAGTTCTGAAGTGGGCCCATAAGCCGAGGACCTAAGGAGGCTACGTAATCACAAGGGAACCACGAGACTTGTCAAAAGTTATGTGTTTCTGCTGTAGTAAAGCAGAGCACTATGCCAGAGAATTATCCCAAGGAGAAGGAGAGTTGTGCTAAGTAGTTGAGTTGAAGCATGCAATGGAAACGCAGTAGATCGTAGTAAGTGGAGAATCAAATACAGTTAGCATCATGGTATTGATTTTGGATTTTTATTAGTAGTTACTATATAGGCAATGAATGAACTCAGGGTGCATGGAAGGAGATTTTGAAGAAACTAGTGTTATTCATTTTAAGGGTGGTAGAATCCAACACCATCACCCGAATACACTAACTAGTGGCTAGTGACAACAGATTTGGAATGGACCACTCAATAAGGAGTCTGAGTAATTACATCGTAGTTTTACCAATGGAAGGAAGGAATACTGTATAATTGGATGGATTTAAGAAAACCAAGGAAGTTGGATGTCGGAAGACCAATCAGTTGCAACCGATGATGAGACCAAGTGTTGCCAGTAATGAGATGAGCCATAAACCACAGGCCCCAGGACCTGTCAAGGAAGCAAGCACACTCTTGCTGAAGGAAAACCCCTGGAATAAGTTACGACTTTGCCAACATACGATCTTATAGGTGGTTACGTTAAACCCGAGGGTTGTGAAGAAACGATAGATGTTTGTTCAGCTTGCAGAAGTAATGGATTTATCCGAACTTAGTTCGTTGACCAGAGAAATTCTGCAATGATTGTGAGGATGACCGATTGTTAGAATGCGAGATTCACTAAACCATATACAAGGTAATGATTTGGGTGCGGGATGGATTGATCACCATACCGACTTACTCTTATTATTCGCCTCTGTTATACAGGATGGTAAATCTGAGTGACTTACCTATAGTAGAGAGACGATGATATCAAAACCTTGTTTAAACCTTAGAATGGTATAGAAATTTTTTCCCTATACGAGGCAGTGTTGCCAATCGTAGGATATACGGTGAGAGTGAAGCCGAGACCCATTTTATGCAGGGACCCCGTTAATTTGGATGATGACCACCATGAGATATCAATATTTGTTTAGTATTGGTGCCAGACCTGTCAGCTGAGAAGAACCAAGGTCTTGAGAGGACCTTACCAATATGAAAGGACACAAGAATAGAGGACAAAGGTTATGCCACTACCGAAGGAGCCCAGAGAAGGAAATACCCTGAAGATCTGAGAAGACCACCCCGTCAACCCAAAGAATGGAGTATCTGATTTTGGTGGAACCGTATCCATGTTTCTAAGTGTGGTAGCACACCTGACCACGCCAATCAGTGATTCGTTAGGAGACCCCCAAACCCTAACCTATTTCTTGCTAGCCTCTTCGAATCTCGAGGACGAGATTCATTTTTAAGTGTGGTAGGTTTGTAACATCCCAAAATTCTAAATTTTGGAATGTTATATTAATAGATAGATTTGATTGCTTGTTTGTTGTGTTGTGTGAAATTGAGTGAAACTTGAAACTTTTGAAAGTTAAATGAGAGGGAATGAAATGACTTTCCCAAAACTTTCACTTTGCATTTTGATCTCCGGGAATTCAGATTCTTTTCAACACAAAACCCTGGAGTGAAGATAATATGACTTCTTCCATTTATTTATTAAATGAAAAAGGGTTTGAAAGGATTTTTGAATTTCACTCTCGAGATATTTCAAATTCAGAAACTTTATGCAACTCAATGATTTTCCCGAGAGAAGATAAAATGACTTATTCAAATTATAGGAAATATGAGTTGGAAGTTCTTTTGAAATATTTTGAAATTTATTTTCAAAATTTGAGTTATTTGGTTTTTATTCAAATTATTTTTCTCCAAAAATAAAGTATATGGAAAATAGGGTAACATGATTCCCTACATCAGAAAATTGGAGAGAAATAAATTTGAAATCATTTTGGTATTTTTAAATGATTTTTACTGGATTTTATTGCATGAGTAGCACCTTTTTATTTATTAGAATTTCTGAGCATTTTATTTGACTGTAGAAAAATATTCATGTTGTAGGGTTTGTTTTTCTGAAAATTTTGATATATAATATGCCTATATTATATATTGATTTTTATTTATTTTTTTCCTTTTTCTTTTCTTTGTGTGTATATAAAAAAGTTTTCCCGCCGACTGGGCCGGCCCAGCCGAAGTCAGGCCGCGGCCCAGCCAGCCCGCCCCGCTCACCCCCGAGCTCGGGACAAAGTCCCGAGCCATCCCGCGTCGCCGCCGTCCTCGGCGTTCGTGCCGAGGCCGGACACCTCGAGCCGTGACCCCTCCTCCAAGGCCGCCTCTACCCTCCGCCTATAAAGGCCGAAGCCGCCGCCCGCTGCCCTCACCTCCTCGCATCGCCCTACCGCCGCCACTGCTCGCGCCGCGCCCGCTGCCGTCTGCCCCGCCCCTCACCGGAGTTCCGCCGGCCAGAGTTCCAAGCTCCGCCCGCGTCGGATCCGACCCGATCCGCCCTGGTCCGGTCCGCCCGAACCCGCGGTTTTCGAAGAAAACCCGCCTAGGTATAAACCACCCCGGTTTTCCTTTTTCTTCGGTTTTTGTTTTAGATCGGTTTTATTTTTATAGGTTAGTTATGTAGTGGACGTTCTCTGTTTAGAACTAGAAAGCGAGTGTTCGCTCGTTAACCCTTTTCTTTTCTTTTAGTTTTCGGCCAGGGGCCCATATGTAAATATTTATTTTACAAATTAGCCCCTAAACTTCTTTCGGCCATAACTTTTTACCAGTTGGTCCAAATCCAACGAAACCAACGCCCACGTCTTCGTTATGATCCCCTCTTTCGAGTAAAACAACTTAAACATGTTTTTGAAAGTTTTAAAAATTTGAATTCAACTAATTTTAGATTCAAACCTGTTTTGATCATAACTTGAGTTTCGTAACTCCGATTTAGCTGATTCTTTTTGCAAATCGAAGCCCTTGATCTAAACTTTCTGATAAGGCCAAATTCGCATAATTTTGGTACTGTTAGAAATTGTTTTATGTTTCAAGAGTCATTCGTTTGTTTTCGAAGTTTTCCGAAGTGTTTTATTCGCTCTGTCCGATCTTTTGAGTGATTGCTTATGTGTGGTTACTATTGTTTGCTTACGATAGATTGATCGAAGTGTGACGAGTAGATCTATCACGAGTTCTGAGTGTGAATCTTCTACATCGTCAGTACAAGGCAAGTTCACACTTTGATCATACTTTCCAATACCCAGTTTTCATTGCATTAGTTATATTCTCAAACACTTGCATGAGTAGGACTGGTTACATAATATGATGCTTTGTAGTTCATGAGGTAGGAACCCAATGACTTGAGATCAACCAAGGGGATATACGCTTTGTTACTTATTGCTATGCTATGCTCGTAGACGTGGATTGGGTTTGAGAGTATCCATGACAGATCTGAGATTGTTAATTAATGGTTCAACTTAAGGTGGCTACTTTAATACACATGTGGGTGGATTGGTTGTGGCACCATGGAGCACCCAGTGGTTTGCCGGGCACCTGGTGAAACCAGTGTTGTCCTAGGGGATCCCGGAGGAACCGTGTGATCACCCTATTGGAATGCCACCCAGGCTCAAAGGGATCATATAATATTTTCATGCCTAGAAACTTTCATGTGCAACCACAAGCCATTATGGGCTCTGGCATAGTATGAGTAAGTTGTGTGAGCTCTTTCAGTGGTGGACTAGCAGATGTAGGGGGAATGTAGGTGTACGTGTCCACCCGGGGTAAAGAATAAATGCTTCTGAAAGACTGTGTCTCGGTCATCCGTTTCTCAAACACCATGTAGTGCGAGAAATCCAACGGAGGCGATCGAGTCTTGTGGGGAAAAGTGCACAAACCTCTGCAGAGTGTACAAACTATTCATGAGTAGCCGTGTCCCCGGTTATGGACATCTTTGAGTATCTAGAAGTGGATTATTTGTTGATCTCAACACTCTATTTAATTAATTTATTGGGTTAATAATGACTTTGGTTTGGTATTGAGATGGAGGAACCATACTCAATTGTTCATGAAATAATTTTAACAAAGTAGTTAAATAAATGCATTCCTTTGTGGTAGTGAAAAATCAGCTTTATGCAAAAACAACCTTACAGCCTCCACCAGCCAAATATGCATGTAGTTGTAGGCATTGTTCATCATTACTTCTACAGTGTGAATTTGCCAGTACATTCAATGTACTGACCTACATGGCTGCAACGTTTCATGTTGCAGGAATTATTCGACGAGTAAGTGTTACGTTAGGGTTGCGCTGTCTACACTCAACTTTGCCGTTGGTGTTGATGGGAATCCACAACCTTTTTGTTACTTCCGCTATATGGATTGAGGTAATACTATTTACGTTACTTTATACATGTGATTTACCTCTGTTGCATACCAATCCAGGGATGACACTTAAGCACAGAGACTTGATCCATTTGGGTCAGTTCGCTACATGTAAAGCTGACCAAGATGCTACCTAGTACACATGTAGAGAGCTTGAGAAATATGTATTGCTCATGTATAATCCCCAAATAATTGTTGGATGTGTGAGAGAAGATTGTTGAGCCAATCGTCAAACATTTAAAGAAAATCTCCATATAAACTTCTCGAGCCAATCACTTTATACCACCCACAGTAATCTTCACTTATTTATCCAACCACATCGTTTTAACAAGTGTTAATACTTAATAGTGAACAACAGAAACATCGTATAGTGCTCCGCAATAGGGAGCATCATCGAAGTATTTGGCACGAGAGCTCCTGCCGCATACAATACAACTACAAAAGAGACATCTCTGTCACGATTCAACAAAAACAAACACAATGGCTCACACTTCCTCCATAAAAGCCAATTGTCCCATGTTCATGGACTGAACTGATTCATTCTACATATAACTTACCGAAGCAGGGTGTGACGTAGGAGCAACTCAACTTGGAACCAGACGCACAAGGCCTAAGATGGACTCGGTGGCAATGGGCGAAGAGATGGGCCCGGCCATCGGGGGAGGTGTAGTGGTGGAAAGTGGCGCAACGGCATCCGTGGAAGATAGACCGAAGGTAGGATTGGATGAGACCATGTGCGGGCAGGGCGTACTTTATTTCCGGAGCGGCCGCTGTCATCCGTGTCGCACAGACGTTTTGCACCTCTAAGCGAGGGGATAGGGGACGGTGGCATGAACACGAGCGAGGAGCAGCAACTCTCGCGATCGTTGCTGCCAGTGACAGAGGGAAGAAGATGAAGGAAGGGAGGTGGAGAGATCATGCGCCGCGCGGCGGCGCACGTCGGCGACCTCGGCCATGGATCTCGATCGATCTGCCTCGCGGAGAATAGGAAGGCTGCTAGCGGGAGGGGAAGTGGGTGGTGTGCAGCAGCGGCAAGGGGAGGGGAGGTCGCGGGAGCACGGGAGCGTGGGCGGTGAGAAGGGAGGAGGTGGGGAGGGCTCCGTGGGATGCGTCGGTGCGCGGGGAGAGGGAGAGCCGCCGCCGCCGAGATCCAGATCGAGTTCCAGGCGCGGGGAGAGATCGTCATTTCTTTGGGCTGCGTGCGTGGGTTGGTGTGGGGGAGGTCAGGCGACAAAAATAAACCAACGAAAATAAACCGGACAAAAATAAACCAGACGAAATAAGACCTGGAAGCGAGACTACCAACTGCTCCATTAGGAGTAGAGATCTTCAATAATTAGTTGTTACTAAAAACATGATGAGACAAATTGTGTTAAGAGATCATCTCTTGTCTTCTCTTAAATAAGAGAAGACAAGCCTTCTTCTTCTCTTATGATTTCTCTCTCATCCACCTCATCATTTATCATACGTGACACTCTTAAGATATAACAATTGTACATGGCCTAACTAGTTGCTCTCTCCTCTCCGCTGAAAGATCACTAAAAAACAGGAAAGAAAACTAACGTACGTTTTTTTAGCTAAGAAAATGTAATGCCCAGGATGGAACTATACCTCCTACGTGTCGAGGCACGACTTAAAGGTATAAGTCCATCCTAGAATGATCTCAAGTTTGGTAATCTTTGCACATCTCATGTAAAAGAGGGGATTGTAAACATAAATAGTTGGCTTACACTCGCCACGTCACACAAATACGATACATGTCTCAAACATCATACATTAAGAACATCACAACCCTCTAAGGGCAAAATTCCAAATGTCAAGATACCAAACTTAAATAAAATCCACAGGTCGGATCGAATCCTAGTAGAAGTCTCCACTACTGATCATCAGGATAACGAACATAGTATCGACTACGCTCCTCGTCGTACTCCCAGTCAAGCTCGGTGCCATCACCTGTATAGCTCACAACTGGACCTGCATCTGGTGTGGTGAAGTAACTGTGAGCCACAGAGGACTCAGCAATCCCGTTCCCGGGTAACAAGACTATTTAAGCCTTGGGAGAGGATAAGGCTGAAGAAAAGAATAAGTGTCTGCAGCAGCAACTAGCAACTAGCTTACGTGAGAGAGAGCGAGAAGAGAAGCCTCGGTCGAGAAGTGATCATGAAGTGATCCTAGCTACAAGCTCAACAAACATAACCCCTCCGTGTTCAACTCCCGAATCCCTATTCGGAAATTGACAGTCATGGAACACACGCTGGTAGTGTATTAGAAACATTGTGTCAAGTTATCTACAACCGGATATTAACAAGCTCCCATCTGCCATATAACCGCGGGCACGGCTTTCGAAAGTTCATAACCCTGCAGGGGTGTTCCAACTTGACCCATTACAAGCCCACGATCCGCGGAGTCGCAACTCCAAAGTGGGAAGACCCGAGTATTCTCGGAATCCCGTGCTCAAGATACTCCGAACTAAGGTAAGGCTAATCCAGCAAATCCTCCCGGCGTGTCGACACCCTGATAGTAGCCGCGCGTATCTAAGTCTCAGGACACGACCGGATTGGTGATGCTACGGGTTTATATCAATCCTCGAGTTTCCTCGTGGTGACCCCGCAGGACCCCCGTTTCGGACCAACACTCATGTGGAGCACTGGCCCGGGGTTGTTGATTAAGAACTCGGGTTAATTACTCCTTATGCAAGTTATTTAGTTATTAGGCAAATAGTACCAATGTTGGGACTTGCTGGAAAAGACTTAGCACTTAGCGGTTTATCGAGGGGGTCCCATACACCCCAACCGTGTTAGGAACGCATAATCAAGGAACATAACACCGGTTTATACGGTTCCTAACGGCATGAGTGGAACAAATCACCAAGCAAAAGGCTTAGCCTTCCACCCTTGCCAATATATAGATGATTTCATTTTAAGCATTATATGTAGTGTGATATAACCCAACAAACTTCAACATGAAGCAAGCATCTTCAACTTCACCTGCAACTAGCAATGCTATAAGAAGGGCTGAGCGAGGCGTACTTAGCCAAGCAACGGTTTGCATAGGTAGGGTGGTTAAACATGGTAATGGTTACAAGTAGGAGGCTGACAGGAAAAACATGGGCATCGAGGCAAAACTATAGAGCGGAACTACTAGCAATAGGCAAAGATAGTAATGTTATCGAGGTTCGGTCATCTTGCCTGAAGAGAAGTCGTTCGGATCGTAAGAAGGGTCCTCGTGCTCAACCTCGTTTGTAACCTCATGCTCGTACTCGTACTCGGTCTCAGCTTCCGGCTCTAAGCAATACAATCACACAAGGCACGAATCAACAAGATGCAATGCACACCCAAAAAGATGGATGCATGATGGATGCACTAAGGATGCACACGGAGCACGGAAAATAGCACTCAAGAAAAACACCTCAAAACATGATAACAATATGATATTATGAATCTACACAGAAAATCAAACAAGTTTCATATAAGACTCGCTGAAATCGGAGCTACGGGCTAAAAGTTATGCCCGAAACAAGAAATGAGCGAAAGTTGAAAATTACAGCAACATAGCAACTTCGGAGCACTAGAAAAATAAGCTACAGCACTCAAACAACATGGCAAAGAGCATGAACATAAACTAGACATATCCTACAGCAAATAAGTCCAAAGGTGCACCCCCAAAGGAGCCACAGATCAATAGCAACAAGCTTGGACATATTGAACTTGACAATAAAATTCTGGCAGCAGAATTTTATTGAAACTTTGGAGCAAAAGATAAACATGCTACAGCCACTTAAATAAGCATGTGAGAACATGAATGGAAAGCCAACAATATATACTACAAGGAACAATCAAGATCCACTCAAAATATATCATGGTTTGTCCTAGAACATCACTCAAACATGGCATCGGAACATTAAAGATTTCAGACTTAGTGAAATTTCACTAAGTCCTAAAACAGCAGTTTCATCATGGCATCTAAAAGAGCAAGTTTAAGTCACCTCGAAACTAAACATGGCAAGTGGTAAGCACCTCATCAAAGTACACATGATGGTGATTCCGAAACATACAAGCATGCATCATGGAGATAAACACAACGATAGCAACGAGCTCAACAAGATGGCATTTCATAACAAGTGAAATGACATCACAGCCACATGGCACTTTGCAATGAGGATATACATGGCAAGAATAAATCTATCATGCAACCTATCACATACAACATGTAGAGCATGGCAAGACGAACACGTGGACATGTCATTTGCATCAATCGGATAAACGAGCTAAAAGATATCACATAGCACAGATGGCATAAAAACATCACATAGCAGCAATTTATATCACGATGCACTATTGCAACAGAAAAACAAGCACCTAGATGATCTCTAACATGCATGACACAAAAAGATAAAACGTAGTGCTAATCACCACGAACGTCTGGACATGCTATTTGCGCGAAACGGACATCCACACAAAAAGTTAGAGCAGTTTGAATAATGCATCACAGAACAATTAACAGAGACTTAGCAGAAAAAGAGGGGGAAAAACAACCTCGGGATCTGAATAAAAAAACACAACGGGCCCGGATCTGGCGCGACGGCCCGGCTGGAGGAGAGGAAGCCCAGGCGGTTGTGCTGGCGATGGCTCGCGGCCTGGAGGGCGGCGGTCCAGCGGCTCGGGCCCAGCCCGCGAGGAGGTGAGGTGGCTGGCGGGTGGGGTCTGGGCCTGGCCTCGGCGGGTGGAGCGGCGAAGGGAGTGGCCTGGCCGGCCTGGAGGCGCGCGGGAGGCGAGCGGCCCGCTCGGTGCAGGCTGGCGGAGGGAACGCTGACGGTTGGCGCGGCCCGGCTGCGGAGGGGCGAAGGAGGCGGCCTGCGGTGGACGGCGCGCGAGGGGGGAACCCAGCTGGCGCTCGAAGTGGAGGCGGGGTGACTGGCTGGCCCAGCGACGATGGCGGTGAAGTGGTCCTGCCGGGCCAGATCGAGCCTGGCGAGGGAGGCGGTCGACGCCTGGCGCGGGAGTGGGCCGATCCGGTGGAGCGATCGAACGGCGGGGCGAGGCGATGGCGAAGTGGTCCCTCGAGGCTGGCGCGGCTGCGGGAGGCCCGACGAGGGCGCGTTAACCCTGAGCGATCTGATCTGGCGAGGCGCTTCGATCGAGAGGAAAAACGGCGGCGGCTCGGTGGATCGACGTGGTGGCTCGAGGGGATCTGCCAAGTGGAGTGAGGGAAATGGCCAGATCCAGAATTTTAGGGGGGAAGTGGGGAAGAAAACTAGGGATGCCCAAAATAGACCTAGGGGTCTAAAAATAGCAGATTTTTAGGGTTTGAGGGATTCAGGGGTGTTAGGAGCCCTCCGATCGCGATCCGACGGATCCGATCGCGGGGAAAGTTTAGATGGGCCTAGGAGAGGGTAGTGGGCTGCTGTGAGGGTGTTTCGGGCCACAAAGTGAAGGCACTTTGGACCCACACGAATAACTGTTGGGAAAGCAAACGGAGTCCAAGCGCGACGAGATTTGAGAGGCGGGTTACACACAACAAAACAACAACACACGACAAGTCTCGCGGCACACCGGTAATGTTACACGGCCAAACACCAAAGTAGGTCTACGGGACGCCACGGACACGTGAGGGAGCTCCGGAACGCGAAACGGACAACGGGAAGGAACGCGTGGAACCGGATGCAACCGACAACACAAATGCAATGTGATGCACATGTCTACATGATATGAATGAATGCCACACACGCACACAACAAAACGACGAAAACCCGAAAGACAAAGAACCCGAAATGGAATAGATGAAGCCGGAGATATATTATATGCCCAAAAGGGAAAGTATTACATCCGGGGCATTACAAACTCTCCTCTACTAAAAAAAGATCTCGTCCCGAGATCTAGGACTGGAAAAAGGAAGGATACTCGGAACGAAGATGATCTTCTCGTTCCCAGGTAGCTTCTCGGTCGGTGTGATGTGACCACTTGACTTTCAGAAATTTGATGGACTTGTTGCGGGTCTTGCGTTCGGTTTCTTCGAGGATAGCAACTGGATGCTCTCGGTAGGACAAGTCTTGTTGAAGATCAATCTCTTCAAATGGAATCATGCGCTCAGGTGCCTTGAAGCATTTGCGGAGTTGAGACACATGGAACACATCGTGAACATTGGCAAAGTTTGAAGGGAGCTCAAGTTGATAGGCTAGATCGCCTCTTTTGCCAAGAATCTTGAAAGGCCCGACGTATCTAGGTGCAAGCTTTCCTTTTATACCGAATCTTTGGGTGCCTTTCATCGAAGACACACGGAGATAAACATGATCATCAATGTTGAAAGCCAAATCACGATGCTTGCCGTCATAGTAGCTCTTCTGACGCGACTGAGCGGCCTTGAGATTCTCACGTATGACTTTGCACATTTCTTCGGCTTCTGAGATCAAGTCATTGCCAAGAAGTTGACGTTCACCTGTTTCAGACCAGTTGAGAGGGGTACGGCACTTTCTGCCATAGAGGATTTCAAACAGAGCTTTGCCTGCACTTGCTTGAAAGCTGTTGTTGTAAGAGAACTCGGCAAATGGAAGGCAGTCTTCCCATTTCATGCCAAAGGATATGACATAGGCTCTGAGCATGTCTTCTAGAATCCGATTCACTCGCTCGACTTGACCACTAGTCTGAGGGTGAAAAGCAGTGCTGAACCTGATCTTAGTGCCCATGGCGGACTGAAAGGAGTCCCAGAACCTGGATGTGAACAAGCTTCCACGGTCTGAGGAGATAACTTGAGGAATGCCATGTAAGGACACAATTATGGAAGTGTACAACTCTGCCAATTGAGCTGCATTGATTGATTCTTTGACTGGCAGGAAGTGAGCGACTTTGGTAAGCTTGTCAATCACCACGAAGATAGAATCATTTCCTCGCTTGGATTTAGGAAAACCAGTGACGAAGTCCATTTCAATGTGGTCGAACTTCCACTCGGGAATAGGAAGAGGTTGGAGAAGACCGGCTGGACGTTGATGTTCTGCTTTCACTCTTCTGCAAACATCACATTCATTCACGAATTGGGCAATCTCCCTTTTCATGTGTGTCCACCAGTAAGATTGCTTGAGGTCTTGATACATCTTGGAACTGCCAGGATGAATGGAAAGGAGAGAATCATGTGCTTCTTCCATTATGAGTTTCCTGAGATCACCTTTGGGAACAACGAGTCTGTCCTCGAAGAATAAGGTATCTCTCTCATCAACACGAAAGCACTTGTATTTCGGGATGCCCTTTGCAATAGCATGTTTCACTTTCTTCACCATGGTATCACTTAGTTGGGCCTCACGGACCTGATCTTCCAAGGTAGGAGCAATTTGAAAATTTGCAAGAAAACCCTGCGGAACAACTTGGAGGTTGAGCTTCCTGAATGCTTCACACAGCTCAGGCTGGCACGGCTTGATAAGAAGGCTGTTGCAATATGCCTTTCTGCTCAAAGCATCTGCAATCACATTCGCCTTGCCAGGGGTGTATTCAATGTTGGGATTGTACTCTTGGATCATTTCAACCCAACGAGTCTGGCGGAGGTTCAGATGCGGCTGTGTGAAGATGTACTTCAAGCTCTTGTGATCAGTGAAGATGTCGACCTTTCTGCCCAACAACAGATGTCTCCACGTAATCAAAGCATGTACCACAGCTGCTAGCTCGAGATCATGTGTGGGATAGTTCTTCTCACTTGACTTGAGCTGACGAGAAGTGTATGCCACAATTCTCTTGTCTTGCATAAGCACACCACCAAGACCTTGAAGAGAAGCGTCACAGAATACTTCATAGGGCTTGGATTCATCTGGAGGAGTAAGAACTGGAGCAGAGACGAGCTTTTCTTTGAGAGTTTTGAATGCCACTTCACACTCTGGAGACCAAAAGTATTTGACATTCTTCTAAAGCAAGTTGGAAAGAGGCTTGGAAATCTTGGAGAAGTTCTCAATGAACCTTCTGCAATAGCTGGCAAGACCCAGAAAACTGCGGAGTTGCTTGACGTTCTGAGGAGCTTCCCAGTTGACAATTGCTTCAACTTTCTCGGGATTAACCGCAATACCGTCAGCTGAGATGATATGGCCCAGGTACAAAACCTTATCGAGCC
Organism: Secale cereale; assembly: GCA_902687465.1. Lineage (NCBI taxonomy): Eukaryota > Viridiplantae > Streptophyta > Magnoliopsida > Poales > Poaceae > Secale > Secale cereale. Next base: position 464,735,475 of record LR738709.1, on the reverse strand, counting down.
AAAACTCGCACTTTGAGAACTTGGCATAGAACTTATGCTCTCGAAGTCGATCAAGAACCAGACATAAGTGCTTTTCGTGATCTTCTTCATTCTTGGAAACCACCAGAATATCATCCAGATACACAAGCACAAACTCGCCAGTATAGGGGTTGAAGATTTAGTGCATCATCCTCGAAAAGGTAGGAGGAGCATTGGCGAGACCAAAAGACATGACGGTATACTCGTATGAACCGTAGCTCGTTCTGAAGGCCGTCTTGGGAATGTCTTCCTCGCGAATGCGAATTTGATGATAGCCCATTCGGAGGTCGAGCTTAGAGAACACTTTAGCTCCTTTGAGCTGCTCGAAGAGTTCGTTGATGTTGGGGAGCGGATACTTGTTCTTTATTGTCTTCTTGTTCAATGGCCGGTAATCAACACAGAGACGCTCCATGCCATCTTTCTTCTTGACAAATAAGACACCACAGCCCCAAGGAGACGTACTAGGCCTGATGAGACCCATACTCTCCTGTTTATCAAGCTGCTTTTTCAATTCCTTCAATTCATCCGGAGAGAGCTTGTACGGACGTCGGCATGCTGGCTCAGTACCCGGCTCGAGTTCAATAACGAATTCCACCTGACGGTGCGGAGGCATGCCTGGAAGTTCTTCAGGAAAGACGTCTTGATATTCGTTCACCACCGGAATTTGAGATATGGCATTAATTTCTCCCTTATCATTAAGAGAGAAAAGCCTGATAGTGTTATCCCTTAAGGCAAAGATAATCACATCTTCATCAGGATGAGTCATCTTGACTTCCTTCTGTGCACAATCAATGTGAGCATCATGCTGAGAAAGCCAATCCATTCCGAGGATGAGGTCGATGTCGGAATTACCAAGAACCACCGGAGAAGCCAAAAATCGATAATCACCCATGCGAATAGAAACATTCGGAGCATATATACTGGAATGCATACGTCTCCCCGGAGAAACAACTGATAATTCCCTTGGCAAACTTTTGATGTCAACATTATACTTGGATGCAAATGGTTGAGACATGAAAGAGCATGAAGCACCCGAATCAAATAACACTTTAGCAGGGATGGAGTTAACTGGAAGGTTACCCAAAATGACATCAGAAGAATTCTCCGCTTGTGCTGCATTCATCAGATTGACCCTTGCTACCTTTGGATCATGCTTGACCATAGCGGTACCGACAGGTGGAGGAGGCGGAAGGCGCCTTGGGTTGTTGCACTTGTTGGAATAATGGCCCTTCTGGCCACACTTGTAGCAAGTAACCTCAGAAAGCGGACGGGCAGGAGGAACACTCGGTCTTGGAGCTTGAATCTGTTGCTTGGACTACTTGTTGGAGTTTGGTGGGTGGGAGAAACCACGTCCACTAGAGTTCTTGTTGTTGGAGTTGTTGGAGTTGTTGGAGTTGTTGTATGGAGCTCGAATCACTAGAGGAGGAGGAAGCCAGAATTTCTGTTGTTTCGCAGCCAACTGAGACGATGAGGAAGAGTGAACGGCATCTCGAATTCTCTTTTTAGAAGCCTCCATCTTAAGCTGAGCTGCCTCTTCTTTCAAAGCCATGTTATAGAATTTGTCGAATTCATCGGGCTCAAACAAAGTGAGAGCAAGCTGAAGTTCATCTTTGAGACCTCCACGGAACTGGTAGATTTTGCTCTTGGCATCAGGAATGTCTTGCTTAGCATAGCGGGCGAGGTTTTGGAACTTGACATTATACTGATAGACTGTCATAGAGCCCTGCTTCAGGTTGCGGAATTGCTCACGCATACCCTCGATGACACTTGTAGGAATGTGGTGAGAGCGAAAGTCCTTGCAGAAATTCTCCCAAGAGATCACCTGACCTGGCCTGGAGTCTTTGTACTGCTGCCACCAGTCAGCTGCTTGATCTTTGAGTTGGAAGGCTGCAAACTTCACATAATCATCTTCCTTCACGTTACTGCACTCAAAATGCTTCTTTATGTCGGTTAACCAATCTTCAGCATCAAGAGGGTCGACACAGTAACTGAAAGCTTTTGGATTATTGGCCAAGAACTGATTGAGAGTAGCATGGTGCTGCTGGTTGAAGAAGTTGCCTTGATTCCCTGGAACACCCTGATTAGCTTGATTAGCTTGCATCTGTTGCATCATCTGCATCAACATCTGAGTGTTCTGAGCTGTAGTCTGCATAATCGCTCTCCAAGCCTCAGACGGAGGAGGAGGGGAAGGAGGACGATCTGGGACCTCTTCACCCTCTGGGTTAGCGTTGGGAACCCTTTTCGGAGCCATCCTGAAAGAGATGACCATGAATCAGCAATTGATTGACAGAAGGTATAAGCTGAATCAATGGAATGAATTGCAACAAGTCTTCACAATAATCATTCGAACAATAGTAACGAATGAAATCATTCGAACAATAGTAACGAATGAAATCATTCGAACAAGAGGAACGAATGAAATTCTCAGTTAAATGATAATATCACTCTTCACGAGAAGCCACATAGGGGACAAAAGGAAAATAAATAAAACAATAAGGTACGGATGGAAACAAACACAAGATAGGAGCTTCGTTCTAACATCTTTGTGCTGAAAGCATATGAACGCGTTACGAAAGGGTTTTGCAATCCCCGGATCAGCATAGCCAAGGACCCTTTAAGATGCAACTCCTGATCGGAACATCGGTCATAATACCACTTCACTCAATGTAGAACCCCGAACTCACTAACCTGCATTCGTTGGAAGAATGCCTACGATCTACTGGATAAACCCACCTATGAATTTCCGAAAGATTCCAGTTATGCAATCAGGTGTTCGGGATACACGGGAAGCACCGCGCAATCAACTCTAAACCTACATCCAGGTGTATCCATCCTTCAACACATAACCAGTCTTTCTCGGAAACTTTCTACCTCGGACCTTCGAAAAGCATCCACTATAACAAGCTATGGCAATACTCCCGAACTACCTCCCCAGTACTGGGTGATGTCGGGCTTATCTTGCCACTGGCCGTATAGGAGAGATTTTCGATGTCGGCCGTCTTAAGTATTTAGTACTGCCGTGATATGCTTGTGACGACAATACCCCGAAGCTCAACTCCCCGGGACACTGCCACAACCCCTAATGTCAGGAGGCATCCAGAACAATATTCTCGTCACAAGAACATCGAAACAATCCCAGAATACTCGCGAGATTCCTAAAAAAAATTTGGTGCAATTTTTGAAGATAGAAGAGACAAGAGTAGTCGTCGGGAGTCCTCACCAGAGAAAAAGGGGATGAGAAGCAAAGAAATCCTACTCTCCGATATAATATAGGACTCAAAATATTTTCAGTGTGTGCCTAGACTCGACCGTCAACGATTCGATCAATCAGTGGGGGCTCCTAGGTCGGAGAAGGCTCTGAATACCAACTTGTAATGCCCAGGATGGAACTATACCTCCTACGTGTCGAGGCACGACTTAAAGGTATAAGTCCATCCTAGAATGATCTCAAGTTTGGTAATCTTTGCACATCTCATGTAAAAGAGGGGATTGTAAACATAAATAGTTGGCTTACACTCGCCACGTCACACAAATACGATACATGTCTCAAACATCATACATTAAGAACATCACAACCCTCTAAGGGCAAAATTCCAAATGTCAAGATACCAAACTTAAATAAAATCCACAGGTCGGATCGAATCCTAGTAGAAGTCTCCACTACTGATCATCAGGATAACGAACATAGTATCGACTACGCTCCTCGTCGTACTCCCAGTCAAGCTCGGTGCCATCACCTGGATAGCTCACAACTGGACCTGCATCTGGTGTGGTGAAGTAACTGTGAGCCACAGAGGACTCAGCAATCCCGTTCCCGGGTAACAAGACTATTTAAGCCTTGGGAGAGGATAAGGCTGAAGAAAAGAATAAGTGTCTGCAGCAGCAACTAGCAACTAGCTTACGTGAGAGAGAGCGAGAAGAGAAGCCTCGGTCGAGAAGTGATCATGAAGTGATCCTAGCTACAAGCTCAACAAACATAACCCCTCCGTGTTCAACTCCCGAATCCCTATTCGGAAATTGACAGTCACGGAACACACGCTGGTAGTGTATTAGAAACATTGTGTCAAGTTATCTACAACCGGATATTAACAAGCTCCCATCTGCCACATAACCGCGGGCACGGCTTTCGAAAGTTCATAACCCTGCAGGGGTGTTCCAACTTGACCCATTACAAGCCCACGATCCGCGGAGTCGCAACTCCAAAGTGGGAAGACCCGAGTATTCTCGGAATCCCGTGCTCAAGATACTCCAAAGTGGTAAGGCTAATCCAGCAAATCCTCCCGGCGTGTCGACACCCTGATAGTAGCCGCGCATATCTAAGTCTCAGGACATGACCGGATGGGTGATGCTACGGGTTTATATCAATCCTCGAGTTTCCTCGTGGTGACCCCGCAGGACCCCCGTTTCGGACCAACACTCATGTGGAGCACTGGCCCGGGGTTGTTGATTAAGAACTCGGGTTAATTACTCCCTATGCAAGTTATTTAGTAATTAGGCAAATAGTACCAATGTTGGGACTTGCTGGAAAAGACTTAGCACTTAGCGGTTTATCGAGGGGGTCCCATATACCCCAACCGTGTTAGGAACGCATAATCAAGGAACATAACACCGGTTTATACGGTTCCTAACGACATGAGTGGAACAAATCACCAAGCAAAAGGCTTAGCCTTCCACCCTTGCCAATATATAGATGATTTCATTTTAAGCATTATATGTAGTGTGATATAACCCAACAAACTTCAACATGAAGCAAGCATCTTCAACTTCACCTGCAACTAGCAATGCTATAAGAAGGGCTGAGCGAAGCGTACTTAGCCAAGCAACGGTTTGCATAGGTAGGGTGGTTAAACATGGTAATGGTTACAAGTAGGAGGCTGACAGGAAAAACATGGGCATCGAGGCAAAACTATAGAGCGGAACTACTAGCAATAGGCAAAGATAGTAATGTTATCGAGGTTCGGTCATCTTGCCTGAAGAGAAGTCGTTCGGATCGTAAGAAGGGTCCTCGTGCTCAACCTCGTTTGTAACCTCGTGCTCGTACTCGTACTCGGTCTCATCTTCCGGCTCTAAGCAATACAATCACACAAGGCACGAATCAACAAGATGCAATGCACACCCAAAAAGATGGATGCATGATGGATGCACTAAGGATGCACACGGAGCACGGAAAATAGCACTCAAGAAAAACACCTCAAAACATGATAACAATATGATATTATGAATCTACATATCAAATCAAACAAGTTTCATATAAGACTCGCTGAAATCGAAGCTACGGGCTAAAAGTTATGCCCGAAACAAGAAATGAGCGAAAGCTGAAAATTACAGCAACATAGCAACTTCGGAGCACTAGAAAAATAAGCTACAGCACTCAAACAACATGGCAAAGAGCATGAACATAAACTAGACATATCCTACAGCAAATAAGTCCAAAGGTGCACCCCCAAAGGAGCCACAGATCAATAGCAACAAGCTTGGACATATTGAACTTGACAATAAAATTCTGGCAGCAGAATTTTATTGAAACTTTGAAGCAAAAGATAAACATGCTACAGCCACTTAAATAAGCATGTGAGAACATGAATGGAAAGCCAACAATATATACTACAAGGAACAATCAAGATCCACTCAAAATCTATCATGGTTTGTCCTAGAACATCACTCAAACATGGCATCGGAACATTACAGATTTCAGACTTAGTGAAATTTCACTAAGTCCTAAAACAGCAGTTTCATCATGGCATCTAAAAGAGCAAGTTTAAGTCACCTCGAAACTAAACATGGCAAGTGGTAAGCACCTCATCAAAGTACACATGATGGTGATTCTGAAACATACAAGTATGCATCATGGAGATAAACACAACGATAGCAACGAGCTCAACAAGATGGCATTTCATAACAAGTGAAATAACATCACAGCCACATGGCACTTTGCAATGAGGATATACATGGCAAGAATAAATCTATCATGCAACCTATCACATACAACATGTAGAGCATGGCAAGACGAACACGTGGACATGTCATTTGCATCAATCGGATAAACGAGCTAAAAGATATCACATAGCACAGATGGCATAAAAACATCACATAGCAGCAATTTATATCACGATGCACTATTGCAACAGAAAAACAAGCACCTAGATGATCTCTAACATGCATGACACAAAAAGATAAAACGTAGTGCTAATCACCACGAACGTCTGGACATGCTATTTGCGCGAAACGGACATCCACACAAAAAGTTAGAGCAGTTTGAATAATGCATCACAGAACAATTAACAGAGACTTAGCAGAAAAAGAGGGGGAAAAACAACCTCAGGATCTGAATAAAAAAACACAACGGGCCCGGATCTGGCGCGGCGGCCCGGCTGGAGGAGAGGAAGCCCAGGCGGCTGTGCTGGCGACGGCCCGCGCGGCGGTGGCTTCGGCCCGCGGCCTGGAGGGCGGCGGTCCTGCGGCTCGGGCCCAGCCCGCGAGGAGGCGAGGTGGTCGGGGGGGTCTGGGCCTGGCCTCGGCGGGTGGAGTGGCGAAGGGAGTGGCCTGGCCGGCCTGGAGGCGCGCGGGAGGCGAGCGGCCCGCTCGGTGCAGGCTGGCGGAGGGAACGCTGACGGTTGGCGCGGCCCGGCTGCGGAGGGGCGAAGGAGGCGGCCTGCGGTGGACGGCGCGCGAGGGGGGAGCCCAGCTGGCGCGCGAAGTGGAGGCGGGGTGACTGGCTGGCCCAGCGACGATGGCGGTGAAGTGGTCCTGCCGGGCCAGATCGAGCCTGGCGAGGGAGGCGGTCGACGCCTGGCGCGGGAGTGGGCCGATCCGGTGGAGCGATCGAACGGCGGGGCGAGGCGATGGCGAAGTGGTCCCTCGAGGCTGGCGCGGCTGCGGGAGGCCCGACGAGGGCGCGTTAACCCTGAGCGATCTGATCTGGCGAGGCGCTTCGATCGAGAGGAAAAACGGCGGCGGCTCGATGGATCGACGTGGTGGCTCGAGGGGATCTGCCAAGTGGAGTGAGGGAAATGGCCAGCTCCAGAATTTTAGGGGGGAAGTGGAGAAGAAAACTAGGGATGCCCAAAATACACCTAGGGGTCTAAAAATAGTAGACTTTTAGGGTTTGAGGGATTCGGGGGTGTTAGGAGCCCTCCGATCGCGATCCGACGGATCCGATCGCGGGGAAAGTTTAGATGGGCCTAGGAGAGGGTAGTGGGCTGCTATGAGGGTGTTTCGGGCCACAAAGTGAAGGCACTTTGGACCCACACGAATAACTGTTGGGATAGCAAACGGAGTGCAAGCGCGACGAGATTTGAGAGGCGGGTTACACACAACAAAACAACAACACACGACAAGTCTCGCGGCACACCGGTAATGTTACGCGGCCAAACACCAAAGTAGGTCTACGGGACGCCACGGACACGTGAGGGAGCTCCGGAACGCGAAACGGACAACGGGAAGGAACGCGTGGAACCGGATGCAACCGACAACACAAATGCAATGTGATGCACATGTCTACATGATATGAATGAATGCCACACACGCACACAACAAAACGACGAAAACCCGAAAGACAAAGAACCCGAAATGGAATAGATGAAGCCGGAGATATATTATATGCCCAAAAGGGAAAGTATTACATCCGGGGCATTACAAACTCTCCTCTACTAAAAAAATATCTCGTCCCGAGATCTAGGACTGGAAAAAGGAAGGATACTCGGAACGAAGATGATCTTCTCGTTCCCAGGTAGCTTCTCGGTCGGTGTGATGTGACCACTTGACTTTCAGAAATTTGATGGACTTGTTGCGGGTCTTGCGTTCGGTTTCTTCGAGAATAGCAACTGGATGCTCTCGGTAGGACAAGTCTTGTTGAAGATCAATCTCTTCAAACGGAATCATGCGCTCAGGTGCCTTGAAGCATTTGCGGAGTTGAGACACATGGAACACATCGTGAACATTGGCGAAGTTTGAAGGGAGCTCAAGTTGATAGGCTAGATCGCCTCTTTTTCCAAGAATCTTGAAAGGCCCGACGTATCTAGGAGCAAGCTTTCCTTTGATACCGAATCTTTGGGTGCCTTTCATCGGAGACACACGGAGATAAACATGATCATCAATGTTGAAAGCCAAATCACGATGCTTGCCGTCATAGTAGCTCTTCTGACGCGACTGAGCGGCCTTGAGATTCTCACGCATGACTTTGCACATTTCTTCGGCTTCTGAGATCAAGTCATTGCCAAGAAGTTGGCGTTCACCTGTTTCAGACCAGTTGAGAGGGGTACGGCACTTTCTGCCATAGAAGATTTCAAACAGAGCTTTGCCTGCACTTGCTTGAAAGCTGTTGTTGTAAGAGAACTCGGCAAATGGAAGGCAGTCTTCCCATTTCATGCCAAAGGATATGACACAGGCTCTGAGCATGTCTTCTAGAATCTGATTCACTCGCTTGACTTGACCACTAGTCTGAGGGTGAAAAGCAGTGCTGAACCTGATCTTAGTGCCCATGGCGGACTGAAAGGAGTCCCAGAACCTGGATGTGAACAAGCTTCCACGGTCTGAGGAGATAACTTGAGGAATGCCATGTAAGGACACAATTCTGGAAGTGTACAACTCTGCCAATTGAGCTGCATTGATTGATTCTTTGACTGGCAGGAAGTGAGCGACTTTGGTAAGCTTGTCAATCACCACGAAGATAGAATCATTTCCTTGCTTGGATTTAGGAAAACCAGTGACGAAGTCCATTTCAATGTGGTCGAACTTCCACTCGGGAATAGGAAGAGGTTGGAGAAGACCGGCTGGACGTTGATGTTCTGCTTTCACTCTTCTGCAAACATCACATTCATTCACGAATTGGGCAATCTCCCTTTTCATGTGTGTCCACCAGTAAGATTGCTTGAGGTCTTGATACATCTTGGAACTGCCAGGATGAATGGAAAGGAGAGAATCATGTGCTTCTTCCATTATGAGTTTCCTGAGATCACCTTTGGGAACAACGAGTCTGTCCTCGAAGAATAAGGTATCTCTCTCATCAACACGAAAGCACTTGTATTTCGGGATGCCCTTTGCAATAGCATGTTTCACTTTCTTCACCATGGTATCACTTAGTTGGGCCTCACGGACCTGATCTTCCAAGGTAGGAGCAATTTGAAGATTTGCAAGAAAACCCTGCGGAACAACTTGGAGGTTGAGCTTCCTGAATGCTTCACAAAGCTCAGGCTGGCACGGCTTGATAAGAAGGCTGTTGCAATATGCCTTTCTGCTCAAAGCATCTGCAATCACATTAGCCTTGCCAGGGGTGTATTCAATGCTGGGATTGTACTCTTGGATCATTTCAACCCAACGAGTCTGGCGGAGGTTCAGATGCGGCTGTGTGAAGATGTACTTCAAGCTCTTGTGATCAGTGAAGATGTCGACCTTTCTGCCCAACAACAGATGTCTCCACGTAATCAAAGCATGTACCACAGCTGCTAGCTCGAGATCATGTGTGGGATAGTTCTTCTCACTTGGCTTGAGCTGACGAGAAGTGTATGCCACAATTCTCTTGTCTTGCATAAGCACACCACCAAGACCTTGAAGAGAAGCGTCACAGAATACTTCATAGGGCTTGGACTCATCTGGAGGAGTAAGAACTGGAGCAGAGACGAGCTTTTCTTTGAGAGTTTTGAATGCCACTTCACACTCTGGAGACCAAAAGTATTTGACATTCTTCTAAAGCAAGTTGGAAAGAGGCTTGGCAATCTTGGAGAAGTTCTCAATGAACCTTCTGCAATAGCTGGCAAGACCCAGAAAACTGCGGAGTTGCTTGACGTTCTGAGGAGCTTCCCAGTTGACAATTGCTTCAACTTTCTCGGGATTAACCGCAATACCGTCAGCTGAGATGATATGGCCCAGGTACAAAACCTTATCGAGCCAAAACTCGCACTTTGAGAACTTGGCATAGAACTTATGCTCTCGGAGTCGATCAAGAACCAGACGTAAGTGCTTTTCGTGATCTTCTTCATTCTTGGAAAACACCAGAATATCATCCAGATACACAAGCACAAACTCTCCAGTATAGGGGTTGAAGATGTAGTGCATCATCCTCGAAAAGGTAGGAGGAGCATTGGCGAGACCAAAAGACATGACGGTATACTCGTATGAACCGTAGCTCTTTCTGAAGGCCGTCTTGGGAATGTCTTCCTCGCGAATGCGAATTTGATGATAGCCCATTCGGAGGTCGAGCTTAGAGAACACTTTAGCTCCTTTGAGCTGCTCGAAGAGTTCGTTAATGTTGGGGAGCGGATACTTGTTCTTTATTGTCTTCTTGTTCAATGGCCGGTAATCAACACAGAGACGCTCCGTGCCATCTTTCTTCTTGACAAATAAGACACCACAGCCCCAAGGAGACGTACTAGGCCTGATGAGACCCATACTCTCCTGTTTATCAAGCTGCTTCTTCAATTCCTTCAATTCATCCGGAGAGAGCTTGTACGGACGTCGGCATGCTGGCTCAGTACCCGGCTCGAGTTCAATAACGAATTCCACCTGACGGTGTGGAGGCATGCCTGGAAGTTCTTCAGGAAAGACGTCTTGATATTCGTTCACCACCGGAATTTGAGATATGGCATTAATTTCTCCCTTATCATTGAGAGAGAAAAGCCTGATAGTGTTATCCCTTGAGGCAAAGATAATCACATCTTCATCAGGATGAGTCATCTTGACTTCCTTCTGTGCACAATAAATGTGAGCATCATGCTGAGAAAGCCAATCCATTCCGAGGATGAGGTCGATGTCGGAATTACCAAGAACCACCGGAGAAGCCAAAAATCGATAATCACCCATGCGAATAGAAACATTCGGAGCATATATACTGGAATGCATACGTCTCCCCGGAGAAACAACTGATAATTCCCTTGGCAAACTTTTGATGTCAACATTATACTTGGATGCAAATGGTTGAGACATGAAAGAGCATGAAGCACCCGAATCAAATAACACTTTAGCAGGGATGGAGTTAACTGGAAGGTTACCCAAAATGACATCAGAAGAATTCTCCGCTTGTGCTGCATTCATCAGATTGACCCTTGCTGCCTTTGGATCATGCTTGACCATAGCGGTACCGACAGGTGGAGGAGGCGGAAGGCGCCTTGGGTTGTTGCACTTGTTGGAATAATGGCCCTTCTGGCCACACTTGTAGCAAGTAACCTCAGAAAGCGGACGGGCAGGAGGAACACTCGGTCTTGGAGCTTGGAACTGTTGCTTGGACTACTTGTTGGAGTTTGGTGGGTGGGAGAAACCACGTCCACTAGAGTTCTTGTTGTTGGAGTTGTTGGAGTTGTTGGAGTTGTTGTATGGAGCTCGAATCAATAGAGGAGGAGGAAGCCAGAATTTCTGTTGTTTCGCAGCCAACTGAGACGATGAGGAAGAGTGAACGGCATCTCGAATTCTCTTTTTAGAAGCCTCCATCTTAAGCTGAGCTGCCTCTTGTTTCAAAGCCATGTTATAGAATTTGTCGATTCATCGGGCTCAAACAAAGTGAGAGCAAGCTGAAGTTCATCTTTGAGACCTCCACGGAACTGGTAGATTTTGCTCTTGGCATCAGGAATGTCTTGCTTAGCATAGCGGGCGAGGTTTTGGAACTTGACATTATACTGATAGACTGTCATAGAGCCCTGCTTCAGGTTGCGGAATTGCTCACGCATACCCTCGATGACACTTGTAGGAATGTGGTGAGAGCGAAAGTCCTTGCAGAAATTCTCCCAAGAGATCACCTGACCTGGCCTGGAGTCTTTGTACTGCTGCCACCAGTCAGCTGCTTGATCTTTGAGTTGGAAGGCTGCAAACTTCACATAATCATCTTCCTTCACGTTACTGCACTCAAAATGCTTCTTTATGTCGGTTAACCAATCTTCAGCATCAAGAGGGTCGACACAGTAACTGAAAGCTTTTGGATTATTGGCCAAGAACTGATTGGGAGTAGCATGGTGCTGTTGGTTGAAGAAGTTGCCTTGATTCCCTGGAACACCCTGATTAGCTTGATTAGCTTGCATCTGCTGCATCATCTGCATCAACATCTGAGTGTTCTGAGCTGTAGTCTGCATAATCGCTCTCCAAGCCTCAGACGGAGGAGGAGGGGAAGGAGGACGATCTGGGACCTCTTCACCCTCTGGGTTAGCGTTGGGAACCCTTTTCGGAGCCATCCTGAAAGAGATGACCATGAATCAGCAATTGATTGACATAAGGTATAAGCTGAATCAATGGAATGAATTGCAACAAGTCTTCACAATAATCATTCGAACAATAGTAACGAATGAAATCATTCGAACAATAGTAACGAATGAAATCATTCGAACAAGAGGAACGAATGAAATTCTCAGTTAAATGATAATATCACTCTTCACGAGAAGCCACATAGGGGACAAAAGGAAAATAAATAAAACAATAAGGTACGGATGGAAACAAACACAAGATAGGAGCTTCGTTCTAACATCTTTGTGCTGAAAGCATATGAACGTGTTACGAAAGGGTTTTGCAATCCCCGGATCAGCATAGCCAAGGACCCTTTAAGATGCAACTCCTGATCGGAACATCGGTCATAATACCACTTCACTCAATGTAGAACCCCGAACTCACTAACCTGCATTCGTTGGAAGAATGCCTACGATCTACTGGATAAACCCACCTATGAATTTCCGAAAGATTCCAGTTATGCAATCAGGTGTTGGGGATACACGGGAAGCACCGCGCAATCAACTCTAAACCTACATCCAGGTGTATCCATCCTTCAACACATAACCAGTCTTTCTCGGAAACTGTCTACCTCGGACCTTCGAAAAGCATCCACTATAACAAGCTATGGAAATACTCCCGAACTACCTCCCCAGTACTGGGTGATGTCGGGGTTATCTTGCCACTGGCCGTATAGGAGAGATTTTCGATGTCGGCCGTCTTAAGTATTTAGTACTGCCGCGATATGCTTGTGACGACAATACCCCGAAGCTCAACTCCCCGGGACACTGCCACAACCCCTAATGTCAGGAGGCATCCAGAACAATATTCTCGTCACAAGAACATCGAAACAATCCCAGAATACTCGCGAGATTCCTAAAAAAAAATTGGTGCAATTTTTGAAGATAGAAGAGACAAGAGTAGTTGTCAGGAGTCCTCACGAGAGAGAAAGGGGATGAGAAGCAAAGAAATCCTACTCTCCGATATAATATAGGACTCAAAATATTTTCAGTGTGTGCCTAGACTCGACCGTCAACGATTCGATCAATCAGTGGGGGCTCCTAGGTCGGAGAAGGCTCTGAATACCAACTTGTAATGCCCAGGATGGAACTATACCTCCTACGTGTCGAGGCACGACTTAAAGGTATAAGTCCATCCTAGAATGATCTCAAGTTTGGTAATCTTTGCACATCTCATGTAAAAGAGGGGATTGTAAACATAAATAGTTGGCTTACACTCGCCACGTCACACAAATACGATACATGTCTCAAACATCATACATTAAGAACATCACAACCCTCTAAGGGCAAAATTCCAAATGTCAAGATACCAAACTTAAATAAAATCCACAGGTCGGATCGAATCCTAGTAGAAGTCTCCACTACTGATCATCAGGATAACGAACATAGTATCGACTACGCTCCTCGTCGTACTCCCAGTCAAGCTCGGTGCCATCACCTGGATAGCTCACAACTGGACCTGCATCTGGTGTGGTGAAGTAACTGTGAGCCACAGAGGACTCAGCAATCCCGTTCCCGGGTAACAAGACTATTTAAGCCTTGGGAGAGGATAAGGCTGAAGAAAAGAATAAGTGTCTGCAGCAGCAACTAGCAACTAGCTTACGTGAGAGAGAGCGAGAAGATAAGCCTCGGTCGAGAAGTGATCACGAAGTGATCCTAGCTACAAGCTCAACAAACATAACCCCTCCGTGTTCAACTCCCGAATCCCTATTCGGAAATTAACAGTCACGGAACACACGCTGGTAGTGTATTAGAAACATTGTGTCAAGTTATCTACAACCGGATATTAACAAGCTCCCATCTGCCACATAACCGCGGGCACGGCTTTCGAAAGTTCATAACCCTGCAGGGGTGTTCCAACTTGACCCATTACAAGCCCACGATCCGCGGAGTCGCAACTCCAAAGTGGGAAGACCCGAGTATTCTCGGAATCCCGTGCTCAAGATACTCCGAACTAAGGTAAGGCTAATCCAGCAAATCCTCCCGGCGTGTCGACACCCTGATAGTAGCCGCGCGTATCTAAGTCTCAGGACACGACCGGATGGGTGATGCTACGGGTTTATATCAATCCTCGAGTTTCCTCGTGGTGACCCCGCAGGACCCCCGTTTCGGACCAACACTCATGTGGAGCACTGGCCCGGGGTTGTTGAATAAGAACTCGGGTTAATTACTCCCTATGCAAGTTATTTAGTTATTAGGAAAATAGTACCAATGTTGGGACTTGCTGGAAAAGACTTAGCACTTAGCGGTTTATCGAGGGGGTCCCATACAACCCAACCGTGTTAGGAACGCATAATCAAGGAACATAACACCGGTTTATACGGTTCTAACGGCATGAGTGGAACAAATCACCAAGCAAAAGGCTTAGCCTTCCACCCTTGCCAATATATAGATGATTTCATTTTAAGCATTATATGTAGTGTGATATAACCCAACAAACTTCAACATGAAGCAAGCATCTTCAACTTCACCTGCAACTAGCAATGCTATAAGAAGGGCAGAGCGAAGCGTACTTAGCCAAGCAACGGTTTGCATAGGTAGGGTGGTTAAACATGGTAATGGTTACAAGTAGGAGGCTGACAGGAAAAACATGGGCATCGAGGCAAAACTATAGAGCGGAACTACTAGCAATAGGCAAAGATAGTAATGTTATCGAGGTTCGGTCATCTTGTCTGAAGAGAAGTCGTTCGGATCGTAAGAAGGGTCCTCGTGCTCAACCTCGTTTGTAACCTCGTGCTCGTACTCGTACTCGGTCTCAGCTTCCGGCTCTAAGCAATACAATCACACAAGGCACGAATCAACAAGATGCAATGCACACCCAAAAAGATGGATGCATGATGGATGCACTAAGGATGCACACGGAGCACGGAAAATAGCACTCAAGCAAAACACCTCAAAATATGATAACAATATGATATTATGAATCTACACAGAAAATCAAACAAGTTTCATATAAGACTCGCTGAAATCGGAGCTACGGGCTAAAAGTTATGCCCGAAACAAGAAATGAGCGAAAGCTGAAAATTACAGCAACATAGCAACTTCGGAGCACTAAAAAAATAAGCTACAGCACTCAAACAACATGGCAAAGAGCATGAACATAAACTAGACATATCCTACAGCAAATAAGTCCAAAGGTGCACCCCCAAAGGAGCCACAGATCAATAGCAACAAGCTTGGACATATTGAACTTGACAATAAAATTCTGGCAGCAGAATTTTATTGAAACTTTGGAGCAAAAGATAAACATGCTACAGCCACTTAAATAAGCATGTGAGAACATGAATGGAAAGCCAACAATATATACTACAAGGAACAATCAAGATCCACTCAAAATCTATCATGGTTTGTCCTAGAACATCACTCAAACATGGCATCGGAACATTACAGATTTCAAACTTAGTGAAATTTCACTAAGTCCTAAAACAGCAGTTTCATCATGGCATCTAAAAGAGCAAGTTTAAGTCACCTCAAAACTAAACATGGCAAGTGGTAAGCACCTCATCAAAGTACACATGATGGTGATTCCGAAACATACAAGCATGCATCATGGAGATAAACACAACGATAGCAACGAGCTCAACAAGATGGCATTTCATAACAAGTGAAATAACATCACAGCCACATGGCACTTTGCAACGAGGATATACATGGCAAGAATAAATCTATTATGCAACCTATCACATACAACATGTAGAGCATGGCAAGACGAACACGTGGACATGACATTTGCATCAATCGGATAAACGAGCTAAAAGATATCACATAGCACAGATGGCATAAAAACATCACATAGCAGCAATTTATATCACGATGCACTATTGCAACAGAAAAACAAGCACCTAGATGATCTCTAACATGCATGACACAAAAAGATAAAACGTAGTGCTAATCACCACGAACGTCTGGACATGCTATTTGCGCGAAACGGACATCCACACAAAAAGTTAGAGCAGTTTGAATAATGCATCACAGAACAATTAACAGAGACTTAGCAGAAAAAGAGGGGGGAAAACAACCTCAGGATCTGAAGAAAAAAACACAACGGGCCCGGATCTGGCGCGGCGGCCCGGCTGGAGGAGAGGAAGCCCAGGCGGCTGTGCTGGCGACGGCCCGCGCGGTGGTGGCTTCGGCCCGCGGCCTGGAGGGCGGCGGTCCTGCGGCTCGGGCCTAGCCCGCGAGGAGGCG
>LR738709.1:464527888-464718991 GCA_902687465.1 Secale cereale | reverse complement strand
GGAGCGGCGAAGGGAGTGGCCTGGCCGGCCTGGAGGCGCGCGGGAGGCGAGCGGCCCGCTCGATGCAGGCTGGCGGAGGGAACGCTGACGGTTGGCGCGGCCCGGCTGCGGAGGGGCGAAGGAGGCGGCCTGCGGTGGACGGCGCACGAGGGGGGAGCCCAGCTGGCGCGCGAAGTGGAGGCGGGGTGACTGGCTGGCCCAGCGACGATGGCGGTGAAGTGGTCCTGTCGGGCCAGATCGAGCCTGGCGAGGGAGGCGGTCGACGCCTGGCGCGGGAGTGGGCCGATCCGGTAGAGCGATCGAACGGCGGGGCGAGGCGATGGCGAAGTGGTCCCTCGAGGCTTGCGCGGCTGCGGCAGGCCCGACGAGGGCGCGTTGACCCTGAGCGATCTGATCTGGCGAGGCGCTTCGATCGAGAGGAAAAACGGCGGCGGCTCGGTGGATCGACGTGGTGGCTCGAGGGGATCTGCCAAGTGGAGTGAGGGAAATGGCCAGATCCAGAATTTTAGGGGGGGGAAGTGGAGAAGAAAACTATGGATGCCCAAAATAGACCTAGGGGTCTAAAAATAGCAGATTTTTAGGGTTTGAGGGATTTGGGGGTGTTAGGAGCCCTCCGATCGCGATCCGACGGATCCGATCGCGGGGAAAGTTTAGATGGGCCTAGGAGAGGGTAGTGGGCTGCTGTGAGGGTGTTTTGGGCCACAAAGTGAAGGCACTTTGGACCCACACGAATAACTGTTGGGATAGCAAACGGAGTCCAAGCGCGACGAGATTTGAGAGGCGGGTTACACACAACAAAACAACAACACACGACAAGTCTCGCGGCACACCGGTAACGTTACACGGCCAAACACCAAAGTAGGTCTACGGGACGCCACGGACACGTGAGGGAGCTCCGGAACGCGAAACGGACAACGGGAAGGAACGCGTGGAACCGGATGCAACCGACAACACAAATGCAATGCGATGCACATGTCTACATGATATGAATGAATGCCACACACGCACACAACAAAACGACGAAAACCCGAAAGACAAAGAACCCGAAATGGAATAGATGAAACCGGAGATATATTATATGCCTAAAAGGGAAAGTATTACATCCGGGGCATTACAGAAAACTAACGTACGGGACTACGTGGTGCCTTTGATTTATTTATTTATTGAGGGAACACGTGGTGTCTTTGATTTTTTTTTTTGAGTGCTGAAAACACTAAATTAGCTTGGAATGTTTTCAGGAATACAAATTAAGTCTGGCCTATCCATCAGCCACAAATGATGACGAAAACCCAAAGTGGTGGCCGCCTTTGCAAGTTTATGAGCTTCTACATTCATATTTCTATTCTCATACATAAAATCAACTGATCCCACCGTCTTAACCTTCTCTTTAATTTCATTAATAATTGTTGTCGACCTTCCAAGATAAGGCTGCTTCAGGTTCTTAACCGCTTCCTGATAATCAGTCGCAACGATCACATTATTGCACATCAGGTCCATCGCAAGTAAAAAGCCTCACTGCTTGCCTTCGCTTCAAGAATGTCGGGGGAAATCAAATGTGGTACTACTGTAACCGAAGCTCCAAGAAAGCGTCATGTTTCGTCTCTACAAACAGCAGCACAGGCTCCTCTATCTTCACGACGTCCAACAACCGCATCAACATGAATCTTAACAGCCCTAGCAGGTGGTGGAGTCCACCTTGTCGTTTGAACAGCTATGGTCCTCGCTGCACTGTTGCATGGAAATGCTGCCAGGTCATCTAAATATATTTTTATGAATGTGAAAGTTGTCAGTGGACCAAAGGATAACTAGCGTTTTGACAAAGCTATTCTCATCCATTGAAGCCTGCATTTCAGTAAGCCAAAGTTTGGCATCAGTCATTCTGCAAGCTATCAGATGTTCCACCACATCTTCATCAATTAGGGACCACACACACTTTGCCACCATGCATTCCATAAGAGCATGTTTCCAGGTGTCTTCGGCTACATTACAAACAGGGCACACACTACTCTGTAGCATATGGCGGTGATGTCTTAATGCATCCATTGGAATTGTGTTTCTAGCCAGGCGCCATGCGAAATTTTTTATCTTCCCCGGCGCATTAATCTTCCACAAGCTCTTCCAGCGATGTTTATTATCGTCAACCCTTGAGTTCTCAGCTCGCCCGGCCAGCCAATCTTCCCTTCTCTTCTTACTTTCCATCAGCATTCTATATGCAGATCGGACGCTAAACTGGCAGAGCGTTCATAATGCCACGCCCAAATATCCTCTCCATTAACTGATCCCAACGGGATGTTCATAATAGCCTGAATGGCCGGTTCCTGCAAATGATCTTGCAATGTGTCCTGGTTCCACGATCTCTCAGCAGAGATAATTAGATCACTCACTAACACAGGTGGGTTTTGTGATATCGGGTGAAGCGCACGCAGCATATGGTCACGTGGTATCCAATTTTGGTTCCAGATGTTAGTATCTTGACAATTGCCAATTCTCCTAACTATGCCTTGCTTCAAAACCTCTGTACCTGCGCATAATGCTCGCCATACCAAGGAAGGATGGGAACCCAGCTCGGCCTCTAGGAACTCGCAATCCGGGAAGTACACAACCTTTAGCAACTTGGCACTCAACGAATCTGACTCCTGCAACAGTCGCCATGACTGCTTCGCAAGCATCGCCGGATTAAAAATTTGTGTGTCTCAGAAGCCAAGCCCCCCATATACTTTGGCATAGTAATTGTTTCCCATGACACCCAGGCCACCTTTCTTTCACCATTCTTACTTCCCCAAAAAAATCCTCAATACTTGATCAATATATTGACAAAGGCCTCGAGGTAGAAGAAAGCATGACATTGAAAAAGTGGGCATCGCCTGTGCTACTGATTTTATTAAGACTTTCTTACCCGCCGCTGCCATGCATTTCTCTATCCATCCTTGAACTTTTGACCAAATTCTGTCTTTTATATATTTGAATGCCCCATTTTTGGACTTGCCAACATCTGAAGGTAAACCAAGGTACCTTTCAGCCAAAGACTCATTTGGCACATCCAGAACTTGCTTTATCACCTCCCTCGTATTGTTAGGGCAACCTTTCCCGAAGAAGATGCTAGATTTTGCTAAATTGACCCTCTGCCCCGAGGCTGAGCAGTACTGTTTGATGGTTTCCTTCACTTTATTTGCACCTTCATAATTTGCTTTAAAGAATAACAAGCAATCATCTGCAAACAAAAGATGACTAACCGGTGGGGCAGTGGGGGCAACCACCACACCCTTCACATTCGCATCCTCACCCTTCGCCTTTAACAGACATGATAGCCCTTCAGCAACCAAAAGAAATAAATAGGGAGATATTGGGTCTCCTTGACGAAACCCCCTAGTTGGCTGAAACTCTTCCATCTTTGCTCCATTCACCAAAACTGCAAAGGACACAATTGAAACACATTGCCTAATTTTCTTGACCCAGCATTGATCAAAACCAAGTTTGAGCATGACCGCCTCAAGGAAACTCCATTCAACTCTATCATACGCCTTCATCATATCAAGTTTTAGAGCACAATGGGCATTACTCTTACTCCTCGACCTCTTCATGAAGTGTAGACACTCATACGTTGCTATGATGTTGTCCGTGATCAACCTTCCAGGTACGAAAGCAGATTGCTCTTGTGAAATAATCTCCGGTAAAACTCGTTTCAACCGATTAGCATGCACCTTCGATATAATCTTATAGATTACATTGCACAAACTAATAGGCCGATATTGTGTAAGAGAGGTTGGTTCAATACCTTAGGAATCAAAACTATGAATGCCCTGTTTATAACCTCCGGAGACTCTCCCCCATTGAGAACACGCAAAACCACCCTGGAAACTTCATCACCACAAAGACCCTAGTTCCTTTGGAAAAAAGTGTGCCGGGAAGCCATCGGGGCCGGGGGCCTTTGTAGGAAACATCTGGAACAAAGCTTCTTTGACTTCTTTCTTAGTGTAAACTGCATTTAGCATGGTATTCATCGATGTATCCACTTTTTTTGGTATATGAGACAATACCTCCTCCATCCCTACCGTCGGTTCAGACTTGTACAGATTTTTATAAAAATCAGTAGCCATAGATCCTATCTCCTCTTCATCAGTGCACAAAGTCCCATCTTCCTTTTGCAACTCTGAAATATGGTTCCTTCTTCTTCTGTTGGAAGCGTTGAGGTGAAAAAACTTTGTGTTGCCATCTCCCTCTGCTAGCCACTGAATACGAGATCTTTGCCGCCACATGATTTCTTCTCTCAGGTTCAATTCCACTATTCGCTCTTCTATACTTCTCTCTTCATCTGTTGGCCCAACACGTCTGATCACGGATCGCAGCATTAGCAGCTGTGCCTTGAGCCGTCGGAGTTCATTTCTAACATGGCCAAACTCCCCCCCCCCAGTCCACGAGGGACTTTGAGATCCTCTCCAGTTTCTCCCGCATCTCTTGTACATTGCCACACAAAACATCCACCGACCAAATCTGTTCAAGCATTGGGAAAAACTGCGCGTGTTGCTCCCACATTTTTTCATACCTGAAAAACTTCCCAGTGCCTATTCTCATGTTCCCCTCTACAGCTTCATTCATCATTACTGTCGGAGAGTGGTCCGATTTTTGCAGCAACTAGGTGCCTCACCGTGGCCAAGGGAAACCTGGCGCTCCACTCCGCCGTAGCTAAAGCTCTGTCAAGCCGAACCCTACAAAAATCGCCTCCAGCAACTCTCTTTTCAAAAATCCAGTCGAGACCAATATATCCCAAATCCATAAGGCCACATATATCCACGGCTTCTCCGAATCCCGCCATCTGGGTAACATCCCTCTCATTAGGTCCCATCTGTTCTTTTCTCCGCAACACTTCGTTGAAGTCCCCAATGCACAACCAAGGTAACGTTGATTCACCTCGCAACCTGGTCATGGTATCCCAGGTGTTTTGCCTCAATCTCCTGTTTGCCTCCCCATAAAAACATGTCAGTCTCCAATCTTCCTTCCCAACTTCTGCCACCCAAGCATCAATATGATATCGTGAGAAATTCTTCACTCTCAGATTGACTCCGTGCCTCCAGAATAGCCCTATCCCCCCACTCCTTCCGCTGCTCCCCACCGCAAAACCTCTTTCAAAACCCAAAGTTGCGGTAAGGCCTTCCACCCTTTGTTTTGCTAGTTGTGTCTCCACAATGCAAACCACCGACTGCGCACACTCCCTGATGAGCTCCCGGAGCTCATGAACCGTCGCGGGATCGCCAATCCCACGACAGTTCCAACACAAAGTTCTCATTGGGATTGGCGGCCCTCCACATGGGAGGCCGCCACATTCATAAGCTCATCAATATCACCTTCATCTCCTCATCCCTGACGCCTTCTCTTCACTATTGGGACCTTGCCCGGAGTTGTGATCACATTTGGGCCCGTGGTTACCGGATGCGTGCCTTCAATCTGTAACACCTTGCCCGAGACAGTACCCGACGGAATAACTGGTTGCCCTTGGGCAAAAACGGTGCCATCGCTGTTTACCAACCTTTTCCTGGCTCCGCTAGAGGCAATCACCCCTCCTGACCGAACATCTTGTACCGTGAATTGTCCCTCATTCATATAATTTGTATCACGGTCAACGTCTCTGTCTCCATTAGTTCCGCCAGGACCTCTACCCCAGCCTCCACGACCTCCTGTATTCCGACCTCCTCTATCACCACCACCTCTTCCTCCTCCTCTCCCGTGGCTTTGCCCCATCCCCGGCCCTTCAAACTTCCACATCAGCCACTCACCCCATTCACAGGTACGTGGTGTCTTTGATGCATACGGGGGTCTGGCTGCTAGTGCTAGAGGCCCAAATAATAGACTTACAGAAAAGAAGGTTGGAGGCCCAATAGCACGATCGGAAGACTGGGTACAGTCGTACAGATCGCTCAATTCCAGCCATTGCACACGAACAGGCAGCGAACTGCCGTCTAGGTCTGGCGAGCGGCGGTCGTGCCTGCTCCAGCGCAGTTACCTCCGATCTATTCCTATTGTTGATCGTCCTGCTGCGTGAAGACGCAACAGCCGTGGACCGTGGTTCCGTTCGTCGCTTCCATCAAGATGGAGGAACATGTAGGCCCTACGGACCGTGTTTTAATCTCCAGTGCAAGGTTCTATTTTCGGTTCATTTTCCTTGTATATGAATGATCTATTCATATACTGATTGTTATTACTCCTAGAAACTAATAACTAGACTCTATTTAATCAATGATCACTTACAATTTGGTAGGTATTGTTTCTGCATCTTCACGATGTCTACTAGAATTAAGAAGCATGAATCTGGTACTGCAAAGCTTAAGAAGAAACAAAGACTCAAAGTTGAGGCTCAATCTCTAACAGTTTCCCTTGATGTTAATGTTGCAAGACCCCCAACATAATTCTGAAAATTAAACTACAGATGTTAATGTTGATGATGGTCGTGTTGATAATGCAACAGAGGTTAAGGCTCATGATGCAGAAATTGATTAAGGTAATATTGCCAGTGAAGGTCCTTTTTGCAACAAAGATATGATTGAAGATTTTATTTCAAAAAATACTAGATGGATGCTCCTTTTTGGTAGAACATGAGATCCGTTAATTGCTTTGCAATCCCTTTCAACTTTTTAGCATTATTGTTGATATATGCTTAAACAAGGTAAAAAAACAGACTTGCAATTATATAATAAAATGAAAGTATGCTTTACACGTAATAATTCTTCTGGTATGTGAATTGTTTAAAATTTTGGGTCACATTTTGGTTTTCGCCCGGGGCCTCGAATTTCTGGAGACGGCCCTCGGACTAAGCATATTGGGCTTGGATATTCATTTTGCTCATGAACTGGTTGCTCTTGGGAAGATTTGAGTCCGTCATGTTCCCACGACGCAACAATTCGTCGACATCATGACCAAAGGCTTACCGACGTTCATGTTTGAGGAGTTCCGGTCCTGTCTTTGCATCGCCAGACACGACGCTTCGACTGGCGGATGGGGGGAGGGTTGACAGATGATTGTATTTGTTCCATGTATGTATACATGTACATGTATCAGGTGTAGTTGACCCGCTTGTCTCAAAAGTCTGTATTATGTAATTAGGATACTAGTTGTTGACGAATCTAACCCTATACGTGTTATATATTGGTATCTATGAGATGAATACAATTATCATGCATCAAATATTTATTCTACATGCCACATTCAATATGACCGCAACAGCGGTTGAGAGGCCGACACACGGGTCCAAGACAGACACCGAGCATACCTCATCTCGTGTCAAAGAAAAAAAAACTACAACACGGAAAGGAAACCAAACAAACGCGCGGACCAAATGCCGTTGCCGTGACACAAAACCACGCTTGCCACCATGCACCACTGATGCACGCAACCAAAGGTGTCTGACACCATCCCAAGAAAAATATATCTCACGATCCAGCGTGTCATCTCGGCTGCCCACGTGTCATCTCCTATATCGACTCAGCCCCAGCCACTGGCCACACGTAGGCCCACACGTGGAACCCACCCAAGAGCAGCACGTCCAATCCATATCCAAACAAAAAAAAAACACTAGTAGCAGTACTACTGGAAAGCGTAAAGGAGAAGCCGAGTTTCCTTCGGCACCAAGTCTCGGGAAGTTTCCCCGCACCACGGCACCGCTGACGTCACGCGCCCGCAGCCTCACCCCGCACGCACCGCGCCCACGCGGACCGCGTCGCTTACATCCGGGCCCCACGCACCAACCCCCGCACGCGAGCGACCTAGATAATTCCGTGAGCCCGGAGCACGGAGCACCCCAACCCGGGCTATAAATAGGCGCCCCGGCGTGAGCCCCTGGGGTTTCCGACTTTTCTTCCTCTCCTTCTCTCCCAACCTCTCGATCCAAGTCGACGCCGCGAAGAAAACAGGCGACAAGATTGCGAACGCTAGATATCTGGACCCGATCCGGGTCGGGTCGGCCATGACGGTAGATCGGAAGGACGCCGAGGCGGCCGCGGCGGCGCCCTTCGAGATCCCGGCGCTCCAGCCTGGAAGGTGAGATCTTCTGTCCGGTGCCTGTCTCTTGTTAGGGTTTGCTCTGGGGGTTTCGAAATCGGTGGGGGGTACGGTCCCGGGAGTGTTTAATTTTCTGGTGGCTGGTCGATTTAGGTGCCTGGAGTTGGGAATTGTGGGGTTCGCTGGTCGACTCGGCCGGCAGGTCTTGGTGCCTGTGTTTTAGGAATTTGGGGATTAGGGTTTCAGATTAGGGTTGTATTGGCAATTGGGAGTTACTTTCTCGGTACAATTTGGCGATTTGCCCCCCGATTTGGGCGAATTGGTGCCATCTATGTCCTTTGGATTGGATGCTGCCGCCACTGATGTGTGAAATCAGAATAAATCATGGGAACTGTTGGTGCTTTGGTAGTAGAAGTACTTAGGTTGACACTAGCTCTTACCTTTTTATACTTTAGATACAACTGTGTGTTAATTAATTTATATTCAGTCAAGATTTGTTAGAATACATGTAAGTGTGGTTTTACATAACTACTATACCAGACGAGGCGTCGTTTCTCTTCTCTAGAAGAGAAGTTGTTAACTTTAGTCAGTATCATCTCCACAGAAATGGTTGTACCGGTGTTCTGCTCATAGCACCAGGTTTTTTTCCTGGATTAGGAGTGATGTTTATGGTGCCTAGCATAAAATTTGTTAAATTCATCCAGTACCATCACCACAGAACGTTTGTACAAACATGGGACCATTTGTATGTCTCCATAGGATTTAAGTTGGTAACTTCAGTCAATACCATCAGTTTGTATTGGTATCCTGCCCTCGGGGTCTGTTTGTTTCCTGGATTAGGAGCGATGGTCATGTTGCCCAGCATAGAAGTTGGTGACTTCAGTCAGTACTAAGTTGGCTGGGCCTATCTAACTTGTTTCCTTGTTGCACCCTGTTGTCAAATTGTTGTCTTGTTTGTCTGTTTTGTTGTTTTATCCACTCCAGTCTCTGATATGTCTTGTTTGTCAGTTTTTTAGTTTATCCAGTCTCTGATATGTCTTGTTTGTCAGTTTTGTTAGTTAATCCAGTCTCTGATATGTGTTGTCCTGTTGTCTTTTCTTTTCGGTAACTAGAACTTGTGGAGCAGAGGAAAGTACCCGGAGTCATGTTCTCGTCAGACCAATAGGTATGCTGCTTTGATCACTCCTGTAAACAAAAGCATGAACTATGACTGAGATGGGTACCTCGCGTTTGACTCTGGAGAAGTCAGCACGAATAACTGTTTGTGTTTCAGCAGGAAGCAGTAATCTTCCCTGTAATGAATATGCACTCTTGGCGCGGCAAAACCCCAAGGGAGATGTGCCGCCAGTGGCATCTATTCTGCGGTGTGTTTAACCGTTCTATGTCTGGCTGCTCTATCTATTATAGAGCATGTGAGCTATGACTAAGAGTTCCAGTCAACCTTTTGACCGTTTTGCCTTATCTTTCTAAATAGTTGGTTTCATAGTGGCTGCTATTGGACCATTTTCTTGCTGTTGGTTGATGCTATCACTCTCTGTGGATGTGATCTCAATTAAACTGACTATGTGTTGCTGAACTGTTACGTACTAAGAGTTCCAACCAGCCTTTGGACCGTTTTGCCTTATCATTCTAATAGTTGGTTTCTTAGTGGCTGCTATTGAACCATTGTCTTGCTGTTGGTTGATGGCACCACTCTCTGTGGATGTGATCTCACCTGAACTTACTCTAGGTGTGGTTAAACAGTTTTGTAGTTGCTAATTTTTGCCATGTCCTTTCTGATTTATCAGTCTTCAAGTCTCAGGGTCTAGAAGTCGGGTCTTATCTTGTTTTTTTTGTCATGTTACTTGACTCATTTAGGGTTAGGAGCCGATTAGTATGATTTGACATGGTATCGTTTTCTGTGGAGATGGTATGTCTGCAAGGAAGTTTATATGTCCTGTTGTTGTACATCTGTTTCTGTGAGGATGGTCTGTTTGTGTCCATTTCCTAACAGTTTCATCGTTGAACAAATTGTTTCTGTGGAGATGGTCTGTTTAGGTGCTTCAATTGTTTTGCGCTCTTTCTTGTTTGTACCCTGTGCTTATATTGGGTGAAAAAAATCTGAAGAATATGAGGTACTAACTGCTGCTCTGCTCTTTGTTCTACAGGAAAAAACGACCGCGGAGATCACGTGATGGGCCCACTTCAGTCTCTGAAACGATCAAGCGATGGAAAGAAGTGAACCAACAACTGGAGCATGATCCACAGGGTGCAAAGAGGGCGAGGAAGCCACCTGCAAAGGGTTCAAAGAAGGGCTGTATGCAGGGGAAAGGAGGACCTGAGAATACACAATGTGGATTCCGTGGTGTAAGGCAACGGACTTGGGGGAAGTGGGTTGCTGAAATTCGGGAGCCAAATCGGGTGAGCAGACTCTGGTTGGGAACGTTTCCCACTGCTGAGGCTGCTGCCCGTGCTTATGACGAGGCAGCCAGAGCAATGTATGGTGAACTGGCTCGTACCAACTTCCCTGTGCATCCTGCACAAGCTCCAGCTGTGGCTATACAAGCGGCAATTGAAGGTGTTGTACGTGGTGCTTCAGCATCATGCGAGTCTACTACAACATCCACTAACCACTCAGATGTTGCTTCTTCCTTGCCGCGACAAGTTCAAGCTCCTGAGATTTACTCCCAGCCAGATGTGCTCGAGTCCACCGAATCAGTTGTGCAGGAGTCTGTCGAGCATTACAGCCAATACGACACTGTTCCTGATGCTGGCTCAAGCATTGCAAGGAGCACATCCGAAGAGGATGTGTTTGAGCCATTGGAGCCTATTTCCAGTTTGCCGGATGGGGAAGCGGACGGTTTTGATATAGAAGAATTATTAAGATTGATGGAAGCCGACCCAATTGAAGTTGAGCCGGTCACTGGCGGGTCCTGGATTGGTGGAGGCAACACTTGCGTGGAGATGGGCCAGCAGGAACCTCTCTACCTGGATGGCTTGGACCAAGGCATGCTGGAGGGCATGCTGCAGTCTGATTATCCTTACCCAATGTGGATATCAGAGGATCGGGCCATGCACAACCCTGCCTTCCATGATGCTGAGATGAGCGAGTTCTTCGAAGGGTTGTGATCCCCTCCTTGCGGCGGCCAACCATGATGTCTATGGTGTTTGGTCGGCTTTGCCCTTCGGTGTCCGCTGCTGCGCTCCAATGAAGATGAAAGGGTGGACCAGATTGGATTCCTCTGCAGAACTAATAAGCTCCTAAGCTAGTTTTTTGTGCTTCGTTTGTAGTTCTGTTAGGCACTGGAACTCTTATCTGTTTCGATGTTTCTTGTGATAAGAAACCTTGATTGTGTGCATCACGATCTTTGGAAGTGGAAAAAGAAAATGTGAAAATGCATTTCCCTGGTTCTTACTTTTTATCCTTTTCATTGTCTATATATAATACCGTCTGATTGCACTTACTGCACCACTGTCTTCTTCCTTCCCGTCGCTGGAAGGCCGCAAAGTTTTCTATTTATGCATATCGATGAAGTCCAACAGATCAATATATCGCCAATTTAAAAGAAGTTACAGTATCTAATAATTCGGGAACATTGGAGTATAAATAAAATAAAATTCACATAGGTTTCCAGAAGTTGCGTCACCTCCTTTCCTCTTTCACGCTCATGGTACTGCAGAAAAACGAACTGTGTAACTTGTCATCGAGAAGCTCCATCTTGGTGGGCTAATAGGACCGACATGAACACACTCAATAGGAAGGCAATGGCTTCTCTCAACATGTTGATCTCTCGAACCGTTTGGAACGGAAGGTCTTCCGCCGCAAATGCGCCGCAGGAGCCACAAATCTAGGGACAATTATATTTGCGAGAGTAACCATTCACATTTTGTTTGAGGATTCTCTCCTTAATTAATATCCTTAATACTTCCTCCGTCCCAAAATAAAGATGAGGCAAATCTTATGCCTCTATTTCATCAAAAAGGAAAAAGAAAAAAGATGTGAACCTGGAGACGTAACGGAGACAGAGCAATCGATGGGTACATTCCAGACAATGGCAAAGCGATGCGACAGATAACAGAAAAACAAATTGAATTTAGGTTCATCTTTCTTCTATTCAGAACGCATCCTAAATTACATTGTACATACATGTACCCCAACAAAACACAGGCTAATATGTTGCGTCATTCGATGGTCTTCGCGCATATCCTCTAGTCTCCTCCGCCACCGTCTCCCAACCGTCGACGATCTTCTCTGCATATGAAGCCTGTGTACATGCCAAGCAGATGTTTTCTGTCAACGGCAGGTAACAAAATGAACGCTACGCGGGGTAACCACTGGACAAAATACGCACAGACGCAGCCAGAGTTGGCTGGAAACAACCAGATGGGAACAAATGACTGCAAAATAGGGATGTTTCTGGACAAACAATTTATGTGCAACTTGATGTGATAGTCAGTTGCACAAAACCTCATTTAGATAGCATAGCATGCACGTTCGAATGTTAGTAAGCTGTTGGCAGTGAATCCTGAATTCAACATCTAACTGCTGAGGGTCATATGTTCGCTGCTCTGGAATGGCGGAGCACCTGGGTCAGCATGTGAGTGGTAGTGTTGGACAAGGATATGTATCTGTCGTCTCCTCGCCATGGATAAGAAACAACCATCTGTGCAATGTGCAAAGTTATCTTTTTTGGAGAAGGACTGGTGCGACCATGCTGGGATCTTTGGTGGGTGTGGACAACCCACGGTAGTGGCAAACATGCAGGCAGCAGCGGCATACAGAAAATGAGGCAAAGACCCAAGGGGTTTAGCATACGGCAAATGAGGTGGCACATGGTTTAGTTAAATTTGACTGTAATAGTTCCAGTGTGTTTTCATGGTATAATGATTCTGTGAGACTACTCTGGTGAATGAATAAAGGCCAAGGCTTCTCGCAAAATTAGTTCCATGTAATAATCAATTATCTAATCACTGAGGGCAATACAGACCAATGTCATGTAATAGACTCCTAAAAAAGTTTTGTAACTACGATCTTTGGCACAAAGGAAGTGTTTGGACATCTGAAATAGTACCTGGCTTGTAACATATCCTTTCAGCATCTCCAGGAAATCTTCTCTCCTTTCTCTGTCTAATCTGCTGAGTTCAATTTTGTTATTTTCCTGCATAAAGAGTAACCACGACGTAAGATATCTGCCACAAATTTGAAATATCCATACATTGGTCACTGCACCAAAGCAAGTGCTCCTCTAGAAGAGAAAGTGCAGAACAATAAGGAAAGACACTGGTACAACAAGCTTATTGACGCAATTTTGAGTGAAGCAGAGCTACTGCGGCACTATTTAATATTTTCCACCTACAAGCCAACAAGTAGTAGCGTCTGCTTGGAACAAGATAATTTTCCACACTTCTGTGTGTATTCCAGTGAATTTCCTGGTCCCAAATGGATCTTTGAGGGTACTGTTGCAATAGTTGAGGATTAGGATTCATGCAAACAGGTACTACCTCCTTTCCGGTTTATTAAGCAGTGCGTGTCCCTAGATTGATAATTTGACCAACATAAGATAAGTCGTATATTCCAAAAATTATACCATCAGAAAGTATACGTTTTGAAGTTTCTAATGATATATTTTTTGTCATATGTAACTTGTGTCACGTTGGTCTACTTGTCCACCTAGAGGCACGCACTGTCCTAATAAACCGGAAAGGAGGTAGTTAATAAGATTATTCATGGTGTGCTCACAAATATTAGAAATATCAAATATTGTGGAGTAACTCCCACAGGCACCAAACATGAGCTCAATTTTGGCACGCCAGGTTAGAGTTAACGAGGGCAGGCCTGGCGCAGTGGTGAAGTCCTCCCCACTTGTGCCAAGAGGTCCTGGGTTCAAACCAGCCTCTCTGCATTGCACTTCGCAGGCATAAGACTAGGTTCCTATAATCCCTCCCCAGACCCCAACTTGTGTGGGAACTTCTATGCACTGGGTCTGTCCTTTTTTTAGGTTAGAATTAATGTGTTAACTGAACTATAAAAAAGCACAGAAAACACCATAAAATGGTTTTACAGCAGAGTAGTTTCCTACCAATATAAAAGATCGCTGGAGTGCAATGCTGACAACAAAAGTAAACTAGCAACTAGAAACTTCAACACAAACTAGTAGAATGTATCTATTTCAAAGCTGAGCTAACCATTGCAGGAAAATAATTCCTTATGAAGCAGAGAAACTAATGATGTCTCATATCATCACACTTTTATGAGCTAAAGGTGATGGTGCTTGCACATCCATTGGACCTGACATGCTCATTGCTAGTTATGAAAGCAGTCAATCAGTTTTTCGTTAAGCAAAGTACATGTCAGTTACCTTGATTCTCTCATATTCCCTTAACGCGCAGCACTTAGCATCTTCAGTAGCTCTTATTGTTTCTCTCAGCTCGTGAACTTTCCTTAGCCTAGTTCTATCACCTCCAAATACTTTCGATGATGCAGCTTCGAGTTTCTCAATCCTTGATTGTAATGATGCAAGGTCTGACATAAGCGTTTGAACAGTCAATAATGCACTAGCCCGATCAGAAAATGCAGTATGGACAGACAGCATTATCCCCAAATGTTCATGCAAAGTATCCTGCAAAAAAGAAACGAGACATGTAATATGATTACTCGATAGCCAGGAGAGACCATAAAAACACAATTTGAGGATATGAAACAGTACCAGATATTTAACAGTTTGTGTATTCAGATCTCGACATGTCCTGCTAGCTTTGACAGCTGCCGTGGCTACACGTTTGGTGTCAACAGCTCTTATCCTCTGAGATTCATACATTGCCTCCTCAGTCTCAAACTTTGTAAGTTTGACGAATGCCAATCCAAGAGCACCCATTGTGTCACCCATATCTTGCTGAGCCTTGACAAGTGCTTCCGCCTATGGAGAAGAAACAAACAAAATCAACTCATAAACAACTGTTAAAACTACCTTCAAACAATCAAACATACCATGTGCATACTACCAAAGTGCCAATACTTGCTCAAGACTCAAGAGCTCCCAACAAAACATTTCACGCACTTTTAGCATGACTTAACTTCTTATTTTTATGTTCAACCCCCACCAATTATTTGCCTCATGCTATCAGGTACACCACAATCTTATAACTACCGGAAGTGGGGTTCTGGGCTCGACTGACATGGTCATTCCCCTCCAGTGTCCAAACATTAGTGCATATCTTGACACATAGCAACCAGAAACCAAAAGAATCTTGGAAATCCACACAATAAACGATAAATGGCCATTACAGAAAGAAGGAAAAGAATTGAATAGGTCACTTCCGAACCATATTAGTACAAGTTGACTGCAGTGAAGTGACTCTAAACCAGGATTTCACTACCTCGCCCTTGGCACTTCTCTATTTTATACGTAAAGTGTCGGATCCAGCATTTGAACTAACACCAGCATCACAGCTTTCATATGAAACCCTATCAATCTCATCCGCCATACAATTATTGTGCTACAGCGCTACATGCATTGGCAGTGTATATGGGTTATGATTTAATTAGTACTCCCTCCGTAAACTAATATAAGAGCGTTTAGATCACTATTTTAGTGATCTAAACACTCTTATATTAGTTTACAGAGGGAGTAAGAAGGTAGTATTTGAAGCAGCATATTATAACAAGGATAAAAGTAGGCCCACAATGTTACCCGAAAAATGGATCCCAACCATAATGGTCGGTTGAGTGGTGTATATAGCTTACACTCGCTAATTCTAGAAAAACACAGTGCTGTGCTCTCATTTTCACCGACCGGTCGCAAAGGAAAGAAAGCGAACATTTGTCTACTCGACTAAACCAGCTTTGTGATATGCAACTAATTACACATTAAATGAAGTCATAAATGCGCAAAAGCATTGAACTTTTTTTTTATAGAATTGGACATTTTGCATGGAACGAACAATATGCAAGCTGACACGCCACTCTTATGCACACTCATGTCTGGCCGGCAAGAACTATAAAATAAATAGAAATATAAGAGCGTTTAGATCACTAAACTAGTGATATAAACGCTCTTACATTTCTTTACAGAGGGAGTAATTCATAGATGGCAGACATCTGTGGCTAATTGATTACCCGGGCATAAGGCACAAATGAGACTAAAACTTGCAGGCTGTCACTTCTGTGTACTCAAGCATGGAGGCCAAGAGGAGAGGGACCTTATTTTCACACACAAAAGTTGCAATTTATTACCACCAATAGCTATCCGAATGTGTAATAATTATTGCCCTGCTGTGGTGTGACCAATTTGCCCAAATATCTCCTGATCCCAGTGACAAGCTGATTGAGAAACCCAAGAATTGAGAAACAACCTAAGGATAAAACCTTATTGTAGAGGTCGTTCCACTAGATGACCTGAGCATTACACCTCACCTAGATACACTGGATACACACCATTCAGTTGCTCCAAGTGGTACATGGCATTCTGGTTCTTGACGAAGTGACCAAGCACGACACTGCTTAAGATGTACTCCCTCTATCCCATAATGTAAGACG
Organism: Secale cereale; assembly: GCA_902687465.1. Classification (NCBI taxonomy): domain Eukaryota; kingdom Viridiplantae; phylum Streptophyta; class Magnoliopsida; order Poales; family Poaceae; genus Secale; species Secale cereale. The sequence continues at coordinate 464,702,487 of LR738709.1, read as the reverse complement.
TTTTTTGACACTAGGGAGTATTGATTACAGTGTTTGAAGAGGAAAAACATTTACAGGAACAATGTTACAGTGGGGCGGAAGGTTGTAACTTTTGTCTTCAAAACGTACAATGACAAACACAAGTAGAAGCAGCGTATATAACAACTTATAATGTGTTGATAGTGCATGATCGAGAACATGAAGTTCAGCGGCGTGCTTTAGTATATTATAAGAAAGAATGGCCCGAAAATTACCTGCTGCGATGCGTTACTGAGCTGCTGCTCCCAATCCTGCATCTTCTGCTTCTTCTCCAGGAACTCCTTGTCCTCCTCCACCAGTGGTGGCCTCAAGCCACCCCAGTCTGTGACCATCGACTGCTTCAGCTCCTTAAATATCCGCAGCAGGTCCCTCCCGCCCTTGGCCGGCTGAACCACGTCCTGCGGCGGGGCCACCGCCTCCTCCCCAAGCAGCTGCCTTGGCAGCCGCGCTGCGCCATCGAGCATCCGCGAGGCAACGTCAGTGCTGCTCGGCAGCGGCATCTTGCCCTCGGCCTGCAGGAACACGCGCAGCTCGTCGCTGGTCCCGATCGCGGGGTGCTCGGCGAGCCGCCACAGGTACCTCTCGAGAGCCGCGCGGCGCTGGGCCACGAACTCGTCGCGCTGCATGACCTGGCTCTCGACGGTGTTCTTGTCTGGGCGCGGGGGCACGAAGTGGCCGCGGAAGGACTCCGCGAGGCGGTCGGCGAGGGTGACGAAGTCGCGGAAGCGGCGGCGGACGGAGTGGCGGCGGTGGTCGCCGCGACGGGCGCTGGTGACGAGGTAGGAGATGTAGGTGGGGGCGGATCCGGGGACGAGGGAGGTGGCGGCGGCCTCGGCCTCGGTCTCCGGGTCGGAGACGGCGATGTAGGAGTACTCGGTCGTCGCGGCGCGCGCGGATCTCGGGGAGGAGGAGGAGGAGGCCGAGGCGGAGCGCGGGGAGGAGGCGGCGACGTCGGCGTAGGAGGGCGGGTCCACGAAGGAGGAGGAGGCGCGGGAGAGGGGGAAGGCGGCGGGGGTGGGAGGGGAGGGCGGCGAGGAGGAGGAGAGGAGGGGGTCGAAGGTGGAGGCTACGGAGGCGTAGTCGGAGGCGGCGGCGAGGGGCAGCGTCTCCATGTCGCCGTCGGCGGCGGCGCCGGCGGGCGGCGACGAAGACATCATGGCAAGGGCTACGGCGAGGCGAGGCGAGCGTGCGGGCGCCGGAGAGTGGAGGGTGTGGTGATGGGTACGGCGTAGACGAAGACGAAGGTTCCGGCGGTTTGTTGCGGTGGGGTTACCGCGTGGTGGGGTTGGGATACGGGACACGCTCACGTGGCCCGTCGTGGCGGGTGCCAACTACGAGCGGGGGTTGCCGTGCACGGAAGCAAAAGCAAAACAGAATCGCGTTAAATTTTAAAATATTGTACATATATAATTCCACTTCGTTTTAAGCTCATTTATCATAGTATATATGTTTTGGAGGGATGATATCTATCTGGATATTCCTATCGGACGGTTCCTAGGGGTTAAACTGAACAATTGGATATAGTTAGAGATGCATCATTCGCATCATTTCCCGACTTCTCGTCATGATTTGCATGTACCTGATACGAGACCAGATACTCTGAATAGAGGATTTGTGGAATCTGCTTTCTCCACATTCATCGCTACCTCACTCCATCAATATTTAAACACAATATTGAATACATGTTAGTTACCGAAATTGAAACATTTGTCATGTCATTATCATCATTCTATCATGTCTTGCTTTTTTCATGGAACCATGAGTGTTTTGAGTTATATAGTGCGCTATTATCGGCAATCTATCACGCTTCTGGCGTAGTAAAATCATATGTGCATGACAGTAAGGTTGTTAGAAAAAATAACACCGTGTGAATGTAAGGAAGTACACGATAGTACTAACTACTAAGTAAATTCTATGCAAGGAATGTGTGCGGTGTTATAAGAACGATGATAAGGTGTGAAGGGGGGTTGACATATAAGGCCGTTAGATAGGTGATAGCTATGTGAGTGGCATCTACCCTTGAGGCTAACCAACGATGAGATGGGTAACCCTGGCGTTTCTCCACCTCCGACATGGAGTGAAGTATGACCGAAACACCATTCATGATGCATTCATACAATACCATCGTGCTATGGTTATCTAGATATGGTGTGTCCGTCATTGACAGCCTTAGGTGATATACTACGTATCAACATCGAGCAAATTGGTGCAACACACTAGGGGAAAATCATCAAGATGAATTTAAGAACATTGTACAAGTAAATGGGTGAGAAGAAAGGGCAAACCAACATCTACATCCAATCATCGAGTCATAAACTCTCGAATCGAGGCTCCATATATACCATGGGGACACAATAAGTATATGAAGTATTATATCCCAGCCGCCTCATAAATAGTTATTTCTCATTTGTCATTCATTGTCTGGTCAAGGTTTCATCCTTCATGTGCACTTGCACGAATCTCAATCTTCAAACTGAATAACTATTGGCGTCGATTATTTTTTCAGTCATTTGAAGAACAACGAAAAAGTGTAATAGTCATTCCCGGTTGCATGGGACACCATAACAAAAGCATAAGAGGAAACACAACTTTAAAAAAAGCATTAAAGAGAATATGAGATCATGAGCGTGCTTAAAACAGTTAAAATAGGATGGTATACCATAACAAGATTTGATAGTGAATACATAGCACGATATAGAGACACACACCATCGCCGCATAGACACATTCACATGGACTAGAAAACCAAAGCATGATCTCTTGTGAGTTGGCCTAACCAAAGATCTTTTGAAGCTCAAACAATGTTACGCATGATCTTTTGAAGCTCATAATTTAGCGAAGCATGTACGTACACTCAGAGATAGCCGTCATGTTTGGTTAGGCCACCTGGAGACCTTCCTTCCGTCCCAATTAATATGGTGACGGCTTAATAAAGCTTTGTTGAATTGCCTCAAAAAAAATGTAGAAAGTGATCGACCGGATCGGACGGTTAGCGGTGGCAAAGCGCCATGGAGGCTCCTAGCTCGTTCCTTTATACTGTTTCTCAATTTATCGTTCTCCTCAGGCATTTGCCCTCAATAGCTTGATGATAACCGCTTCCTCGCTCTTCGAACAAGGCAAGATGCATCGTGGTGTCCCACAAGAATAAAATTGCGTAAGGCCATTTCATAATTTAAGCCTAGCCTTCATCATTGATCTGATCAACAAAACAGATGTACGCAAAAGAAAAATAATATACTACTCCATCCGATTTAAAATAGGTGTTGTGGTTTTAGTGGAAATGTTAGTTCAAATTTCAACTAAAATCACGATACTTATTTTGGATAAGAGGGAGTGCAATATTAGAAACTTTTTTTTTTGCGGGTAGAAACTTCTTCAAATACGAACACAAGGGTACTTTAAAGGCATATATATCATAAGCGTCTGCGCTACAACTTGGAGCTAGATGGTTAAAATTAAACCCAAATGACTAAGTGATTTGTAGTCCCTCCGTTCGGAATTACTTGTCTCGGAAATGAATGTATCTAGAACTAACATACGTCTAGATACATCCATTTCTGCGACGAGTAATTCCGAACGGAGAAAGTATTACTTATGTGTAAAGAGTGAGTATACACCACGGATGCACGCAAAATAAAAAGTACAATATACAACACGGGTGAATTCGAGAAACGCCGCTCACTTTCAGTCCCCATGGCTAGACGAAGGCCGAGCCAGTTCGATCCGGTAAAGCCTACCCGGCGGTGTGCACAAGCGCGCCGGAACCCAGCGACGTAACGGATGGTGCACCTGGTCCGTGGAAAACAGCGGCGATGCTTCGGATCGGACGGTCGTGACGGGTCCGGCGCATGCCCTGGTTCTTCACGGGAGCCTCGCGATTCGTGGGGCCCGGCAGATTCGTGCTGTGGTGGAGGATGCGCCGTGGCTCCTTGCGTGCTCCGCCAGCCCGAGGACGAGGAGGGCGATGCGCTCCGTCGCTGCACGGCGGGGTCCTCGCAGTGACGGGCCTGTTGAGTAAACTAGATGACCCGTTGCGCCGATGACGCAAAGAGCGAGTTCAAACCAAGCACTGATAGAGTGAGCATGAAAATACGTTGATACCGATTAGAGCATATTGCTGGTAGATAGTTGCTTGGTAATAATACAAAGTGTTCTAAGAAGCTTATGAATGAATACATTTTTTTGCAGGGCGAATAATATTTTTGTAGGGAAAATGGTAAAACTAAAATGCAGAGGAACAGAACTTGCACATGCGCAATGAGTGAGAAAAATTATGCAGATAAAGCTATATATGTTGCAAAAGCATTCTGGATAATAGCGTAGGTAGCAAACAACGGCTGGTCTTAGGTGATTTGCATAACATCCAAAAGGATTCAGATATAGAAGCCTTCTTAAGTGCTTATACTACTCCCTCCATTCTCAAATATTTGTCTTTCTAGAGATTTCAACAAGTGATTATATACGCAGTAAAATGAGTGAATCTACACTTTAGAATATGTCTACATACATTCGTATATTGTAGTCTATTTGAAATGTCTAGAAAAATAAACATTTGGGAACCGAGGGAGTGATATACTAAATTATATAACAAAGGGCTCTTGCAAACTACTTATATTGGATAGACAATCATGTGCAGTCCCTTGCCTGTGCACTTGAAGGCGAAAGCATACACTTGACCTTTCTTCATCTATAGATGCCCCGTTGCACCGATGGCGCAAAAGGGCGAGAGAAAGCCAAGCATTTAAACCATGCACGTAAGAGTATTTAGACACCGATTGGAACATAAAGAAATAGATACTTAGGTATAATGTTGATACATAGGGTCATTGCTTTAGCATGCAAACTACACGTGCAGAGATGTATCATATAGATAGCTCTGGTCATTTAGCTTACGGTGAGGAATAGTACACAGTGAAGAACTTAAAAAAATAAGTTCATCGTCTAAATGGCTCTTTATGATGGGTGTGTTTGGTGGGCTGCTATTGCCAAAAGCATAAATGCCTTCTATATCGACTTCCAGACCCAAATAAATACATGTATGTTTGATGTAGAATGCCTTCTAATTGTCCTGTTGTATCGTTGAGACGATATGTGACATATCTTATCTACGACACCCCACGAAAGCCTTTTGTCACGCTATATCCCGTGCGTGCTTGGATAGAAGATACAGACAAACAGGCGACACCCCACGGAAGCCTCCGCCTCACGCTATTCCTTCTTGCTGCGCTCGCAGGACCATGAGGACTGGCCGATGGCCAGCCCTGGTTTCAAACCAGTGGCCAGACGTTGCAGTCCAAGACCCCCTTCCATAAATGGTCGGGGGAGCACGGTGACGACGATGGATGCTGGCCGTCGCGGGTTACATGACGCACTACAACGAATCAGGAGGAGGGCGTACGGGATGAGGAGGGGGGTGGTGTGCGCCTCCCTCAAGAACTCCTCCCACGTTGCAGCGTCGGTGTCACATCTCTAGCACCGCGGCAGCAGCTACATGCGTAAAGGGAAGTTGCGGTGGCGCTTCTCCGGCACGACTACGGCAACGCGCATACAGCGCCATCTCATGAAATGCCCATAGTTTACAAGTGTAATCGGAAAACAAAAGTTAAAAAAAAAGTACTATCTCTAGTGATCTAAATGCTTTTATATCTTTTTACAAAGGGAACATGCAAAAACGACTAACCAATCGGGTGAATGAAATCTAGCCGGTTTCAATTTTTTTGTTTATATTTTTTGAGGGATTTTTTTGGTTTATATATATATTTTGGTTTATATGTTACGGGTGTAAATCGCTTGAAAAGGGGGATCCAAGAGCGGCCCAGTTTTTTTAGCTTCCCAAGTGAGCTGGCCCATTTTGTTTTGTTGGCCCTTTCTTTCAGCGGTGGGTGTGATGGGCGCTGGTTGTCAGTCAGTGTGAGAAATGGGTGGTCGATGTTTCTCCTTGTCAAGGCAGCGTGGCGGCTAGGAGGACGGTACCCAACACGTGTCGCTCCATTTCCTGAACAATGCTGTCTACAAAGGGGAAGGGGTATGTTGGAGAGGGATTTGGTTTGCGCCGGGCTAGGGTTTGCTGCGGCGGGGGCCGATGGGTGCGAGAGCGCGCGGCTTGTCCGTCCGAGCGGTCTCCGCCGCTGCTAGCTGTAGTTCACTGATCTGCCAGCAGCCGCATTGGAGGGAGTTATACTCTGTTTTCGGCCGCCGTCTACGCGTCTCTCCACTGCTTCTTCCGGCTGGGATGCTTCGGCTCTCCGCTTGGTCTTTTTCTGCTTTCTTAGTTGCGTCGCTTCTGGGGCAGCGCGGTACGTCGTTCGTTTTCTTGTATATAAGGATTTATCTTGCTTCCTAGTTAGTTGTGTGGTGATGTTGTGGCATTGATTGGGATGTTTCGATTTGGTCAGTAGGTTGTGGTGACTGGTGGTGTCTTTCAATTCCGTCGGTAGGTTTTGGTGGTGATACAGTTTTTGTTAGTCAGTTTTGTGAGTAGGATCTGGTTGTGAGTTGCAGGCCATTGTTGTTGGTCAGAGGAATGAGCGGTCTCCATCTGGCCCAAGTCCAACCTGGTGATTGGTGTGCGCCGTGCGCGGCGACGCGGCGTGGCGGCTTTGTACAGAGGGAAAGACGATTTGGGGACGGCTTAGAGAGGTCAGTGGAAGCAGTTTGCGGGCGTTGTGGATACGGCGCACCGTTTGCCACTGTTATTGGAGGAGGTTCGCTGCTGTGAGTGGTGATGCAGTCCAATGAGGAGCGCATCTCCGTTCATCACTTTCATTGAAGGAGCCCGGCCGCCGCTTGCTATCGCCATCTGCTGGTTGTGTGCGGTGCTGACCATGACTGGTTCATGTACCTGCCGATGGAGCAGACTCAGTGGTGTCGCTTTGAAGCATAGTTATGTCGGGGCAGCCAGCTTCGGCGACATGCTTTGGTTCAGGGCTGCGCTTCTTCAGCTTTGCTCGGTGGCTATCTTCCATGTCTCCTTCTAGTGGATCCAGTTTGTTCTTCTCCCTTTACTTTTTACATGTTGTCTCTGCTGTCTGTGCTTTTTGTGAATGTCCCTGTGCCTCGCGGTGCTGGGATGTAGAGTTTCTTGGTCTACTTGTTCTATGATTGACTGAATTTCTTTCTTCCAAATCATGTGTGTGGCCGTCTGGATTGCTTCTCGCTTAGAGATTCATGATGATAGCTGCACACTCTAGTTAGGTAGGGTCAGGGTGGCTTCCAACTTCACTGGGTTTGGCCGTTAGGTGTAGGATTTATGGACATCCTATATGATGCTATGGCACCCACGGAAAGGGCAGCCAAGAAAGGAAAACCAATTGGTGTGGTTGTTGAGAAGCATTGGGGAAAGTCTACATCTTGCTTCAAATATCTTATGACTTATTTCAATTGCTTGCCTGATAAAATTTACTGCCTGAAGATCCCGCTTTTGCAGTTTGCCTGGTTTAATGCTCTATCCATTTACTTTGCAGCTCATAACAATTTTGTTGAAACACTCATGAGCAGATGTTTAGGCAATCAATGTCGATCATTATATCAGAGAATTTAAAGTAAGTAATATCCTATAATTCTTAAATAAATTCTCATCTTATTTGTTTCAAGAACTTGAATGTTGCCACAAAATAAAGTATTAGCTGATCTCGATTTCTTATGTTGGCGCCTGCTGCATCAACTGACATTGTTGACATCATAAAAAAAGGATGTTTGAACTGAAAGCAACTTCAATAGTTGTTGCAGTTGAAGAGGAGCATGGGGGAATATGATGTGACATGTGAGTACTTTCTCTCTATGTAATTACATCGCTTGTAATTTCTACCAACATTCTCTCACTATTTTCTCATACAGTTCCACCAAATGGCACAAGTACCAAATTCAAACCAAGGGCTTTCTTTAATAGCTATAAATTTTAGATAACCGAGAAACAAATTCTACAGTATGATAAAAGCAATAAACATATTAAAGAACCAACTGATGGTTTTTTTTAAGTGGAGAGGACAACGAACACACTGTATGAAGCTTTACGTTGAATTTACATGATGGGCGCACAAAATCAACCAACCGGTCGTTATCTGCTACCATGCCCTTGCTCAGGCTGGAGCCTCATTGGAAGGGAACACCTACTGAACAAAATAACTGGTCGCTGACATTGACAATCTTCTCTGTCCTTCTCTGCCCTTCTCAAAGGTCGGGATCATTTCTGTTCGTTTGCTACCTGGTATTCTTTGTCTTCATTGATGGCGGGCACCTGAATCAACAAATACATAAACTAAGCATACATGCCTATTTATATTGCCTTGTGAATCTTACCATACTATTGAATTATGGTGGTGTAATGTCCAAACAACGAACAGGTTCACATTTATCAGTTTTATGAAATCAGTCCCCATCACCCATCCGTTGTTCATGGCCAACAACAAATATTTTGTCCTGACATGAGCATATATACAAAATTTTCTGAAAATATTAGTCCTATAATAATCAAAAGTACACACATGTAGAATGCACACAATGCCATCAATAGATGTTGAAAGCACAATATTTTAAACATAAGGCTCTAACCATGTAATATGAAAAGTATATGATCTGAGTCGCATCCTTCTAGCGATGCAAATTACCCAAACAAAATTGTATTTAAGGATTTACTGTTCAGTTCTATATTCTCACTTACTTAACTAATTAAGACTGATAACACAGTGTATTTTCTTCAATAGCTATTATCCCCTTCTCCTATTTGTAAAACTGTAATAATTACAAAACTACCCTGGCTAACACATCACAATTCTACACAATAGGTAAAAACATAAGATGTTCATATCAGGGAATAAACCCAAGGGAAAAGGTGGGTAAGCATTAGGGCCCAACAAAAGAAACAAATCGTATCACATATAATTAGAGCCAAGCCAAAGTAACAATAGAACCCTCAAAGATAAAATATTGAACAACAGTTTATCAACGATATCAAGAAAACGAAAACCAAAGCTGCATTTATGATCTCCAACTCACTACTGAAGAGACCAATAGTGATCAGCATCTAGCTAAATGGCAGCACAAAACGACTGATCTCATTGCTAAAGAAGCATAAATAGCAATCAATGTCTAGTGAAAAGCGAAAACAAAGGGAGATCCGCTAGCTACTGACGGATTGCTAGACTGTCAGACTGAAATAATAATAAATGGCCTCCATTTAATTTATAGATGAACTACTGATCATTGTAAGTTAGTTGGAGAATGCTAGACTGTTGGCATCAAAAGATATTCAAAAACCGGAAGGTAATGAATTGGGAGATGCTATTCTAAAGTTGTAGTCCATACAAAAATAATAATAAAATATCATATAATGGACTGGTATAAGAAACACAATGGCTGCATATCTCAAGATGTAACCTTAAGAACTTTTACTATCATTTTCTCTTGACATTTATCTAGATGATAACCAGCTTTTGCCACCATAAATGCAAAACATTTCTATCTCCACACATCCACCTAGTCAAAAGTCGACAACTGGGTCAATAATGCGGCCCGCTATGTCCAAGAATGTTGGGTAATAATTATATTCTGAGCCAATTTAGTTGACCTACCAATGCATAATGCTTCAGTGTTGATCTCTATATTTTCAACATTAGAGCCACTTGGTGAAGTCAAGGCCCAAGTTCTAATTTGATGCAAACAAAAGTTGATGCCTAACAAAAAATCGGTACACATGCTTTTGAACCTAAGGATTGGTGGGCAATTCTTGTCTGACAGTTATTGTTGACCCGTAAATGTGCAACACAAATAATGTTGGTAAGCATCAGATTCACCATGCCACGGCTAAACAGAGTAAGCACATAATATTCTAAGAATGGCCCATAAAGCGAACCGATGTAGTAGAGGAAGGTGGCAAACCTTAATCACAATACGATATCCGCTAGCTACTGACGGATTGAAAAACACCTGCAAGAAGAACATGGCAATACAATACACACGTCAAAAAGAGGCCAAGACATGGACTGGATCAAATGCATATCCTATTGGAAAAGAAAAATCAGTAGGAGGTTCAACATCATGGAAGTAGATGGATAGCGACCTCCTCAGATTTTAGTTGGCCACTACGGAAATAAATAGAAATCATAAAATCCCCATGATTGATAACACGAAATAATAACTTACCTTCAAATCTGAGAGAGAATGACACACACACACACACACACACACACAGGGAGACTTACACCATTCATGGCAGTAAAAATAAGTGCGGGGCGCAAAACTGATCATATGGGAAGAATACCCTTCAAATTATATCCCAAAAGCTAGTGCAACCAATATAACTGTCAGATATTAGAAAATGGTATACATATATCCAGAGCAAATGTTTCAACAAGGCATCATGACTCTTATCTGGTATGAAAAAGAAGTATCAATATTTGACAATGTAGCACTTGCCTTCCTCTGGTTATGAAAATCAATTCCATTCATAAGTAATCCAACAATACTATGAGTTGCTAAAGCATTAGCGCAAACCTCATCCTTCAATCTACCATCAGTCAAAAGGGTAGAGCATCAAATATAGCTAATCAGAACATGGTCATGTAACATTAATCAATAATCTCATAGAGAACAATACGAATTCAATCGTTTCAAATGACAAACTTATAATAGTTTCAAAAATCACTCATCAACTGGTGTACTCCAGAACATTGGAAATTCTTTCTCTACCTTCAATGCACTTCTTGTTTATCTTACCCTGCTGCTAGCACCCGCAACGACATGCTTTCTGATCTCTGTCATTGGTCGCCTCCCCCTCCCCATAGCTCCACCCCATCGCGGCGGAGCACCGCCTGTAGCTTTGCTCTCGTAGCTCCTTGAACCCATTGCTGGCCTATCCTCCACTGTGGCCTCAGCGCTCCTTCCTGCCACGTCCGACTTTGCTCCTCCTTCTCAACCACTGCCAACCTCCTGGCCCTCTCTTGTTGTCCACCCCGCTGTGGTGACCCCGCCGCCCCTGCCATTCCACCGAGACGCATGCGCTAGGACACCCTGCACAAGAGCAGTAGTTATTTGGGGAAACATGCCTGACTTTATAGCATTTCTCCTATATAACATTTGATTGAGGACCTATATAGAATATATTTTATATACATAAGGAAGATCATCGTAAATATAGGAAATACATGTCTGATACCAACTCTGTTTTGTTACAGGGACATCAATGAAACATAGAACACGCTCAGGTGGAGAGAAGAAAAGATTGTTTGGCAAGAGAAGATGGTTGGTAGCTTCTTCATTGGCTTCAAAAGGTTTGTTTGTCTGAGATCGGTGTGAAGGACCTTCTCATGTCCTCAGTTGCTTACTTGCATTTTGAATGACACCTTGAATTAGATTGCTATTTGTTTTTAAGGTGAAAGTAGTCATGGTAGCAAACAAGACCTCAATGGCGTGGTTGTTGGTGCGTGCTGTGGCAAACAATGATCTCCTTGCTGTTGTTTGTCCCTCACATATCCTGCGGTGGTACTCAGCTTGTGGTAGCCCCAGATTGTTTAGAAGAAGAAAAAATCAAGTATTGTCCTATAAGGGACCTTGACCAACGGTGGGGTATTCTACAGTTTTTAAAGGCACAAGATTAAAGTTGATGGACTATTAGTTGTCAAATTAGCTTGTTCAATTGCAAAATTTGTTTAGTACAGAGAGAGAACTGACCAAGCCGGTAGTCGAACCTGATTATTTGTGCATGGTGAAGGACCTGAGGACAGAGGGTCACATATATTTTCTATACCCATCAATCCTTAGCTATGATAGCAGTATAGAACCACAATTAAATTAGATTCCAGATATTAACAATACTCCTCTAGATTCTCTTAGGTGCATATTTATTTTTGAATGTGAAACCACGAACCTATGGCGTCGAGAGAGGCGTTTTGCCAGAGAAGGTGTACCAAAGGAGGAAGAGTCCAGGAAGGAGCAGGACTACGGCAGTAGCCCAACAGTGACCAACAAGTGGCAGTGCGCAGGGTCAACAGAGGTGACGAATCATGCCTGCAAGGGCTATGAGGGCCTCCTGACCCACATGGTGCCATCCAACCTCGGTAGATGCATAGATGGGAGAGGCACCGGTGCAGCCACCATGCTGCCTCTTCGGGGGCAGCCTCCTCCCCTACCTGCATCAGAACAAAAAAAGGAAGCCATGAATTAGGGGATGAGGTCAGGTTACCATGCCAATATATGCAAACGTTGAAGAAAGAGCTCACCTGTGTTGGGCGTCTCCTCCATGTACTGGGAGCCACCTCCGGCCTCTCCTACTCTGCAGGCACCCGCCGGGGGTGGGGCTCGGCCAGGACGAGCTCCTCTGCTGCCTACCCTCCCTGCAGCAGCCGCTCCTAATCTCCTTGCGGAGATCGGCGCCCGATCCCGAACCACGGTGCGCGGCGTCGGATGCGGTGACCTGCGCCCAATCCCGATCTAGCTGGATCGAGAACATAGTGGCGCCCCATCTGCTGCACGTCGAGCGCCCGGGAGGCCCGGGAGAGAAGGCGGCGATGCAAGAGGCCGTGAGGATCGAGGAGTAGGGGAGGTGGGACGCCGTGGAGAGGGATGAAGAGTGGTGCGGGGCTCGAGGAAGGAGAGGATTGGTTGGGGTGCGCTAGGTTTTCGGGAGCTAATTAGGAACAGCCCACCCTCAGCCAATCGTTCACCTAGCCTCCAGAGAAACCCACCCTCTCATCGTTGGCCCCCACAGGCTCAGGACCCCACCCGTCATCCTCTCCTAAAGCAGTTGCGAATGTGAAAATGAGTGGACGGTTGACCAGCCGCCAGCAGCCAAAAAATCACTGTGGTAACACGATCGGGCGGCCAAAATTGTCTCGCGCTCGCAATGCCCTCAGGATGGCGGGTAGCACACCAGGGTTTATATGTTCAATAGGTAATTTTTCGATTAATTTAATTCACGAATTAACTATTAGCATGGCATTGACATAAATAATAGCATACTGATATTCAATCATGCGAGCACATACTACGCTAATTGTAGACAGATCTACGTATAACGCTATCATGCCTAAAATAGAAAACAGTAGGAGCAGGATAAACGAGTTATACCCTCCAGTCGGCCAAGCAGAGGCCGCGGAGGCGTTGGCAGCAGCAGCGTCGTCGACTGCCTTCTTGTCGGCTTTGATCTTCTCGGCGGCGGCACGTTCGGTGTCGGTGGCCATGATGATGACGAGGGCGACGCGGACGTAGAGGAAGTAGACGAACGGCGAGCAGTCGCTTCCCAAAAACCTATTCGCCCCTCTCCCGTACAGGATCCAGAGAGGCGAGGCTTCGGATACCTGCTCTCCCGTCGCCCATGTACGCGGCGGACGGGATGGAGTCACCTGCGGCAGCAGCAGCAAAGGGACGACGGCGGGCGTGGAGGCAGATGCGCTCTATTATGCGGCGGCTAGGGTTGGCAGCGCCCCACATATATATGCGGCCGCGAGTGGAGAAACGTGGGCCGAACCCACGTCCAAGTCGGTAGCCCACGATCTGACGTCTCAGATCGTGGCCCTACCTGTCAAAGACCCTCCGTTCCTGACCGGCAAAAAGAAGCGCATAGGAGTGAGCTCGGCTCGGCTCAATCCCGCAACCCGCGGCGCGGCGCGTCGTGACGAGGCGAGGCGAGCGGAGGAGGAGGAGTGCGCGAGGGCCTCATCTCTTCTCAAGCTCCAATAGCATGAGGGAGAGAATCCCTTATAAATCACTCCAACTCTCCTTCCACTTTCGGGGTGGGACTAAACTTCCCACCACTTTGTCATCCCACCTACATGGGCCCTTAGAGATCAAATCTGAAATCGTCATATGGGCTCTAGGCCCATCTCAGATTTCAACAATCCCCCACCAGATCTCGAGGGCCCATTATGTCCTCTGTTCCAATTACTGTTTCGATATACCAGTGTTTCAGCGAAGACCTGTTAAGGTTGAGCTTCACCTAGAGCAAGTAGCTACACTCCTTCACAACTGAACAATGGACTATGCCTTGAATTGTCAGTTTGGCGTAAAGAAGCTTCACCACATGTCTTATTGATACTAGGCCGCCGAAGGCTGACCCCTCGGGTGGAGCATATAAGTCACACTCCTGGCCTGTTCATGAGCTTACTAGAGATCACCCCAATCTCATAGACTGTGACCAGCAGTCGGGCTCATATAGGTGTGTTCCTCCAAAGATCGCTCTGTAGGATAGCATCTTGCTTATACATATAAGCCTTGGAACACATTAAGACATTAGTCATCCTCCCATACAGTATTGAGAGTATTGCATCTCCAACGGAGTGGGTTAGTATAGTTACTCTCCTCAGTTCACCACTGGCTTGTTTTCCCAGGTTCTACTTCACGGGATCTCCGATCACATAGGTTGGGTTACCACCATGGGAACTCATGTGGGTCTCATACCCATCTCCCTCGATGCATTATCTATCACAACACGTGATAGCCCTTCTGTAAAGGGATCTGCCAGATTCTTAGCCATATGGACATATTCCAACGCTATCACTCCGGAGTTTCTCAATTTTCTGACAGCTTTTAATCTCATTCTTATGTGTTTGTTGGACTTCATGTTGTCCTTTGAACTCTTCACCTTGGTGACGACGGTTTGATTGTCACGGTTCATAAGGATAGCCGGAACCGGTTTATCAACCAATGGCAAGTCCATCAAAAGATCTCGAAGCCATCCCGCTTCGACACCAGATGTGTCTAATGCTGTTAATTCTGCTTCCATCATCGATCTCGTTAAGATCGTTTGCTTGCAAGACTTCCAGGAAACAGCGCCACCTCCAAGAGTAAACATATACCCAGTTGTGGCCTTCATCTCATCAGCATCAGAGATCCAATTCGCATCACTATACCCTTCAAGTACCGACGGGTATCCGGTATAGTGAAGTCCATAGTTCATAGTACCCTTCAGATAACGCATAATTCTTTCAACAGCATGCCAATGTACATCACCCGGTTTTGATACAAACCGACTCAGTTTGCTCACAACAAAAGCGATGTCAGGCCTCGTAGCGCTAGCTAGGTACATCAGTGAACCAATGATTTGAGAGTATCTCAATTGATCTATAGCCGTGCCTTTGGATTTTCGAATCAACACGCTAGGATCATATGGTGTTTGAGATGGTGTGCAGTCCGAGTATCCAAAACGGCTCAACACCTTCTCAACATAATGGGATTGCAAAAGTGTAATCCCACCCTCATTATCTCTCAGTAGCTTGATGTTCAAGATAACATCAGCCACACCAAGGTCTTTCATCTCAAAGTTCTGAGATAGAAACGACTTGACCTCCTCAATGACTTTGAGGTTGGTTCCGAATATCAGTATGTCATCTGAAGGAAATATGCCCTAGAGGCAATAATAAAGTTGTTATTTATATTTCCTTATATCATGATAAATGTTTATTATTCATGCTAGAATTGTATTAACCGGAAACTTAGTACATGTGTGAATACATAGACAAAACAGAGTGTCCCTAGTATGCCTCTACTAGACGAGCTCATTGATCAAAGATGGTTATGTTTCCTAACCATAGACATGAGTTGTCATTTGATCAACGGGATCACATCATTAGGAGAATGATGTGATGGATGTTGGAGATATGCCCTAGAGGCAATAATAAAAGCATTATTATTATATCTCCTTGTTCATGATAATTGTCTGTTATTCATGCTTGAATTGTATTGTACGGAAACAGCGATACATGTGTGAATACATAGACCAAAATGAGTCCCTGGTAGGCCTCTAGTAACCAGCTCGTTGATCAACAGACGGTCACGGTTTCCTGACCATGGACATGAGATGTCAGTGATAACGGGATCACATCATTAGGAGAATGATGTGATGGACAAGACCCAAACTTGAGCATAACACGAGATCGTATAGTTCGTAATGCATAAGCTTTTCGGTGTCAAGTATTTATTCCTTAGACCATGAGGTTGTACAACTCCCGGATACCGTAGGAGTACTTTGGGTGTGCCAACCGTCACAACGTAACTGGGTGGCTATAAAGGTACGCATCGGGTATCTCTGAAAGTGTCTGTTGAGTTGGTACGAACCGAGACTGGGATGTTGTCACTCCGTATGACGGAGAGGTACCTCTGGGCCCACTCGGTAAGACATCCTCATAATGAGCTCAATGTGACTAAGTAGTTAGTCACGGGATGATGAATTACGGATTGAGTAAAGAGACTTGCCATAACGAGATTGAACAAGGTATCGGGAATACCGACGATCGAATCTCGGGCAAGTACCGTACCGATGGACAAAGGGAATAACATACGGGATTGAGTGAATCCTTGACACGGTGGTTCATCCGTTGAAGATCATCGAGGAACACGTGGGAACCAACATGGGTATCCAAATCCCGCTGTTGGTTATTGACCGGAGAGTGGTCTCGGTCATGTCTACGTGTCTCCCGAACCCGTAGGGTCTACACACTTAAGGTTCGGTAACGCTAGAGTCGTAGAGATAAATGCACGCGGAAACCCGAAAGTTGTTCGGAGTCCCGGATGAGATCCCGGACGTCACGAGGAGTTCCGGATTGGTCCGGAGGTAAAGATTGATATATGGGAAGTCCAGTTTCGGCCAACGGGTGATCTCCGGGGGTCACCGGGAGCGTCCCGGGACCACCGGAGGGGCCCCGGGGGTCCACCGGGTGGGCCACCCATCCCGGTGGGGCCCCTAGGCCGCAAGGGGATGTGTGCAGCCCTCTGGGCTGGCGCACCACAAGGGGGCCCCACCTCCCCATGCGCATAGGGATAAAACCCTAAGGGGAGGGGGGCCACCACTTGCCTTGGGGGAGGGGGACTCCTCCCTGGCCGCCGTCCCCCCTTGCAGATTGGATCTGCAAGGGGCTGGCGCCCCCCTGGCCCCCTATATATATGTGGGGGGGGGGGAGAGGGCAGCCGTACCTCAGCCCTGGCGCCTCTCCCCCTCCCGTCACACCTCCCAACTCCCACGCAGGGCGCCCGGTGAAGCCCTGCTGCGATCTCCACTGCATCCGTCATCACGCCGTCGTGCTGCCGGATCTCTGACGACTTCTCCTCCCCCCTTGCTGGATCAAGAAGGAGGTGACGTTGCTGCACCGTACGTGTGTTTAACGCGGAGGTGCCGTCCGTTCGGCGCTAGATCATCGGTGACGAAGAACGTGAAGAGTACGACTACTTCATCCTTGCTTCGTTGAAAGCTTCCGCACGCAATCTTCATAACGGTATGTAGATGCACTCTTAGATACTCGTTGCTAGATGTCTCCATAGTTGGATCTTGGTGAAGACGTAGAAATTTTTTGATTTATGCTACGTTCCCTAACAGTGGCATCTGAGCCTAGGTTTTATGCGTAGCATCTTGGCACGAGTAGAACACAAAGCAGTTGTGGGCGTATGATCTTGTTCAACTTTCTTACCGTTACTAGTCAATCTTGATTCGGCGGTATTGTGGGATGAAGCGGCCCGGACCGACCTTACACGTACGCTTACGTGAGACTGGTTCCACCGACAGACATGCACTAGATGCATAAGGTGGCTGGCGGGTGTCTGTCTCTCCTACTTTAGTCGGATCGGATTCGATGAAAAGGGTCCTTATGAAGGGTAAATAGAAGTTGACAAATCACGTTGTGGTTTTGGCGTAGGTAAGAAACGTTCTTGCTAGAAATCCTATAGAAGCCACGTAAAACTTGCAACAACAATTAGAGGACGTCTAACTTGTTTTTGCAGCATGTGTTTTGTGACGTGGTATGGCCAAGAACGAAGATGTGATGAATGATATATGTGATGTATGAGATTGATCATGTTTTTGTAATAGGAAATCACGACTTGCATGTCGATGAACTTGACAACCGGCAGGAGCCATAGTAGTTGTCTTTATTATTGTATGACCTGCGTGTCACTGAATAACGCCATGTAATTACTTTACTTCGTTGCTAAACGTTAGCTATAGTAGTAGAAGTAATAGTTGGCGTGACGACTTCTTCAAGACACGATGATGGAGATCATGATGATGAAGATCATGGTGTCAAGCCGGTGACAAGATGATCATGGTGCCCCGAAGATGGAGATCCAAGGAGCAAGATGATATTGGCCATATCATGTCACTTTAATTGATTGCATGTGATGTTTATCATGTTTTTGCATCTTGTTTACTTAGAACGACGGTAGTAAATAAGATGATCTCTCACTAAAATTTCAAGTAATGTGTTTCCCCTAACTGTGCACCGTTGCTAAAGCTCGTTGTTCCGAAGCACCACGTGATGATCGGGTGTGATAGGTTCTAACGTTCGCATACAACGGGTGTAAGACAGATTTACACACGCGATACACTTAGGGTTCACTTGACGAGCCTAGCATGTACAGACATGGCCTCGGAACACGGAAGACCGAAAGGTCGAACACGAGTCATATAGAAGATACGATCAACATGAAGATGTTCACCGTTTTTGACTAGTCCGTCTCACGTGGTGATCGGACACGGACTACTCGATTCGGATCGTGTATCACTTAGATGACTAGACAGATGTCATTCTGAGTGGGAGTTCATTAAAATTTGATTAAGATGAACTTAATTATCATGAACTTAGTCTAAATTCTTTACAATATCTCTTGTAGATCAAATGGCCCACGCTCAGGTTTCCCTCAACTTCAACGCGTTCCTAGAGAAAACCAAGCTGAAAGACGATGGTAGCAACTATACGGATTGGGTCCGTAACCTGAGGATTATCCTCATAGCTGCCAAGAGAACTTATGTCCTAGAAGCACCGCTAGGTGATGCACCTGCTCCCGATGCTGACCAAGACGTTTTGAACGTCTGGCAGTCGCGTAGTGATGATTACTCCCTGGTTCAGTGCGGCATGCTTTATAGTTTAGAATCGGGGCTCCAAAAGCGTTTTGAGCACCATGGAGCATATGAGATGTTCGAAGAGCTGAAAATGGTTTTCCAAGCTCATGCCCGAGTCGAGAGATATGATGTCTCCGACGCATTCTACAGCTGTAAGATGGAGGAGAATAGTTCTGTCAGTGAGCACATCCTCAAGATTTCAGGATTGCACAACCGCTTGTCTCAGCTGGGAATGAATCTCCCAGATGAAGCGGTCGTTGACAGAATCCTCCAGTCGCTCCCACCAAGCTTCAAGAGCTTCGTGCTGAACTTCAATATGCAGGGGATGGAGAAGTCCATTCCCGAGGTGTATTCGATGCTGAAATCAGCGAAGGTAGACATCAAGAAAGAACATCAAGTGTTGATGGTCAATAAAACCACTAAGTTCAAGAAAGGCAAGGGTAAGAAGAACTTCAAGAAGGACGGCAAGGGAGTTGCCGCGCTTGGCAAGCCTGTTGCCGGGAAGAAGCCAAAGTATGGACCCAAGCCAGAGACTGAGTGCTTTTATTGCAAGGGAACGGGACACTGGAAGCGGAACTGCCCCAAATACTTAGCAGACAAGAAGGCCGACAACGTCAAAGGTATATATGATATACATGTTATTGATGTGTACCTTACCAGCACTCGTAGTAGCTCCTGGGTATTCGATACCGGTGCAGTTGCTCACATTTGTAACTCAAAACAGGAGCTGCGGAATAAACGGAGACTGGCGAAGGATGAGGTGACGATGCGCGTCGGGAATGGTTCCAAGGTCGATGTGATCGCCGTCGGCACGCTGCCTCTACATCTACCCTCGGGATTAGTTTTGAACCTGAATAATTGTTATTTAGTACCAGCTTTGAGCATGAACATTGTTTCTGGATCTCGTCTTATGCGAGATGGATATTCTTTCAAATCGGAGAATAATGGTTGTTCTATTTATTTGAGAGATATGTTTTATGGTCATGCCCCGCTGGTCAATGGTTTATTTTTTATGAATCTCGAACGTAGTGATACACATATTCATAGTGTAGATGCCAAAAGATGTAAAGTTGATAATGATAGTCCCACATACTTGTGGCATTGCCGCCTTGGTCATATTGGTGTCAAACATATGAAGAAGCTCCATTCGGATGGACTTCTAGAGTCTCTTGATTATGAATCATTTGACACATGCGAACCATGCCTCTTGGGCAAGATGACCAAGACTCCGTTCTCCGGAACAATGGAGCGAGCAACCAACTTGTTGGAAATCATACATACCGATGTGTGCGGTCCAATGAGTGTTGAGGCTCGCGGAGGCTACCGTTATGTTCTCACCCTCACGGATGACTTGAGTAGATACGGGTATATCTATTTGATGAAACACAAGTCTGAGACCTTTGAAAAGTTCAAGGAATTTCATAATGAGGTTGAGAATCAACGTGACAAAAAATAAAGTTCTTGCGATCGGATCGTGGGGGTGAATATTTAAGTCATGAATTTGGCACACACCTAAGGAGCTGTGGAATTGTTTCACAATTGACACCGCCCGGAACACCTCAACGTAACGGTGTGTCCGAACGTCGAAATCGTACTCTGTTGGACATGGTGCGATCTATGATGTCCCTTACCGATTTACCGCTATCTTTTTGGGGTTATGCTTTAGAGACTGCCGCATTCACTTTAAATAGCGCTCCGTCAAAATCCGTTGAGACGACTCCATATGAACTTTGGTTTGGCAAGAAACCGAAGCTGTCGTTTCTGAAAGTTTGGGGTTGCGATGCTTATGTCAAGAAACTTCAACCTGAAAAGCTTGAACCCAAATCGGAAAAATGCGTCTTCATAGGATACCCAAATGAAACTATTGGGTACACCTTCTACCACAGATCCGAAGGCAAAGTCTTTGTTGCCAAGAATGGATGCTTTCTGGAGAAAGAGTTTCTCTCGAAAGAAGTGGGTGGGAGGAAAGTAGAACTTGATGAGGTGACAGTCACCACTCCTGTACCGGAAAGTAGCGCAGCGCAGGAAACTGTTCCTGAGGTGCCTGCACCGACAAGGGAGGAAGATAATGATAATGATCATGTAGATACAGATCAAGTTACTACTGAACTTCGAAGGTCCACAAGGGTACGTTCCGCACCAGAGTGGTACGGCAACCCTGTACTGGAAATCATGTTGTTAGACAACGGTGAACCTTCAAACTATGAAGAAGCGATGGCGGGCCCAGATTCCAATAAATGGCTTGGAGCCATGAAATCCGAGATAGAATCCATGTATGAAAACAAAGTATGGACTTTGGTGGACTTGCCTGATGATAGGCACGCCATAGAAAACAAATGGATATTTAAGAAGAAGACAGACGCAGATGGTAATGTAACCATCTATAAAGCTCGGCTTGTCGCTAAGGGTTATCGACAAGTTCAAGGGATTGACTACGATGAGACTTTCTCTCCCGTAGCGATGCTGAAGTCAGTCAGAATCATGTTAGCTATTGCCGCATTCTATGATTATGAGATATGGCAAATGGATGTCAAAACAGCATTCCTTAATGGCTTCCTCAAGGAAGAGTTGTATATGATGCAACCGGAAGGTTTTGTCGATCCAGAGAACGCTAACAAGGTATGCAAGCTCCAGCGCTCGATTTACGGACTGGTGCAAGCATCTCGGAGTTGGAATATTCGCTTTGATGAGGTGATCAAAGCGTTTGGCTTTATACAGACTTATGGAGAAGCCTGTATTTACAAGAAAGTGAGTGGGAGCTCTGTGGCATTTCCCATATTATATGTGGATGACATATTGCTGATGGGAAATGATATAGAATTCTTGGAAAATGTAAAGGCCTACTTGAATAAAAGTTTTTCAATGAAGGACCTTGGAGAAGCTGCTTACATATTAGGCATCAAAATCTATAGAGATAGATCGAGACGCCTCATTGGTCTTTCACAAAGTACATACCTTGACAAAATATTGAAGAAGTTCAATATGGATCAGTCAAAGAAATGATTCTTGCCTGTTTTGCAAGGTATGAGATTGAGTAAGACTCAGTCGTCGACCACGGCAGAAGATAGCGAAAAGATGAGTGTCATTCCGTATGCTTCGGCAATAGGTTCTATCATGTATGCCATGCTGTGTACCAGACCTGATGTGAACCTTGCCATAAGTTTGGTAGGGAGGTACCAAAGTGATCCCGGTACGGAACACTGGACAGCGGTCAAGAACATCCTAAAGTACCTGAAAAGGACTAAGGATATGTTTCTCGTTTATGGAGGTGACGAAGAGCTCGTCGTAAAGGGTTACGTCGATGCTAGCTTCGACACAGATCTGGATGACTCTAAGTCGCAAACCGGATACGTGTATATTTTGAATGGAGGGGCAGTCAGCTGGTGCAGTTGCAAGCAAAGCGTGGTGGCAGCATCTACATGTGAAGCGGAGTACATAGCTGCTTCTGAAGCAGCGCAGGAAGGAGTCTGGATGAAGGAGTTCATCACCGACCTAGGAGTCATTCCAAGCGCGTCAAGCCCGATGACTCTCTTCTGTGACAACACTGGTGCTATTGCTATTACCAAGGAGCCCAGGTTTCACAAAAAGACCAAGCACATCAAACGACGTTTCAACTCCATCCGGAATTATGTTCAGGATGGAGACATAGATATTTGTAAAGTGCATACGGATCTGAATGTAGCAGACCCGTTGACTAAACCTCTTTCACGAGCAAAACATGATCAACACCCGAACTCTATGGGTGTTCGATTCATCACAATGTAACTAGATTATTGACTCTAGTGCAAGTGGGAGACTGTTGGAGATATGCCCTAGAGGCAATAATAAAAGCATTATTATTATATCTCCTTGTTCATGATAATTGTCTGTTATTCATGCTTGAATTGTATTGTACGGAAACAGCGATACATGTGTGAATACATAGACCAAAATGAGTCCCTGGTAGGCCTCTAGTAACCAGCTCGTTGATCAACAGATGGTCACGGTTTCCTGACCATGGACATGAGATGTCAGTGATAACGGGATCACATCATTAGGAGAATGATGTGATGGACAAGACCCAAACTTGAGCATAACACGAGATCGTATAGTTCGTAATGCATAAGCTTTTCGGTGTCAAGTATTTATTCCTTAGACCATGAGGTTGTACAACTCCCGGATACCGTAGGAGTACTTTGGGTGTGCCAACCGTCACAACGTAACTGGGTGGCTATAAAGGTACGCATCGAGTATCTCTGAAAGTGTTTGTTGAGTTGGTACGAACCGAGACTGGGATGTTGTCACTCCGTATGACGGAGAGGTACCTCTGGGCCCACTCGGTAAGACATCATCATAATGAGCTCAATGTGACTAAGTAGTTAGTCACGGGATGATGAATTACGGATCGAGTAAAGAGACTTGCCATAACGAGATTGAACAAGGTATCAGGAATACCGACGATCGAATCTCGGGCAAGTACCGTACCGATGGACAAAGGGAATAACATACGGGATTGAGTGAATCCTTGACACGGTGGTTCATTCGATGAAGATCATCGAGGAACACGTGGGAACCAACATGGGTATCCAGATCCCGCTGTTGGTTATTGACCGGAGAGTGGTCTCGGTCATGTCTACGTGTCTCCCGAACCCGTAGGGTCTACACACTTAAGGTTCGGTAACGCTAGAGTCGTAGAGATAAATGCACGTGGAAACCCGAAAGTTGTTCGGAGTCCCGGATGAGATCCCGGACGTCACGAGGAGTTCCGGATTGGTCCGGAGGTAAAGATTGATATATGGGAAGTCCAGTTTCGGCCAACGGGTGATCTCCGGGGGTCACCGGGAGCGTCCCGGGACCACCGGAGGGGCCCCGGGGGTCCACCGGGTGGGGCCACCCATCCCGGTGGGGCCCCTAGGCCGCAAGGGGATGTGTGCAGCCCTCTGGGCTGGCGCACCACAAGGGGGCCCCACCTCCCCATGCGCATAGGGATAAAACCCTAAGGGGAGGGGGGCCACCACTTGCCTTGGGGGAGGGGGACTCCTCCCTGGCCACCGCCTCCCCTTGCAGATTGGATCTGCAAGGGGCTGGCGCCCCCCTGGCCCCCAATATATATATGTGGGGGGGGGGGGGAGAGGGCAGCCGTACCTCAGCCCTGGCGCCTCTCCCCCTCCCGTCACACCTCCCAACTCCCACGCAGGGCGCCCGGCGAAGCCCTGCTGCGATCTCCACTGCATCCGTCATCACGCCGTCGTGCTGCCGGATCTCTGACGACTTCTCCTCCCCCCTTGCTGGATCAAGAAGGAGGTGACGTTGCTGCACCGTACGTGTGTTGAACGCGGAGGTGCCGTCCGTTCGGCGCTAGATCATCGGTGACGAAGAACGTGAAGAGTAAGACTACTTCATCCTTGCTTCGTTGAAAGCTTCCGCACGCAATCTTCATAACGGTATGTAGATGCACTCTTAGATACTCGTTGCTAGATGTCTCCATAGTTGGATATTGGTGAAGACGTAGAATTTTTTTGATTTATGCTACGTTCCCCAACAATGGACTAGACCCATCCGTTAGCATAGCACTATGATCGTTTAGTTTTACTGCTATTGTTTTCTTCATGACTTATACATGTTCCTATGACTATGAGATTATGCAACTCCCGAATACCGTAGGAACACCTTGTGTGCTATCAACCGTCACAACGTAACTGGGTGATCATAAAGATGCTCTACAGGTGTCTCCGAAAGTATTCGTGGTGTTGGCATAGATCAAGATTAGGATTTGTCACTCCGAATGTCGGAGAGGTATCTCTGGGCCCTCTCGGTAACACACATCACAATAAGCCTTGCAAGCAAAAGACTAATGAGTTAGTCACGAGATGATGTGTTACGGAACGAGTAAAGAGACTTGCCGGTAACGAGATTGAACTAGGTATGGAGATACCGACGATCGAATCTCGGGCAAGTAACATACCGATGACAAAGGGAACAACGTATGTTGTTATGCGGTTTGACCGATAAAGATCTTCGTAGAATATGTAGGAGCCAATATGAGCATCCAGGTTCCGCTATTGGTTATTGACCGGAGATGAGTCTCGGTCATGTCTACATAGTTCTCGAACCCGTAGGGTCCGCACGCTTAACGTTTGATGACGATCGGTATTATGAGTTTATGAGTTTTGATGTACCGAAGGAGTTCGGAGTCCCGGATGAGACCGGGGACATGACGAGGAGTCTCGAAATGGTCGAGACGTAAAAATCGATATATTGGACGACTATATTCGGACATCGGAAAGGTTCCGAGTGATTCGGGTATTTTCGGAGTACCGGGGAGTTACGGGAATAGAAGAGAGAGGCCAAAAGGAAGGAGGCGCGTGCCCCCCTTCTGGTCCGAATTGGACAAGGGGTGCAGCCCCCTTTTCCTTCTCCCTCTCCCCCTCTTTCCTTCTCTCCTACTCTGGAAAGGAAAGGGGAATCCTACTAGGACTTGGGAGTCCTAGTAGGACTCCCCACACTTGGCACGCCCCCTCTAGGGCCGGCCTCTCCCTTGCTCCTTTATATACGGGGGCAGGGGGGCTCCCTAGGACACACAAGTTGAATTGTTCCAGCCGTGTGCGGTGCCCCCCTCCACAGGAACACACCTCGGTCATACCGTTGCAATGCTTAGGCGAAGCCCTGCGCCGGTAAGTACATCATATCCGTCACCACGCCGTCGTGCTGACGAAACTCTCCCGTGAAGCTCAACTGGATCAAGAGCTCGTGGGACGTCATCAAGCTGAACGTGTGCTGAACGCGGAGGTGCCGTAAGTTCGGTGCTTGATCGGTTGAATCGCGAAGAAGTTCGACTACATCAACCGCGTCACTTGACGCTTCCGCTTCCGGTCTACGAGGGTACGTAGACACACTCTTCCCTCTCGTTGCTATGCATCTGGTAGATAGATCTTGCGTGATCGTAGGAAAATTTTAAAATACTACATTCCCCAACAGTGGCATCAGAGCCAGGTCTATGCGTAGATGATATGCACGAGTAGAACACAATGAGTTGTGGGCGATACTAGTCATACTTCTTACCAGCATGTCATACTTTGCTTCGGCGGTATTGTGAGATGAAGCGGCCCGGACCGACATTACGCGTACGCTTACGCGAGACTGGTTTCACCGTTACGAGCACTCGTTGCTTAAAGGTGACTGGTGGGTGTCTGTCTCTCTCACTTTAGCTGTATCAAGTATGGCTATGCCCGGTCCTTGTGAAGGTTAAAACAGCACATACTTGACGAAACATCATTGTGGTTTTGTATGCGTAGGTAAGAACGGTTCTTGCTAAGCCCGTAGCAGCCACGTAAAACTTGCAACAACAAAGTAGAGGACGTCTAACTTGTTTTTGCAGGGCATGTTGTGATGTGATATGGTCAAGACATGATGAGTTATACGGATTTGTATGAGATGATCATGTTTTGTAATGTTATCGGCAACTGGCAGGAGCCATATGGTTGTCGCTTTATTGTATGAAATGCAATCGCCATGTAATTGCTTTACTTTATCACTAAGCAGTAGCGATAGTCATAGAAACAATAGTTGGCGATACGACAACGATGCTACGATGGAGATCAAGGTGTCGCGCCGGTGACGAAGGTGATCATGACGGTGCTTTGGAGATGGAGATCAAAAGCACAAGATGATGATGGCCATATCATGTCACATATTTTGATTGCATGTGATGTTTATCTTATTATGCTTCTTATTTTGCTTAGAACGACGGTAGCATTATAAGATGATCCCTTCCTAAATTTCAAGGTATAAGTGTTCTCCCTGAGTATGCACCGTTGCGAAAGTTCGTCGTGCCGAGACACCACGTGATGATCGGGTGTGATAAGCTCTACGTTCAAATACAACGGGTGTAAGCCAGTTTTGCACACGCAGAATACTCGGGTTAAACTTGACGAGCCTAGCATATGCAGATATGGCCTCGGAACACTGGAGACCGAAAGGTCGAGCGTGAATCATATAGTAGATATGATCAACATAAGATGTTCACCATTGAAACTACTCCATCTCACGTGATGATCGGACATGGTTTAGTTGATTTGGATCACGTGATCATTTAGATGACTAGAGGGATGTCTATCTAAGTGGGAGTTCTTAAGTAATATGATTAAATTGAACTTTAATTTATCATGAACTTAGTCCTCGTAGTATTAGCATATCTATGTTGTAGATCAATAGCTCACGATGTTGCTCCCCATTTATTTTTTATATATGTTCCTAGAGAAAACTAAGTTGAAAGATGTTAGTAGCAATGATGCGGAATTGTTCCGTGATCTGAGGATTATCCTCATTGTTGCACAGAGAATTATGTCCTTGATGCACTGCTAGGTGACAGACCTATTGCAGGAGCAGATGTAGACGTTATGAACGTTTTGACAAAAGCTCGGTATGATGACTACTTGATAGTTTAAGTGCACCATGCTTTACGGCTTAGAACCGGGACTTCAAAAACGTTTTGAACGTCACGGAGCATATAAGATGTTCCAAGAGTTGAAATTAGTATTTCATACTCATACCCGTGTCGAGAGGTATAAGACCTCTGACAATACTTTGCCTACAAGATGGAGGAGAATAGCTCAACCAGTGAGCATGTGCTCAGATTGTCTGGGTACTACAATTACTTGAATCAAGTGGGAGTTAATCTTCCAGATAAGATAGTAATTGACAAAGTTCTCTAGTCACTATCACCAAGTTAGTAGAACTTCGTGATGAACTATAATATGCAAGGGATGACGAAAGTAATTCCCGAGCTCTTCACGATGCTGAAATCGGCGAAGGTAGAAATCAAGAAAGAGCATCAAGTGTTGATGGTTAACAAGACCACTTGTTTCAAGTAAAGGGCAAAGGGATAGAAGGGGAACTTCAAGAAGAATGACAAGCAAGTTGTCACTCCCGTGAAGAAACCCAAAGCTAAACTCAAGCCTGAAACAAGTGCTTCTACTGCAAAGGAAATGGTCACTGGAAGTGGAACTGTCCTAGATACTTGGCGGATAAGAAGGATGGCAAAGTGAACACAGGTATATTTGATATACAGATTATTGATGTGTATTTTACTAGTGTTCATAGCAACCCCTCGGTATTTGATACTGGTTTAGTTGCTAAAGAGTAGTAACTCGAAATGGGAGTTGCATAATGAACAGAAACTAGTTAAAGGATGAAGTGACGATGTGTATTGGAAGTAGTTCCAAGATTGATATGATCATCATCGCACACTCCCTATACTTTCGGGATTAGTGTTGAACCTAAATAAGTGTTATTTGGTGTTTGTGTTGAACATGAATATGATTTGATCATGTTTATTGCAATACGGTTATTCATGTAAGTTAGAGAATAATTGTTGTTCTGTTTACATGAATAAAACCTTCTATGGTCATACACCCAATGAAAATGGTTTGTTGGATCTCGATCATGTGATGCACATATTCATAATATTGAAGCCAAAAGATGCAAGGTTAATAATGATAGTGCAGCTTATTTGTGGCACTGCCGTTTAGGTCATATTGGTGTAAAACGCATGAAGAAACTCCATAGTGATGGACTTTTGGAATCACTTGATTATGAATCACTTGGTGCTTGCGAACCATGCCTCATGGGCAAGATGACTAAAACTCCGTTCTCCGGAACTATGGAGTGAGCAACAGATTTGTTGGAAATCATACATACTGATGTATGTGGGCCAATGAGTGTTGAAGCTCGCGGCGGGTATCGTTATTTTCTGACCTTCACTGATGATTTGAGCAGATATGGGTATATCTACTTAATGAAGCACAAGTCTGAAACATTTGAAAAGTTCAAAGAATTTCAGAGTGAAGTGGAGAATCATCATAACAGAAAATAAGAGTTTCTACGATATGATCGTAGAGGCAAAATATTTGAGTTAGCGAGTTTGGCCTTCAGTAAAAACAATGTGAAATAGTTTCACTACTCACGCCACCTGGAACACCATAGTGTAATAGTGTGTCCGAACGTCATAACCGTACTTTATTAGATATGGTACGATTGATGATGTCTCTTACCAATCTACCACTATCGCTTTTGGGGTTATGCATTAGAGACAGCTACATTCACGTTAAATAGGGCACCATCTAAATCCGTGAAGATGACACCGTATGAACTGTGGTTTGACGAGAAACCTAAGCTGTCATTTCTTTAAGTTTGGGACTGCGATGCTTATGTGAAAAGGTTTCAACATGATAAGCTCGAACCCAAATCGGAGAAGTAAATCTTCATAGGATACCCAAAAGAAACTGTTGGGTACACCTTCTATCACAGATCCGAAGGCAAGGTCTTTGTTGCTAAGAGTGGATCCTTTCTAGAGAAGGAGTTTCTCTCAAAAGAAGTGAGTGGGAGGAAAGTAGAACTTGATGAGGTAATTATACCTTCTCCCGAATTGGAAAGTGGAACATCACAGAAACTAGTTCCAGTGATTCCTACACCAATTAGTGAGGAAGCTAATGATGATGATCATGAAACTTCGGATCAAGTTTCTGCTGAACGTCGTAGATCAACCAGAGTACGTTCCGCACCAGAGTGGTACGGCAACCCAGTTCTGGAAATCATGTTACTAGACCATGATGAACCTACGAACTATGAGGAAGCGATGATGAGCCCAGATTCCGCAAAAAGGCTTGAGGCCATGAAATCTGAGATGGGATCCATGTATGAGAATAAAGTGTGGACTTTGGTTGACTTGCCCGATGATCAGCAAGCCATCAAAAATAAATGGATCTTCAAGAGGAAGACCGACGCTGACGGTAATGTTACTGTTTACAAAGCTCGACTTGTTGCAAATGTTTTTCAACAAGTTCAAGGAGTTGACTACGATGAGACTTTTTCACCCGTAGCGATGCTTAAGTCTGTCCGAATCATGTTAGCAATTGCCACATTTTATGAAATCTGGCAAATGGATAACAAAACTGCATTCTTTAATGGATTTATTAAAGAAGACTTGTATATGATGCAACCAGAAGATTTTGCCAATCCTAAATGTGCTAACAAAATGTGCAAGCTCTAGCGATCCATCTATGGACTGGTGCAAGCATCTCGGAGTTGGAATATACGCTTTGATAAGTTGATCAAAGCATATAGATTTATACAGACTTGCGGTGAAGCCTGTATTTACAAGAAGTGAGTGGGAGCACTACAACCTTTCTGATAAGTATATGTGAATGACATATTGTCAATCGGAAATGATGTAGAATTTTCTGGAAAGAATAAAGGAGTGTTTGAAAGGAGTTTTTCAAAGAAAGACCTTGGTGAAGCTACTTACATATTGGGCATCAAGATCTATAGAGATAGATCAAGACGCTTGATAAGACTTTCGATAAGTACATACCTTGATAAGATTTTGAAGTAGTTCAAAATGGATCAGTCAAAGAAGGAGTTCTTGCCTGACTTGTAAGGTGTGAAGTTGAGTAAGACTCAAAGCCAGACCACGGCAGAAAAATATAGAGAGAATGAAAGTCATTTCCTATGCCTCAGCCATATGTTCTATAAAGTATGCCATGCTGTGTACCAAACATGTTGTGTACCTTGCCATGAGTTTGTCAAGGGGGTACAATAGTGATCCAGGAGTAGATCACTGTACAGCGGTCAAAATTATCCTTAGTAACTGGATGACTAAGGAAATGTTTCTCGATTATGGAGGTGATAAAGAGTTCGTCGTAAAGGGTTACGCCGATGCAAGCTTTGACACTAAATCCAGATGACTCTAAGTATCAATCTGGATGCGTATTGAAAGTGGGAGCAATTAGCTAGAGTAGCTCCATGCAGAGCATTGTAGACATAGAAATTTGCGAAATACATACGGATCTGAATGTGACAGACCCGTTGACTAAACTTCTCTCACAAGCAAAACATGATCACACCTTATTACTCTTGGGTATTAATCACATGGCGATGTGAACTAGATTATTGACTCTAGTAAACCCTTTGGGTATTGGTCACATGGCGATGTGAACTATGGGTGTTATTCACATAACGATGTGAACTATCGGTATTAAATCACATGGCAATGTGAGCTAGATTATTGACTCTAGTT
Organism: Secale cereale; assembly: GCA_902687465.1. Classification (NCBI taxonomy): domain Eukaryota; kingdom Viridiplantae; phylum Streptophyta; class Magnoliopsida; order Poales; family Poaceae; genus Secale; species Secale cereale. The sequence continues at coordinate 464,671,595 of LR738709.1, read as the reverse complement.
CAAGTGGGAGACTGAAGGAAATATGCCCTAGAGGCAATAATAAAGTTGTTATTTATATTTCCTTATATCATGATAAATGTTTATTATTCATGCTAGAATTGTATTAACCGGAAACTTAGTACATGTGTGAATACATAGACAAAACAGAGTGTCCCTAGTATGCCTCTACTAGACTAGCTCATTGATCAAAGATGGTTATGTTTCCTAACCATAGACATGAGTTGTCATTTGATCAACGGGATCACATCATTAGGAGAATGATGTGATGGACTAGACCCATCCGTTAGCATAGCACTATGATCATTTAGTTTTACTGCTATTGTTTTCTTTATGACTTATACATGTTCCTATGACTATGAGATTATGCAACTCCCGAATACCGTAGGAACACCTTGTGTGCTATCAACCGTCACAACGTAACTGGGTGATCATAAAGATGCTCTACAGGTGTCTCCGAAAGTATTCGTGGTGTTGGCATAGATCAAGATTAGGATTTGTCACTCCGAATGTCGGAGAGGTATCTCTGGGCCCTCTCGGTAACACACGTCATAATAAGCCTTGCAAGCAAAAGACTAATGAGTTAGTCACGAGATGATGTGTTACGGAACGAGTAAAGAGACTTACCGGTAACGAGATTGAACTAGGTATGAAGATACCGACGATCGAATCTCGGGCAAGTAACATACCGATGACAAAGGGAACAACGTATGTTGTTATGCGGTTTGACCGATAAAGATCTTCGTAGAATATGTAGGAGCCAATATGAGCATCCAGGTTCCGCTATTGGTTATTGACCGGAGATGAGTCTCGGTCATGTCTACATAGTTCTCGAACCCGTAGGGTCCGCACGCTTAACGTTTGATGACGATCGGTATTATGAGTTTATGAGTTTTGATGTACCGAAGGAGTTCGGAGTCCCGGATGAGACCGGGGACATGACGAGGAGTCTCGAAATGATCGAGACGTAAAAATCGATATATTGGACGACTATATTCGGACATCGGAAAGGTTCCGAGTGATTCGGGTATTTTCAGAGTACCGGGGAGTTACGGGAATAGAAGAGAGAGGCCAAAAGGAAGGAGGCGCGTGCCCCCCTTCTGGTCCGAATTGGACAAGGGGTGCAGCCCCCTTTTCCTTCTCCCTCTCCCCCTCTTTCCTACTCTCCTACTCCGGAAAGGAAAGGGGAATCCTACTAGGACTTGGGAGTCCTAGTAGGACTCCCCACACTTGGCACGCCCCCTCTAGGGCCGGCCTCTCCCTTGCTCCTTTATATATGGGGGCAGGGGGGCACCCTAGGACACACAAGTTGAATTGTTTCAGCCGTGTGCGGTGCCCCCCTCCACAGAAACACACCTCGGTCATACCGTTGCAATGCTTAGGCGAAGCCCTGCGCCGGTAAGTACATCATATCCGTCACCACGCCGTCGTGCTGACGAAACTCTCCCGTGAAGCTCAACTGGATCAAGAGCTCGTGGGACGTCATCAAGCTGAACGTGTGCTGAACGCGGAGGTGCCGTACGTTCGGTGCTTGATCAGTTGAATCGCGAAGAAGTTCGACTACATCAACCACGTCACTTGACGCTTCCGCTTCCGGTCTACGAGGGTACGTAGACACACTCTTCCCTCTCGTTGCTATGCATCTGGTAGATAGATCTTGCGTGATCGTAGGAAAATTTTAAAATACTACGTTCCCCAACATCATCAACATACAAGCACATTATAACTCCTTCGCCCCACCATGGCGATAGTATACACATTTGTCAGCTTCGTTAACAACGAAGCCAATAGATGTCAGTGTTGTATTAAACTTATCATGCCATTGGTTAGGTGCTTGTTTCAGGCCATATAAAGAATTTATCAACCTACACACTTTTCCTTCCTGACCATCTATCACAAAGCCATCTGGCTGTTGCATGTAGATTTCCTCGTTCAGCTCTCCATTCAGGAAAGCTGTCTTAACATCCATCTGGTGGACGAGAAGACCATGCGAGGCCGCCAACGAGAGTAATACTCGAATGGTGGTCAGTCTGACCACAGGTGACTAAGTATCAAAGAAATCTTTCTCTTCTTTTTGGTCATAGCCCTTGGCCACAAGCCTAGCCTTGTACTTTTCAATCGTACTATCGGGCCTAAGATTCTTTTTGAACACCCACTTACATCCCAATGGTTTGCAACAAAAGGGACGCTCAGTAATCTCCCATGTCCCGTTAGCCATGATGGAATCCATCTCGCTACGGACCGCTTCCTTGCAGTAGTCAGATTCTGGAGAGGCATACGCTTCTGAAATAGAAGTGGGAGTATCATCCACGAGGTACACAAAGAAATCATCACCAAAGGTCTTTGCAGTCCTTTGTCTCTTTCCCCTACCAAGGGTTTCTTCGTCATCCTCCTCAGGATTTTCATCATGTGTTCGTTCATAGTATTCCATAGGAATGGCAGGCTCACGAGTCTCCTCAGATTCCTGTCTAGAAGTGCTTTGCATATCTCTCATAGGAAATATATCCTCGAAGAATGTAGCATCCTTAGACTCCATAATTGTACCAACCTTTTGGTCAGGTACCTCAGATTTCACTACTAGAAACCTATAGCCAACGTTATTCTTAGCGTAGCCCAAATTAACGCAGTCCACGGTCTTCGGTCCTAGCTTGCGCCTTTTGGAGATCGACACATTGACTTTCGCCAAACAGCCCCAAGTACGCAAGTACGAGAGTGTTGTCCTTCTCTTCGCCCATTTCTCATAGGGAGTGATCTCATTGTCCTTTGTCGAAACTTTATTCAGGACATGACATGCCGTCAATATAGCCTCCCCCCACCATGCCTTGGATAAACCTGACGTATCTAACATGGCGTTAACCAAATCAGTTAGAGTACGATTTTTCTGCTCGGCAACCCCGTTTCACTGGGGTGAGTAGGGAGGCGTCCTCTCATGAATAATGCCATGTTCCGCACAAAAGGAATCAAACGCACTCGAGAAGTACTCTCCACCACGATCTGACCGGACTCGTTTAATTTGTTTTTAAAGTTGTTTCTCAACTTCTGCCTTATAGATTTTAAAGTAGTGTAGAGCCTCATCTTTAGTATTTAACAGATAAACATAGCAATATCTAGTGGAATCATCTATCAATGTCATGAAGTATTTCTTTCCACCTTTAGTCAACACACCATTCATCTCACAAAGATCAGAATGTATGAGTTCTAATGGTGCCAATTGTCTCTCCTCCGCGGCATTGTGAGGCTTGCGAGGTTTCTTAGCTTGCATACATGAAAGGCACTTAGAACCTTTGGCTAAAGTGAAACTCGGGATTAAATCTAACTTAGCTAGCCGCGTCATAACACCAAAACTAATGTGACAAAGACGTGAATGCCAAACTTCTGATTCATTAACATTCGAATGAATATGGTTCACAACGTTATTACAAAAATCTGCGAGGGAAAGGCGGAACATTCCTCCGCTCTCATAACCTTTTCCAACAAAGAGTCCATATTTCGTAACAACTAATTTATTAGACTCGAAAACCAACTTAACCCTTCTCTACATAGAAGGGAGCCACTAACGAGGTTCTTCTTGATGGCGGGGACATGCTGCACGTTCTTCAGCTGCACGATCCTTCCCGAAGTAAACGTCAGATCGACCGTGCCAACACCATGAAAAGAAGCACTCGCGCCATTCCCCATCAATACGGACCCGTGGCCTGTAACCTGGTAAGAAGTGAACAATGAAATGTCAGCACACACATGAACACCTGCACCTGTGTCCACCCACCAAACGTTGGGCTGAAACACTGAAAAAACAGTAAATATATTACCGTACCCAGATGCACCATTGTCATTGTTGCCCACAATCATGTTGACAGACTTGGAGTCCTGTCCTGGCTTCTTATACTTGTTTGGGCACTTATTGGCCCAATGTTCAGCCGAACCACAAGTAAAGCAGCTCTCATCCTTCTTGTTCTTCTTGAAGGTCTTCTTACCCTTCTTCTTAAAGTCGGCATTGTGTTGGACACCGTTCTTTCCCTTGGGATTGTGGGAGTTGGAGTTCCTCTGGTTCACCATGTTGGCGACAGAAGTTCCCTCAACCGCTTTCCCGTTTGAGTCCTTTGCCCTTGAGTTCTGCTCAACACTCAGATGGCCAATGACATCCTCCACTGAGAATTCACGCCTCTGATGTTTCAGAGTAGTGGCAAAGTTCCTCCAGGAATTAGGGAGCTTAGCGATTATGCAGCCCGCGACAAACTTGCCCGGTAACTCGCACTTCAGAAGCTCAAGCTCCTTAACAATGCATATTATCTCATGAGCCTGTTCCAGCACAGGACGGTTTTCAACCATCTTGTAATCGTGAAACTGCTCTATAATATACATCCCACTCCCAGCATCAGTGGCCCCGAATTTAGATTCGAGCGCCTCCCACAAGTCCTTGGCGACACGCACATGTAAATATGCGTCGACCAGTTTATCTCCGATCACGCTAAGAAGTGCTCCGAGAAATACGACGATGGCCTCCCTGAACGCCTTCTCCTGTTCAGGAGCAATCGTTCCCGTGGGCACACCGGCGACCCAGAATACGTTCATAGCCGTGAGCCATAAAGTTGTCTTAGTCTGCCAACGCTTAAAATATGTACCGGTAAACTTATCCGGTTTCAGTGCAGCGGCAAAGCCACTTGTCGAAAAATTCCTACACATAATAGGTTTTTGGATTGCTGAGTAAATAGGCAATTTTCCGATTTATTTAATCCACGAATTAACTATTAGCATGGCATTGACACAAATAATAGCATACTGATATTCAATCATGCGAGCACATACTATGCTAATTATAGACATATCTACGTATAACGATAGCATGCCTAAAATAGAAAACAGTAGGAGCGGGATAAACGAGTTATACCCTCCAGTCGGCCAAGCAGAGGCCGCGGCGGCGGTGGCAGCAGCAGCGTCGTCGGCTGCCTTCTTGTCCGCTTCGATCTTCTCGGCGGCGGCACGTTCGGCGTCGGTGGCCATGATGATGACGAGGGCGACGCGGACGTAGAGGAAGGAGACGAACGGCGAGCAGTCGCGTAGTCGCTTCCCAAAAACCTATTCGCCCCTCTCCCGTACAAGATCCAGAGAGGCGAGGCTTCAGAGACCTGCTCTCCCGTGGACCGTGTACACGGCGAACGGGATGGAGTCACCTGCGGCAGCAGCAGCAAAGGGACGACGGCGGGCGTGAAGGCAGATGCGTTCTATTATGCGGCGGCTAGGGTTGGCAGCGCCCCACATATATATGCGGCCGCGCGTGGAGAAACGTGGGCCGAACCCACGTCCAAGTCGGTGGCCCACGATCCGACATCTCAGATCGTGGCCCTACCTGTCAAAGACTCTCCGTTCCTGACGGGCAAAAAGAAGCGCATAGGAGTGAGCTCGGCTCGGCTCAATCCCGCAACCCGCGGCGCGGCGCGACGCGTCGTGACGAGGCGTGGCGTGGCGAGGCGAGCGGAGGAGGAGGAGTGCGCGAGGGCATCATCTCTTCTCAAGCTCCAATAGCATGAGGGAGAGAATCCCTTATAAACCACTCCAACTCTCCTTCCACTTCAGGGGTGGGACTAAACTTCCCACCATTTGTCACCCCACCTACATGGGCCCTTAGAGATCAAATCTGAAATTGTCATATGGGCTCTAGGCCCATCTCAGATTTCAACAATCCCCCACCAGATCTCGAGGGCCCATTATGTCCTCTGTTCCAATTACTGTTTCGATATACCAGTGTTTCAGCGAAGACCTGTTAAGGTTGAGCTTCACCTAGAGCAAGTAGCTACACTCCTTCACAACTGAACAATGGACTATGCCTTGAATTGCCAGTTTAGCGTAAAGAAGCTTCACCACATGTCTTACTGATACTAGGCTGCCGAAGGCTGACCCCTCGGGTGGAGCATATAAGTCACACTCCTGGCCTGTTCATGAGCTTACTAGAGATCACCCCAATCTCATAGACTGTGACCAGCAGTCGGGCTCATATAGGTGCGTTCCTCCAAATATCGCTCTGTAGGATAGCATCTTGCTTATACATATAAGCCTTGAAACACATTAAGACATTAGTCATCCTCCCATACAGTATTGAGAGTATTGCATCTCCAAAGGAGTTGGTTATTATAGTTACTCTCCTCAGTTCACCACTGGCTTGTTTTCCCAGGTCCTACTTCACGGGATTGATACGTCCAAAACGTATCTATAATTTCTGCTTGCTCCATGCCACTTTTTGGTGATATTGCTATGATATTCATACACTTCCATACACTTCTGATCATATTTGGACTAACTTACTAATCCAGTGCACCCCAGTGCCAGTTTCTGTTTTCGGCTGTTTTTGTATTTCAGGTTTTCACGTTACGAGAACTGCCAGGAAAAATCCAGAAAAATTATATAAAAAATCAGTGTTCCGGAAACAACCGTGCGTCCAAAGGGCAGCCGGGGGGGGGCACCAGGGCTCCAGGCGCCCTGGCGGCGCGCCCCCCTGGGCCACGCCGGGGGGGGGGGGTGCTTGGCCCCCCCGAAGCTTCCCCGATGCTCCCCTTTGGCATATATTTAAAGCGTCCTCCGAAACCCTCAGAACAGGAACTCTTTTCGCGATCCCATCTCTGTTCCGCCACCGCCGCCGCTTCCAAGATCGGGAGCACGAGGAGAACTCTTCCCGGCACCCTGCCGGAGGGGAGGATCACCACCGGGAGCTTCTCCACCACCATGGACGCCTCCCAGATGACTCGTGAGTAGTCTCCCTTGGACCATGAGTCCATGACCAGTAGCTATGTGATGTTCTCCTCCCGTTCTTGTGCTTCACTAATTAGTCCTCGTGAGCTGCCCTACATGATCGAGGCACATATGTAATCCTTATGCTGTTGCTATGTTGAGTTTGCTGGGATCCGATGGATTATGGGATTATGTTCAGATTGATCTTGAGTAATATATTTGATCTACCTCTTTTATATTTATGTTCATAAGTAATTCTTGCATGTTCTCCGTTGTTATTTATTGCTTTGGCCAAGTAATACGTAGTGACTCCAAGAGGGAACGTTATGCTCGATTGTGGGTTCATGCCCCTCGATGACTAGCTTGAGTGACAGAAACATGAGTCTAGGGGATGTGCTGTTGCCACAAGGGGGAAAACAACGGTGCTTGTGCCCGCGGGTGCAAGGATTGTTTACTTTACGCAAAGTTCTTTTAATGCAGTTGTCTGTTGCATTGAGTTTACACTATGGGTGGGACTCGCAACTTAATACCCACGAGATGTTCTGGATAGATATCTCAAGGTGGATGATTAGTAGTAGATATTGATGGATTTCGGTCTACTTATTTTGGCGTACCGCCCATGCTTTGAACCTCAATCTTTCTGCAATGTAATCAGCATTGGTTTGCGTTCGTGGTCCTGTCAATTGCCCAGCTGTAATTTGTTTACCTCACATAGCTATTTTATCGTCTTTTGGGAGAGAGACATCACTAGTGAACATCATGAGACTCCGGTCCATATTACCATCATTGATCACACCCGCTATTTACTTTTCGCTATTTATTTACTATTGCAAAACACTATCTATCACTACTATCATTTGCTTTTAACCCTTTGTGAACTACAAGGCCGGAGGGATTGACAACCTCTCTGTACTCGTTGGGAGCAAAGTTATTTGTATCTGTGTGCAGGTCCACATTGATTGCTAATTGCACCGTTAGCAGTTGACACCTACTTGTTGAACCTAGGAGTCTCTGGGGATTCGATCCTTGGCATCTTTGCTAAGGGAAAACACTTCTACATACTGCATCTTACACCTTCCACTTGGGGTAACCAACGAGGGGTTCGAGGCCCATCAAGGAGTATTTTCTGGCGCCGTTGCCGGGGACTCCACTCTTCAGGATAGGGGAGTTGCACGCTATCTTTTACCTTTGCTTTTAGTCTTGTTAGTTTACCTTTCAGTTTTCTTTATGTCTTTTCACCAGTTATGCTTATGGACAACCTTGTTATTGGATCGTTGCTTGCGGGAAGACGCCCCACACCTGTGGTGGTTGCTCCTCCCCCTACTGAAATTGTGCCCTATAAAATACCAGCTGGTATTATCAATTATATCTTGGCTAATCGTTATGCAGGAGACAGACATCCCGGTGAACACTTGCTATATCTGTCACAATTATGTTCATTAATTAAGCTTGCAGGTGTATCAAGGGAGTTTGTCATGAGGAAATTGTTCGCCGTATCACTTATAGATAAGGCTTCAGATTGGTATAAGCTTCTCGATAACTCGCACTTGCTTGATTGGCAAGAGCTTATGTCTCTCTTTTATACTAAGTTTTATCCTCTTCATGATGCTTATGTGGAGAGTAAGAGTACCTTTTTGCATGTGGATCATGGTAACAATGCTTTATGTGATGCTTATATTGTTGAGTTTATTCGTGATCCCACTAAAAAATATTATGAGAAGGGAACATATGCTTATAGATATTTCAATAATATTAAGTTCCCTCTCTTTATGTTGAAGGTTTTGAAGCTGCACTTGTTTTGTCTTCCTATGCTTATTGATTTGTGCTTCAATGAATTATTCTATTGCAATATTCCTATGCATAGGAAGCATGTTAGGCTTAAATGTGTTTGGTATTTGCTTCTTGATGCTCTCTTTTGTTCTTCTTCCTACGAGAGCATCATTAAAGTCTTAAGCCTATCTTTATGGCTATAAAGAAAGAGCTCTAGGGATACAACCCTTGTTATCTTTACTTTCAGTTTGTTCTTTCAGTTTTTAGTGGTCTTGATGTTGTTACTACAGTAGCATCATCATTGTATCTTTGCTTTTCATATTTGTGCCAAGTATAGCCTCTGATTGCTAGAAAGTTCAAAAGTTGTGAGGTGCTGCCCAGGAAACAGATTCTGTCCTTGGATAGAAAAATTTGTATAAAATCACCAGATCATCTTTTCGGTCTGAATTTTTTCGACATAATTCTCTATATAATTGTCTTTCGTGCGTATGTTCTGAGTTTTTTGATTTGAGTTGCAGAAGTATCCCGAACAGATCGATTACTACCTGTTGTTCTGTTTTTCACAGATTCTGTCCTGTTTTGCCTTTCCTTCATTTTGCAAATCAAGAGCTTGCTTTTTCTTTGCAAAAACCTTTTGGCAATCTTGATAAACAGTAGAACTTCAAGAATATCTTTATTTCCAGCAAGTTATAATTATTTTATTAAGGGTACTAACCTCGCTAATCAGATTATGATGAGTTATGTATGAAGGGAGTTTTCAAGTGTGCGAGGGAAGATGATAAAAAGATTCACGAGTGTCAAGCGCTCAAGCTTGGGGATGCCCCCGTGCACCCCCAAGAAATATTCAAAGAGACTCAAGCGTCTAAGCTTGGGGATGCCCCCGTGCATCCCTGATGGGCCTCGAACCCCTCGTTGGTTACCCCAAGTGGAAGGTGTAAGATGCAGTAAGTAGAAGTGTTTTCCCCTAGCAAAGATGCCAAGGATCGAATCCCCAGAGACTCCTAGGTTCAACAAGTAGGTGTAAATTGCTAACGGCGCAATTAGCAATCAACGTGGACCTGCACACAGATACAAATAACTTTGCTCCCAACGAGTACAGAGAGGTTGTCAATCTCTCCGGCCTTGTAGTTCACAAAGGGTTAAAAGCAATATGATAGTAGTGATAGATAGTGTTTGCAATAGTAAATAAAATAGCGAAAAGTAAATAGTAGATTTGATCAATGATGGTAATATGGACCGGAGTCTCATGATGTTCACTAGTGATGTCTCTCTCCCAAAAGACGATAAAACAGCTATGTGAGGTAACAAATTACAGCTGGGCAATTGACAGGACCACGAACACAAACCAATGCTGACTACATTGCAAGAAAGGTTGAGGTTCAAAGCATGGGCGGTACGCCAAAGTAAGTAGACCGAAATCCATCAATATCTACTACTAATCATCCACCTTGAGATATCTACCCAGAACATCTCGCTGGTATTAAGTTGCGAGTCCCACCCATAGTGTAAACTCAATGCAACAGACAACTGCATTAAAAGAACTTTGCGTAAAGTAAACAATCCTTGCACCCGCGGGCACAAGCACCGTTGTTTTCCCCCTTGTGGCAACAACGCATCCCCTAGACTCATGTTTCTGTCACTCAAGCTAGTCATCGAGGGGCATGAACCCACAATCGAGCATAACGTTCCCTCTTGGAGTCACTACCTATTACTCGGCCAAAGCAATAAATAACAACGGAGAACATGCAAGAATTACTTATGAACTAAAATATAAAAGAGGTGAATCAAATATATTACTCAAGATCAATCTAAAAATAATCTCATAATCCATCGGATCCCAGCAAACTCAACATAGCAACAGCATAAGGATTACATAGGTGCCTCGATCATGTAGGGCAGCTCACGAGGACTAATTAGTGAAGCACAAGAACGGGAGGAGAACATCACATAGCTACTGGTCATGGACTCATGGTCCAAGGGAGACTACTCACGAGTCATCCGGGAGGCGTCCATGGTGGTGGAGAAGCTCCCGGTGGTGATCCTCCCCTCCGGCAGGGTGCCGGGAAGAGTTCTCCTGGTGCTCCCGATCTTGGAAGCGGCGGCGGCGGCGGAACAGAGATGGGATCGCGAAAAGAAGTCCTGTTCTGAGGGTTACGGGGAACCCTTTAAATATATGCCAAAGTAGGGCACCAGGGGAGCCTTGGGGGGCCCAGGCGCCCCCCCCCCCGGCGCGGCCCAGGGGGGCGCGCCCACAGGGCGCCTGGAGCCCCTGTGGCCCGCCCAGGCTGCCCTTCGGACGCAGTGTTGTTTCCGGATCGCTGATTTTTTATATAATTTTTCTGGATTTTTCTGGGCAGTTCTCGAAACGTGAAAACCTGAAATACAAAAACAGCCGAAAACAGAAACTGGCACTGGGGTGCACTGGATTAGTAAGTTAGTCCAAATATGATCAAAAGTGTATGGAAGTGTATGAATATCATAGCAATATCACCCAAAAGTGGCATGGAGCAAGCAGGAATTATAGATACGTTTTGGACGTATCAACATCCCCAAGCTTAATTCCTACTCGTCCTCGAGTAGGTAAATGATAACAAGAATAATTTCTGTGGTGACATGCTATTAACCATATAGGACTTTCTCATAGTCATATGACAAAAGCTTACTGAGACAATGATTCTATAGTAATTAAGTTGTCTCAAGAGAAAATCACAAATGACTGAAAGTTTTACAACATGAAACTGAAACATCAAAAATATTTGCAATGAACATGATGTGCAAATATGATAAAGTGATATCTAGCTTGCCCCCTTTAGTGATGCAAAACATAAATGCAAGGGTACCTTCAAGGTTTAAGTGATGACTAGATACAATCATTTCAGAATAAACGATATCACAATCATGCAAAAGACAATGCTACTTTGGGACAATGCACATTACACTCAGAATAACAATCATGCTCTCAGTAGTTGGTGCTTCAACATAAAGGTAAAAGAAATGGTTAAGTGCTAGAGCTTTTTATTTTGAAAACATGGAAGCAATTGTGTCAACGGTAGTAGTACTTCATATGTGTCATGCATAAAACATCTTATAAGTTGCAAGCCTCATGCATCGAATACCAATAGTGCTCGCTCCTTGTCCTAATTAGCTCAGATCCCCATGGGTTATCATTGCATTGCATATGTTTTAACCAAGTGTCACAAAGGGGTACCTCTATGCCACCTGTACAAAGGTCCAAGGAGATAGATCGCATTTGATTTCTCGTTTTTGATAGATCTCAACTTGAGGACATCCATACCGGGACAACATAGAAAATAGATGATGGACTCCTCTTTAATGCATAAGCATATTCTCATGAGAGATGGAGGATTAAGGTCCAAGCTAAAACTTCCACCATGATGCATGGCTTTGGTTGGCGGCCCAATGTTCTTCTCTAACAATATGCATATTAATTCAACCCACGGTAAATCACCCTTACTTCAGACAAGACGAACATGCATAGCAACTCACATGATATTCAACAAAAGTGTGACAGTTGATGGCGTCCCCAGAAACATGGTTACCGCTCAGCAAGCAACTTATAAAAAATAAGATACATAAGCAACATATTCTTTACCACAATAGTTTTTAGGCTACTTTCCCATGAGCTATGTATTGCATGGTTAGTTTGCTTAGTACAGGTGGAGGTTAGCAAAAAGACTGGGAGCGACCAACTAAGAGAGCAATGACGGTCATAATCATGCAGAGCGACAAAGCAATATTGAATCAGGCATGGTAGTTATATCGCTACTTAGAAATAAAAGATCATCAAGGCTTGACAGACTTTCTTTACAGTCTTAAATATGCGTGAGCATACGCCAAGTCAATCAAAATAAATTCTCGAAGGAAGATATTACTAAACCATACCACATCATAGGCAAACAAACCAAGTTGGTACTCCAATAACACATTGGGAACCCCCCAGCTATTTGAGATTAACCAAAAGAAAACCTGAACTACTAAGCACCATCATGAAAGTAGCATCTTTATCATAGACACATTAACCCATGCAATGGAAGCAAACTCTCTTAATAAGGTGAGCATGGTAATTAAAGAGAGTTCAAGCAACCAACTAAATAAAAGCTCTTGAAAAGATAAGCATGAATACTAAGAGAAGAGTATGATAGTAGCTATTAAAAGACAAAGAACACACACAACATAGATAGACACGAAAATTCTATGTAATGTTCTAGGTAGAGGTGGAGCTTGTTTCTCTCCCACATAAAGGAATGCTGGGTTCCGACTCGTTATGAAAAACTTAAAAGAAAACTAAAAGCAAGACGCTCCAAGCATAGCACATAACACATGAAGTGATAAAAATATAGCGAAACGAAAGACGAACTGATAATGTTGATGGATAAGGGGATGCACGGGGGCATCCCCAAGCTTAGACGCTTGAGTCTCCTTGAATATTTCTTGGGGGTGCACGGGGGCATCCCCAAGCTTGAGCGCTTGACACTCCTGAATCTTTTTATCATCTTCCCTCGCACACTTGGAAACTCCCTTCATACATAACTCATCATAATCTGATTAACGAGGTTAGTACCCTTAATAAAATAATTATACCTTGCTGGAAATAAGGATATTCTTGAAGTTCTACTGTTTCTCAAGATTGCCAAAAGGTTTTTGCAAAGAAAAAACAAGTTCTTAATTTGCAAAGTGAAGGTAAGGCAAAACAGGACAGAATCTGTGAAAAACATAACAGCAGGCAGTAATTGACCTGTTCGGGATACTTCTGCAACTCAAATCAAAAAACTCAGAACTGACGCACGAAAGACAATTACATAGAGAACGCTGTCGAAAAAATTCAGACCAAAAAGATGATCTGGTGATTTTATACGAATTTTTCTATCCAAGGACAGAATCTGTTTCCTGGACAGCACCTCACAACTTTTGAACTTTCTAGCAATCAGAGGCTATACTTGGCACAAATATGAAAAGCAAAGATACAATGATGATGCTACAGCAGTAAACAACATCAAAACACAACAAAAGCAAAATTTTTATTCATGTGGGCTGCCTCCCAAAAGCGCTTTCTTTTATGCCTTTAAGCTAGGCATAATGCATAGATCAAGTTTTATCAAGAGTAAAAGAATAACTAGCCCGTACAACGGACTCAAAAGGTAACTTGACCTTCTTACGAGGGAAGTGTTCCATCCCTTTCTTGAGAGGAAACTGAAATTTTATATTACCCTCTTTCATGTCAATGACAGCACCAACGGTGCGTAAAAAGGGACGTCCCAAAATAATTGGACATGAAGGATCACATTCAATATCCATAATAGTGAAATCAACGGGCACATAATTATCATTGACAACAATAAGAACATCGTCGATCCTCCCCAAAGGTTTCTTTATGGAAGAATCAACGAGAGCATTACCAAAAGAACAAGAATCAAAAGATTTTAATTTAAGCATATCATATAGCCTTTTGGGCATAATGGAAGTATTAGCTACAATATCACATAAAGCATAGCATGAGAAGTTGTTTATCTTAATTTTAATCATAGAATCCCAACCATCTCCTAGCTTTCTAGGTATGGAGGCTTCTACTCTAAGTTTTTCCTCCCTAGCTTTGATGAGAGCATTAGTGATATGCTCTGTGAAGGCAAGATTAAGCGTGCTAGTGTTGGGATCCTTAGCCATTCCTTGTAGAAAGGCGACAACTTCTGAAATACTACAATTATCAAAATCAATTTTATCATTAATGGGCAGAATTGTAGTGTCATCCTCTTTGTTTAATTCGCTCTCTATTATAAGAGTTTGAACATCTTCCCAAGTTTCGGGAAGCTTAGGAGCAATTTTAAACCGAGGCTCATACTTTTTTCCTGGAAGACCATGCCATGGGCATAACTCTCCGTCATAACTAGTGTAATCACAAGGTTTATCTTTTTTGTAAACCCCGTCAGGGATAAGTGGGGCAATGGAAGTAGGGGTGTACTCCTCCCATTTAGTGTTTTTGGTAGAACACATAGTAGCAAGCAAGCAAGATAACTATTTTTGTGATTTTTGATAAAAGGAACTAAAGCAAAAATAAAAAGTAAACTAACAAGACTAAAAAGCAAAGGTAAAAGATAGCATGCAACTCCCCTATCCTGAAGAGTGGACTCCCCGGCAACGGCGCCAGAAAATACTCCTTCATGGGCCTCGAACCCCTCGTTGGTTACCCCAAGTGGAAGGTGTAAGATGCAGTAAGTAGAAGTGTTTTCCCCTAGCAAAGATGCCAAGGATCGAATCCCCAGAGACTCCTAGGTTCAACAAGTAGGTGTCAATTGCTAACGGCGCAATTAGCAATCAACGTGGACCTGCACACAGATACAAATAACTTTGCTCCCAACGAGTACAGAGAGGTTGTCAATCTCTCCGGCCTTGTAGTTCACAAAGGGTTAAAAGCAATATGATAGTAGTGATAGATAGTGTTTGCAATAGTAAATAAAATAGCGAAAAGTAAATAGTAGATTTGATCAATGATGGTAATATGGACCGGAGTCTCATGATGTTCACTAGTGATGTCTCTCTCCCAAAAGACGATAAAACAGCTATGTGAGGTAACAAATTACAGCTGGGCAATTGACAGGACCACGAACGCAAACCAATGCTGACTACATTGCAAGAAAGGTTGAGGTTCAAAGCATGGGCGGTACGCCAAAGTAAGTAGACCGAAATCCATCAATATCTACTACTAATCATCCACCTTGAGATATCTATCCAGAACATCTCGCTGGTATTAAGTTGCGAGTCCCACCCATAGTGTAAACTCAATGCAACAGACAACTGCATTAAAAGAACTTTGCGTAAAGTAAACAATCCTTGCACCCGCGGGCACAAGCACCGTTGTTTTCCCCCTTGTGGCAACATCACATCCCCTAGACTCATGTTTCTGTCACTCAAGCTAGTCATCGAGGGGCATGAACCCACAATCGAGCATAACGTTCCCTCTTGGAGTCACTACCTATTACTCGGCCAAAGCAATAAATAACAACGGAGAACATGCAAGAATTACTTATGAACTAAAATATAAAAGAGGTGAATCAAATATATTACTCAAGATCAATCTAAGCATAATCTCATAATCCATCGGATCCCAGCAAACTCAACATAGCAATAGCATAAGGATTACATAGGTGCCTCGATCATGTAGGGCAGCTCACGAGGACTAATTAGTGAAGCACAAGAACGGGAGGAGAACATCACATAGCTACTGGTCATGGACTCATGGTCCAAGGGAGACTACTCACGAGTCATCCGGGAGGCGTCCATGGTGGTGGAGAAGCTCCCGGTGGTGATCCTCCCCTCCGGCAGGGTGCCGGGAAGAGTTCTCCTGGTGCTCCCGATCTTGGAAGCGGTGGCGGCGGCCTAACAGAGATGGGATCGCGAAAAGAAGTCCTGTTCTGAGGGTTACGGGGAACCCTTTAAATATATGCCAAAGTAGGGCACCGGGGGAGCCTCGGGGGGCCCAGGCGCCCCCCCGGCGCGGCCCAGGGGGGGCGCCCACAGGGCGCCTGGAGCCCCTGTGGCCCCCCCAGGCTGCCCTTCGGACGCAGTGTTGTTTCCGGATCGCTAATTTTTTATATATTTTTTCTGGATTTTTCTGGGCAGTTCTCGAAACGTGAAAACCTGAAATACAAAAACAGCCGAAAACAGAAACTGGCACTGGGGTGCACTGGATTAGTAAGTTAGTCCAAATATGATCAAAAGTGTATGGAAGTGTATGAATATCATAGCAATATCACCCAAAAGTGGCATGGAGCAAGCAGAAATTATAGATACGTTTTGGACGTATCAATCCCCTTCTCCATCAACATTATCAGTTCGTCTTTCGTTTCGCTATATTTTTATCACTTCATGTGTTATGTGCTATGCTTGGAGCGTCTTGCTTTTAGTTTTCTTTTAAGTTTTTCATAACGAGTCGGAACCCAGCATTTCTTTATGTGGGAGAGAAACACGCTCCACTTCTACCTAGAACATAACATAGAATTTTCATATCTATCTTTGCTGTGTGTGTTCTTTGTCTTTTAATAGCTACTATCATGCTCTGCTCTTAGTATTCATGCTTATCTTTTCAAAAAGCTTTTGTTTAGTTGGTTGCTTGAACTCTCTTTAATTATCATGCTCACCTTATTAAGAGAGTTTGCTTCCGTTGCATTGGTTAATATGCCTATGATAAAGATGCTACGTGCATAATGGTGCTTAGTAGTTCAGGTTTTCTTATGGTTAGTCTCAAATAGCTGGGGGATTCCCAATGTGTTATTGGAGTACCAACTTGATTTGTTTGCCTATGATGTGGTATGGTTTAGTAATATCTTCCTTCGAGAATTTATTTTGATTGACTTGGCGTATGCTCACGCATATTTAAGACTGTAAAAAAAGTCTGTCAAGCCTTGATGATCTTTTATTTCTGAGTAGCGATATAACTACCATGCCTGATTCAATATTGCTTTGTCGCTCTGCATGATTAGGACCGTCATTGCTCTCTTAGTTGGTCGCTCCCAGTCTTTTGCTAACCTCCACCTGTACTAAGACTAACCTTGCAATACATAGCTCATGGGAAAGTAGCTTAAAAACTATTGTGGTAAAGAATATGTTGCTTATGTATCTTATTTCTTATAAGTTGCTTGCTGAGCGGTAACCATGTTTCTGGGGACGCCATCAACTGTCACACTTTTGTTGAATATCATGTGAGTTGCTATGCATGTTCGTCTTGTCTGAAGTAAGGGTGATTTACCATGGGTTGAATGAATATGCATATTGTTAGAGAAGAACATTGGGCCGCCAACCAAAGCCATGTATCATGGTGGAAGTTTTAGCTTGGACATTAATCCTCAATCTCTTATGAGAACATGCTTATGCATTAAAGAGGAGTCCATCATCTATTTTCTATGTTGTCCCGGTATGGATGTCCTCAAGTTGAGATCTATAGAAAACGAGAAATCAAATGCGATTTATCTCCTTGGACCTTTGTACAGGTGGCATAGAGGTACCCCTTAGTGACACTTGGTTGAAACATATGTAATGCAATGATAACCCATGGAAATCCGAGCTAATTAGGACAAGGTGCGAGCACTATTGGTATTCAATGCATGAGGCTTGCAACTTATAGGATGTTTTATGCATGACACATATGAAGTACTACTACCGTTGACAAAATTGCTTCCATGTTTTCAAAAAAAGAAGCTCTAGCACTTAACCATTCTTTTACTTTTATGAGTCTCCACTTTCTTTTAAAAGCACCAACTACTGAGAGCATTATTGTCATTCTAAGTGTAATGTGCATTGTCCTAAAGTAGCATTGTCTTTTGCATGATTGTGATATCGTTTATTTTGAAATCATTGTATCTAGTCATCACTTAAACCTTGAAGGTGCCCCTGCATTTATGTTTTGCTTCACTAAAGGGGGCAAGCTAGATATCACTTTATCATATTTGCACATCATGTTCATTGCAAATCTATTTGATGCTTCAATGTCATGTTGTAAAACTTTCAGTATTTGTGATTTTCTCTTGAGGCAACTTAATTACTATAGAATCATTGTCTCAGTAAGCTTTAGTCATATGACTATGAATAAGTCCTATATGGTTAATAGCATGTCACCACAGAAATTATTCTTGTTATCATTTACCTACTCGAGGACGAGCAGGAATTAAGCTTGGGGATGTTGATACGTCCAAAACGTATCTATAATTTCTGCTTGCTCCATGCCACTTTTGGGTGATATTGCTATGATATTCATACACTTCCATACACTTTTGATCATATTTGGACTAACTTACTAATCCAGTGCACCCCAGCGCCAGTTTCTGTTTTCGGCTGTTTTTGTATTTCAGGTTTTCACGTTACGAGAACTGCCAGGAAAAATCCAGAAAAATTATATAAAAAATCAGCGTTCCGGAAACAACCGTGCGTCCAAAGGGCAGCCGGGGGGGGGGGGGCACCAGGGCTCCAGGCGCCCTGGCGGCGCGCCTCCCCCCTGGGCCGCGCCGGGGGGGCGCCTGGGCCCCCCGAAGCTTCCCCGATGCTCCCCTTTGGCATATATTTAAAGCGTCCTCCGAAACCCTCAGAACAGGAACTCTTTTCGCGATCCCATCTCTGTTCCGCCGCCGCCGCCGCTTCCAAGATCGGGAGCACCAGGAGAACTCTTCCCGGCACCCTGCCGGAGGGGAGGATCACCACCGGGAGCTTCTCCACCACCATGGACGCCTCCCGGATGACTCGTGAGTAGTCTCCCTTGGACCATGAGTCCATGACCAGTAGCTATGTGATGTTCTCCTCCCGTTCTTGTGCTTCACTAATTAGTCCTCGTGAGCTGCCCTACATGATCGAGGCACATATGTAATCCTTATGCTGTTGCTATGTTGAGTTTGCTGGGATCCGATGGATTATGGGATTATGTTCAGATTGATCTTGAGTAATATATTTGATCTACCTCTTTTATATTTATGTTCATAAGTAATTCTTGCATGTTCTCCGTTGTTATTTATTGCTTTGGCCAAGTAATACGTAGTGACTCCAAGAGGGAACGTTATGCTCGATTGTGGGTTCATGCCCCTCGATGACTAGCTTGAGTGACAGAAACATGAGTCTAGGGGATGTGCTGTTACCACAAGGGGGAAAACAATGGTGCTTGTGCCCGCGGGTGCAAGGATTGTTTACTTTACGCAAAGTTCTTTTAATGCAGTTGTCTGTTGCATTGAGTTTACACTATGGGTGGGACTCGCAACTTAATACCAGCGAGATGTTCTGGATAGATATCTCAAGGTGTATGATTAGTAGTAGATATTGATGGATTTCGGTCTACTTATTTTGGCGTACCGCCCATGCTTTGAACCTCAACATTTCTGCAATGTAATCAGCATTGGTTTGCGTTCGTGGTCCTGTCAATTGCCCAGCTGTAATTTGTTTACCTCACATAGCTGTTTTATCCTCTTTTGGGAGAGAGACATCACTAGTGAACATCATGAGACTCCGGTCCATATTACCATCATTGATCACACCCGCTATTTACTTTTCGCTATTTATTTACTATTGCAAAACACTATCTATCACTTCTATCATTTGCTTTTAACCCTTTGTGAACTACAAGGCCGGAGGGATTGACAACCTCTCTGTACTCGTTGGGAGCAAAGTTATTTGTATCTGTGTGCAGGTCCACGTTGATTGCTAATTGCGCCGTTAGCAGTTGACACCTACTTGTTGAACCTAGGAGTCTCTGGGGATTCGATCCTTGGCATCTTTGCTAAGGGAAAACACTTCTACATACTGCATCTTGCACCTTCCACTTGGGGTAACCAACGAGGGGTTCGAGGCCCATCAGGGATCTCCGATCACATAGGTTGGGTTACCACCATGGCAACTCATGTGGGTCTCATACCCATCTCCCTCGATGCATTATCTATCACAACACGTGATAGCCCTTTTGTAAAGGGATCTGCCAGATTCTTAGCCGTATGGACATATTCCAACGCTATCACTCTGAAGTTTCTCAATTTTCTGACAGCTTTTAATCTCATTCTTATGTGTTTGTTGGACTTCATGTTGTCCTTTGAAATCTTCACCTTGGTGATGACGGTTTAATTGTCACAGTTCATAAGGATAGCCGGAACCGGTTTATCAACCAATGGCAAGTCCATCAAAAGATCTCGAAGCCATCCCGCTTCGACACCAGATGTGTCTAATGCTGTTAATTCTGCTTCCATTTTCGATCTCGTTAAGATCGTTTGCTTGCAAGACTTCCAGGAAACAGCGCCACCTCCAAGAGTAAACATATACCCAGTTGTGGCCTTCATCTCATCAGCATCAGAGATCCAATTCGCATCACTATACCCTTCAAGTACCGACGTGTATCCGGTATAGTGAAGTCCATAGTTCATAGTACCCTTCAGATAACGCATAACTCTTTCAACAGCATGCCAATGTACATCACCCGGTTTTGATACAAACCGTTCACAGCAAAAGCGATGTCAGGGCTCGTAGCGCTAGCTAGGTACATCAGTGAACCAATGATTTGAGAGTATCTCAATTGATCTATAGCCGTGCCTTTGGATTTTCGAATCAACACGCTAGGATCATATGGTGTTTGAGATGGTGTGCAGTCCGAGTATCCAAAACGGCTCAACACCTTCTCAACATAATGGGATTGCAAAAGTGTAATCCCACCCTCATTATCTCTCAGTAGCTTGATGTTCAAGATAACATCAGCCACACCAAGGTCTTTCATCTCAAAGTTCTGAGATAGAAACGACTTGACCTCCTCAATGACTTTGAGGTTGGTTCCGAATATCAGTATGTCATCAACATACAAGCACAGTATAACTCCTTCGCCCCCACCATGGCGATAGTATACACATTTGTCAGCTTCATTAACAACGAAGCCAACAGATGTCAGTGTTGTATTAAACTTATCATGCCATTGCTTAGGTGCTTGTTTCAGGCCATATAAAGATTTTATCAACCTACACACTTTTCCTTCCTGACCATCTATCACAAAGCCATCTGGCTGTTGCATGTAGATTTCCTCGTTTAGCTCTCCATTCAGGAAAGCTGTCTTAACATCCATCTGGTGGACGAGAAGACCATGCGAGGCCGCCAACGAGAGTAATACTCGAATGGTGGTCAGTCTGGCCACAGGTGAATAAGTATCAAAGAAATCTTCATCTTCTTTTTGGTCATAGCCCTTGGCCACAAGCCTAGCCTTGTACTTTTCAATCGTACCATCGGGCCTAAGCTTCTTTTTGAACACCCACTTACATCCCAATGATTTGCAACCATAGGGACGCTCGGTAATCTCCCATGCCCCGTTACCCATGATGGAATCCATCTCGCTACGGACCGCTTCCTTCCAGTAGTCAGATTCTGGAGAGGCACACGCTTCTGAAATAGAAGTGGGAGTATCATCCACGAGGTACACAAAGAAATCATCACCAAAGGTCTTTGCAGTCCTTTGTCTCTTTCCCCTACCAAGGGTTTCTTCGTCATCCTCCTCAGGATTTTCATCATGTGTTCGTTCATAGTATTCCATAGGAATGGCAGGCTCAGGAGTCTCCTCAGATTCCTGTCTAGAAGTGCTTTGCATATCTCTCATAGGAAATATATCCTCGAAGAATGTAGCATCCTTAGACTCCATAATTGTACCAACCTTTTGGTTAGGTACCTCAGATTAAAGAAGTCCACAAAAAGCTTATTCTTTTGTTGTTGATTATCTCAACAGCTCCGTTCAAGCCTTTCTTCTGAAGATCCTCTTCGAATTCACTCGTCGTGAAAGTTGTCATCTTCGTCTCCGTTCTTTTAATTCCATCATTTCAATTCTTCCGGAGGAATTTCTTGTTCATCTCATCATGTTTTCATTTCATCTTCTCAGGTTCTTGTCCTATTCCATTCTTGTTCAAACGGTGTGCTATTTCTTCCAGTTTCAGCTGGAGTGCTTCCCGAATTCCTTCGTGGAGATTTCTTTTCTATCTCTTTTAACCGGAGTGGTTTCGAATTTATTCTTATTCCTTCAATCGTGCTTCATATTCCTTCAACCTTTTGGATTCTCGTCGCATTCCCTGTTCCTCTTGTTTAACGAAGCCCTTGCAACTTCGTTCTTCTTCGTTGTTTTCTTCTTTTCAAGTGGCTCAACCTCTCAAGGTTCTTTTCTTTCACTCTTTTGTCCTCGAAGAACTTCATTCTTCCTTTTTCTCTCCCGTCTCGTTCCTAAGATCTCGGGACGAGATCTCTTGTTAGTAGGGGAGTGTTGTGACACCCCGAGACCGATGCTCCAGGTGTCACCCAGTTATTCGTTGTCAGTGCCATGTCATCTGCTTGTGTGTTGCATCTTGCCATGTCATCATGGGTGTTGCATCAGCATGTTTTCAAACTTGCATCCGTCCGAGTCTCCTCGTCCTTTCCGTTGTCCGTTCTGAGCCCAGACACACTTGCACGCGCCCGCGGTGCCTCCGAATTTTTATTTTGTGAGTGGCCGAAAAATGTTCTCGGAATGGGATGAAACTTGTCATGTGGTCTTATTATAGTGTAGACAGGCCGCCTGCCAAATTTCATCGCATTCGGAGCTCGTTTGCTAGCCCAACGGATATATATAGCGGCACTAGTCGCCGGTTATTTCGTCGGACGTTTTCGGTCTTCGAAAACCCCCGCGGGCCTCTTCTCTTCTCTCCTATAAGCCCTTCTAACACAGCCCACTAATCTCCCCTAGGCCCAGCCTACTTCCCCTTCGCTCCGTTGCCGTTGGATCGCGATCCGATGGCTCCGGGATGCCCCAAAACCCTAACCCTAACCCCCTTTCTATTTATAGACGTTCGCCTTGCCAAAAATGGCCTTCTTCTTCCCCCTCCTCAATTTATGCAGCCACCCCCACCTCCTGCCTCGAATTCAGCGCCGGCGAGCCCCTCCTCCCGCCTCTTGGCGTCCAGCCAGCTGGGCCTGCGCCGCCGCCACCTCAGCGAGGGCCCGTTGTCAGCCTCCCTGCCGCGCTGGGCCTCCCGGCCCGGATCCGCCGCCTGCCCCGGGCCGCACAGGGCCCCGCGGGCCCGAGCCGCCGCTCCCCCGCTACTCCCGATCGGATCTCGTCACCGGCCTCACGCCACCCAAACGCCGGCGTCCCCCCTCGCCGCCTCGAGCTGCCCGACGCTGCGCTTGCTGCATCGCCGCCGCCGTGCTGCCCTCCGGCCGCCGCCCCTCGCGAGACCGCGTTTCCGCCGGCCGCGCCTCCGGCCGGGCACCGCCGCCGCCCGGCCTCTCCGCCTGCGCCGCCAATCCGCCGCTGGGGGCCTCCGGAGCACCTCTCCCCTGCCGGATCCCGACTCCCCATCGCCGCCGCGCCCGGATCCGGCGAGATCCGGGGCCGGAACGGACCCTGCCGCCGCATCCCTCGCCGGCGGCCTCGTCGGCGTCAACGCCGGCCCGAACTGCTGCTTCAGTCGCCGGACGTGTCCACGGGTGCGCGGACGTGTCCGTCCCCCCTCCCCTCTCTCCCGCTGACACGTGGGCCCCGAGTCCCAGCACCGACGGACATGTCCGGGAGGTGCCTGGACAATGTCCGCTTCTTCCCTTTGTGCCACTGCCTGTGGACCCCAGCTCTGGACGTGCCCGATCAGTCTGGACATGTCCATTTCCTTCGAGGTTGCTTTTTCTCTTAAAGTCCCAGAAAACTGTTATAATGTTGCATCTTTGACTGCTTGTAAATGATTGTGTGCTTATCCGATTTGAGTGAATGATATGTCAAAATGTTCGTGGAGTTATGCTCTACACTTTGTTCCTTTGTGCCATGCATGTTTGAAGTCATCTAGATGTTTATTTTTCTGTTGCAAGAGTGCATCCCAATATAAACTGCTGTTAGTTGTTGTTTTCATGCTATCTTTGCAATGTGATAACTTTTTGCATGTTTATCCAAATGATGCAAATGATATGTCCATGTGTTCGTCTTGCCATGCTCTACATGTTGCTTGTGTTAGGTTGCATGATAGATTTATTCTTGCCATGGTTATCCTCGTTGCAAAGTGCTATGTGGCTGTTTAGTTATTAAACTTGTTATGAGATGCCATCTTGTTGAGCTCATTGCTATCGTTGTGTTTATCTCCATGATGCATGCTTGTATGTTTCGGGATCACCATCATGTGTACTTTGATGTGGTGCTTACCACTTGCCATGTTTAGTTTCGAGGTGACTTAAACTTGCTCTTTTAGATGCCATGATGAAACTGCTGTTTTAACACTTAGTGGTTTTTCACTAAGTCTGAAATCTGTAATGTTCCGATGCCATGTTTGCTTGCTACTCTAGGACAATCCATGATAGTTTTGGAGTGGATCTTGATGGTTCCTTGTAGTATATATTGTTGCCTATCCATTCATGTTCTCACATGCTTATTTGAGTGGCTGTAGCATGTTTAACTTTTGCTCCAAAGTTTCAATAAATTCTGATGTTAGAATTTTATTGTCAAGTTCAATATGTCCAAGCTTGTTGCTATTGATCCGTGGCTCCTTTGGGGGTGCACCTTTGGACTTATTTGCTGTAGGATATGTCTAGTTTATGTTCATGCTCTTTGCCATGGTGTCTGAGTGCTGTAGTTTATTTTTCTAGTGCTCCGAAGTTGCTATGTTGCTGTAATTTTCAGCTTGTTGTTATATCTTGTTTCATGTGTATCTTTTAGCCCGTTGCTCCGATTGGGGTGTTCTTTATATGAAACTTGGGTGATTTTGCATGTAGAATCATATTATCCTATTGTTATCATGTTTTGAAGTACTTTGCTAGAATGCATATTTCCATGCCCTTGTGCTATATTTCTGTGCTTCCTGTATAGTTTTGCCTTGCATCATATCTTGCCATGTATTGCATCATATAGACTTGTGTTGTATCTGTGCTTCCTACATTGCCATGTTTTGCTTCCTGTGTAGACTTTCTGTGCATCATAATTCGATTTTGTTTTGCATCATACTTGGTAGTGCATATTGTTATGTTCTTGAGTGGTTTGTTTACCGTATTGCTTGCTTCTTTTCGTTAGTGCTTGTTCCGTTGCGTTGTGAGGATTCGATCGTCTACCCGTGGTTCTTCTTCGAGGCTTCTTCTCCGTCTTCTTCACGGAACCATTCTTCTTCCTTGCGGGATCTCAGGCAAGATGACCATACCCTTGGATACCTTTACTATCATTGCCATGCTTAGTTGTCTCGATGCTATCGTTACATGTCGCGCTACCCATCTTTTATGTCAGCCTCTCCTTGTTGCCATGAAACCTCTAACTGTTGAAACCTTCCTAGCAAAACCACTGTTTGGCTATGTTACCCGCTTGCTCAGCCCCTCTTATAGCGTTGTTAGTTGCAGGTGAAGATGAAGTTCGTTCCAGGAGGGAACTTGTTGTTGGTATATCACAATATCTATTATTATTATTAACACACCTATATACTGGGCATGGGTGGAAGGCTTGGCCTTTTGCTCGGTGTTTTGTTCCACTCATGCCACCTTAGGCGCCGATAAACCGGCATTATGTTCCTTGATTTTGCGTTCCTTACATGATGGGTGGATGGGGACCCCTTGACAGTTCGACTTTGAATAAAACTCCTCCAGCAAGGCCCAACATTGGTTTTAATTTGCTCATAATAACAACTTAATTAATTAATTAAATTGCATAGGGAGTTAGCGCTACCCGAGGATTCTTAATTCTACATAA
This sequence comes from Secale cereale, assembly GCA_902687465.1. Lineage (NCBI taxonomy): Eukaryota > Viridiplantae > Streptophyta > Magnoliopsida > Poales > Poaceae > Secale > Secale cereale. Next base: position 464,645,914 of record LR738709.1, on the reverse strand, counting down.
CAGGGGGCCAGTGCTGATGGTGTTGGTCCCAAACGGGGGTTATGCGGGGCCACCACGGGGAAACTCGAGGTTTGGCTCCCGTAGGATTGCCCATCCGGTTGTGGCCTGAGACGAGATACGCGCGGCTACTATCAGGGTGTCGGCACGCCGGGAGGTCTTGCTGGACTTGTTTTACCATTGTTGAAATGACTTGTGCTACCGGGAAGCCGAGCCTGATCGGATTTCCCTAAGATAAGGGGTGATGATATTATATTTATCACTTCAGCTAATCGTGAGAGCTTGTGATGGGCTAAGTTGGGACACCCCTGCAGGGTTATGATCTTTCGAAAGCCGTGCCCGCGGTTATGTGGCAGATTGGAATTTGTTAATGTCCGGTTGTAGAAAACTTGTCAGAGGATCCGAAGTAAAACACACAACTACGTGAGTAACCGTGACTGTCTCTTTTCATTTTGAGAAGAGAACACGGTGGGGTTATGTTTGACTCGTATGTAGTTCAGGATCTTTAGCGATCACTACTTTTGCGACCGTTTGCGTAGATGCTCATCTTATTCTTGTACTCGTAAGTATCCACCATACTTTTGCTTAGCCGCTGCTGCAACCTCACCACTTTACCTCTTCCTACCTATTAAGCTTTGATAGTCTTGTTACCCATGGTTATGGGATTGCTGAGTCCTCGTGGCTCACGGATACTACAACAACAGTTGCAGGTGCAGGTTTCCGATGTCTTGACGTGAGAGCGTTGTTCGTTGTTTGGAGTTCTTTCTTCTTCTTCTTCAGTCTTGGGTTAGGTTCCTGGTCGGCAGCCTGGGATAGCAGATGGATGTCTTTGTGCTCTTCTTGTTTGTATCCGTAGTCGGATACTTGTATTGATATTGTTGTATGCATGAGATTTGTATGTATTGTTGTATCCCCTATGTATGTATGTAATGGTACGATGTAATGATATCCATCTTGCTAAGCGCCCGAAATGCGGTTGTGCCTCAATCACGTAAGTGTCACGTGATCGAGATAGAATCGCATCTTGGGCCTGACAAGTTGGTATCAGAGCCTCGACCAACCATAGGAGCCCCCTTTATTGATCGTAGTTTGGCCGTTGTTGAGTCTAGCAGAAAAAAAAATTCGGAGTCTAGTTATATCGGAGAGTAGGAATTCTTTTACTCCCCTGCCCCTTCGTCGCTCTGGTGAGGAATCCTGACGTAGGTGTTTTTGAATTACTCCTCTTCCCCTTCAATTTTTTTTAGGATCGCGTGGTTAGTTTTCGTTCGTTGCGTTGTTAGTTCTTTCATCTGGTGCATCTCTCGTCAAGTGGATTCAACCCTCTTCTTCTTTGCAAGTTCAACCTTCAATTCTTTCAACCGACGGTGTTTTCCCCGTCCGTTGTGTTCCTTTTATTTTTCCCACCCACCCACCCTTTTGCTTCTCGGAGCCGGAGTCCTTAATCGAGTATCCATCCTACTCGTGTGAATCCTTTGCATTCTTTACTCAGTTATTTCAACCGGTGAATTCTTGTCTTGTACGTCATCCTTCATCTCTTTTCTTCTCCGATGAATTCTCCTCTTGTTTGATATTCTTCACCTCGTCTTCTTTTCCGGTGGATTCAACTCAAGTTTTCGATGTTCATCATATTCTTTTTCCTCGGCTCAATTGCTTCACTTTGCTTGTTTACCTCTCGCCATCTAATTGTTCCGGTGTTCCGAAGAAATCTTAGCAGATTCGTCTGTCTTCCGATTAATTCGAGGTTGTCACCTCCCTTGAGTCTTTTAATCGTTCCGGTGCATTATCTCCTTTCAATCCTCTTAACGGAGTTTTCTCTTCGGTGGGTCATAACCCACAGGCCTTTTCCCAGGATCTTACCTGACTCTTTTATTTCCTGGAGTGTTCCAAAATTCTTTCCAAGTGCGACGTAAGTATGAATTTCATCAGTCATATGCCTTCTTCAAGTTCGTTGCAATTCTTTTCATCGTGGTTCAAACTTTCTTCTTTTCATTCGCCCGGAGTATTTCATCAATTATTTCTTTGTGTTCCTCCGAAGGCCATCATTTCAGAAGATTTCTTCGTTCTCAGTTTTCAACTTCGTCCTTCAAATATTCTTCATCGGTGCCTCTTTGTTCGTCTCATATTCTTCCGGTGCTTCGTTCAAGTATTCCTTAATCAGTTCATGATCTCGTTGCTCTCGTCATTCTAATTCCCTCGAGTGCTTTATTCTTCCCGGAGATTCATTCTCTCGTGTTCACTCAATCTCAATTCTTCCCGGTGGCTTGTCCTCTTGCGTCGTTCTATTTCATTCCTTACGGTGGTCATTCTCGTTCTTCACTCGATTGTAATTCTTCTCGGTGGTTTGTTCTTTTCATCATTCGATTAATTCTTCCCGGTGGTTTGTTCTTTTCTTCACTCGGCTTCAATTCTTTACGGTGGTTCGCTCAAGAATTTGTCAGGACCCCGATCCTAAGTCACACAGGTCTAGCCTGTAACACATCATATCAATTTGCGGCCTCACGCACGGTATCCCCACGGGTGCCACCTTACCTGGCCCGGGACCGTTTGCGCATTTTGGCACACGTATATGATAGTGTCGCTAGCATCCATATGACAAAGAACCCGGGCCGACATGACCAGTTATAAACCAAAAGTGGCACTAAATTACAGAGACAGGCATACATGACCCAGCAACGAACGTGTCGGTCATCAACGTATGAACCCAAGTCGTAGCAAGCTACAAGGACTTAAAGGAACAACGCGTGACATTTCCCCTAAGGGACAGACACAGGAACGAAGAAGGACACATGCCGGCCAGCCTAAGTGTTCCGAAGCAGTAGCAAGCTACCAAGGCTCAGTGGAAGCACTAGGAGACATTTCCCTGTAAGATAGGCTACCAAAGGTAAACAACTAGGTGTCGGATCCCACACATAGCAATACACATTACACGTACGCATAACATGCAAGTATGTGTTGTACAACATGGCATCACAACATAACTCAACAACTCATATAGATAAAGGCCCAGAAGAGCCATCATAGCATTTATTACAATCAGAGGTCACATGACCCAACATACAGAGCATACAGGCAACGGAAGCATTACATGTCTGAGTACAGACATCTACAGAAGAAAAAGACTAAGAAGACTGACTATCTACAAGACCCTACCAAGGGTACAAGATCGTAGCTGAGGTAACAAGCTAAACGTCGAAGTCCACGCGGAACCACTAGTGAGACTGAAGTCTCTCTGCAAAAACATAATTAAGCAAACGTGAGTACAAAGGTACTCAGCAAGACTTACATCAGAACTAGCTCCATATGCATCAGTATCAACAAAGGGGGTGGTGGAGTTTGACTGCAGCAAGCCAGCTTTGACTCGGTGGCTATCCTAAACTACGACTGCAAGTATCTCTTTTGAGGTGGCGCACACGAGTCCACATATTCACCAATCAATACACCACTATGGATCCGCTCCCGTCTCCCTACGAGAAGGCCATCCATAGCACTCACGCTTATCTTGCGCGTTTTAGAGTATCCACTTTCACTTGTCTATGAACTGTAATAGGCAACCCAGAAGTCCATTTCCGCGGACACGACTATTCGAATAGATTCTATTTAACCCTGCAGGGGTGTACTTCTTCACACATGTTTCCACCACTTAGCGTCTGCACACGACATGTGCTCGGCAGACTTCAAGCGAAAGCCGACGTGGGTGTAGACCACGACCTAACCAACCACTCAAGTCTCTCGTCCAGGTTTATCGCCTATTTGGGTTCCATTCATGGGGAGATCCGGCCGGGGTGTCGCTCACGGCCCCAAACGATGTGTACAGGGTTCCCGCGTCACCAAACGGGCGACCGGTACACCGTGCCACGTACCTGCCGTGTCATAGTCCACGCCGAGGGTCAGCACTGCGCACGACCTCCAGTAAACTACAAACACCAGAAACTAGTTGCAACTCCTGGACAGAGAACAAGGGCAGTCAATAAGTCGAGCGGGGTCATATTTCAGGGCCCAATGTGTGGTAGTAGCTGTTTCATGGATCAACCAACACAGAACTCAGTTCCTGAGGACGGTTTCAATGAGACAACCCACCATGTACTCCTACATGGCCTCTCATCGCTACCTTTACCAAATCGTGTTCACACACTTAGCTCACACACATTAGGACATGTTCATCACCATTCCAATTCATCCCCGATGAATCAGGCCTGACACAACTCTAAGCAATAGCAGGCATAACCAGAAAGCATCAATGAGTAGGCACAACATGGCTCAAACAACTCCTACTCATACTAGTGGGTTTCAACTATTTACTGTGGCAATGACGGGTCATGCAGTGGAAAGGGGTTCAACTACCGCAGCAAGTAACAGTTGAAGCGATGTTGTCCTAATGCAGTAAAAGAGAGCAAGAGCGAGAGGGTGGGATTGTATCGGAATGCTCAATGGGGTTTTGCTTGCCTGGCACTTCTGAAGATAACATTGAGTCTTCATCGGTGTCATCGATCACATCGTCGGAACACGCCTACTGAAGGGGGACAAACACCGGCAAACAAGAAAGAACACAATCAATGCAATGCGACAATATGATGCATGATCATGACATGGCAATATGCTGTTGATTGAGCTAATGCAACTAGCAACACAATTAAATGAAGTGGGTTTGAACCCAAGGTTCAAATTCAAACTCCATATGTGATTATTTAAATGCCATTTAATTGATTTGTCCTGATCAGCAGGTTTAACTTGTTCAAACATGCATGAAAATGCCATAAACAGATTCCTTGGATTTTTCTGATCATTTTTCATATATAATTTATTTTCATCTGAGTTATAGATTATTTTCTATGATTTTTAGAAGTTTTGGTTATTTTCTGAAATAAATAAATCATTTAGATTTATATAAAATTCTAGAAAAGGCTTTATTGCATCAGCATGACGTCTGTGTGACGTCAGCAAGTCAACAGGGGCTGTTCGGGTCAAACCTGACCAGTGGGGCCCACTGGTCAGTGACCCACTAGCTAACAGAGTTAGTTAGATTTTAAACTAACACTAATTAAACTGCTGGTGGGGCCTGGGCCCACATGTCAGTCTCTCAGGGCCTAATTAAGTTTAGTTTTAACTAAACTAATTTAACAGGGGTTGGCCCCACGTGTCAGTGACCCACAAAGCTAAGCACAGAGATTAGTACCTAATTAAACCTAAACTAAAGCTAAACAACGGCCGGCCCCACATGTCATGGACAATTGGGGGTCCAGCCGGAGTCAAACGGGGTCAAAACCACCGGCGGCTCGACGCCGGCGAGGCCAAACGTGGCGGCGGTGCTCGGAAATCGCCCTCCGGCGACCATTTGGACGGCGGCTTGGTGCTATGCGTAGCTGGGGAGCTCGCGCATCCATTTATGCCATCGGGAGGAGCTGGGGTGGCCGGAGCTCGTCGGAAACGAGCTCGCGGCGGCGTCGGAGTTCGGGCTCCGTCGGGTTAAGCGCTGTGGGGCACGGGGAGACGAGCTGATGGGTGCGGCGTGCTCCTGGGGGTGCGCTGAGCTCGCTCGTGGCCTCGAAGAAGCGTGACAGCAGCTCTGGCCACGGCGGCGCCATGGACGGCGGCGGCGAGCTCACGGCCGTGGTTGGGATCGGGGCTAGCGAGTGCAACGAGAGAGGGAGAGGTAGGGGTTGGACGCGGGAGCTCACAGCGATGCCGAAGAGGGGGTCATCGAGCCCGGGGAGGTCCTGGTGGTGCCGAATCGACGGCGAGGCCGTCGATGGCCGAAGGTTGAGGACGAACGCGGTGACGGCGAGGCAGAGCCTCCCGGCGTCCCGTAGCTCGGTGGAGAGGACCAGGAGGACGCGGCGGAGCTCTCGGGCATGGCGCTGCAGCGAGGGGGCGATGGTGGCCGCGGTGGTGACGAGCGGCGGCGACGGCTCCGTTCGGTCGCCGCGTGCGAGAGGGACAGAGGAGGGAGGAGAGAGCAGCGAGTGAGGGGAGAGGTCGAGGTGGCTCTGGGGCATCTCCAGGTGCGGGTAGGCTCGAACGGGAGGTCGCCAGCACGAAGCAGGAGGTGGAACCCTCGGCGAGTGCGTGGGCGACACGGCGTCGTCCTCCTGGCAAGGAGGAAGACGACAGGGAGGCGGCGGCGGTGGGCTGGGCCGCCAGCTGGGCCGCAGGTAAGGCCAGGTAAACCTTCTCCTTTTTCTATTTATGTTTCTGTTTTCTAATATCTATTTCTTTTGTAACTTTGTGGCTTTTCTAAAAATGCTTAGGCACTTTCAAAAATCACCAAACTGCTCATGCCCACTGTTTAGCATATAACCAACATGGAACATTTCAGTTTGGGATTATTTGAGCATTTAAAATAATATATAAAATTTAAATGCCCAAATGCAAATAAGATATGATTTAATCCAAAAATCCAGAATGGTCCTAGAAATGTGTGCAGCATTTTTGGCAGAGGTTTTTAATCAATCCAAAAATGATGAACTTTTCCAAGGGGCATTTTGGGTTCAATGAAAGATTTGAATTGACCCTAGTTGAATTGCTTTACTGCTAGGGTTTGAGCAAGCCCATTTCAAGTTTAAGAGAAAATTAAACATGATGCAACACAAGACTAACTGGATCAGAGAAGACCAGATCTGGGGATGTGACAACTCACCCCCACTAAACAAGAATCTCGTCCTGAGATTCAAGCATAGGGTAAGAAATCAGAGGGGACACTAGCTAACACAATCTTCATGATCCAAGGGCCCTTCACATGAATGTCGATTGTTGGCATCATGTTGATCTTGAAACCCTTGCTTTTGAGGTCTTTGTCCAACACGGTGACGACGAAAGAAACTTCACAATAGTTGATCTTGTGAACGATCGGGCAACTCAAGATCAACTCTTGGAGTGAGACGTTGAAACATCTCTTGAGCTGGGACACGGGACACACATCCAAAGCGATGGAGTGAAACAACGATGAAGATTCACTTGACAGCAATAATTCCACACCTAAGGTGATGGTAACGATACCACAAGACGGGGCACCTTTAGGGAAGGTGACTCGTAGAATTATTTCTTTAAGTGGCAAAAAGAATTACTTTTGATATAGAGGTCATTGAGATTCCCTATACCAGCCTAAGGCAACACAATCGATCGTTTGACGGGGTCCGAAAGAATGACATTCTCGGCCAAAATGGATAATGTGGACTAACTTGTTGAAGACAACACGAGGGATGATTTTGCTTATCATCGGAGATGGATGGAATCTATGGTAGGTCCATTGCTGAAGATAATCCTGAACAGCAGTGATTGAGAACGGTAACCCATGGAGAATTGGCACATTGTCGGTGCAAGCTGGGAACAAAATGCAAATGCTGAGAATGATTCTGGTAACTGGGAAGAATCCCAACAGTAGAGAGTAAATCTACTCTTGAGGGGTTATAGCATAACCAAGAGCACTGGGAGCAATCCCGGTGAGTGCCGGTGATAACACCTAGTGTTTGTGCGTGCTCTCAAGAACTTGAGCATTCCCATATTCATCAAGGTTTTACCAATATCCGTGTCAAGGATCCTGGCAACACAACATACTACCATGATGAATAGTGGTGGACGATGCAGATGCAAAGGAAGATAACACTTTTCAGATTCCACCTTAGCAGAGCCAAGGGGCAAAATCTGGATGATCGACCGAGAGACATTTAGCACTCCGCTCCGAATGTTCTCCTTGGTGTACTAGGTACCACGGTCAATGCTTAAAAGCATCAACATGGCCATCAAGTAAGGGTCGGACTTCGGAAGCACAAAAAGTCCATAAGGAACAATTAGAGAATAAATCCTACAAAATCCCTATGGGGAGGTGGCCAACTTCTTCAATCAAGATACTACAACAATAGGTCTTCTGGCTGGGTGTGTTGGCCACAACATCCACTTTACCAGTAATCGAGAGACCAATATTATAGCTCTTGGGAAATGCACCAACCATCATATCTGCCTGAGATTCAGTTCTGATTGGTGTCAGAATATTCCAGACTCATCGAGTCCAGAAAGGAAGATGAAAGTTTGCAACACAAATCGACGAGACGGCGTTGCGAGATTCTCAGGAAATGAACTACGATAGCAAGCTCCAAAACATGAGCTGGTTCTGCTACAAACCTGTGAACACGTTGTCCAAGACAAGCATGACCACATAGCAGTCTTATGATAAAACACTACCGAGTTCTGGTTGGGAACCATCGTCTAGGATATCGAGGTTCTTGCATAAGTCCGGATCTTAAGAAGGAACTTCTTCTCCTAGGACAATCAATCAGTGGCTTGGTGTGCTAGGGATACATATGGAGTGAAGGTTGCAAAGCTCCAAACCACAGAATACTTCGCACGTATGCATGACTGACTTGGGATGATTCCACAGGAGGCAAAATAAACTTTCTCAAACTCACGGTGGCAACTTACATCAATTACACATGAATTTAGGAAAATCTCTTCTCTCATCCGACATATACCTCATGAACGGGACACGAAGGCAATGCTTACAAAGTTTCCAACACCAGCTTAATGTCCTACAAATTCATGGAGAAGATAGCAGTGTTGCTGATGGGCTCAACAACAATTCATCCAGGTTTCCATGGAGATGGAATTCCATAATTATGTGAACAAGTGATAGTATTGGTCAGACCAATAGATGTAATGGTGTATGCTCGAGGGATCAACCACGAGTAAGACAACATTAAGAGCATCGTTGGTTCTGATTTGATTTGATGATAGCCCACACTCAAATCAAAGTTTTAGTAAGACAATAGATCCAACAATTGATCACGAGGATCAATCGATCAAGATATCATCTTTCTTCAACACACACACACACAAAAGATATCCCTTGGAAGGAACTAAGTCAGGCAAGCTTTTATCTTCCAACTCTCCAAGTTGTCGTTTAGCTTAACCGGCTAGCTCAGGGTATCCATCACAGATTCTTGGAGAAGTGGTGGTTTACAAGGAACCAGCTTGATCACGAACTTAACATAGCGGTCAGGTGACAACCTGGTAATACTTCCGAGAAGATATTCAGAAAATCACGAACCACCGATATGTTACTAAGCTCGAGAACAATCTTGCTTTTCAAGGCAAGACGATATGATCAAATGAGCGAGGACTTATCAAAATCCTAACTCATCAATCAAGGAGTGCACCAAGAAAGTGGACTAGGTAGCACGATCAATCTTAGGGTGATGATTAATCAACTCGCTAAGGATGAGGTTGTTGTCCTTTAACTACCAAGCAACGAAGTTGCTAGGAGTATTGATTTCACACATCACAATTCACTTGTCGGCATTCCGGTTACAATAACACGGAAACCGAGGGATGAACAGTAATGGCAAGAAGTATTACTACATCAAGAAGTCATAAGAGATAATGCAATTCTCACGACATTCTTGACATAAAGATGGTAATACTCCAGGATAGAACAGTTTAGAAGCTGCATTAGCATTCTTCATCTGCGAAGTACAACTTCTTTGATCAAATCCGGGATATGGATAGGGTACTGGAGTTTGTTTCTCCTAGTCATTCCGAGATAGAATGAATTGACGGACCACAAAAGTAAAAGGCATCGATGAACACGAGTGCACAACTACTCCTGACTATCAACTGATAGACGAGGGTCATAATACAACCAAAAGGGGCAACTCAGAGGAACATATAACTTCTGAGTTGCGGATGCATAGATTAACATGTCGAACGAGTTCAACATATTTCTTCCGGATAACCCATGCAGAAAGTAGAATTGGCAGAGTCACATATGAATGGAGTACTACTCAGGAGCACTCGGGTTGTGATCTTTTGGTTCAGAAGAACTTCTGCCATGATGGTTCATGGTATTTGGAAGAAAGATATACCACGGACCACGAGGACTATCACAAGGTTACTAATATCCTATAGGGACGAGCAAATATTATCAACATGAAGTAAGTAGGGTGAAGCTCGGGTTCGAGAACCCAGGAATAGAATACCTACCATCCAAATGGCATCACAGGATGCTTTCGAGGATAATGGCCAGAATCATCACACTGGAATATAAAACATTGCTGGATTACTGGGTGATCTTCTAAGATACTTAGGGTCATAAAAATAAGTCCAACATATATGTCGAGGTAATAGAGTGCCTCAACACACCGACTAGTGTGGTTAATCTGGCCTAAAAGGAACATTGGGAATAGGAAGAAAGGATTTGCAAATGCATCAAATTATTTAGAAACCTGGGATGACTCGGACAGCATAACGACTGTAATTGCTCGAAAATACTTTGATATCCAAGCTAAAGAGTATCATGTCCACTTAACATCATAATGTCAAGGTTCTGAGACCAACAGTTGAACAAACAGAGGTAGAAGAAACTGAACATGAGGGTTGAATTCACAATAACGTGATCCTGATAAATAGAATGAGAATCCTAGTTCTTAATCCCCGTAGAAAAGAGAAGATGACTCAGATCAGAAGGTCATAGGGTAAAGGAGTAAAAAGAGCCTTACGTTCCCTTCCACAATCAATTCCCTTATTATAACTAAAGAGTTTCTAGACACGACTTCGACCAGTTTGGCTTGCTAATCCTACAGGCAGTCAGGCTCTGATACCAAAGCTGTCAGGACCCCGATCCTAAGTCACACAGGTCTAGCCTGTAACACATCATATCACTTTGCGGCCTCACGCACGGTATCCCCACGGGTGCCACCTTACCTGGCCCGGGACCGTTTGCGCATTTTGGCACACGTATATGATAGTGTCGCTAGCATCCATATGACAAAGAACCCGGGCCGACATGACCAGTTATAAACCAAAAGTGGCACTAAATTACAGAGACAGGCATACATGACCCAGCAACGAACGTGTCGGTCATCAACGTATGAACCCAAGTCGTAGCAAGCTACAAGGACTTAAAGGAACAACGCGTGACATTTCCCCTAAGGGACAGACACAGGAACGAAGAAGGACACATGCCGGCCAGCCTAAGTGTTCCGAAGCAGTAGCAAGCTACCAAGGCTCAGTGGAAGCACTAGGAGACATTTCCCTGTAAGATAGGCTACCAAAGGTAAACAACTAGGTGTCGGATCCCACACATAGCAATACACATTACACGTACGCATAACATGCAAGTATGTGCTGTACAATATGGCATCACAACATAACTCAACAACTCATATAGATAAAGGCCCAGAAGAGCCATCATAGCATTTATTACAACCAGAGGTCACATGACCCAACATACAGAGCATACAAGCAACGGAAGCATTACATGTCTGAGTACAGACATCTACAAATGAAAAAGACTAAGAAGACTGACTATCTACAAGACCCTCCCAAGGGTACAAGATCGTAGCTGAGGTAACAAGCTAAACGTCGAAGTCCACGCGGAACCACTAGCGAGACTGAAGTCTCTCTGCAAAAACATAATTAAGCAAATGTGAGTACAAAGGTACTCAGCAAGACTTACATCAGAACTAGCTACATATGCATCAGTATCAACAAAGGGGGTGGTGGAGTTTGACTGCAGCAAGCCAGCTTTGACTCGGTGGCTATCCTAAACTACGACTGCAAGTATCTCTTTTGAGGTGGCGCACACGAGTCCACATATTCACCAATCAATACACCACTATGGATCCGCTCCCGTCTCCCTACGAGAAGGCCATCCATAGCACTCACGCTTATCTTGCGCGTTTTTAGAGTATCCACTTTCACTTGTCTATGAACTGTAATAGGCAACCCAGAAGTCCATTTCCGCGGACACGGCTATTCGAATAGATTATATTTAACCCTGCAGGGGTGTACTTCTTCACACATGTTTCCACCACTTAGCGTCTGCACACGACATGTGCTCGGCAGACTTCAAGCAAAAGCCGACGTGGGTGTAGACCACGACCTAATCAACCACTCAAGTCTCTCGTCCAGGTTTATCGCCTATTTGGGTTCCATCCGTGGGGAGATCCGGCCGGGGTGTCGCTCACGGCCCCAAACGATGTGTACAGGGTTCCCGCGTCACCAAACGGGCGACCGGTACACCGTGCCACGTACCTGCCGTGTCACAGTCCACCCCGAGGGTCAGCACTGCGCACGACCTCCAGTAAACTACAAACACCAGAAACTAGTTGCAACTCCTGGACAGAGAACAAGGGCAGTCAATAAGTCGAGCGGGGTCATATTTCAGGGCCCAATGTGTGGTAGTAGCTGTTTCATGGATCAACCAACACAGAACTCAGTTCCTGAGGACGGTTTCAATGAGACAACCCACCATGTACTCCTACATGGCCTCTCATCGCTACCTTTACCAAATCGTGTTCACACACTTAGCTCACACACATTAGGACATGTTCGTCACCATTCCAATTCATCCCCGATGAATCAGGCCTGACACAACTCTAAGCAATAGCAGGCATAACCAGAAAGCATCAATGAGTAGGCACAACATGGCTCAAACAACTCCTACTCATACTAGTGGGTTTCAACTATTTACTGTGGCAATGACGGGTCATGCAGTGGAAAGGGGTTCAACTACCGCAGCAAGTAACAGTTGAAGCGATGTTGTCGTAATGCAGTAAAAGAGAGCAAGAGCGAGAGGGTGGGATTGTATCGGAATGCTCAATGGGGTTTTGCTTGCCTGGCACTTCTGAAGATAACATTGAGTCTTCATCGGTGTCATCGATCACATCGTCGGAACACGCCTACTGAAGGGGGACAAACACCGGCAAACAAGAAAGAACACAATCAATGCAATGCGACAATATGATGCATGATCATGACATGGCAATATGTTGTTGATTGAGCTAATGCAACTAGCAACACAATTAAATGAAGTTGGTTTGAACCCAAGGTTCAAATTCAAACTCCATATGTGATTATTTAAATGCCATTTAATTGATTTGTCCTGATCAGCAGGTTTAACTTGTTCAAACATGCATAAAAATGCCATAAACAGATTCCTTGGATTTTTCTGATCATTTTTCATATATAATTTATTTTCATCTGAGTTATAGATTATTTTCTATGATTTTTAGAAGTTTTGGTTATTTTCTGAAATAAATAAATCATTTAGATTTATATAAAATTCCAGAAAAGGCTTTATTGCATCAGCATGACGTCTGTGTGACGTCAGCAAGTCAACGGGGGCTGTTCGGGTCAAACCTGACCAGTGGGGCCCACTGGTCAGTGACCCACTAGCTAACAGAGTTAGTTAGTTTTTAAACTAACACTAATTAAACTGCTGGTGGGGCCTGGGCCCACATGTCAGTCTATCAGGGCCTAATTAAGTTTAGTTTTAACTAAACTAATTTAACAGGGGTTGGCCCCACGTGTCAGTGACCCACAGAGCTAAGCACAGAGATTAGTACCTAATTAAACCTAAACTAAAGCTAAACAACGGCCGGCCCCACATGTCATGGACACAGGGGGGGGTCCAGCCGGAGTCAAACGGGGTCAAAACCACCGGCGGCTCGACGCCGGCGAGGCCAAACGTGGCGGCGGTGCTCGGAAATCGCCCTCCGGCGACCATTTGGACGGCGGCTTGGTGCTATGCGTAGCTGGGGAGCTCGCGCATCCATTTATGCCATCGGGAGGAGCTGGGGTGGCCGGAGCTCGTCGGAAACGAGCTCGCGGCGGCGCTGGTGTTCGGGCTCCGTCGGGTTAAGCGCTGCGGGGCACGAGGAGACAAGCTGATGGGTGCGGCGTGCTCCTCGGGGTGCGCTGAGCTCGCTCGTGGCCTCGAAGAAGCGTGACAGCAGCTCTGGCCACGGCGGCGCCATGGACGGCGGCGGCGAGCTCACGGCCGTGGTTGGGATCGGGGCTAGCGAGTGCAACGAGAGAGGGAGAGGTAGGGGTTGGACGCAGGAGCTCACAGCGATGCCGAAGAGGGGGTCATCGAGCCCGGGGAGGTCCTGGTGGTGCCGAATCGACGGCAAGGCCGTCGATGGCCGAAGGTTGAGGACGAACGCGGTGACGGCGAGGCAGAGCCTCCCGGCGTCCCGTAGCTCGGTGGAGAGGACCAGGAGGACGCGGCGAAGCTCTCGGGCATGGCGCTGCAGCGAGGGGGCGATGGTGGCCGCGGTGGTGACGAGCGGCGGCGACGGCTCCGTTCGGTCGCCGCGTGCGAGAGGGACAGAGGAGGGAGGAGAGAGCAGCGAGTGAGGGGAGAGGTCGAGGTGGCTCTGGGGCATCTCCAGGTGCGGGTAGGCTCGAACGGGAGGTCGCCAGCACGAAGCAGGAGGTGGAACCCTCGGCGCGTGCGCGGGCGACACGGCGTCGTCCTCCTGGCAAGGAGGAAGACGACAGGGAGGCGGCGGTGGTGGGCTGGGCCGCCAGCTGGGCCGCAGGTAAGGCCAGGTAAACCTTCTCCTTTTTCTATTTATGTTTCTGTTTTCTAATATCTATTTCTTTTGTAACTTTGTGGCTTTTCTAAAAATGCTTAGGCACTTTAAAAAATCACCAAACTGCTCATGCCCACTGTTTAGCATATAACCAACATGGAACATTTCAGTTTGGGATTATTTGAGCATTTAAAATAATATATAAAATTTAAATGCCCAAATGCAAATAAGATATGATTTAATCCAAAAATCCAGAATGGTCCTAGAAATGTGTGCAGCATTTTTGGCAGAGGTTTTTAATCAATCCAAAAATGATGAACTTTTCCAAGGGGCATTTTGGGTTCAATGAAAGATTTGAATTGACCCTAGTTGAATTGCTTTACTGCTAGGGTTTGAGCTAGCCCATTTCAAGTTTAACAGAAAACTAAACATGATGCAACACAAGACTAACTGGATCAGAGAAGACCAGATCTGGGGATGTGACAGAATTCTTTCCGGCGTTTTCAATTCAATTCATTCGTTCATTCCTATCCTACCGGTGTCCATGAAGATTTTCGCAAGTTCGCGATATATTCTTCTTTAAATCAATTTCATCGAGAATAAGTGATATGCGAATCCATTGCTTCTCATCAATTTAATTGATGGAGGATAAGCATAACTTAATTCTTATTTCTTTTTCTTCAAGTCGATTTAATTCCTTCCTTCGGAGTTTATTCTTGGTGAATAAATTCTAGTTCCAAGTCCTTTTATCTTTTCTTCCCGGAGTTCAAGTTTTCTCGGCTATCTTCTCGGAACCCCGTATAATCATCGCAAGGCTTTATTCTTATACTTTTTCATTCGTCATTTCTATTTCATCATCCTTTCATTTTACCGGAGTTCTTCATGATGGTTCTTCATCATTAAATTCATTCTTCTAAATTCATCTAATTCTTCTGGAGCAGCTCAAGCTTTATTCTTCTGCCTCTCGAGTGCAAATAATTCTCCCTATTTCTTTTGAAGTGGAGTTTTGTATTTCTTTCTTTATTCTCATCTATTCAATATTTTGGTTGCGGCATAATTCACCTCAATTTTTGAGATGATTAAAGAAGTCCACAACAAGCTTATTCTTTTGTTGTTGATTATCTCAACAGCTCCGTTCAAGCCTTTCTTCTGAAGATCCTCTTCGAATTCACTCGTCGTGAAAGTTGTCATCTTCGTCTCCGTTCTTCTAATTCCATCATTTCAATTCTTCCGGAGGAATTTCTTGTTCATCTCATCATGTTTTCATTTCATCTTCTCAGGTTCTTGTCCTATTCCATTCTTGTTCAAACGGTGTGCTATTTCTTCCAGTTTCAGCCGGAGTGCTTCCCGAATACCTTCGTGGATATTTCTTTTCTATCTCTTTTAACCGGAGTGGTTTCAAATTTATTCTTATTCCTTCAATCGTGCTTCATATTCCTTCAACCTTTTGGATTCTCGTCGCATTCCCTGTTCCTCTTGTTTAACGAAGCCCTTGCAACTTCGTTCTTCTTCGTTGTTTTCTTCTTTTCAAGTGGCTCAACCTCTCAAGGTTCTTTTCTTTCACTCTTTCGTCCTTGAAGAACTTCATTCTTCCTTTTTCTCTCCCGTCTCGTTCCTAAGATCTCGGGACGAGATCTCTTGTTAGTAGGGGAGTGTTGTGACACCCCGAGACCGATGCTCCAGGTGTCACCCAGTTATTCGTTGTCAGTGCCATGTCATCTGCTTGTGTGTTGCATCTTGCCATGTCATCATGGGTGTTGCATCAGCATGTTTTCAAACTTGCATCCATCCGAGTCTCCTCGTCCTTTCCGTTGTCCGTTCTGAGCCCAGACACACTTGCACGCGCCCGCGGTGCCTCCGAATTTTTATTTTGTGAGTGGCCGAAAAATCTTCTCGGAATGGGATGAAACTTGTCATGTGGTCTTATTATAGTGTAGACAGGCCGCCTGCCAAATTTCATCGCATTCAGAGCTCGTTTGATAGCCTAACGGATATATATATAGCGGCACTAGTCGCCGGTTATTTCGTCGGACGTTTTCGGTCTTCGAAAACCCCCGCGGGCCTCTTCTCTTCTCTCCTATAAGCCCTTCTAACACAGCCCACTAATCTCCCCTAGGCCCAGCCTACTTCCCCTTCGCTCCGTTGCCGTTGGATCGCGATCCAATGGCTCCGGAATGCCCCAAAACCCTCCAAAACCCTAACCCTAGCCCCCTTTCTATTTATAGACGTTCCCCTTGCCAAAAATGGCCTTCTTCTTCCCCCTCCTCAATTTCCGCAGCCACCCCCACCTCCTGCCTCGAATTCAGCGCCGGCGAGCCCCTCCTCCCGCCACTTGGCGTCCAGCCAGCTGGGCCCGCGCCGCCGCCACCTCAGCGAGGGCCCGTTGTCAGCCTCCCTGCCGCGCTGGGCCTCCCGGCCCGGATCCTCCACGGCCTTGTGAGGCTTGCGAGGTTGCTTAGCTTGCACACATGAAAGGCACTTAGAACCTTTGGCTAAAGTGAAACTCGGGATTAAATCCAACTTAGCTAGCCGCATCATAACACCGAAACTAATGTGACAAAGACGTGAATGCCAAAATTTTGATTCATTAACATTCGAATGAATATGGTTCACGACTTTATTACAAAAATCTGCGAGGGAAAGGCGGAACATTCCTCCGCTCTCATAATCTTTTCCAACAAAGAGTCCATATTTCGTAACAACTAATTTATTAGACTCGAAAACCAACTTAAACCCTTCTCTACATAGAAGGGAGCCACTAACGAGGTTCTTCTTGATGGCGGGGACATGCTGCACGTTCTTCAGCTTCATGATCCTTCCCGAAGTAAACTTCAGATCGACCGTGCCAACACCATGAACAGAAGCACTCGCGCCATTCCCCATCAATACGGACCCGTGGCCTGTGACCTGGTAAGAAGTGAACAATGAAATGTCAGCACACACATGAACACCTGCACCTGTGTCCAACCACCAATCGTTGGGCTGAAACACTGAAAAAACAGTAAATAAATTACCATACCCAGATGCACCATTGTCATTGTTACCCACAATCATGTTGACAGACTTGGAGTCCTGTCCTGGCTTCTTATACTTGTTTGGGCACTTATTGGCCCAATGTTCAGCCGAACCACAAGTAAAGCAGCCCTCATCCTTCTTGTTCTTCTTGAAGGTCTTCTTACCCTTCTTCTTAAAGTCGGCATTGTGTTGGACAACGTTCTTTCCCTTGGGCTTGTGGGAGTTGGAGTTCCTCTGGTTCACCATGTTGGCGACAGAAGTCCCCTCAACCGCTTTCCCGTTTGAGTCCTTTGCCCTTGAGTTCTGCAAAACACTCAGATCGCCAATGACATCCTACACTGAGAATTCACGCCTCTGATGTTTCAGAGTAGTGGCAAAGTTCCTCCGGGAATTAGGGAGCTTAGAGATTATGCAGCCCGCGACAAACTTGCCCGGTAACTCGCACTTCAGAAGCTCAAGCTCCTTAACAATGCATATTATCTCATGAGCCTGTTCGAGCACAGGACGGTTTTCAACCATCTTGTAATCGTGGAACTGCTCTATAATATACATCTCACTCCCAGCATCGGTGGCCCCGAATTTAGATTCGAGCTCCTCCCACAAGTCCTTGGCGACACACACATGTAAATACGCGTCGATCAGTTTATCTCCGATCACGCTAAGAA
Source organism: Secale cereale (assembly GCA_902687465.1). NCBI lineage: Eukaryota > Viridiplantae > Streptophyta > Magnoliopsida > Poales > Poaceae > Secale > Secale cereale. The sequence goes on along the minus strand of LR738709.1, from coordinate 464,627,931 downwards.
GTGCTCCGAGAAATACGACGGTGGCTTCCCTGAACGCCTTCTCCTGTTCAGGAGCAATCGTTCCCGTGGGCACACCGGCGACCCAGAATACGTTCATAGCCATGAGCCATAAAGTGGTCTTAGTCTGCCAACGCTTAAAATATATACCGGTAAACTTATCCGGTTTCAGTGCAGCGGCAAAGCCACTTGTCGAAAAATTCCTACACATAATAGGTTTTTGGATTGCTGAGTAAATAGGCAATTTTCCGATTAATTTAATCCACGAATTAACTACTAGCATGGCATTTGTAGGATCGAAAGTAGGTCTAGAGGGGGGGGGGTGATTAGACTACTTGACAATATAAAAAATCTGCCTTTAGATCATGCAATGTTTTTGGCAGTTTCACAATTAAGACCAAGTCAAGTAACACCCTACACATGCAATTCTAGAGTATATGCAGCGGAAAGTAAATTGCACATGTAAAAGAGAGGTGGAGAAGATCAAACGCAGTTTGGTGACACGGAGATTTTTGTCGTGGTTCCGATAGGTGGTGCTATCGTACATCCACGTTGATGGAGACTTCAACCCACGGAGGGTAACGGCTGCGCGAGTCCATGGAGGGCTCCACCCACGAAGGGTCCACGAAGAAGCAACCTTGTCTATTCCATCACGGCCTACGCCCACGGAGGACTAGCCTTACTCGGGGTAGATCTTCACGAAGTAGGCAATCTCCTTGCCCTTACAAACATCTTGGTTCAACTCCACATCTCAACGACGGAGGCTCCCAAGCGACACCTAACCAATCTAGGAGGCACCACCCCCCAAAAGGTAATAGACGGTGTTGATGATGATGAACTCCTTGCTCTTGTGCTTCAAATGATAATCTCCCCAACACTCAACTCTCCTCACTGATATGGCTGTGGTGGAAGAAAGATTTGAGTGGAAAGCAACTTGGGAAGGCTAGAGATCAAGTTTCATATGGTAGGAATGGAATGGCTTGATCTCAACACAAGGGTAGGTGGTTCACTTCTCAGAAAGTGTATGGTAGAAGTGGTGGTACTTTCTGATGGCTCTCCTCACGAATGAGGAGGGGGTGGAGGGGTATATATAGCCTCCACACAAAATCCAACCGTTACACACACATTTGACCAATCTCGGTGAGACCGAAGTGAAACTCGGTCAGACCGAAAGTTCAAATATAGTGAACGTTGGGATTTTCGGTGGGACCGAAAATACCATCTCGGTGTGTCCGAAGTGAGTCAAAGGTTAGGGTTTGCCATCTCGGTGTGACCGAAAACAACAACTCGGATATTCCGAAATGCTGTCATTTGGTTACAGAAGGTTGGCAGAACATTTTCGGTGAGACCGAGACTCAGAATCGGTTTGTCCGAGATTACTTATGAGTGTGTTGTAAAGTGAAGAGTGCTGATAGTTGAGGGAGCTAGATCACCAAGCACTTGAGCAACAAGAACATTAACACAACCTCATCCCCTTTTAATAGTATTGGCTTTTCCTATGGACTCAATGTGATCTTTGATCACTAAACCAAAAATGGAGTCTTGAGCTTTTGCCAATGCTTGTCTTAGCATTTTGAGGGGTCCACTTCTTCAGACATTTCCATATCCATATCATCGAACTTTTCTGAAATGATTCTCAAGAGAATATTAGTTCAATGATATATATGTTGTTATTAATTACCAAAACCACCCGGGGATTAGTTGCACTTTCAATCTCCCCCTTTTTGGTAATTGATGACAACATATAGATCAAAGCTTCGACAAAGGATATAATCAAAGAATAATATCGTCGCTTTGAGAAGTATGTGATAAACAAGAGCTCCCCCTAAATTTGTGCATTATTTAAAATTTGCGTTTGAATGCAAATGCACAATCGATTAGGATTATGGGTCACTCTTCCATGTCACATACATCTTGGTGGAGCGCACAAAATGATAAGAATGAATAACATGCACTCAATCACCAAGACAAGAGTAAATAGCCATACAATAAGGAATAGCATATGATAAGCAATAAGCACACATTAAGGCATAGTATGACTAAGCACTCATTAAGGTAGCATCAAACGTAGTAGCAAGCACACATAAAGTATCTGGAACCAAAAGAAACCAATGTATCTCAAAGAAAACCGGCAAAAGAACGAAAAGACGAAAGAGCACTCTCTCTCTCGAAGCCCTATGATCTATAACAATTTCTCCCCCTTTGGCAACAAGTTACCAAAAAGTTCGAAAAGGTATAGAGCTAAACGTCACTGCGGGCTCTGCTGGCGGCTCCCGTCTGGGTAGATGTCGGTGTAGAGATAGCTGCATCTGCGAAGACCTCTGCTGATGTCTGCGGTGGAGGAGTGGATGCTGGAGCTGAAGGAACTGCTGGAGCTGTAGCTGGTGCTGAAGTGGTAGCCCTGGAGTCTGTCACTGGGATAGCTGCAGATCTGGATCCTCTGGGAACCTGAGCAGTCTGGCGATGAGAGTCCTGGACTAGATCATCCTGCATAAGCTCTGCTCTCTCCTGCCTAGTCTCCTCCATGTCTGCCTCAAGCTTGTTGACAGACACCTGAATCTCAGTCAGCTTCACGTCCAGAGCGTGGATCTTATCCTCGACAATCCTCTCAAGGCTCTCCTGAGATTGCTCAATGCTGGCCAGGCGTTGTTCAATCCTTTGGGTAGCTTCAAGAATTTGTTCTCCAAAGCTCTTTGGCTTAGCTGCTGCTGCTGCCTCTTTGTCAGCTTTAGCTTTCTTCGCAGCTTCAATTTTGGCTTGCCCTTCAACTGAGGTAGGATCCTCTTCATCCATCACAACTACGTTGTCCTCATGCTCTGGCTGCAGTGGCAAGTGCTTCCTATCCAACATGAATTTGCCCGTGCCAAACTTGGCGTTGATGAGCATCTGTATCTGCGGTGCAAACCCACATGACCTCTTCTGGTCAGCTGCAGTCCTCTTAATGGTTTCTACCATCAAGTCCATCACCTTAAAAGGTGCCTTCTCATCGAGAATGTGCAGCATGTTGATAGAATAGCCTCGTATCATCCGGTGGTCACCTGACTTAGGCATCAAAGTATGCCTCAGAATAGTGTTAGTGGTGGTCAGACCTGCCTGGAGATAATACACTGAGCCGAGCTTCCATCCCTCTAAATCAGCAGCTGGGATCTCCTTGTACATATTCTTCATGGAATCATGACTCTTCTTAGGAATCCCATAGACATCAATGTCGTCCTCTCTCTGCACTGGAGCGTTCAGAAGTTCTGCCCATTCTTCAACAGTCAAAGAAAACCTTTGACCTTCAGTCATCCAGGTGATCTTGCCATCAGGGTAGAAGTGGGCAGTGGCATAGAACTGCATGATCATCTCGTCATTCCAGGCTGTCAGCTCTTGACCCACGAAGTCAGCAACTCCACATGCAGTAAAGCTCTCATGCACATGGGGAAAGAAGTCCCGGTGCTCTTCACTGTCAATGTACTTCCAGTCAACATACCTGGTGTCAGCAACAATGGGCTTCTTATCCATTAGCACGGTCTCATAGAAATCCTGCTGCTCTCTGGTGTGGAATCTGGGGTCCACAGCAGTCCTTCTCCTTACGGCATATGGATCAGACTGTCTCCATAGCCTGAGACCTTTGTCCTTTCTTGCCTTCATGTCCTCAGCTTGAGGATGAGCATCATTGTGGAGTGGCAACTTGGGACGGAGCTTGAGCAACACATGCTCTTCATCTGATTCAGACGGAGGCATCTCTCCTTTGTTCTTCTCAGAAGCTGGAATGCTTCTGGTTGTTCTCTTGGGCTTGGCTGGAGCTGCTTTGGAAGGAGCAGGCTTCTTGGGCTTAGAGGAGGCTTGAGCCCGAATAGCATCACCCATGAACTTAGCTTTCTGAGGAGGAGGCTGGGGTGCTTCTTCTTCTTCTTCAGCATCAACTTGAGGTTCAGCATAAACAACCCTCTTCCTTTTGGAAGTCTTCTTCACCTTGCTTGGAGCAGGCTCTTCCAAGTTGAGCTTCTTAGCAACTGCAGATTGCTTCACTTTGCTTGTGCCTTTCTTTGGCTGCTGCCCTTGGTGCTCTTTGGCAACCACATTCCTCTTGGGCTTGGAGGTAACTTCCTCAGCAACAAAGTCGGAGTCCTCATCATCAGAAGTTCTCTTCTTCCTGGTTCTCGTAGCTGCGGGAGGCAGACCACTAGGGGTGCTCCTCTCACCATCATCACTAGAGCTGCTTGCAGGACTTGTATCTGCCTCTGGAATTTCAGCAAACGGTGATTCAGACCTATTCTGGCTGTCACTGGCATCTGACATGGCTGAAAGACCTGTGAAAAGATAAGGTATAGGCAGAATGGAAGAGTTATCACAACTGCAGAAGTTTTTGCAAAAAAAATGAGTTAAAGACTTAGTTTTGAGTTTTCACAGAATGTATTTCGGTCAAACCGATTTTAGGTTTCGGTGCAACCGAAGTGCTCAACAGAACCTACACACCACTTTCGGTCAGACCGAAGTGGGTTTCGGTCCTACCGAAAACTTAGGGTTTCACTGAAACTTCTTTTCGGTCGTTCCGATTGGCACAACTTGGTTAAACCGAACTATGCAGTGCAATGGCCAGAGGCCAAATCGGTCATTCCGATTTTCAAAAATCGGCTTCACCGAGATGCATTCCGTGGAAACCTAAACCTAAGAATTTTCCTCGAAACTAGACGATCTGAACTATTGTGTGGGGAACATATCAAACATGGATTGAATCATGGCAGCCTATCGTGCAAGAATCAGCAGTGGAGCACGAAAAGGGATCGGGACACACCCTAACTTGGTGGTGTCCCTCTACGGCGGCAACGGTGGAGATGATTACCGTTGACGGCGGCGGAGACCTGCGGCGAGGGCACACAGGCGACGAAGGCGACGATCCGTAGACCAGGGCGGCGGCAGCAGGGGTCTTGGGGGCGAACGGTTTGAAGAAAGAAATCGCGCGCAGCCCCTCAGGTATATATAACCCCGTGCTGTCGGTGGGACCGAGTTGAAAAACTCGGTGTCACCGAGATGTATATCTGCTGTGCAGTTACACATATCGGTCAGACCGAGAGTTTGAACTCGGTTTCACCGAGATGAAACCTAGATCAGTCTAAGCGTTTCGGTTGGACCGATATTGAGAAACCGGTCAGACCGAAATGGACTTAGAAGGTTTTGGAAGTCAGCCTTAGACGAATCGGTGGTTCCGAGTGCTCCTCACTCGGACTGTCCGAAAAAGACTTGTTCAAAGTTGTGATATGAGCATGAATAGAGTTTTGAGACAAGAAAGCATAGATAGCTAGGGAAAGGTGCTTAGGCATTCTTGTCCATCCATTTGGCCAGAAAAATAAACCAAAACAATCAAAACCACAAATGGATGTCCTTGAATGAATAGAATCATGCATTCAACATGCTCACACAATAAGATAGCAACTGAAACATGTGTCAAACATGCACAACCAATCATTCTAGCTACTAGCACACAATTTGTCGATGACTAGGTCATCTATATATGAGTATATTGACTTAGGAGTCAAATGAGAACATTTGATCATAGGTCATACTCATCGTTTAAACACAAGTGGGGTTACCACTTTTACATAAAGCATTTATGTGTTCACATCACTTGGAGATGCTTTAGCCCAATTTTTAGAGCAAAGCTCCCCCTAGATGTGAGAACCCCTTTTAAAGGGTCAAACTAACCTTGGGTTGTCGTAGAAGACTTCATGTAGATGTTGAGGATGTGGATGCTCAATGTTGATGTAGATCATCATGAGTTAGGAGCAATCCTTTGGATTAGGGCACTTTCAATACCTACATGGGTTAGTCCCACAAGGAACAAACAAGAATATCCATAGACATAGAGTGAAGTACACAAAAGATGATGTCCATGAAAGCAATGATTACCTTGTCCCTTGACTTACCAACAAGAGGGTTTGTGACTCCATGAACAAGTGCATGATGTGGAAGTTGATTGCACAAGTTCTTGCCAAAATGAATATGAGTGAAGTTTGTTGGCGGAGTCACCCTCAAGAACCTACTAGTTCTTCTTCTTTGGGATCCACATCATCTTGATGGGAATCCTTGGTGTTGTAGTTGAGCTTGACGAAGTAGAACTTGATGTGTCCTTGGGAACCCACTTGACCATAGCTTGAGGTGCTTCAATGAATGCATCAATCTCCTCTTGAAGCTTGTCCTTGGCCTTTAGCTTGTGGTCTTGTGGTGGAAGGTCATCTTCTTCCCACTCAACACCTTTGGCGTTGAACTTTCGCTCAAAACCAATCCCTTGATTCTTCCGGTGTCTTCCTTGTTTGCGAACAATCTCCTCAAAGTTCTTGCTTCCGGCAAGACTCTTGTAGACACCTTTCTCTATGATTTCCTTCAATAAGCTATTTTCTTGCTCAAGTGTAACTTGGCTTAAACATTGTTAGTGGAATCAAGAGAACTACTAGAAGCAACAATATTGGATTTAACATTGTTATTGTTACTACTAGAGGAAGAATTTTTCTTATGCTTGTCATGCTTAGTCTTAATAGGTGGCAAGAAATTAGACAAGAGAAGTCGTTTGGCAAGATATGAAGAACTCTTCTTTCGAAGATCATCATTGATCGCTTTTAGAAACTCATGTTCTTGCTCTAGAGTGAGCTTCTCGAAGCGTAGCTTCTCATGAGATCTTAGGAGCTCTCTATGATCTTCTTGAGTTGTTTCATGAGCTAACTTAAGAGTGTTTAGTTCTTTAGTTAGACGCTCAATCTCCTTCATAGCATTGTCATTCGACTCTTCTCGACTATAAAGACTACTAGCATTTTCATCATTACTAAGCTCACTAGATTTATCATGCAAGAGCTCATCTTCACCAAGCAAGTCATCCTCATCACTATCAAAGTCAATGAATTCAGGGTGTGTTACCTTGGGACCTTTAGCCATGAAGCATCTTCCAATTCCCTCATTTGGTGAATCAAATAAGTCGTAGGAGTTGGAGTTGGAGGATACTAGTGCAAGTCCGGCAACACCTTCATCTTGACTGTAGTCGGAGTCGGAGTGATAGCTTCCATCGGATTGATTGTCGGAGTCGGAGCCGGAGACCCATTCACCAACATGAGCTTGATGTCTTCTTCTTGTGTAGCTCCTTGATGACTTGTCTTTCCTCTCCGAATCCTTGCTTCTCCGAGAAGGTCTTCGTTCATAACGATCATCTCTACTCCTTCTCTCTCTCCGAGGTGACTCATCTCTTGCTCTTCTTCTTGGAGATTCTTCTCTTCTCTTGTGGGGAGCCGTACACTCATTTGAGAAGTGTCCGGGTCTTCCACAATTGTAGCAGTTTCGATCACGACTAGAAGATCTCTTTTCATCATATGATCTAGACTTTGAGCTTCTTTCTTTGCCTCTATTCTTGTAGAACTTGTTGAAGTTCTTGACCATTAGGCTTATCTCTTCATTGGAAATTAGCTTGTCACTTGAGGTAGTAGGAGCATCACTTGTAGCTTTGTAAGCACCACTCGACTTGTTGTGAAGCTCTTCCTTATCCTTAAGTGTCATCTCATGAGCAACAATTCTTCCAATGACTTCAGTTGGCTTGAGAGTCTTGTAGTTTGACATCATTTGGATCAAAGTGCACACGGTGTCATACTTTCCATCCAAAGCTCTGAGAATCTTCTTAATGATGAATCGGTCGGTCATTTCTTCGCTTCCTAAGCCAGCAATCTCATTTGTAATGAGAGCAAGCCTAGAGTACATTTCAGCGACTCCTTCACCATCCTTCATCTTGAACTTGTCAAGTTGACCTTGAAGAATATCTAGCTTTGATTCCTTCACAGATTCAGTACCTTCGTGCATTTCAACCAAAGTATCCCAAATCTCCTTAGCATTCTCAAGACGACTGATTTTGTTGAACTCTTCGGGACACAAAGCATTGAAGAGAATGTCACAAGCTTGAGCATTGTTTTGCAACATCTTCAACTCTTCGGGTGTAGCTTCGCGATCCGGAACTTTTCCTTCTTCAAAGAAATCACCTTGCATGCCAACACAAATAATGCCCCATGCGGCTGGGTTATGACCAAGAATATGCATTTTCATTTTATGCTTCCAACTAGCAAAATTTGTACCATCAAAGTAAGGACCTCTACGATAATTACCCTCACTAGACGCCATACTCTCCTAGGTTGTGAAACCAAGCTTATGGAGTCCAATGCAATGGAGACCAAAGCTCTGATACCACTTGTAGGATCGAAAGTAGGTCTAGAGGGGGGGTGATTAGACTACTTGACAATATAAAAAATCTGCCTTTAGATCATGCAATGTTTTTGGCAGTTTCACAATTAAGATCAATTCAAGTAACACCCTACACATGCAATTCTAGAGTATATGCAGCGGAAAGTAAATTGCACATGTAAAAGAGAGGTGGAGAAGATCAAACGCAGTTTGGTGACACGGAGATTTTTGTCGTGGTTCCGATAGGTGGTGCTATCGTACATCCACGTTGATGGAGACTTCAACCCACGGAGGGTAACGGCTGCGCGAGTCCACGGAGGGCTCCACCCACGAAGGGTCCACGAAGAAGCAACCTTGTCTATTCCATCACGGCCTACGCCCACGGAGGACTAGCCTTACTCGGGGTAGATCTTCACGAAGTAGGCGATCTCCTTGCCCTTACAAACATCTTGGTTCAACTCCACATCTCAACGACGGAGGCTCCCAAGCGACACCTAACCAATCTAGGAGGCACCACCCCCCAAAAGGTAATAGACGGTGTTGATGATGATGAACTCCTTGCTCTTGTGCTTCAAATGATAATCTCCCCAACACTCAACTCTCCTCACTGATATGGCTGTGGTGGAAGAAAGATTTGAGTGGAAAGCAACTTGGGAAGGCTAGAGATCAAGTTTCATATGGTAGGAATGGAATGGCTTGATCTCAACACAAGGGTAGGTGGTTCACTTCTCAGAAAGTGTATGGTAGAAGTGGTGGTACTTTCTGATGGCTCTCCTCACGAATGAGGAGGGGGTGGAGGGGTATATATAGCCTCCACACAAAATCCAACCGTTACACACACATTTGACCAATCTCGGTGAGACCGAAGTGAAAACTCGGTCAGACCGAAAGTTCAAATATAGTGAACGTTGGGATTTTCGGTGGGACCGAAAATACCATCTCGGTGTGTCCGAAGTGAGTCAAAGAGTAGGGTTTGCCATCTCGGTGTGACCGAAAACAACAACTCGGATATTCCGAAATGCTGTCATTTGGTTACAGAAGGTTGGCAGAACATTTTCGGTGAGACCGAGACTCAGAATCGGATGGACCGAAAAGTTAGGGTTTAGGGAAAGAACTGAAGTGGTTCATCTCGGTGGGACTGAGTTTGCAGAATCGGTTTGTCCGAGATTACTTATGAGTGTGTTGTAAAGTGAAGAGTGCTGATAGTTGAGGGAGCTAGATCACCAAGCACTTGAGCAACAAGAACATTAACACAACCTCATCCCCTTTTAATAGTATTGGCTTTTCCTATGGACTCAATGTGATCTTTGATCACTAAACCAAAAATGGAGTCTTGAGCTTTTGCCAATGCTTGTCTTAGCATTTTGAGGGGTCCACTTCTTCAGACATTTCCATACCCATATCATCGAACTTTTCTGAAATGATTCTCAAGAGAATATTAGTTCAATGATATATATGTTGTTATTAATTACCAAAACCACCCGGGGATTAGTTGCACTTTCAGAATCCTTGGTGTTGTAGTTGAGCTTGACGAAGTAGAACTTGATGTGTCCTTGGGAACCCACTTGACCATGGCTTGAGGTGCTTCAATGAATGCATCAATCTCCTCTTGAAGCTTGTCCTTGGCCTTTAGCTTGTGGTCTTGTGGTGGAAGGTCATCTTGAGCTTGTTCCACATTGGAAGAAGTAGGATCATACTTCTCCTTTTGTGAAACAAACTGTGGAGTAGGGTATTGACCTTCTTCCCACTCAACACCTTCGGCGTTGAACTTTCGCTCAAAACCAATCCCTTGATTCTTCCGGTGTCTTCCTTGTTTGCGAACAATCTCCTCAAAGTTCTTGCTTCCGGCAAGACTCTTGTAGACACCTTTCTCTATGATTTCCTTCAATAAGCTATTTTCTTGCTCAAGTGTAACTTGGCTTGAAACATTGTTAGTGGAATCAAGAGAACTACTAGAAGCAACAAAATTGGATTTAACATTGTTATTGTTACTACTAGAGGAAGAATTTTTCTTATGCTTGTCATGCTTAGTCTTAATAGGTGGCAAGAAATTAGACAAGAGAAGTCGTTTGGCAAGATATGAAGAACTCTTCTTTCGAAGATCGTCATTGATCGCTTTTAGAAACTCATGTTCTTGCTCTAGAGTGAGCTTCTCGAAGCGTAGCTTCTCATGAGATCTTAGGAGCTCTCTATGATCTTCTTGAGTTGTTTCATGAGCTAACTTAAGAGTGTTTAGTTCTTTAGTTAGACGCTCAATCTCCTTCATAGCATTGTCATTCGACTCTTCTCGACTATAAAGACTACTAGCATTTTCATCATTACTAAGCTCACTAGATTTATCATGCAAGAGCTCATCTTCACCAAGCAAGTCATCCTCATCACTGTCAAAGTCAATGAATTCAGGGTGTGTTACCTTGGGACCTTTAGCCATGAAGCATCTTCCAATTCCCTCATTCGGTGAATCAAATAAGTCGTAGGAGTTGGAGTTGGAGGATACGAGTGCAAGTCCAGCAACACCTTCATCTTGACTATAGTCGGAGTCGGAGTGATAGCTTCCATCGGATTGATTGTCAGAGTCGGAGCCGGAGACCCATTCACCAACATGAGCTTGATGTCTTCTTCTTGTGTAGCTCCTTGATGACTTGTCTTTCCTCTCCGAATCCTTGCTTCTCCGAGAAGGTCTTCGTTCATAACGATCATCTCTACTCCTTCTCTCTCTCCGAGGCGACTCATCTCTTGCTCTTCTTCTTGGAGATTCTTCTCTTCTCTTGTGGGGAGCCGTACACTCATTTGAGAAGTGTCCGGGTCTTCCACAATTGTAGCAGTTTCGATCTCGACTAGAAGATCTCTTTTCATCATATGATCTAGACTTTGAGCTTCTTTCTTTGCCTCTGTTCTTGTAGAACTTGTTGAAGTTCTTGACCATTAGGCTTATCTCTTCATTGGAAATTAGCTTGTCACTTGAGGTAGTGGGAGCATCACTTGTAGCTTTGTAAGCACCACTCGACTTGTTGTGAAGCTCTTCCTTATCCTTAAGTGTCATTTCATGAGCAACAATTCCTCCAATGACTTCAGTTGGCTTGAGAGTCTTGTAGTTTGGCATCATTTGGATCAAGGTGCACACGGTGTCATACTTTCCATCCAAAGCTCTGAGAATCTTCTTAATGATGAATCGGTCGGTCATTTCTTCGCTTCCTAAGCCAGCAATCTCATTTGTAATGAGAGCAAGCCTAGAGTACATTTCAGCGACTCCTTCACCATCCTTCATCTTGAACTTGTCAAGTTGACCTTGAAGAATATCTAGCTTTGATTCCTTCACAGATTCAGTACCTTCGTGCATTTCAACCAAAGTATCCCAAATCTCCTTAGCATTCTCAAGACGACTGATTTTGTTGAACTCTTCGGGACACAAAGCATTGAAGAGAATGTCACAAGCTTGAGCATTGTTTTGCAACATCTTCAATTCTTCGGGTGTAGCTTCGCGATCCGGAACTTTTCCTTCTTCAAAGAAATCACCTTGCATGCCAACACAAATAATGCCCCATGCGGCTGGGTTATGACCAAGAATATGCATTTTCATTTTATGCTTCCAACTAGCAAAATTTGTACCATCAAAGTAAGGACCTCTACGATAATTACCCTCACTAGACGCCATACTCTCCTAGGTTGTGAAACCAATCTTATGGAGTCCAATGCAATGGAAACCAAGGCAATGGAGACCAAAGCTCTGATACCACTTGTAGGATCGAAAGTAGGTCTAGAGGGGGGGGGGTGATTAGACTACTTGACAATATAAAAAATCTGCCTTTAGATCATGCAATGTTTTTGGCAGTTTCACAATTAAGACCAAGTCAAGTAACACCCTACACATGCAATTCTAGAGTATATGCAGCGGAAAGTAAATTGCACATGTAAAAGAGAGGTGGAGAAGATCAAACGCAGTTTGGTGACACGGAGATTTTTGTCGTGGTTCCGATAGGTGGTGCTATCGTACATCCACGTTGATGGAGACTTCAACCCACGGAGGGTAACGGCTGCGCGAGTCCACGGAGGGCTCCACCCACGAAGGGTCCACGAAGAAGCAACCTTGTCTATTCCATCACGGCCTACGCCCACGGAGGACTAGCCTTACTCGGGGTAGATCTTCACGAAGTAGGCGATCTCCTTGCCCTTACAAACATCTTGGTTCAACTCCACATCTCAACGACGGAGGCTCCCAAGCGACACCTAACCAATCTAGGAGGCACCACCCCCCAAAAGGTAATAGACGGTGTTGATGATGATGAACTCCTTGCTCTTGTGCTTCAAATGATAATCTCCCCAACACTCAACTCTCCTCACTGATATGGCTGTGGTGGAAGAAAGATTTGAGTGGAAAGCAACTTGGGAAGGCTAGAGATCAAGTTTCATATGGTAGGAATGGAATGGCTTGATCTCAACACAAGGGTAGGTGGTTCACTTCTCAGAAAGTGTATGGTAGAAGTGGTGGTACTTTCTGATGGCTCTCCTCACGAATGAGGAGGGGGTGGAGGGGTATATATAGCCTCCAAACAAAATCCAACCGTTACACACACATTTGACCAATCTCGGTGAGACCGAAGTGAAAACTCGGTCAGACCGAAAGTTCAAATATAGTGAACGTTGGGATTTTCGGTGGGACCGAAAATACCATCTCGGTTTGTCCGAAGTGAGTCAAAGGTTAGGGTTTGCCATCTCGGTGTGACCGAAAACAACAACTCGGATATTCCGAAATGCTGTCATTTGGTTACAGAAGGTTGGCAGAACATTTTCGGTGAGACCGAGACTCAGAATCGGATGGACCGAAAAGTTAGGGTTTAGGGAAAGAACTGAAGTGGTTCATCTCGGTGGGACTGAGTTTGCAGAATCGGTTTGTCCGAGATTACTTATGAGTGTGTTGTAAAGTGAAGAGTGCTGATAGTTGAGGGAGCTAGATCACCAAGCACTTGAGCAACAAGAACATTAACACAACCTCATCCCCTTTTAATGGTATTGGCTTTTCTTATGGACTCAATGTGATCTTTGATCACTAAACCAAAAATGGAGTCTTGAGCTTTTGCCAATGCTTGTCTTAGCATTTTGAGGGGTCCACTTCTTCAGACATTTCCATACCCATATCATCGAACTTTTCTAAAATGATTCTCAAGAGAATATTAGTTCAATGATATATATGTTGTTATTAATTACCAAAACCACCCGGGGATTAGTTGCACTTTCAGCATTGACACAAATAATAGCATACTGATATTCAATCATGCGAGCACATACTACGCTAATTGTAGACAGATCTACGTATAACGCTAGCATGCCTAAAATAGAAAACAGTAGGAGCGGGATAAACGAGTTATACCCTCCGGTCGGCCAAGCAGAGGCCGCGGCGGCGGTGGCAGCAGCAGCGTCGTCGGCTGCCTTCTTGTCGGCTTCGATCTTCTCGGCGGCGGCGCGTTCGGCGTCGGTGGCCATGATGATGACGAGGGCGACGCGGACGTAGAGGAAGTAGACGAACGGCGAGCAGTCGCGTAGTCGCTTCCCAAAAACCTATTCGCCCCTCTCCCGTACAGGATCCAGAAAGGCGAGGCTTCGGAGACCTGCTCTCCCGTCGACCATGTACGCGGCGGACGGGATGGAGTCACCTGCGGCAGCAGCAGCAAAGGGACGACGGCGGGCGTGGAGGCAGATGCATTCTATTATGCGGCGGCTAGGGTTGGCAGCGCCCCACATATATATGCGGCCGCGCGTGGAGAAACGTGGGCCGAACCCACGTCCAAGTCGGTAGCCCACGATCCGACTTCTCAGATCGTGGCCCTACCTGTCAAAGACTCTCCGTTCCTGACGGGCAAAAAGAAGCGCATAGGAGTGAGCTCGGCTCGGCTCAATCCCGCTGTGCGGCGCGTCGTGACGAGGCGTGGCGTGGCGTGGCGAGGCGAGCGGAGGAGGAGGAGTGCGCGAGGGCCTCATCTCTTCTCAAGCTCCAATAGCATGAGGGAGAGAATCCCTTATAAACCACTCCAACTCTCCTTCCACTTCCGGGGTGGGACTAAACTTCCCACCACTTTGTCATCCCACCTACATGGGCCCTTAGAGATCAAATCTGAAATTGTCATATGGGCTCTAGGCCCATCTCAGATTTCAACAATCCCCCACCAGATCTCGAGGGCTCATTATGTCCTCTGTTCCAATTACTGTTTCGATATACCAGTGTTTCAGCGAAGACCTGTTAAGGTTGAGCTTCACCTAGAGCAAGTAGCTACACTCCTTCACAACTGAACAATGGACTATGCCTTGAATTGTCAGTTTGGCGTAAAGAAGCTTCACCACATGTCTTACTGATACTAGGCTGCCGAAGGCTGACCCCTCGGGTGGAGCATATAAGTCACACTCCTGGCCTGTTCATGAGCTTACTAGAGATCACCCCAATCTCATAGACTGTAACCAGCAGTCGGGCTCATATAGGTGTGTTCCTCCAAAGATCGCTCTGTAGGATAGCATCTTGCTTATACATATAAGCCTTGAAACACATTAAGACATTAGTCATCCTCCCATACAGTATTGAGAGTATTGCATCTCCAAAGGAGTTGGTTATTATAGTTACTCTCCTCAGTTCACCACTGGCTTGTTTTCCCAGGTCCTATTTCACGGGATCTCCGATCACATAGGTTGGGTTACCACCATGGCAACTCATGTGGGTCTCATACCCATCTCCCTCGATGCATTATCTATCACAACACGTGATAGCCCTTTTGTAAAGGGATCTGCCAGATTCTTAGCCGTATGGACATATTCCAACGCTATCACTCCGAAGTTTCTCAATTTTCTGACAGCTTTTAATCTCATTCTTATGTGTTTGTTGGACTTCATGTTGTCCTTTGAACTCTTCACCTTGGTGATGACGGTTTGATTGTCACAGTTCATAAGGATAGCCGGAACCGGTTTATCAACCAATGGCAAGTCCATCAAAAGATCTCGAAGCCATCCCGCTTCGACACCAGATGTGTCTAATGCAGTTAATTCTGCTTCCATTGTCGATCTCGTTAAGATCGTTTGCTTGCAAGACTTCCAGGAAACA
This sequence comes from Secale cereale, assembly GCA_902687465.1. NCBI lineage: Eukaryota > Viridiplantae > Streptophyta > Magnoliopsida > Poales > Poaceae > Secale > Secale cereale. The sequence continues at coordinate 464,612,654 of LR738709.1, read as the reverse complement.
GCGCCACCTCCAAGAGTAAACATATACCCAGTTGTGGCCTTCATCTCATCAGCATCAGAGATCCAATTCGCATCACTATACCCTTCAAGTACCGACGGGTATCCGATATAGTGAAGTCCATAGTTCATAGTACCCTTCAGATAACGCATAACTCTTTCAACATCATGCCAATGTACATCACCCGGTTTTGATACAAACCGACTCAGTTTGCTCACAGCAAAAGCGATGTCAGGCCTCGTAGCGCTAGCTAGGTACATCAGTGAACCAATGATTTGAGAGTATCTCAATTGATCTATAGCCGTGCCTTTGGATTTTCGAATCAACACGCTAGGATCATATGGTGTTTGAGATGGTGTGCAGTCCGAGTATCCAAAACGGCTCAACACCTTCTCAACATAATGGGATTGCAAAAGTGTAATCCCACCCTCATTATCTCTCAGTAGCTTGATGTTCAAGATAACATCAGCCACACCAAGGTCTTTCATCTCAAAGTTCTGAGATAGAAACGACTTGACCTCCTCGGTGACTTTGAGGTTGGTTCCGAATATCAGTATGTCATCAACATACAAGCACAGTATAACTCCTTCGCCCCCACCATGGCGATAGTATACACATTTGTCAGCTTCATTAACAACGAAGCCAACAGATGTCAGTGTTGTATTAAACTTATCATGCCATTGCTTAGGTGCTTGTTTCAGGCCATATAAAGAATTTATCAACCTACACACTTTTCCTTCCTGACCATCTATCACAAAGCCATCTGGCTGTTGCATGTAGATTTCCTCGTTTAGCTCTCCATTCAGGAAAGCTGTCTTAACATCCATCTGGTGGACAAGAAGACCATGCGAGGCCGCCAACGAGAGTAATACTCGAATGGTGGTCAGTCTGGCCACAGGTGAATAAGTATCAAAGAAATCGTCCTCTTCTTTTTGGTCATAGCCCTTGGCCACAAGCCTAGCCTTGTACTTTTCAATCGTACCATCGGGCCTAAGCTTCTTTTTGAACACCCACTTACATCCCAATGGTTTGCAACCATAGGGATGCTCAGTAATCTCCCATGTCCCGTTAGCCATGATGGAATCCATCTCGCTACGGACCGCTTCCTTCCAGTAGTCAGATTCTGGAGAGGCATACGCTTCTGAAATAGAAGTGGGAGTATCATCCACGAGGTACACAAAGAAATCATCAACAAAGGTCTTTGCAGTCCTTTGTCTCTTTCCCCTACCAAGGGTTTCTTTGTCATCCTCCTCAGGATTTTCATCATGTGTTCGTTCATAGTATTCCATAGGAATGGCAGGCTCAGGAGTCTCCTCAGATTCCTGTCTAGAAGTGCTTTGCATATCTCTCATAGGAAATATATCCTCGAAGAATGTAGCATCCTTAGACTCCATAATTGTACCAACCTTTTGGTCAGGTACCTCAGATTTCACTACTAGAAACCTATAGCCAACGCTATTCTTAGCGTAGCCCAAATTAACGCAGTCCACGGTCTTCGGTCCTAGCTTGCGCTTTTTGGGGATCGGCACATTGACTTTCGCCAAACAGCCCCAAGTACGCAAGTACGAGAGTGTTGTCCTTCTTTTCGCCCATTTCTCATAGGGAGTGATCTCATTGTCCTTTGTCGAAACTTTATTCAGGACATGACATGCCGTCAATATAGCCTCCCCCCACCATGCCTTGGATAAACCCGACGTATCTAACATGGCGTTAACCAAATCAGTTAGAGTACGGTTTTTCCGCTCGGCAACCCCGTTTGACTGGGGTGAATAGGGAGGCATCCCCTCATGAATAATGCCATGTTCCGCACAAAAGGAATCAAACTCACTCGAGAAGTACTCTCCACCACGATCTGACCGGACTTGTTTAATTTGTTTTTCAAGTTGTTTCTCAACTTCTGCCTTATAGATTTTAAAGTAGTGTAGAGCCTCATCTTTAGTATTTAACGGATAAACATAGCAATATCTAGTGGAATCATCTATCAATGTCATGAAGTATTTCTTTCCACCTTTAGTCAACACACCATTCATCTCACAAAGATCAGAATGTATGAGTTCTAATGGTGCCAAGTGTCTCCCCTCCGCGGTCTTGTGAGGCTTGCGAGGTTGCTTAGCTTGCACACATGAAAGGCACTTAGAACCTTTGGCTAAAGTGAAACTCGGGATTAAATCCAACTTAGCTAGCCGCGTCATAACACCAAAACTAATGTGACAAAGACGTGAATGCCAAACTTCTGATTCATTAACATTTGAATGAATATGGTTCACGACTTTATTATAAAAATCTGCGAGGGAAAGGCGAAACATTCCTCCGCTCTCATAACCTTTTCCAACAAAGAGTCCATATTTCGTAACAACTAATTTATTAGACTCGAAAACCAACTTAAACCCTTCTCTACATAGAAGGGAGCCACTAACGAGGTTCTTCTTGATGGCGGAGACATGCTGCACGTTCTTCAGCTGCACGATCCTTCCCGAAGTAAACGTCAGATCGACCGTGTCAACACCATGAACATCATGAAAAGAAGCACTCGCGCCATTCCCCATCAATACGGACCCGTGGCCTGTAACCTGGTAAGAAGTGAACAATGAAATGTCAGCACACACATGAACACCTGCACCTGTGTCCACCCACCAATCGTTGGGCTGAAACACTGAAAAAACAGTAAATATATTACCGTACCCAGATGCACCATTGTCATTGTTGCCCACAATCATGTTGACAGACTTGGAGTCCTGTCCTGACTTCTTATACTTGTTTGGGCACTTATTGGCCCAATGTTCAGCCGAACCACAAGTAAAGCAGCTCTCATCCTTCTTGTTCTTCTTGAAGGTCTTCTTACCCTTCTTCTTAAAGTCGGCATTGTGTTGGACACCGTTCTTTCCCTTGGGATTGTGGGAGTTGGAGTTCCTCTGGTTCACCATGTTGGCGACAGAAGTCCCCTCAACCGCTTTCCCGTTTGAGTTCTTTGCCCTTGAGTTCTGCTCAACACTCATATGGCCAATGACATCCTCCACTGAGAATTCACGCCTCTGATGTTTCAGAGTAGTGGCAAAGTTCCTCCAGGAATTAGGGAGCTTAGCGATTATGCAGCCCGCGACAAATTTGCCCGGTAACTCGCACTTCAGAAGCTCAAGCTCCTTAACAATGCATATTATCTCATGAGCCTGTTCCAGCACAGGACGGTTTTCAACCATCTTGTAATCGTGGAACTGCTCTATAATATACATCTCACTCCCAGCATCGGTGGCCCCGAATTTAGATTCGAGCGCCTCCCACAAGTCCTTGGCGACACGCACATGTAAATATGCGTCGACCAGTTTATCTCCGATCACGCTAAGAAGTGCTCCGAGAAATATGACGGTGGCCTCCCTGAACGCCTTCTCCTGTTCAGGAGCAATCTTTCCCGTGGGCACACCGGCGACCCAGAATACGTTCATAGCCGTGAGTCATAAAGTGGTCTTAGTCTGCCAACGCTTAAAATATGTACCGGTAAACTTATCCGGTTTCAGTGCAGCGGCAAAGCCACTTGTCGAAAAATTCCTACACATAATAGGTTTTTGGATTGCTGAGTAAATAGGCAATTTTCCGATTAATTTAATCCACGAATTAACTACTAGCATGGCATTGACACAAATAATAGCATACTGATATTCAATCATGCGAGCACATACTACGCTAATTGTAGACAGATCTACGTATAACGCTGGCATACCTAAAATAGAAAACAGTAGGAGCGGGATAAACGAGTTATACTCTCCAGTCGGCCAAACAGAGGTCGCGGCGGCGGTGGCAGCAGCAGCGTCGTCGGCTGCCTTCTTGTCGGCTTCAATCTTCTCGGCGCCGACACGTTCGGCGTCGGTGGCCATGATGATGACGAGGGCGACGCGGACGTAGAGGAAGTAGACGAACGGCGAGCAGTCGCGTAGTCGCTTCCCAAAAACCTATTCGCCCCTCCAACTCTCCTTCCACTTCCGGGATGGGACTAAACTTCCCACCACTTTGTCATCCCACCTACATGGGCCCTTAGAGATCAAATCTGAAATTGTCATATGGGCTCTAGGCCCATCTCAGATTTCAACAGGGCCCACCTGATGGCCGCTCTGGAGACTGGAGCTATTGCCGCCGTTTGCCAATATGCGCGGAGCTCTGCCTCTGTCGCTTATAGCGGGCACCAAAGCAGACGTCCCCTCACGCTCCCCCTTCACACGGGCCTCTCCCATCGAGCGGAGCAGCCTTGTTCACGAATAGGCCTTCTCAACTTAAAAAAAATGTTTGCCAGTTAAAAAAACGATGAATTTGAAAAGTGTTCATGAACTTAAAGAATGTTCACAATTTTAAAAAATACGAGACTTTGAAAAAGTTATTCATGAATTTTAAAAATGTTTGCAAATTCAAAAATGTTAACGAATATTAATATAAACCAAGAATATGAAAATTGTTCACAAACTGATATAAATGAATGTCAATTTTAAAATCCATTCATTATTTTAAAAAATGTTCACAATTTTATAAAATTTATTTTTTTTAATAACACAAATTTAGAAATTATTATGGATTTAAAAAAAGAAAAAAAATCAGGATACCCATTTAAAAACAAAGAAATAACACAAAAGAAATCAGAAAAACCAATCTCTATATACTACTTATTAAAAAATGAGTAGCGTTTATTTTCCTATGAACGCTTCGTCAACCGATTCTCACCTTTCCCACCACGTCCTTCCAACGATTTTTTCCAGCAGGTTTATTAGTCCCTCCACACATTTTTTTGCACCTTCCCCGTACACTATTCAATTACCTTAATTTACTTACATTGTACATCAATTTCACCTTAATTCACTTACCAAACTTCTCATAAAATTATAAGGTAAACCACAGGCAGGATCTACCAATTACTTGTTTTAAAAATCACATTAATATGGGCAGGTAAATCACGAGCTAACTTACTAAAATATTTACATCTCGTTGCAATGCATGTGCATTGTCCTAGTGAAAAGAAAAGAAAACAACCAATGGAAGGTTCCAAAACCAGCTTGGAATCTTCTAAAAAATGTCCCCTGGTTGATGGTCCTGAGCGCTTCGGTTCCTAATAGGTCGTCTCATGTTTCATCACTATTGGGCGATCGCAATGATATCTATTGCTACAAGGGATGAGTGCTTCTTTTTCACTCATAGCACAACACGTACCACGTAATTGCGCAAAGAGCGCTATTTAGTAGGTCGGCCCAATCGGTCGCTTTGTATTAATTCAGGTACAGGGGGATGGCCAATATGTTGCGAGTCTGTTTTTTTTTCATAAACCGGGTGAAAACATAGACCTTCTAAAAAACGTCCAAGAATTTTATAAAATGCTCACAATTTTAGAAATTCTTCCAATTTCATAATTTCATAAAATGTGCACAAAATTTAGTTATTTCACTAGAAAACTTAAAAATTGCTTCCCTATTTTGTAAAGATGTTTGCAGAATTTCAAATTTATATAATTTTTTAAAAGTTTACATATTTATTAAATATTCCTAAAATTTAAATAAAATTAAAATTAAAACAAAAGATAACCGAAATAAAAACATAGGAAAAAGAGAAAAAAAATGGTAGAAGATTGTGGAACCTTCCCAAAACCGGTGGATGTGGGAAGCATGGGCAGGGCCAAATAGCGTGCGGGATCTACCGAAGGGTGCACGTTGGGTGTGTATCTGTCGCGTCATGCCGTAAATAGGAATTGCTTTGTACGTGTTTGTCGCCGGCTTGCAGCAGCAGGTAGCGGTGGTCTGGGCCGGCGAGAGAAGGTGAGGTGTACATAGAGAAGATGACTGGAGGAGAAAATGTTTCCGAGGGGATAAGGTTGGGTGGAGAATGGTGAGCGGTGCGTGGGCCCAATGAACATGTGGTGCGTGAAGAGAGCAACCGATCGAGGCTGCAATCGGTCACTCAATCTATATCATTTGCAACCAGAACAAAAGGCTCATGTCTTTTGGCAGGAAAAAGCTCTTTAGTCCCTAACTCTATGGATTTTACTTTTCGTCTTAACACCCTGCTCTCGATGTTTGCCTGGGACGGGAGGCTATGAAATAGTTGAAAGAAGATGCAACGCTAAAGAAAGTCAATCCAGTAGCCTTAAGTCGTACCAAACATCAAACTTGTTCTACGCGATTGTAAATGGTTTTGCCTTAGGTACGGTAGACCTCTCGCGTCTTAACTACGGGGCCATTAGCCTTATTCTTAAGGTTAAAGGGGCAGACAACATCAAACTTTTCCGGCCAATTACCCTCATTAATGTTCCCTTCAAGATTTGCGCAAAGGCATATGCCTCGCGCCTGGCCCCAATTGCGCAGCGTATTATTAGCCATAGTCAAACGGGTTTCCTCAAACATAGAAACATCCTAGAGGGACCAATTGCACTTTTAGAAATTGTGCATGAGCTCAAAAGGACCAAATCTAAGGGAGTGATCCTCAAACTCGACTTTGAGAAGGCTTATGATCGAGTGAACTGGGAGTTTGTCCAAGAGGTCTTCCTCAAAAAGGGTTTTGAGGCGGGTTTTGTACACCGTATAATGCACCTTGTGTCCAGCGGGCACACGGCTGTCATCATTAACGGTGTGTTGGGCAATTTCTTTCGCAATAAAAGGGGACTCAGACAGGGTGATCTGAGCTCCCCCCTGATCTTCAATTTTGTTGCTGACGCACTAGCAGGTTTAATCAACCGAGCTAGGGCCGCGGGACACATTTCAGGTCTAGTGCCCCACCTCATCCCTGGAGGAGTAACCCACCTCCAATATGCAGACGATACGATGTTGCTTTTTGAACCCAACAATATTAGCATTGCATCCGTTAAACTTCTTCTGCTCGCTTTCGAGATTATGTCGGGTCTCAAGATCAATTTTCTTAAGAGCGAAGTGATCACCATAGGGATGGACGATCATTCGAGTGTTAGGATTGCAAATTCGTTGAACTGTAAGCGCGGTAGTTTCCCGATCAAATATCTGGGGCTGCCTATCTCTATAAAGGCCTAACCATCGCGAAATGGGAACCGCTCTACGGAAAAGTGTTCAACAGGGTCAGTCCTTGGAGGGGTAGATTTATGTCCTCGGCGGCTAGACTCATTCTGACTAATTCGAGTCTATCCTCTCTACCCATTTTTACTATGGGAATGTATCTATTGGCCGATGGCGTACATGCCAAACTGGACACTCCGCGGTCTCGGTTCTTTTGGGAAGGAGTCGGGACCAAACGAAAGTACCATCTGGTTAAATGGGCGGCAGTCTGCCGTCCAAAAAAGATGGGAGGGCTGGGGGTAACAAACTCTAAATTAATGAACGTGGCGCTTTTAACCAAATGGTGGTGGAGGCTGGCCCACAACGAGTCGGGACTCTGGGCCAAAATCCTTCGGGCTAAATACTTCCCGGACGGAAACGTCTTCAAGGCCCAGACCTCCGGCTCTACGTTTTGGAAAGGGATCCAAGAAGTTCGGCTGGCTTTCTCTTTGGGGGCCCATTTTGGCGTCAACAATGGCGAATCCACTCGATTCTGGTTAGACCACTGGTGGGACAATGCCCCGCTGTGGCAATCTCACCCTTATCTATATCATCTTGCCACTGACACTAATATTTTGGTTGCCGACGCTCTTAGAGTTCAGCCACCGACGATCGCATTTATACGCACCCTGGGTCAGGGCGAGGCTTCTAGATGGGATAGCCTCGTGACGGCTTGGAGGGATATTAGCCTATCTAACGAGCCAGATCTCATCTCTTGGAAACTTTCGGCATCAAAACAATTCACGGTTAAATCCCTGTACTCCAAGATGTCCGAAGGCCCCGTGTTGGACATGGCCAGGGGGCTATGGAAGGCGGGCCTGCCACTGAAAATCAAGATCTTCATGTGGCAGATGTTGCGGAATCGGCTACCAACCTCAGTTTATGTGGCAAAACGCAATGGGCCGGCCGACGGTTCTTGCTCTATTTGCGGAATGGGGGAAGACGCAAACCATGTCTTTTTTCAGATGTGTGCTGGCCAGGTTTGCGTGGAGCGCGGTCCGTGAGACTTTCTCCAAAAATTGGAACCCCCAGTCTACTACGGATCTCTTAGCTATTCTTAAAGCTCAGAAAGGGACCAATGCTCGTATTCTTTGGCGATGCGTTGGGGCGCTGTTATGGTCCCTCTGGACGGTTAGGAACAAGATTACCATCGAGCATAAGTTCCCAAACCACCCAGCCGACATCTTCTTCAAATGCCATCTATTTCTACAGGTGTGGCTGTCGTTGGGGAAAACGCGTGATGAGCAGTACATGCAAGCAGTGATGGAGAAGATCAAGACGGTGACGAGGCAGGCGCGACACCATGGCGGATCACCTCCTCGTTTCACTTAGATGCTGCTGATTTTTGGAGAGATTTCCCCTCCTTGTGTCTTTGTCGGTTTTATTTTGGGAGGGGTCTAGGTGACCTTGTGCGCAAACTTTATCTGGTATGTATTAACGACTTCTGCCTGTTGACGACGATGCCCATGTGATTTTATTAATTTAAAGCCGGACGTTCCTAGCGTATACGTTCCAAAAAAAAAAAAAAGGTCATACCAAACACTATATACTAATAGTAAGGAATTTCTTTCAATCCGGATGGTAAGCCGGTGGTACCCGGAGAAAATGTTGCCCGAAGTAAGGGATTAAACTCATCTATTCAAGTAGCAGCCAATGCAAAAAAAGACAACACAAACGTAGAAGATCGAGCTCTAATTTAGTTCTTGCCATTTGGTCCTCCAACAAAACCGTCCATCCGCAATTAAGCAACATGATAACATAACCCGCCAACAAATTCTGATCATTTTCCTCCAGGAAGATATGATCTGCGAGTTTTCTTCTAGAAAAGCGCGCAACAGGTAGCGAGATCATGCCGGGCAAACCAACGGCACTTGTCCCCCGTAGGCCCTAGCTTCGTGTTACCAGGTGCGTTGGTCGCACGTCCACCGGCCACGCCACCGATAAAAACGCCGCCGCGGCCGAGCGTCATGGCGGACGACATATCTGCACTTCCACTTCCACTTGGCCTCGGCAAATGAGGCTCGCCCGACGTGATGCCATCAAATCGCCATTGCCGCTTTGAAAACACGGCCTCGTTTCTTAACTGTACAGCCACAAATGGCAAACCTAGGAACAGATCACAAGTTCAGATCTGTAACAGCGACGTGTTCCTGTCTTCCTTCAGCTTTCGTCGCGCACTAGTTTTGTCTGAAACTTTAGTAGCATAATTTTCTACGGTGTTTCCGATAACTTCTCCGGCGAACACGAAATTTCGCGCAAAAACGATAGGCACATCACTGAATTTTCCTTCTCCGCGTGACATGAGAGAAGCAAGTGGTATGTTTTTAGAAAAAATAGGACCTCTGCTCTAAGCAAGTCTTGAGCTGCAGGAAAGCAGGAGAGCGAGCACAGAAAACAACGGGGTTTGCCGGCCACACGGCTCGTCCTGCATTTCGTTGCAATTGCTGCATCGCAGGAGGCCGAACTAAGCTAAGCACGACTGTCCCATATTTACAGCATCTTCTCCACTTACATGTAAGTAACCTGCCCAAATGGACCTCACAATCACAATGCATATACGTATAGCTTGACAAAACTTTGGCTACCAAGAAAAATCCTCCCTGACGACGCCTATATGTACCTCCACCTGGCACTACTACAGGTACGGGTCAGAAGTTGAGAACACGATGTTAGACGCTGCACTGCTTGAGCCCTTTGGGTGTTTGGTGTCCTCCTTTCAGCCGTACCTGCATTCACAAATGAAAATGGCTCTTTTTTCAGATGCTAGTTCAGTAAGAAAAAGAAGAAGAAAAGCACTCCTTTTGGCCTAAACATATCGGCAGCTACGCGTTAATGACTGGCAGGGAATCGTATTTGGTTCCTCGACCCTCTTTCTCACCGAAAAGCACACACGACACCCCATCCAAATGCCTGGATTGTTCTCAGGAATCACGCCGTCGGCTCGGCGGGATAGCCGTATTATCTTTGGTCACGCAAACGTGGACTTTTCAGCAATGGCTGACGGTGCAAGTTACGGAGAAGCAAAGACGAGGGGGCGAGGGTACTCACGGCCTCCACGTCGATCCGGTAGACGAGCAGGCGGCGGCGCTCGCGGCAGCTGGTCCGGTACGCGACGGCTAGGTGCGCGACCGCGAGCGACAGGGACAGCAGGAGCATGGGCTCCGGCCCGGCGGCGCCCTTCCCCTGCGGCGCGGCGCCGCGCGGCAGCACGGCGACCGCCTTGGCCAGCACGTACGACGCGGACGCCGCGGCGCTCGCCGCCACCGTCCACAGGTACGCGCCTCCTCCTCCCCCGCACACCGTGTACGCGCCTGTCGCCGCCACGAGAAAAACTCAGCCGTGACCAAGAAGGAAACCGAGGCTGCAATGCCAAGAAAGAAGAACACGGTCTGGGTACTCACAGAGGATGAGCAGGGCGCGCGCGGCGGAGACGGCGGGCAGGTCGACGAGGGAGGACCGGAACTCGAACGCCCGCGCTTGGTCGAGCATGGCCGGGAGGAAGGACCGGTGCAGGGCGTCGGCGCCGGCGCGGAGGTGCGCGGAGAGGAGCATGGGCGGGAGGGCGAGGTCGAGGAGCACGACGAGCAGGGGCGGCGCGCAGACGAGCAGCAGCGAGGCGAGCATGGCGACGAGGAAGAAGGCCGTCTTGGCCCACCGCCACGGCCGCGCCCACGCGGGCTCCCCGGCGCCGTGCTTCTGCGCCAGCGCCAGCGCCAGCGGCAGCGGCAGCTTCTTCTCCATGCCCCCCGCGCCGTCGGAACCTGCGCGCGAGGACGGCAGCCCGTCGTGGGCAGTGCGCGTTGGGTTGCGGTCGATGGAGCTGTGGTGCGGTGGCGATCGCCTGATCGGGCAGTGGGGTTGGTTGGCCGGATTGTTTTAAGGTCGGGGCGGGGCGGGACGGCAGCGCGAGGAAGTGGATAGATGGAGGCAGCTGCGAGCGTGGAGCCGGCGAGATGGTTTGGTTTGCTTCGCCGCGTGGAGACCGACGGTTGATGGGGACGTGGTGCGGTGACTTGCGAGTTTGACCCACCCTGACTGACGGACGCGGCAGCAACCGCCTTGTTCACGGCGGCTTCCGCGAGGGTGAAACTGCCCGCGGAGGCCACGATTCCCACCGTGTCACGATGGATGCATGCGAACCGGAACCTGCTCCTGCTCGTCTTGAACTCGACAATGGTCGTGGGTCTTGGGAAACCTGACGCGTGACGGGTGAGGAAAAAAAGTCTGCCCCGTCAAAACGGGAGCGTGTAAGGGCATGTACAATGGTTCTAGCTTAAGGATGTCACGTAAGATAAATGATGAGGTGGAGGAGAGAGAAATCATAAGAGAAGGCTTGTCTTAGCTTATTTAAGCAAAGACAAGAGATGATAGCTTAACACAATTTGTCTCACCATGTTTTTAGGAATAACTAATTATTGAAGATAAGGCTAAGAGATGACCCATTGTAGACTTGTTTTTTTGTCATCTCTAATTTACATGCAAAACTTAAGATAAGACTATCTTAGCAACCATTGTACATGCCCTAACAAAAAGGGCATTCACAGTATTTTTGTGTAGGTGAAGACCGAAGATATCTCGACCGTTTCTTGTTTGTCTCAATGTGGGAACCAACGTGTACAGTTTTTATCTTCTTCGGGCATTACATTACTACTAGCAAATATGCCCGTGCGTTGCAACGGGAGAAAAATACATGCCCTTAAACCAAATATGCATGGCGACGGGACTGTGTGCGTTGAGGAATAACATGAAGAAGAATTTTGATGTCAGCCAACCAATTTTGACAAACAGCTAATAAACTTATGCATTGTACAATTTGCTGGTTTGATTAAAGACAGTCTCCAACTGTGATGAAAAAAATGAACTCAAGTAAGAATAAAAAGACATACAAAATTCAAAGTACCGAAACATTTTTTTTCTGATGCATATTTGCATATTTCTGCCTATCCTATGCACATTTTTTTTCTTTTGTATTGGCTCCATGGTTGAATATTTCTTCCTCCCTTGTGTCTTATTTTGCAACCGGATAGAGTCTTAATTGTTTTATTTTGCTGATGATAGGTTTCACGACCCTTTTTTGATTTTTTTCTATTTTCCTTCATTGGTCATCCGTGCATATTTCTCTATCCCTTTTCCTTCTTTGTTACTTGGTACCAATGACCTGAGATTGTGATCCAAATCGCTTGCCTGCATGAGACTATGAGAGCCGTCCATTTTTAAGCGGCACACATTTTCCGTCCAACTTCAGTTGTAGATCGGATGTCAATGCAACATGAATCACGTCAATTTTCTTGGGTACTCTTTTTTTACAATCTTTTTCTTGGGTACTCTTTTTTTTTGCGGGTTTTTTTTCTTGGGTACTCGCATATTCTATTTGCTTCCTTATATATGAAGATCCTTTTCCTTATTAGCGCCCCTGATGCAACATGAATTACGTCAATTTTCTCTTTGCTTCCTTATTTCTGAAATCACAAGTCCTCCCTTAGTACCCCCCCCCCTCTCTGTTTCCTTCCTTACATACCCCTCCCTCTTGAGGAACGTGAATCACGTCCGTTTCTCCTTGTTTCCTTATTTCTGAAATCAGCCTCTCTTTCTTTCTTTAGCCTCTCTCTCTCTCTTTCTCTCTTATTTCCAAGACGACCTCTTAACTCCCACGAAAGTTAATGACATATATAAATTGGTTGGATCACATGTAAGGGGGCGATGTGGTATTATTTGACACGCGACTTGACCTTGCTTTTATAACACATAATATAGCCTGGTTCGGTTGGTTGTGGCAAACACTTTTTGCCTGGGTCTGGCTCATCAGGATAAGCAGGCCTGATTCCTTGGGCCATCGGCCACATCACACGGGCTGGTTAATTCGGCCTGCTCGTGTGGATGTTGGGTTTAGTCCTTGTCTCGGACCAGAGTAGACGTACGACGTAAGACATCGAGGAAGAATTTTTGAGACGGAAGGGATACTGACGTACGAAGGATTTTGAGACGGACGGACCAAATTTTCATGGCGGACGAATTACGGTGAGAAGAAGCAATAGCCCCTTTATTATTAGCTAACTATATAAAAAGATAAAGATAAAGATTAGTAGTCGGTCGCGAGAGGAGACCGGATCGCCCGTGCGTATTTTTTTTTCACAACAGGCCAAGGCCCGATACAAACGCGTGAATCATTTTCCAAATGATCGTGCAACATAAGATTAGTACCACCTTGTTTATATTACAATTTTGTATATATAAATCATAGAAGCGTATTACGACTGGGTGAAAGCGCATTGTGACGGTGAACCCGACGGATTCAATCCGTGCTTTATTATTAGGTATAGACTACTACTAGTACAAGAAATTGTGAAGTGATTAAAGCAGGCCGGTGCAATGGCGTTGAAACACATGGCGTCCATGCGTCACGTACGTTACGTGCGGCACCGCGAGAGGCAGAGCCAGGCCACAAGATCCAGAGGCCGGGACACGTCTGTTACGACTAGTAAACATGCACGTGCAACGCACGAGTGAAAACTTAAAAGAAATTTTACCATTAATCTAGTTAGGTAACAATTATTTATACAAAATAAAAAAGATCCCTAAATCGGAAAGGTGCTTTGTAAATTGTAATCACAGTTGAAAAGCTTCATACCATATGAGGTTTAGATACATGTGTGTGTGTGCTCACATCTTTAAATGCCGGAAACAGTCTTTAGTCAAGTAATGGACAATCAAGTAACAATAGAGAAGATTTACATCAGTCAAGTAACGTGCAATAGAAGATTTGTATTCTTTAACAGAGGAAATACACATGATCTCCCCTACTTGAGCCGATGAAACAGAGTCCTTTCCGAGCATGATTCGTTGGTTGTCAGCAATGAGCCCGCAACATCAATCAACCCCATTGTAAAACTTGTTAGAGTCTCAAATAGGAAAAGAAGTGGAACTCTGATAGATGATGCTATCTAAATCCTTATTCTACAGAGTAGAGGTTCTAGAAGATGTCATCGGCAACAGAAACATAGGGAGAGGGATCTCATCAACGACCCTGTGAGTCACCCAGGTCTTGCTGCTGCTGTTTGCTTTAGCAGCTCGCCGCTCCCACCAGCAGCACACACACCTCATCCCATAGAATGGAACCACAGAGATAGCTGTCCAATATAACTTATCATGCATGTGCATGAAGTACACCTTGTTCGTTCCAATTATTACCTTTCAATGGCAAGCCACGGCTGAAATCAAATTCCTTGGCTTTTCACCAACGCTTCCTCAAAGTCGTCAACAATCTGGAACTTGATTAAAGCATGTTCATGAGATCTTAAATGCATAATTTATTAGGAAGATGCCCCCACAGGGATATAAATAGATAATTAAAACTACATGCCTTATGTTATACTGTATTTGCCAATTTTGCTAAGTAAATTGACCAAAACCAATAAGAGCAGCCCCCTGATTATCAGGAACTATGCACATGATTTCGGAATTAAAGCATATAGACTTAGCCAGACTACACAAGAAGTGTGAATACCTTAGCATCCAGAGTTCCAGACTACAAGCAGATGTGGACTTCGCCTTTGGCAATCAATAAAAATTATCTTTTGTACTATACTATAAAAAGATCTTGACTATCCTCCTGACACAGATATATGAACTGCAAGTGTTCGTTACCTTGCAAAGAAGAAAATCATCGGGTGCATTTATGTACTATTGAATGCTGAGGCTCTAGCATAGGTTCTACTTTTCCAAGCTAGTTGAAATATACCAAAAGCACTAAATTTTACCTTTATGCAGAAGCTAGATTGATCACTAATAATTGTAAAGCAGAAGAAAACATATAACATGTTCATTTCGACTACATTGTTACCAAGACAAAAGAACAAATTTATATGTGAAAGCAAATTTATGTAGCGACGGTTAAGTTGCGACGGTTTGGTTGATACCGTCCACTGCTTTCTGTTTTATGTAGCTTTCTTCTAGAAATGTACATCTTAAGCAATCATAATAGAGATCCGTAATATTTGATCTCCAAGGCTCTTCATGGAAATGCAATCATTACAAAATTAATGATCAAACTACTTCATATCTTATTACACATCCATCTTGAAAGAAATCAGTTCAGTTTACCAAAAAAACATGAAAGCAACAAGAAGTTAATAAAATATGCTTGAACCAGGTTTGCTAAAGAAACGATAACCAAAAAGCATTGCCAAAGGAATAATTAGAGAGTGTAACACCAACACAGAAATTCAAATGTGAATGGGTGAATACCTTAGCATCCAGACTACAAGCTCTTCAAACAAGAACTTTGATAATCCGCAAACAAAAAAGGTAGCAGTTCAAACAGATGATGGATACTGAAAAGTACTGACCTGGAATGTCAATTACTGAAAATTAATTTGAGATGTGTAGGGGTTCATGGCATGGACCTCTACACTTGTAATGGAAGTGAATATGCATATTAGCTCAAGACATAAGAATATGCTCAACATTAACTCAATAAGTTTGCAATGAAATTAATTTCCAAAATAATCTTGAATACTGGCCATGCATAAAGAAAATAGAATATACATTGGAAAAATTGCAAATATTCCATTGAGGTATGTGTTGGCATGGAGCTATTAAAATATTTGCGTTATTTTGTCATTTATAACAGCGTTCACGTGGATGGAGACCGGTCGAAGCAAGAACGATATATGCCGGAAGGGCACAAACATTCAACTAAAACTGTAACTGATCCAGTGAAGCCCTGTAAGAACAAATGAATAAAATCGAAATAAAGATGGTACGGTATTTTTTCAGACTCGATGATATGGATACATTACTCACATTTTCGGACACCTTTTGTACAAGGTCACTGTAGCTCGGATTTTCAATTCATATCCAAATAAAACAAAATTGCATCCCATGGTGTTAGGCAACAAGCTTGTTGCAGCTTTGAAAACATCAACTGAAAAACCCTTTATCCGTCGGGCCCATTGTAGCTTGTACGCAGAGGTACTTCAATGCTTACAAACTTTACTTGATACAGAAACACCAAACCACAGGGTTTCTCAGTAATCTGACCAGGCCATATAACACCATGGAGCTCTATATCATTGGTTGTAGAGTCCGTTGGTACTGAATGCAAGTTTTCTGGAGCAGCTGATGCGAGACCCTAAAAGTATGACCAATACCCAATGGTTATGAAACCTGTGCCACCAATATTCAGGATGCCATAAGCTGGATGGATCAAACATAAATATAATTCTTGGCTCCCAAAATATGTTGTGCTACACTGAAATCACTTATCATGATTGCAATGTTGGTCTGTTTAACTGAAGCACTAAATCGAATAAAACTGCAGTGAATTTTGAGTGAAAAGATGAAAAAAAAAGGTTGTACCGGGTGCCTAAATGAACATTCAGGGTTCGTGCAGTTGCCGTTGAACCAATACCAGCAGTCCCTGGGGTTCACCTGTAATGCCCCGGATGTAATACTTTCCCTTTTGGGCTTATAATATATCTCCGGCTTCATCTATTTCCTTTTCGGGTTCTTGTCTTTCGGGCTTTCGTCGTTTTGTTGTGTGAGTGTGTGGCATTCATTCATATCATGTAGACATGTGCATTGCATTGCATTTGTGTTGTGGGTTGCATCCGGTTCGTGGCGTTCCTTCCCGTTGTCCGTTTCGCGTTCCGGAGCTCCCTCACGTGTTCGTGACGTCCCGTAGGCCTACTTTGTTGTTCGGGCGTTTTTCGTTACCGGTGTGCCGTGAGGTTGTGTTGTGTGTTGTTGTTTTGTTGTGTGCAACCCGCCTCTCAAATCTCGTCTCGTTTGGACTCCGTTGACTTTTCCCTCCGTTGTCCGTGTGGGCCCGAAGTGCCTTCGCTTCGTGTCCCGAAAATACCCCCACTGCTTTCTTTTATCTCCGTCTGGTCCTTTTAAATCATCCCGCGATCGGATCCGTTGGATCACGATCGTAGGGCTCCTAAACACCCCTAGTCTCCAAACCCTAGTCTAAATTGCTATATATAGACCCCTAGGTCTATTTGGACATTCCCCTTCTTCTTCCCTAAATTTTCAGATCTCAGATCCAAAAAAAATCCTCCCTGTTTTCTTCTCTGGATCCCGAGGAGGATCTCCTTCGATCCTGACCAGCCCTCCGACTGGACCTCGAACGAGGCAGCCGGAGTCAACGCCCGAGCCAGGCGAGCGCCCCTTCGGCCGCGCCAGGCGACAGATCGAGCCGCGCCGAGCCAGCCCGTCGACCGGCCTCCCGCATCGCCCCGCTCCGCCCCGACGTGCTGGGCCGTACGCCGCCCCCAGCCCAAGCGGAGGGTCCCCACATCACCGTCAACCGCCGCCTGGGCTCGGCCCACTCGCCGACCCCCCCCAGGCGCGTCGCCCCGCTTCGCCCAGGCCGCCTCCGGGCCGCCGCGCTGCTCCAGCCCGCCGAGCTGGGCCGAGCCGCTCCTCGGGCCGCGCCAGCCAGGCGCCGGATCACCCCGCGCGGCCCACCTCCAGCCAGCCGCCGCACCGCGCCGCGTGGGCCTCCGCCCGAGCGGGCCGCCGCCGCACCCCGCCGCGCTGGGCCCAGCCGCAGCCGCCGCCACTGTTCCTTCTTCGGGCCTCGCCACTGTTCATCCGGCCAGCCCGTCTCTGTTCATCCGCAGATCCAGATCTGAGGTCTATTTTCAAACCCTAGCCTCTGTTTTCCTGATCTGTGATGCTATCTTCCAACGTGCATAACTTTTTGTCTGTAGATCCGTTTAGCGCGTGTAGCATGTCCAGATGTTCGTGGAGTTGCCCTCTACGTTTTACCTGTTGTAGTCATGCATGTTAGATGTCATCTTGACACTTGTTTTGCTGTTGCAAGAGTGCATCATGATATAAACTGCTGTTATGTGTTATTTTTGTGCCACCTTTGACATGTGATATCTTTTAGCTCGTTTGTCCAAACGATGCAAATGACATGTCCACGTGTTCGTCTTGCCACGAACTACGTGTTGTGTGTGATAGGTTGCATGGTAGATGTATTGTTTCCTTGTTATCATCGTTGCAAAGTGCCATGTTCACATGTTGTGTTTTCACTTGTTATGAAATGCCATCTTGTTGAGCTCGTTGCAATCGTTGTGTTCACCACAATGATGCATGCTTGTGTGTTTCGGGATCACCGTCATATGTATTTTGATGAGGTGCTTACCCTTGGCCATGTTTAGTTTCGAGGTGTCTTAAACATGCTCTTTTTGATGCTATGATGATGTTGCTGTTTTAGGACTTAGTGAAATTTCACTAAGTCTGAAATCTGTAACGTTCCGATGCCATGTTCGTGTGATGTTGTAGGACAAAGCATGATAGTTTTGGGGTGGATTTTGATTGTTCCTTGAAGTATATATTGTTGTCTTTCCATCCATGTCCTCACATGTCCATTTGAGTGGCTGTAGCATGTTTATCTTTTGCTCCGAACTTTCAATAAAATTCTGCTGCCAGAATTTTATTTCAAAGTTCAATATGTCCAAGATCATTGCTATTGATCCGTGACTCCGTTAGGGGTGCACTTTGGACCTAGTTGCTGTACATTATATCTAGTTTATGTTCAAGTCCTTTGCCATGCTTTTTGGGTGCTGTAGATTAATTATTTTGAGCTCCCAAGATGCTATGTTGCTGTAATTTGCAGTTTTCGCTCAAATCTTGTTTCGGGCATAACTTTTAGCCCGTAACTCCGATTTCAGCGAATCTTATATCAAACTTGGGTGATTTTCTGTGTAGATTATTAATATCAGGTTGTTATCTTGTTTTGAGGTGTTTTGCTTGAGTGATGTTTTACGTGCTCCATGTGCATCACTAGTGCATCCATCATGCATTCATGTTTTTCGAGTGCGCATTGCATCGTGTTGATTGGTGCTTGGTGTGTTTGTCTTGTTTAGAGCCGGAAGCTGAGAACGAGTTTTCCAACGAGGTTGAGCACGAGGTTTCCAACGAGTTTGAGCACGAGGACCCTTCTTTCGATCCGAACGTCTTCTCTTCAGGCAAGATGACCGAACCCCGATAACATTACTATCTTTGCCTGTTGCTAGTAGTCTCGATCTATAGTTTTGCCTCGATGCCCATGTTCTTCTTGTCAGCCTCCTACTTGAAACCAATTGCCATGTTTAACCACCCTACCTATGCAAACCGTTGCTTGGCTAAGTACGCTTCGCTCAGCCCTTCTTATAGCGTTGCTAGTTGCAGGTGAAGTGAAGATGCTTGCTCCATGTTGAAGTTTGGTTGGGTTATATCACACTATATAAATGCTTTAATTGAAATCACCTATATATTGGCAAGGGTGGAAGGCTAAGCCTTTTGCTTGGTGTTTTGTTCCACTCATGCCGTTAGGATCCGTATAAGCCGGTTTTATGTTCCTTGATTATGCGTTCCTAACACGGTTGGGGTGTATGGGACCCCCTCGATAAACCGCTAAGTGCTAAGTCTTTTCCAGCAAGTCCCAACATTGGTACTATTTGCCTAATAACAAACTAAACTTGCATAGGGAGTTATAAACCCTTTTCTTAATCAACAACCCCGGGCCAGTGCTCCACATGAGTGTTGGTCCGAAACGGGGGTTACGCGGGGCCACCTCGAGGAAACTCAAGGTTTGGTAAAAACCCGTGGGATCGCCCATCCGGTCGTGTCCTGAGACCTAGATACACGCGGCTACGATCAGGGTGTCGACACGCCGGGAGGATTTGCTGGATTAGCCTTACCTTAGCTCGGTATATCTTGAGCACGGGATTCCGAGGATACTCGGGTCTTCCCACTTTGGAGTTGCGACTCCGCGGATCGTGGGCTTGTAATGGGTCAAGTTGGAACACCCCTGCAGGGTTTGAACTTTCGAAAGCCGTGCCCGCGGTTATGTGGCAGATGGGAGCTTGTTAATTCCGGTTGTAGATAACTTGACACAATGATACTAATACACTACCAGCGTGTGTTCCGTGACTGTCAATTTCCGAATCGGGATTCGGGAGTTGAACACGGAGGGGTTATGCTTGTGAGCTAGTAGCTAGGATCACTTCGTGATCACTTCTCGCGATGCCTTCTCTTCTCGCTCTCACTTGCGTAAGCTAGATGCTAGTTGCTGCTGCAGACTTGTTCTTTCTTCAGCCTTTCCCTCACCTAAAGGCTTTGATAGTTCTGTTACCCGGGAACGGGATTGCTGAGTCCTCTGTGGCTCACAGTTACTTCACACACCAGATGCAGGTCCAGCTGTGAGCTATCCAGGTGATGGCACCGAGCTGGATTGGGAGTACGACGAAGAGCGTAGTCGTTACTACGTGCGCTACCCGGACGATCAGTAGTGGAGTCTCTTACTAGGATTCGATCCGCCTGTGGTTGTTTTATCTGAGTTTGGTACTTTGACATTTGGCTTTTGCCCTTAGAGGGTTGTAGTGATCTTAATGTATGATGTTTGAGACTTGTACTGTTATTCTGTGACGTGGCGATTGTAAGCCAACTATTTTCAGTTTACTATCCCCCTTTTACATGAGTTGTGCAAAGATTACCAAACTTGAGATCATTCTAGGATGGACTTATGCCTTTAAGTCGTGCCTCGACACGTAGGAGGTATAACTCCATCCTGGGCATTACAAGTTGGTATCAGAGCCTTCTCCGACCTAGGAGCCCCCACTGTTTGATCGAACCGTTGACGGTTGAGTCTAGGCACACACTGAAAACTTTTGAGTCCTATATTATATCGGAGAGTAGGATTTCTTTGCTTCTCATCCCCTTTCTCTCTGGTGAGGACTCCTGACGTCTACTCTTGTCTCTCCTATCTTCAAAATTTGCACAAATTTTTTTTTAGGAATCCCGCGAGTATTCTGGGATTGTTTCGATGTTCTTGTGACAAGGATATTGTTCTCGATGCCTCCTGTTACCGAGGAGTTGAGCTTCGGGGTATCATTGTAACAAGCATATCGCGACAGTACTAAATACTTAAGACGGCCGACATCGAAAATCTCCCCTATACGGCCAGTGGCAAGATAACCCCGACATCACCCAGTACTGGGGAGGTAGTTCGGGAGTATTGCCATAGCTTGTTATAGTGGATGCTTTTCGAAGGTCCGAGGTACACAGTTTCCGAGAAAGACTGGTTATGTGTTGAAGGATGGATATGTTGGGGAACGTTGCATGGGAAACAAAAATTTTCCTACGCTCACCAAGATCAATCTAGGAGATGCATCTACGAGAGGAGAGTTGGATCCACATACCCTTGTAGATCGCTAAGCGGAAGCGTTCAAGAACGCGGTTGATGGAGTCGTACTCGCCGCGATTCAGATCGCCGAAGATCCTAGCACCGAACGGACGGTGCCTCCGCGTTCTTCACACGTGCAGCCCGGTGACGTCTCCCACGCCTTGATCCAGCAAGGAGAGAGGGAGAGGTTGGGGAAGACTCCATCCAACAGCAGCACGACGGCGTGGTGGTGGTGGAGGAGCGCGGGACTCCAGCAGGGCTTCGCCAAGCGCTGCAAGAGACGAGGAGGGAGAGGGGTAGGGCTGCGCCAAGAGGGAGACGTTCTCGTATGTCAAACAGCCCTAAAACCTCACATATATATAGGGGGAAGGGAGGGCTGCGCCCCCCTTTAGGGTTTCCCTCCCCTAGGGTGCGGCCAGCCCTAGATCCCATCTAGGGGGGCGGCCAAGGGGGAGAGAGGGGGAGGCGCACCACTATTGGGCCCTAGGGCCCAACTGCCTTAGGGTTTGCCCCCCTCCCCTCTTGGAGGCGCCCTGGGACTTGGTGGGGGGGCGCACCAGCCCCCTTGGGGCTGGTCCCCTCCCACACTTAGTCCACGTAGCCTTCTGGGGCTGGTGGCCCCACCTGGTGGACCCCCGGGACCCTCCCGGTGGTCCCGGTACATTACCGATATCGCCCGAAACTTTTCCGGTGACCAAAACAGGACTTCCCATATATGAATCTTTACCTCCGGACCATTCCGGAACTCCTCGTGACGTCCGGGATCTCATCCGGGACTCCGAACAACATTCGGTAACCGCGTACATACTTTCCCTATAACCCTAGCGTCATCGAACCTTAAGTGTGTAGACCCTACGGGCTCGGGAACCATGTAGTCATGACCGAGACAACTCTCCGGCCAATAACCAACAGCGGGATCTGGATACCCATGTTGGCTCCCACATGTTCCACGATGATCTCATCGGATGAACCACGATGTCAAGGATTCAATCAATCCCGTATACGATTCCCTTTGTCTATCGGTATAGCACTTGCCCGAGATTCGATCGTCGGTATACAGATACCTTGCTCAATCTCGTTACCGGCAAGTCTCTTTACTCGTTCCGTAACACATCATCCCGTGATCAACTCCTTGATCACATATTGTGCACATTATGATGATGTCCTACCGAGTGGGCCCAGAGATACCTCTCCGTCATACGGAGTGACAAATCCCAGTCTCGATTCGTGCCAACCCAACAGACACTTTCGGAGATACCTGTAGTGCACCTTTATAGCCACCCAGTTACGTTGTGACGTTTGGTACACCCAAAGCATTCCTACGGTATCTGGGAGTTGCACAATCTCATGGTCTAAGGAAAAGATACTTGACATATAGAAAAGCTTTAGCATACGAACTACACGATCTGTGCTAGGCTTAGGATTGGGTCTTGTCCATCACATCATTCTCCTAATGATGTGATCCCGTTATCAACGACATCCAATGTCCATGATTAGGAAACCGTAACCATCTATTGATCAACGAGCTAGTCGTTTAGAGGCTTACTAGGGACATGGTGTTTGTCTATGTATCCACACATGTATCTGAGTTTCCTTTCAATACAATTCTAGCATGGATAATAAACGATTATCGTGAACAAGGAAATATAATAATAACCAATTTATTATTGCCTCTAGGGCATATTTCCAACAGTCTCCCACTTGCACTAGAGTCAATAATCTAGTTCACATCGCCATGTGATTAACACTCACAGGTCACATCGCCATGTGACCAACATCCAAAGAGTTCACTAGAGTCAGTAATCTAGTTCACATCAATATGTGATTAACACTCAATGAGTTCTGTGTTTGATCATGTTATGCTTGTGAGAGAGGTTGTAGTCAACGGGTCTGCAACATTCAGATCCCTATGTACTTCGCAAAACTTTATGTCATATCGTAGATGCTGCTACCACGTTCCACTTGGAGCTATTCCAAACTGTTGCTCCATTATACGTATCCGGTATCTCCACTTAGAGTTATCCGGATAGGTGTTAAGCTTGCATCGACGTAACTTTTTACGTCGAACTCTTTATCACCTCCATAACCGAGAAACATTTCCTTATTCCTCTAAGGATAATTTTGACCACTATCTAGTAATCCACTCCTGGATCACCTTTGTACCCTCTTGCCAGACATGTGGCAAGGCACACATCAGGTGCGGTACTTAGCATGGCATATCGTATAGAGCCTATGACAAAACCATAGGGGACGACCTTCGTCCTTCCTATTTCTTCTGCCGTGGTCAAGCTTTGAGTCTTACTCAACTTCACACCTTACAACTCAGGTAAGAACTCTTTCTTTGACTGATCTATTTTGAACTCCTTCAAAAATATGACAAGGTGTGTGCTCTTTGAAAGTCTAATCAGGCGTCTTGATCTATCTGTATAGATCTTGATGCCCAATATGTAAGCAGCTTTATCCAGGTCTTCCTTTGAAAAACTCATTTCAAACAACCCTTTATGCTTTCCAGAAATTCTACATCATTTCGGATCAACAATATGTCATTCACATATACTTATCAGAAATGTTGTAGTGCTCCCACTCACTTTATTGCAAATACAAGTTTCCAACAAACTTTGTATACCCAAAAACTTTGATCACTCCATCAAAGTGTATATTCCGACTCCGAGATGCTTGCTCTAGTCCATGGAAGGAGCGCTGGAGCTAGCATATCTTTTAGCATCCTTAGGATCGACAAAACCTTTCTGATTGTATCACATACAACCTTTCCTTACGAAAACTGGTAAGGAAACTTGTTTTGTCATCCATCTGCCAGATTTCATAAATGCAGCTAATGCTAACATGATTCCGACGGTCTTAAGCATCGCTACGGGCGAGAAAATCTCATCGTAGTCAACTCCTTGAACTTGTGGAAAACTCTTCGCCACAAGTCGAGCTTCATAGACGGTGACATTACCGTCCACGTCCGTCTTAGTCTTAAAGATCCATTTGTCTCAATGGCTTGCCGATCATAGGGCAAGTCCACCAAAGTCCATACTTTGTTTTGATACATGGATCCTATCTCGGATTTATCGGCTTCTAACCATTTGTCGGAATATGGGCCCACCATCGCTTCTCCATAGTTCGTAGGTTCATCGTTGTCCAACAACATGACCTCTAAGACAGGATCAACGTACCACTCAGGAGTAGTACACATCCTTGTCAACCTACGAGGTTCGATAGCAACTTGATCTGGAGCTTCATGATCACTATCATTAGTATCCTCTTCAACTGTCGTAGGTTCCACAGAAACATCTTTCTGTGTTGCACCTCTCTCCGGTTGAAGTGAGGGTTTGACAACCTCATCAAGCTCTATCTTCCTCCCACTCAATTCTTTCGAGAGAAACTCCTTCTCGAGAAAGGACCCATTCTTAGCGACAAACATTTTTGTCCTTGGATCTGAGATAGAAGGTATACCCAACCGTTACCAGTGGGTATTCCATGAAGATGTATTTGTCCGCTTTGGGTTCGAGCTTTTCCTGGCTGAAGCCATAAGTATCGCAGCCCCAAACATTTAAGAAAATGACAACTTTGGTTTCTTGCCAAACCATATGACGTCGTCTCAACGGACTTAGATGGTGCCCTATATAAAGTGAATGCAGCTGTCTCTAATGCATAACCTCAAAATAATAGCGGTAGATCGGTAAGACACACCATAGATCGCACCATATCTCATAAGGTTCGATTACGATGTCCGGACACACCATTACGCTGTGGTGTTCCAGGGGACTTCAACTGCGAAACAATTCCACAATGTCTTAAGTGATTGCCAAACTCATAATTAAGATAATATCCCCTTGATCAGATCGTAGGAACATGATCTTCTTGTTATGATGATTCTTAATCTTCACTCTGAAATTTTTGAACCTTTCAAACGTTTCAGACTTTTGCTTCATTAAGTAAATATACCATATCTACTCAAATCGTCAGTGAAGATGAGAAAATAACGATATCCACCACACGCCTTAATTCTCATTGGATCACATACATCAGCATGTATGATTTCCAATAAGTCACTTACCCGTTTCATTGTACCTGAAAAACGAGATCTCAGTCATCCTGCCCATGAGGCATGGCTCGCATGTGTCAAGCGATTCAAAATCAAGTGACTCCAAACGTCCATCAGCATGGAGTTTCTTCATGCATTTTATGCCAAAATGACCTAAGCGGCAGTGCCACAAGAAAGTGGTACTATCATTATTAACTCTACATCTTTTGGCATTAATATTATCATTATGTGTATTACCATGATCGAGATTCAACGAACCATTGGGTGCATGACCATAAAGGTATTATTCATGTAAACAGAATAACCATTATTCTCTAACTCAAATGAATAACCGTATTGCGATGAACATGATCTAATCATTTTCATGCTCAACGTAGACACCTGATAACATTTATCTAGGTTCAACACTAATCTCGAAAATAGAGGAAGTGTGCGATGGTGATCTCATCAACCTTGGAAACACTTCCAACACACATCGTCACCTCGTCCTTAGCTAGTCTCCGTTCAGTCCGTAGCCTTTGCTTCAAGTCACTAATAATAGCAACTGAACCGGTATCCAATACCCAGGTGCTACAAGGAGTACTACTAAGGTACACATCAATAACACGTATATCAAATATACTTTGTTGAAGTTGCCAGCTATCATATCTACCATGTATTTGGGGTGGTTCCGCTACCATGTGACCGTTACCCTTACAATCGAAGCACTTAGTATCGAGGTTTGGGTGCAACCTTAGGTTCCCTCATTAGAGCGACAACTGGTTTGCCATTCATGAAGTTTTCCTTCTAGCCCTTGCCCCTTTTGAAACCAGTGGTCTTGCTAAACCATCAACACTTGATGCTCCTTCTTGATTTCTACTTTTGCGGTACTAAGAACCGCTAACAGCACCGGGATCATCTCCATCCTTTGCATGTCATAGTTCATCACGAAGTTCTAGTAGCTTGGTGATAGTGTCTAGAGAATTCTGTCAACCACTATCTCACCTGGAAGATTAACTCCCACTTGGTTCAAGTGATTTCAGCACCCAGACATTCTGAGCACATGCTCACTAGTTGAGCCATTCTCCTCCATCTTTTTGGCAAAAGAACTTGTCAGAGGTCTCACACCTCTCAGCACGGGCATGAGCCTGAAATCCCAATTTCAGCTCTTAGAACATCTCATATGTTCTATGGCGTTCAAAACGTCATTGGAATCCCGATTCTAAGCCGTGAAGTATGGTGCACTAAACTATCAAGTAGTCATCAGGACGTCTCTGTCAGGTGTTCACAACATCCACAGACAACGTTGTAGGGGTTTGCACATCGAGCGGTGCATCAAAGACGTAAGCTTTCTGTGCAGCAGTGAGGACACTCCTCAGACTACGGACCCAGTCCGCATCCTTGCTTACATTATCTTTCAACTTAGTCTTTCTCTAGGATCGTATTAAACAGGGAGCTACAACGCAGTTATTGGTCTACAACATAATTTGCAAAGTCAACTTAGACTATTGTTCATGATAAGTGAGTTTAACTAATCAAATTACTTATAACTCCCACTCAAATTGACATCCCTCTGGTCATCCGAGCGTGACATGATCCAAATCCACCAACCCAAGTCCGATCATCACGTGAGATGAGGTGGTGTCAATGGTGAACATCTTCATGTTGATCATATCTACTATATGACTCATGCTCGACCTTTCGGTCTTCCGTGTTCCGAGGCCATGTCTGTACATGCTAGGCTCGTCAAGTCTAACCCGAGTGTTCTGCATGTGCAAAACTGGCTTGCACCCGTTGTATGCGAACGTAGAGTCTATCACACCCGATCATCACGTGGTGCTTCGAAACGACGAACCTTCGCAACTGCGCACACTCGGGGGGAACACAATTTTATCTTGAAATTTTAGTGAAGGATCATCTTATAATGCTACCGTCGTCCTAAGCAAAATAAGATGCATAAAAGGATTAACATCACATGCAAATCATAAGTGACATGATATGGCCATCAACTCGTGCTTTTGATCTCCATCTCCAAAGCACCGGCATGATCTCCATCGTCACCGGCGCCACACCATGATCTCCATCATCATGATCTCCATCATCGTGTCGCCATCGGGGTTGTCGCGCGCCCACCATGCTCTTACTACTATTGCTACCGCTTAGCGATAAAGTAAAGCATTACATAGCGCTTAATGATTGACACGCAGGTCATACAAAAAATTAAAGACAACCCTATGGCTCCTGCCGGTTGCCGTATGCATCGACATGCAAGTCGATATTAACTATTACAACATGATAATCTCATACATCAAATATATCTCATCATGTCATTGGCCATATCATATCACATACATACCCTGCAAAAACAAGTTAGACGTCCTCTAATTTGTTGTTGCATGTTTTACGTGGCTGCTATGGGTATCTAGCAAGAACGCTTCTTACCTACGCAAAGCCACAACGGTGATATTCAAGTTGCTATTTAACCTTCTACAAGGACCGCCTTGTTCTATTCCGATTCAACTAAGATAGGAGAGACAGACACCCGCCAGCCATCTTATGCAACAAAAGTCACATGTCTGTCGATGGAACCGGTCTCATGTACGTGGACATGTAAAGTTGGTCCGGGCCGCTTCATCCCATAATACCGCTGAATCAAGAAAGACTAAGGAGGGCAGCAATTTAAACATCAACGCCCACAAACCCTTTTGTGTTCTACTCGAGAAAGCATCTACGCAAGAACCTAGCTCATGATGCCACTGTTGGGGAACGTCGCATGGGAAACAAAAATTTTCCTACGTTCACCAAGATCAATCTAGGAGATGCACATCTACGAGAGGAGAGTTGGATCCACATACCCTTGTAGATCGCTAAGCGGAAGCGTTCAAGAACGCGGTTGATGGAGTCGTACTCGCCGCGATTCAGATCGCTGAAGATCCTAGCACCGAAGCAACGGTGCCTCCGCGTTCAACACACGTGCAGCCCGGTGACGTCTCCCACGCCTTGATCCAGCAAGGAGAGAGGGAGAGGTTGGGGAAGACTCCATCCAACAGCAGCACGACGGCGTGGTGGTGGTGGAGGAGCGCGGGACTCCAGCAGGGCTTCGCCAAGCGCTGCAAGAGACGAGGAGGGAGAGGGGTAGGGCTGCGCCAAGAGGGAGACGTTCTCGTGTGTCTAGCAGCCCTAAAACCTCACATATATATAGGGGGAAGGGAGGGCTGCGCCCCCCTTTAGGGTTTCCCTCCCCTAGGGTGCGGCCAGCCCTAGATCCCATCTAGGGGGGCGGCCAAGGGGGAGAGAGGGGGAGGCGCACCACTATTGGGCCCTAGGGCCCAACTGCCTTAGGGTTTGCCCCCCCTCCCCTCTTGGAGGCGCCCTGGGACTTGGTGGGGGGGCGCACCAGCCCCCTTGGGGCTGGTCCCCTCCCACACTTAGCCCACGTAGCCTTCTGGGGCTGGTGCCCCCACCTGGTGGACCCCCGGGACCCTCCCGGTGGTCCCGGTACATTACCGATATCGCCCGAAACTTTTCCGGTGACCAAAACAGGACTTCCCATATATGAATCTTTACCTCCGGACCATTCCGGAACTCCTCGTGACGTCCGGGATCTCATCCGGGACTCCGAACAACATTCGGTAACCGCGTACATACTTTCCCTATAACCCTAGCGTCATCGAACCTTAAGTGTGTAGACCCTACGGGCTCGGGAACCATGTAGACATGACCGAGACAACTCTCCGGCCAATAACCAACAGCGGGATCTGGATACCCATGTTGGCTCCCACATGTTCCACGATGATCTCATCGGATGAACCACGATGTCAAGGATTCAATCAATCCCGTATACGATTCCCTTTGTCTATCGGTATAGCACTTGCCCGAGATTCGATCGTCGGTATACCGATACCTTGCTCAATCTCGTTACCGGCAAGTCTCTTTAATCGTTCCGTAACACATCATCCCGTGATCAACTCCTTGATCACATATTGTGCACATTATGATGATGTCCTACCGAGTGGGCCCAGAGATACCTCTCCGTCATACGGAGTGACAAATCCCAGTCTCGATTCGTGCCAACCCAACAGACACTTTCAGAGATACCTGTTGTGCACCTTTATAGCCACCCAGTTACGTTGTGACGTTTGGTACACCCAAAGCATTCCTACGGTATCTGGGAGTTGCACAATCTCATGGTCTAAGGAAAAGATACTTGACATATAGAAAAGCTTTAGCATACGAACTACACGATCTGTGCTAGGCTTAGGATTGGGTCTTGTCCATCACATCATTCTCCTAATGATGTGATCCCGTTATCAACGACATCCAATGTCCATGGTTAGGAAACCGTAACCATCTATTGATCAACGAGCTAGTTGTCTAGAGGCTCACTAGGGACATGGTGTTTGTCTATGTATCCACACATGTATCTGAGTTTCCTTTCAATACAATTCTAGCATGGATAATAAACGATTATCGTGAACAAGGAAATATAATAATAACCAATTTATTATTGCCTCTAGGGCATATTTCCAACAGGATACACCTGGATGTAGGTTAGAGTTGATTGCGCGGTGCTTCCCGTGTATCCCCAACACCTGATTGCATAACTGGAATCTTTCGGAAAACTATAGGTGGGTTTTATCCAGTAGATCGTAGGCATTCTTCCAACGAATGCAGGTTAGTGAGTTCGGGGTTCGACATTGAGTGAAGGGGTTATATGACCGAGGTTACTATCAGGAGTTGCATCTTAAAGGGTCCTTGGCTATGCTGATCCGGGGATTGCAAAACCTTTTCGTAACGCGTTCATATGCTTTCAGCACAAAGATGTTAGAACGAAACTCCTCTCTTGTGTTTGTTCCTTTCCGTACCTTGTTGTTTTATTATTTTTCCTTTTGATCCCTATGTGGCTTCTCGTGGAGACTGATGTTATCAATTAACTGAGAAATTCATTCGTTGCTCTTGTTCGGATGATTTCATTCGTTCTTATTGTTCGAATGATTATTGTGAAGACTTGTTGCAATTCATTCCATTGATTCAGCTTATTCCTTTTGTCAATCAATTGCTGATTCGTGGTCATCTCTTACAGGATGGCTCCGAAAAAGGTTCCGAATGCCAACCCAGAGGTGGAAGAGGTCCCAGAGCATCCTCCTTCCCCTCCTCCTCCGCCTGAGGCTTGGAGAGCAATTATGCAGACTACTGCTCAGAACACTCAGTTGATGATGCAGATGATGCAGCAAATGCAGGCTATGCAAGCTAATCAAGCTAATCAGGGCGTTCCAATGAACCAAGGCAACTTCTTCCAGCAGCACCATGCTACCCTCAACCAGTTCCTGGCTAACAATCCTAAAGCTTTCAGTTACTGTGTCGACCCTCTTGATGCTGAGGATTGGTTGACCGACATAAAGAAGCATTTTGAGTGCAGTAACGTGAAAGAAGATGACTATGTGAAGTTTGCAGCCTTCCAACTGAAAGATCAAGCAGCCGATTGGTGGCAGCAGTACAAAGACTCAAGGCCGGGTCAAGTGATCTCGTGGGAGAATTTCTGCAAGGATTTCCGCTCGCATCACATTCCTACAAGTGTTATCGAGGGTATGCGTGAGCAATTCCGCAACCTCAAGCAGGGCTCCATGACAGTCTATCAGTATAATGTCAAGTTCCAAAACCTCGCTCGCTATGCAAAGCAAGACATTCCTGATGCAAAGAGCAAAATCTATCAGTTCCGTGGAGGTCTCAAAGATGAACTTCAGCTTGCTCTCACTCTGTTCGAGCCAGACGAATTCGATAAGTTCTATAATATGGCTTTGAAACAAGAAGCAGCTCAGCTCAAGATGGAGGCTTCTAAGAAGAGAATTCGAGATGCTGTTCACTCTACCTCATCGTCTCAGTTGGCTGCGAAACAACAGAAATTCTGGCTTCCTCCTCCTCCAATGATTCGAGCTCCATACAACAACTCCAGCAACTTCAACAACTCCAACAACAAGAACTCTAGTGGTCGTGGTTTCCCCCACCCACCCAACCCAAGCAACCAGTCGAAGAAGCAGTTTCAGTCTCAAGGCTCCAAGTCCAGTGGCTCTCAGTTCCGTCCTCTCTCAGAAGTGACTTGCAACAAATGCACTCAGAAAGGTCATTATGCCAACAGATGTCCGAATCCGAAGCGTCTTCCTCCTCCACCACCTATGAGTTCAGCTATTGTCAGGCATGATCCAAAGTCTGCCAGGGTCAATCTGATGAATGCAGCACAAGAAGAGGCTTCTTCTGATGTCATTCTGGGTAACCTTCCAGTGAACTCTTTTCCAGCTAAAGTGTTATTTGATTCGGGTGCTTCTTGCTCTTTCATGTCATATCCTTTTGCATCCAAGCACAACATCGTCACCAGAAGTTTGCCAAGAGAATTGTCAGTTGTTTCTCCAGGCAAACTATTGCATTCAAAGATATATGCTCCGGATATTTCTATTCGCATGGGTGATTATCGATTTTTGGCTTCTCCGGTGGTTCTTGGTCATTCTGACATCGACCTCATTCTCGGAATGGATTGGCTTTCTCAGCACGATGCTCACATTGATTGTGCTCAAAAGGAAGTCAAATTGACTCATTCTGATGAAGATGTGATTATCTTCGCCTCCAGGGATAATACTATTCGGCTTTTCTCTCTTAATGATAAGGGTGAAATTAATGCCATAGAGCAAATTCCAGTGGTGAATGAATATCAAGACGTCTTTCCAGAAGAACTTCCAGGCATGCCTCCACACCGTCAGGTGGAGTTTGTCATTGAACTCGAGCCGGGCACCGAACCTGTTTGCCGGCGTCCATACAAGCTCTCTTCAGATGAATTGAAGGAATTGAAGAAACAGTTGGATGAACAGGAGCGTATGGGTCTCATCAGACCGAGTACATCTCCGTGGGGCTGTGGTGTCTTATTTGTAAAGAAGAAAGACGGCACGGAGCGTCTCTGTGTTGACTACCGGCCACTGAACAAGAAGACGATTAAGAACAAGTATCCGCTCCCCAACATCAATGAACTCTTTGAGCAGCTCAAAGGAGCTAAAGTGTTCTCTAAGCTTGACCTCCGAATGGGCTACCACCAAATTCGCATTCGCGAGGAAGACATTCCCAAGACGGCCTTCAGAACGAGCTACGGTTCATATGAGTATACCGTCATGTCCTTCGGTCTCGCCAATGCTCCTCCTACCTTCTCAAGGATGATGCATTACATCTTCAACCCCTATACAGGCGAGTTTGTGCTTGTGTATCTGGATGATATTCTGGTGTTTTCCAAGAATGAAGAAGATCACGAAAAGCACTTGCGTCTGGTTCTTGATCGACTCCGAGAGCATAAATTCTATGCCAAGTTCTCAAAGTGCGAGTTTTGGCTCGATAAGGTTTTGTACCTGGGCCACATTATCTCAGCTGACGGTATTGCGGTTAATCCCGAGAAAGTTGAAGCAATTGTCAACTGGGAAGCTCCTCAGAACGTCAAGCAGCTCCGCAGTTTTCTGGGTCTTGCCAGCTATTGCAGAAGGTTTGTGGAGAACTTCTCCAAGATTGCCAAGCCTCTTTCCAACCTCCTTCAGAAGAATGTCAAATACTTTTGGTCTCCCGAGTGTGAAGTGGCCTTCAAAACCCTCAAAGAGAAGCTTGTCTCTGCTCCAGTTCTGATTCCTCCAGATGAATCCAAGCCCTATGAAGTGTTCTGTGACGCTTCTCTTCAAGGTCTTGGTGGTGTGCTTATGCAAGAGAAGAGAATTGTGGCATACACTTCACGTCAGCTAAAGCCAGCTGAGAAGAACTATCCCACACATGATCTCGAGCTAGCAGCTGTGGTACATGCTCTGATCACGTGGAGACATCTGTTGTTGGGCAGAAAGGTCGACATCTTCACTGATCACAAGAGCTTGAAGTACATCTTCACACAGCCGCATCTGAACCTCCGCCAGACTCGTTGGGTCGAGATGATCCAAGAGTACAACCCCAGCATTGAATACACTCCAGGCAAGGCGAATGTGATTGCAGATGCTTTGAGCAGAAAGGCATATTGCAACAGCCTTCTTATCAAGCCATATCAGCCTGAGCTTTGTGAAGCTTTCAGGAAGCTCAACCTCCAGGTTGTTCCGCAGGGTTTTCTTGCAAATCTCCAAATTGCTCCTACCTTGGAAGATCAAGTCCGTGAGGCCCAGCTCAGTGATACCATGGTGAAGAAGGTGAAACATGGCATTGCAAAGGGCACTCCAAAATATAAGTGCTTCCGTGTTGATGAGAGAGATACCTTGTTCTTCGAGGACAGACTCGTTGTTCCCAAAGGTGATCTCAGGAAGCTCATAATGGAAGAAGCTCATGATTCTCTCCTTTCCATTCATCCTGGCAGTTCCAAGATGTACCAAGATCTCAAGCAATCTTACTGGTGGACACGCATGAAAAGGGAAATTGCCCAATTCGTGAATGAATGTGATGTATGCAGAAGAGTGAAAGCAGAACATCAACGTCCAGCCGGTCTTCTCCAACCTCTTCCTATTCCTGAGTGGAAGTTCGACCACATTGAAATGGACTTCGTCACTGGCTTTCCAAGATCCAAGCGAGGAAATGATGCTATCTTTGTGGTGATTGACAAGCTTACCAAAGTTGCTCACTTTCTTCCAGTCAAAGAATCAATCAATGCAGCTCAACTTGCAGAGCTGTACACTTCCAGAATTGTGTCCCTACATGGCATTCCTCAAGTGATATCCTCAGACCGTGGCAGCTTGTTCACATCAAGGTTCTGGGACTCCTTTCAGTCCGCCATGGGCACGAAGATCAGGTTCAGCACTGCCTTTCACCCTCAGACTAGTGGTCAAGTCGAGCGTGTGAATCAGATCCTAGAAGATATGCTCAGAGCCTGTGTCATCTCCTTCGGCATGAAATGGGAAGACTGTCTTCCATTTGCCGAATTCTCTTACAACAACAGCTTCCAAGCAAGTGCAGGCAAAGCACCGTTTGAAATTCTCTATGGCAGAAAGTGCCGTACCCCTCTCAACTGGTCTGAAACAGGCGAACGCCAACTCCTCGGCAATGATTTGATCTCTGAAGCCGAAGAAATGTGCAAAGTCATACGTGAGAATCTCAAGGCCGCTCAGTCGCGTCAGAAGAGTTACTATGACGGAAAGCATCGTGATTTGGCTTTCGACATCGGTGATCATGTCTATCTCCGAGTTTCTCCGATGAAAGGAACCCAAAGGTTCGGTATCAAAGGAAAGCTTGCTCCTAGATACGTCGGGCCTTTCAAAATTCTTGGCAAAAGAGGCGATCTAGCCTATCAGCTCGAGCTCCCTTCCAACTTTGCAAATGTTCATGATGTCTTCCATGTGTCTCAGCTTCGCAAATGCTTCAAGGCACCTGAGCGCATGATTCCGTTTGAGGAGATTGATCTTCAACAAGACCTTTCCTACCGAGAGCATCCAGTTGCAATTCTCGAAGAAACTGAACGCAAGACTCGCAACAAGACCATCAAGTTTCTGAAAGTCAAGTGGTCACATCACACAGACCGAGAAGCTACCTGGGAACGAGAAGATCATCTTCGTTCCGAGTACCCTTCCTTTTTCCAGTCCTAGATCTCGGGACGAGATCTTTTTGTAGTAGAGGAGAGTTTGTAATGCCCCGGATGTAATACTTTCCCTTTTGGGCTTATAATATATCTCCGGCTTCATCTATTTCCTTTTCGGGTTCTTGTCTTTCGGGCTTTCGTCGTTTTGTTGTGTGAGTGTGTGGCATTCATTCATATCATGTAGACATGTGCATTGCATTGCATTTGTGTTGTGGGTTGCATCCGGTTCGTGGCGTTCCTTCCCGTTGTCCGTTTCGCGTTCCGGAGCTCCCTCACGTGTTCGTGACGTCCCGTAGGCCTACTTTGTTGTTCGGGCGTTTTTCGTTACCGGTGTGCCGTGAGGTTGTGTTGTGTGTTGTTGTTTTGTTGTGTGCAACCCGCCTCTCAAATCTCGTCTCGTTTGGACTCCGTTGACTTTTCCCTCCGTTGTCCGTGTGGGCCCGAAGTGCCTTCGCTTCGTGTCCCGAAAATACCCCCACTGCTTTCTTTTATCTCCGTCTGGTCCTTTTAAATCATCCCGCGATCGGATCCGTTGGATCACGATCGTAGGGCTCCTAAACACCCCTAGTCTCCAAACCCTAGTCTAAATTGCTATATATAGACCCCTAGGTCTATTTGGACATTCCCCTTCTTCTTCCCTAAATTTTCAGATCTCAGATCCCAAAAAAATCCTCCCTGTTTTCTTCTCTGGATCCCGAGGAGGATCTCCTTCGATCCAGACCAGCCCTCCGACTGGACCTCGAACGAGGCAGCCGGAGTCAACGCCCGAGCCAGGCGAGCGCCCCTTCGGCCGCGCCAGGCGACAGATCGAGCCGCGCCGAGCCAGCCCGTCGACCGGCCTCCCGCATCGCCCCGCTCCGCCCCGACGTGCTGGGCCGTACGCCGCCCCCAGCCCAAGCGGAGGGTCCCCACATCACCGTCAACCGCCGCCTGGGCTCGGCCCACTCGCCGACCCCCCCAGGCGCGTCGCCCCGCTTCGCCCAGGCCGCCTCCGGGCCGCCGCGCTGCTCCAGCCCGCCGAGCTGGGCCGAGCCGCTCCTCGGGCCGCGCCAGCCAGGCGCCGGATCACCCCGCGCGGCCCACCTCCAGCCAGCCGCCGCACCGCGCCGCGTGGGCCTCCGCCCGAGCGGGCCGCCGCCGCACCCCGCCGCGCTGGGCCCAGCCGCAGCCGCCGCCACTGTTCCTTCTTCGGGCCTCGCCACTGTTCATCCGGCCAGCCCGTCTCTGTTCATCCGCAGATCCAGATCTGAGGTCTATTTTCAAACCCTAGCCTCTGTTTTCCTGATCTGTGATGCTATCTTCCAACGTGCATAACTTTTTGTCTGTAGATCCGTTTAGCGCGTGTAGCATGTCCAGATGTTCGTGGAGTTGCCCTCTACGTTTTACCTGTTGTAGTCATGCATGTTAGATGTCATCTTGTGAAAGCACATTTGCTCTCCGGGTGGTTTTGGTAATTAATGACAACATACTTTGTGGTTGGACTAATACTTTTATCAAGTATGTTTCAGGAAACCCAATCACATTGGTATGGCAAGATGATTGAAGAAGTGGACCCCTCAAGTGCTAAGACAAGCATTGGCAAAAGCTCAAGACTCCATTTCTGGTTTAGTGATCAAAGATCACATTGAGTCCATAGGAAAAGCCAATACTATTAAAAGGGGATGAGGTTGTGTTAATGTCCTTGTTGCTCAAGTGCTTGGTGATCTAACTCCCTCAACTATCAGCACTATTCACTACTTAACACACACCCATAAGTAATCTCGGTCAAACCAACTCTGTCTCACCGAGATGAAGTTATCTCTACAAACCCTAACATCTCGGTCACACCGATTCTTTCAACTCAGTCCCACCGAGATGAACCACTTCTGCCATTTTCCAAACCCTAGAAAAATCGGTCTTACCGAGTTTGAGATCGGTCACACCGAAACTGAACTGCCAACCTTCTGTAACCATTTCACATCATATCGGAATATCCGAGTTTGCATTATCGGTCTCACCGAAATGGGCAAGGTTCTGCCTTGACTCAAATCGGTCGCACCGATAATTCATTTTCGGTCAAACCGATTTTGGCATGTTCCTATTCTTTCTCAAATCGGTCCAACCGAGTTTTCTTTCTCGGTCTCACCGAAATCTCCAACGTTCATATCAGATGCACTTTCGGTCCCACCGAGATGGTATTTTCGGTCCCACCGAAAATCCCAACGTTCACTATATTTGAACTTTCGGTCTGACCGAGTTTTCACTTCGGTCTCACCGAGATTGGTCAAATGTGTGTGTAACGGTTGGATTTTGTGTGGAGGCTATATATACCCCTCCACCCCCTCCTCATTCGTGAGGAGAGCCATCAGAAAGTACCACCACTTCTACCATACACTTTCTGAGAAGTGAACCACCTACCCTTGTGTTGAGATCAAGCCATTCCATTCCTACCATATGAAACTTGATCTCTAGTCTTTCCAAGTTGCTTTCCACTCAAATCTTTCTTCCACCACAGCCATATCAGTGAGGAGAGTTGAGTGTTGGGGAGATTATCATCTGAAGCACAAGAGCAAGGAGTTCATCACCATCAACACCGTCTATTACCTTTTGGGGGGTGGTGCCTCCTAGATTGGTTAGGTGTCGCTTGGGAGCCTCCGTCTTTGAGATGTGGAGTTGAACCAAGAAGTTTGTAAGGGCAAGGAGATCGCCTACTTCGTGAAGATCTACCCCGAGTAAGGCTAGTCCTCCGTGGGCGTAGGCCGTGATGGAATAGACAAGGTTGCTTCTTCGTGGACCCTTCGTGGGTGGAGCCCTCCGTGGACTCGCGCAGCCGTTACCCTCCGTGGGTTGAAGTCTCCATCAACGTGGATGTACGATAGCACCACCTATCGGAACCACGACAAAAATCTCCGTGTCACCAAACTGCGTTTGATCTTCTCCACCTCTCTTTACTATATATGCAATTTACTTTCCGCTGCCCATACTCTAGAATTGCATGTGTAGTATGTTACTTGACTTGATCTTAATTGCAAAACTGCCTAAAAACTTTGCTCAACCAAAAGGCAGATTTTTTTATCTTGTCAAGTAGTCTAATCACCCCCCCTCTAGACCTACTTCTTCGATCCTACAATTGGTATCAGAGCTTTGGTCTCCATTGCTTTGGTTTACACACCATTGGAGGAAGATGGACGTGTCTACGGATGGGAGTGTTAGCCATAGAGTGCCTGTTCTTGATGGAAGGTTCTATAACTCTTGGAGGGTTGAAATGCTTAGTATCTTTAAAGTGTACAATTTGTGCAAATATGTTAAGACCCCCTATGTGCCTCCTGTTGATCCTTTGCACCCTATCATGGATGAAGAGCTTGATTTGCTTCGTAACCTTAGAACTGTGAATCTTATCATTAGAGGGTTACCTGATGACTTGCTCAATCTTGTTACAAATTTTGAGTGTGCCTATGCTATGTGGAAATTCTTGGAAGAACTTTATCCGGACTACTCTATGAGAGGTCTTGATGAAATTCTACACAAGACTATTGAATTTGATAGGTTGCACCCCAATGATCCTAACTTTGATAAATGCTTCTTTGAGCTTCGTGATCTTATGAAAAAGAAGGGTGATCCCGGTCTTATCAATATTAGAGTTAGAAATGCTCTTGCATTGCATTCCGAAGATTATTATTCCATTGACCAAACTAATGCAAATACTTATCAAATTGACCTAGGTGTTGATGATGAACAATCTATGGGTCAATATGATAATGAGCATGAGCATGATGATGATTACTCTGATTCGGACACCGAGCTAGACAATATCATGAAGAGTCTCAATCTTATGGCAAATATGAGAGACTACATGTCCGGTGGAAAAGAGTGGATTCTTTATAGTGGATGCACCGATCACATGACCGGAGACAAAGACATGTTTCGAGAGCTTGCAAAGAACGATGGTCCACGCAAGTATGTGACTTTTGGAGACAACTCCAAGGGTAAGGTACTTGGCCTTGGTAAGGTGGCCATATCTCATGATAGCTCTATTCAAAATGTCATGCTTGTAGAATCTCTTGGATACAATTTACTTTCCGTGTCTAGATTAGCCGACTTTGGATTCAATGTGCTATTCACCAAAGTAGATTGCCAAGTCTTTCGTCGTGATAATCAAAACATGGCTTTTACTGGTATTCGTAGAGGTGATCTATATATTGTTGATTTCACTAAGAAAGCCCAACCTAGAGCTTGTTTCATTGCTAAATCCTCTAAAGGTTGGTTATGGCATAGAAGGCTAGGACATGTTGGTATGCGTAATCTAGACAAGCTAATCAAAGGTGATCATATTCTTGGTGTTAAAGATGTTTTCTTTGACAAAGATAGACTTTGTAGTGCTTGTCAAGCAGGAAAACAAGTTGGTGGAAGTCATCCCGTGAAAAACATCATGACCACAAGGAGACCGCTTGAGCTTCTTCACATGGATCTCTTCGGTCCCAATGCTTACAAAAGCCTTGGTGGTAACTCCTTTGGTCTAGTTATAGTTGATGATTATTCCAGATTTACGTGGGTATTTTTCCTTGATGATAAATCGCAGGTTCAGAGGATCTTCAAGACCTTTGCCAAAAAGGCCCAAAATCAATTTGAGGTGAAGATCAAGAAAGTTCGGAGTGACAATGGAACGGAGTTCAAGAACGCAAATGTAGACTCTTTTCTCGATGAGGAAGGGATTCTACATGAGTTCTCGGCTACGTACACTCCTCAACAAAATGGAGTTGTTGAGAGGAAGAACCGAACGCTCATAGATATGGCAAGAACGATGCTTGATGAATACAAGACACCGAAACACTTTTGGGGAGAAGCGGTCGAGACAGCTTGTCATGCTATCAACAGGCTTTATCTTCATAAGCTTCTCGGCAAGACATCATACGAGCTTCTCACCGGTAACAAACCCCAAGTGGGATACTTTCGTGTCTTTGGTTCAAAATGCTATATCCTCGATAAGCATCGTCGGTCTAAATTTGCTCCTAAATCTCATGAAGGCTTTCTTCTTGGTTATGGATCAAACTCCCACACCTACCGTGTCTACAATAATTTCACCCGAAAGGTTGAAGAGACGGTAGATGTGAAGTTTGATGAATCTAACGGCTCGCAAGTAGAGCAAATGCCTATTGATGTAGGAGACAAGGACCCATCGGAAGCAATCCAAGATTTATCTATTGGAAAGATCCGTCCCATGGAAGTGAAGGAGAGTACCTCATCTACATATGTGGAGCCACCTACCTCACAGCGAGATGAACCTCAAGGCAACATGGAGGCCTCCACAAGTGGAACTCACCAAGATGAGGAGATGCAACAAGAAGATCCACCACAACCTCCTTCTCCACCACCTCAAGACAACACCAACAACAATGAAGAAGAAGAAGAAGAGGAAGATGAAGATGATGAGGAAGCTGAGCCACAACATCAACAAAAGCTATCCCGAGTCCGAGCAAGAGTCAAGAAGAATCATCCCGTGGAACAAATGATGAATGACATCAACTCCGGGAGAATTACTCGCTCTAAAACTCGCTTAGCTAACTTTTGTGAGCATTACTCATTTATCTCTAGTATTGAACCTATGAAGGTAGATGAAGCACTTGATGACCCGGATTGGGTGAACGCTATGCACGAAGAACTACACAACTTCGAGAGGAACAAGGTGTGGACTTTGGTAGAGAAGCCCAACGATGATCAAAACATCATTGGAACCAAATGGGTGTTTCGGAACAAGCAAGATGAAGATGGACAAGTCATCCGCAACAAGGCTCGTCTAGTAGCTCAAGGTTACACACAAGTCGAAGGTATGGACTATGGTGAGACCTATGCCCCCGTTGCTAGACTTGAGTCCATTCGCATTCTACTTGCTTATGCCAATCATCATGATATTACTCTCTATCAAATGGACATCAAAAGTGCTTTTCTAAATGGTGAAATTGAGGAGGAAGTATTTGTAAAACAACCTCCCGGTTTTGTGAATCCCAAAAAGCCTAATCATGTTTACAAGTTGCACAAAGCTCTTTATGGTCTTAAACAAGCCCCTAGAGCTTGGTACAAATGCTTAACTAGCTTTCTTCTTGAAAAAGGCTTTGAGATTGGAAAGATTGACTCAACGCTGTTCACAAAAAGGGTTAATGGTGAACTATTTGTGTGCCAAATATATGTTGATGATATTATCTTTGGTTCAACTAACCCCCATTTTAGCAAGAAGTTTGGACAGCTCATGTCAGAGAAGTATGAAATGTCCATGATGTGTGAACTCAAATTTTTCCTTGGGTTGCAAATCAAGCAATCTAAGGAGGGTAC
The DNA here is from genome assembly GCA_902687465.1 of Secale cereale. NCBI lineage: Eukaryota > Viridiplantae > Streptophyta > Magnoliopsida > Poales > Poaceae > Secale > Secale cereale. The sequence continues at coordinate 464,571,540 of LR738709.1, read as the reverse complement.
TTTTGTCTCACAAACAAAGTACACCAAGGATCTCTTCAAGAAGTTCAACATGCAAGAAAGCAAAGGTATGAGTACCCCCATGCCTACTAGTGGACATAATGACTTGACAAAAGATGGAGAACCTGTTGATCAAAAGGTTTACCGTTCTATGATTGGTTCTCTACTATATCTTTGTGCTTCTCGTCCTGACATAATGTTGAGTGTATGCATGTGTGCGCGATATCAAGCAGCCCCTAAAGAATGTCATCTTAAAGCTGTTAAAAGGATAGTGAGATACTTGATACACACACCAAACTTTGGCATTTGGTATCCTAAGAGGGCCTCTTTCGATCTTGTTGGCTATTCCGACTCGGACTATGCCGGTGACAAGGTTGATAGAAAGTCAACTTCGGGTACATGTCAATTCCTTGGTCGATCCCTTGTATCTTGGTCCTCAAAGAAACAAAATTCGGTATCATTATCCACTGCCGAAGCAGAATATATTGCTGCTGGTTCGTGTTGTGCTCAATTACTATGGATGACACAAACGCTTAAGGATTATGGGATACATGTGAGACGTGTTCCCTTGCTTTGTGACAATGAGAGTGCAATCAAGATTGGACACAATCCTGTGCAACACTCTCGAACAAAGCATATTGAAGCTCGTCACCACTTTATTCGTGATCATATTGCCAAGGGTGACATTAATCTTAAGCATGTTCGCACTGACAAACAACTTGCTGATATCTTTACAAAACCTCTTGATGAGAAAGTGTTTTGTCGCTTAAGGAGTGAGTTGAACATCATTGATGCTTCAAACTTGGAGTGATAACTCCATTGATGCATGCAAGGCTTGAGCTCTCTTGACTAATCCTTGATATTTCTCTTATGATGATGATCATATGTCTTGGACACATTTGCCTCCTTGTATTGCATCTAACTCCTTGCAGGTACTTGGATGATCTACATTCCACAAGATTACCACACACTCAAATCATGAGTAATCTTGTCATTGACCAAGTATCTAGCCCTTTGGGATGTTGAGTTCAAGGAACAAATTCCACATATCCTTTTTGACATCTTATACATCTAGTATTTCACTCTTGTCATCTTGGATATTCTTGAGTATTTCCTTGCTTGCCTAACCCATGTAGGAAGATGAACTACAAAAGTAGAAATGGCGCTCCAACTTCACATTCAATGAGCACCTACATCAAGCTTACCTACATGAGTAAAGCAACAACAAACCCAAGGTATGTTCTTCACATCTTTGAGGAGCTTTACTCAAAGTCATGAGTACAAGCAGCTTCATAAGATGTGATCACATCAAATGCTTAATCGAAAAATGGCAACCCCATTTTGAGCTTAAACGATGAGTATGACCTATGATCAAATGTCCTCATTTGACTCCTAAGTCAATATACTCAAACATAGGTGACTTTGTCGCCGACTTTTATCTAGATGAAGTACATATGCTTTTGGAGTTTTTCTGTTTTCTCTTATGTTCTCTCATTGAGTTTTCTTTACAAAAAAAAAAAAAACTTCATCTAGAAATCTTTTTATTTCTTTTCTTATATTTTCTTTGTGAATATCCTTCTGGAAATCTTTTATGGCTCTGATCAATTCCTTGAAAATCTTTTACAAATTCATTGCAAATCCTTTGAAACATCCCTCGCAGAGTGAGCTGGATTATTTCTGTGTTTCCTTGGATTTATCTTCCAGGACATCACCTTCTGCAGCTCCACTCAGACTTAAATCTTAAAGAGGGAGAGGACTCAAATTTGGACTCAAGTTGTTTCTCTATGAATGTTCTTATTTGCCCTGTTGTGATTCTTCAGGATCCCACTTCCTTCCTTCTTTCTTTCTTTCTTTCTTTCCATCTTTCCTGTCCTACCTAGTTTACTGTCCTTTTCGGCACTTGATGTCAAAGGGGGAGAGAACTTAGGGGGAGTAGGGGGAGTAGGGGAGAAGAGAAGACTTAGGGAAGAAAAGCAATCTTATCTTAAGGGGGAGAGAATCACATCAAAGCTTTGTCGTGTTTTACATTGGACATTACAATTGGCATCTTTCTTTTGATTTTGCTTTTTCCATCACACCCCTTGTTATCACAATTGGTATCTTATTCACAATTGGTATCTCATGAAATCTTTTAGCTTAAGGGGAGAAGACTTAGAGGAATCTTCACAATTGATATCCTATGAAAAGCAAAATCTCTCAGAGTTCATTGAAAATCTTTTAGCTTCGGAGACATGTTTGCTGATTCAAGCCTGTGCTCAATATGAGACACTCTTTATACATGTCCTCCCTGGCTTGGTACTCTTGATATTCTTGCAATTGGTTGAAGGAATACTCTTGTGTTATCTAACCTTGTTTTCTCAAGTTTATTCCTTCAGGTACAATGTCAAGGAACCTCAAGGTAAGTATATGCATCTTGCAGAATGTGCATGATGGTGACTTGCTTGTAAATACTTGTTTGCAAGAAATCACCATGCACATATGCATTATCACTCACTTCCCTTCTCTTCTGCTCTGATGCATATAGCCAAGCTGCATGTAGCACATCTTGCTTATCTCTCTTGTGTGCTTGTGGTAGTCCAAAACCATAATATATGAAAATCTTGCACACTTGTAGGGGGAGCCTGTGTACTACATGCTTGTCAAAGCTTTCGTGATAATCATGTCTTTCTTTCAATAAGCTTTGATGTCTCGTTAAATATAATTTCAGTGTGTTGCCATCAATTACCAAAAAGGGGGAGATTGAAAGCACATTTGCTCTCCGGGTGGTTTTGGTAATTAATGACAACATACTTTGTGGTTGGACTAATACTTTTATCAAGTATGTTTCAGGAAACCCAATCACATTGGTATGGCAAGATGATTGAAGAAGTGGACCCCTCAAGTGCTAAGACAAGCATTGGCAAAAGCTCAAGACTCCATTTCTGGTTTAGTGATCAAAGATCACATTGAGTCCATAGGAAAAGCCAATACTATTAAAAGGGGATGAGGTTGTGTTAATGTCCTTGTTGCTCAAGTGCTTGGTGATCTAACTCCCTCAACTATCAGCACTATTCACTACTTAACACACACCCATAAGTAATCTCGGTCAAACCAACTCTATCTCACCGAGATGAAGTTATCTCTACAAACCCTAACATCTCGGTCACACCGATTCTTTCAACTCAGTCCCACCGAGATGAACCACTTCTGCCATATTCCAAACCCTAGAAAAATCGGTCTTACCGAGTTTGAGATCGGTCACACCGAAACTGAACTGCCAACCTTCTGTAACCACTTCACATCATATCGGAATATCCGAGTTTGCATTATCGGTCTCACCGAAATGGGCAAGGTTCTGTCTTGACTCAAATCGGTCACACCGATAATTCATTTTCGGTCAAACCGACTCTGGCATGTTCCTACTCTTTCTCAAATCGGTCTAACCGAGTTTGCATTCTCGGTCTCACCGAAATCTCCAACGTTCATATCAGATACACCTTCGGTCTCACCGAGATGGTATTTTCGGTCCCACCGAAAATCCCAACGTTCACTATATTTGAATTTTCGGTCTAACCGAGTTTTCACTTCGGTCTGACCGAGATTGGTCAAATGTGTGTGTAACGGTTGGATTTTGTGTGGAGGCTATATATACCCCTCCACCCCCTTCTCATTCGTGAGGAGAGCCATCAGAAAGTACCACCACTTCTACCATACACTTTCTGAGAAGTGAACCACCTACCCTTGTGTTGAGATCAAGCCATTCCATTCCTACCATATGAAACTTGATCTCTAGCCTTCCCAAGTTGCTTTCCACTCAAATCTTTCTTCCACCACAGCCATATCAGTGAGGAGAGTTGAGTGTTGGGGAGTTTATCATCTGAAGCACAAGAGCAAGGAGTTCATCATCATCAACACCGTCTATTACCTTTTGGGGGGTGGTGCCTCCTAGATTGGTTAGGTGTCGCTTGGGAGCCTCCGTCTTTGAGATGTGGAGTTGAACCAAGAAGTTTGTAAGGGCAAGGAGATCGCCTACTTCGTGAAGATCTACCCCGAGTAAGGCTAGTCCTCCGTGGGCGTAGGCCGTGATGGAATAGACAAGGTTGCTTCTTCGTGGACCCTTCGTGGGTGGAGCCCTCCGTGGACTCGCGCAGCCGTTACCCTCCGTGGGTTGAAGTCTCCATCAACGTGGATGTACGATAGCACCACCTATCGGAACCACGATAAAAATCTCCGTGTCACCAAACTGCGTTTGATCTTCTCCACCTCTCTTTACTATATATGCAATTTACTTTCCGCTGCCCATACTCTAGAATTGCATGTGTAGTATGTTACTTGACTTGATCTTAATTGCAAAACTGCCTAAAAACTTTGCTCAACCAAAAGGCAGATTTTTTTATCTTGTCAAGTAGTCTAATCACCCCCCCTCTAGACCTACTTCTTCGATCCTACATCTTGACACTTGTTTTGCTGTTGCAAGAGTGCATCATGATATAAACTGCTGTTATGTGTTATTTTTGTGCCACCTTTGACATGTGATATCTTTTAGCTCGTTTGTCCAAACGATGCAAATGACATGTCCACGTGTTCGTCTTGCCACGAACTACGTGTTGTGTGTGATAGGTTGCATGGTAGATGTATTGTTTCCTTGTTATCATCGTTGCAAAGTGCCATGTTCACATGTTGTGTTTTCACTTGTTATGAAATGCCATCTTGTTGAGCTCGTTGCAATTGTTGTGTTCACCACAATGATGCATGCTTGTGTGTTTCGGGATCACCGTCATATGTATTTTGATGAGGTGCTTACCCTTGGCCATGTTTAGTTTCGAGGTGTCTTAAACATGCTCTTTTTGATGCTATGATGATGTTGCTGTTTTAGGACTTAGTGAAATTTCACTAAGTCTGAAATCTGTAACGTTCCGATGCCATGTTCGTGTGATGTTGTAGGACAAAGCATGATAGTTTTGAGGTGGATTTTGATTGTTCCTTGAAGTATATATTGTTGTCTTTCCATCCATGTCCTCACATGTCCATTTGAGTGGCTGTAGCATGTTTATCTTTTGCTCCGAACTTTCAATAAAATTCTGCTGCCAGAATTTTATTTCAAAGTTCAATATGTCCAAGATCATTGCTATTGATCCGTGACTCCGTTAGGGGTGCACTTTGGACCTAGTTGCTGTACATTATATCTAGTTTATGTTCAAGTCCTTTGCCATGCTTTTTGGGTGCTGTAGATTAATTATTTTGAGCTCCCAAGATGCTATGTTGCTGTAATTTGCAGTTTTCGCTCAAATCTTGTTTCGGGCATAACTTTTAGCCCGTAACTCCGATTTCAGCGAATCTTATATCAAACTTGGATGATTTTCTGTGTAGATCATTAATATCAGGTTGTTATCTTGTTTTGAGGTGTTTTGCTTGAGTGATGTTTTACGTGCTCCATGTGCATCACTAGTGCATCCATCATGCATTCATGTTTTTCGAGTGCGCATTGCATCGTGTTGATTGGTGCTTGGTGTGTTTGTCTTGTTTAGAGCCGGAAGCTGAGAACGAGTTTTCCAACGAGGTTGAGCACGAGGTTTCCAACGAGTTTGAGCACGAGGACCCTTCTTTCGATCCGAACGTCTTCTCTTCAGGCAAGATGACCGAACCCCGATAACATTACTATCTTTGCCTGTTGCTAGTAGTCTCGATATATAGTTTTGCCTCGATGCCCATGTTCTTCTTGTCAGCCTCCTACTTGAAACCAATTGCCATGTTTAACCACCCTACCTATGCAAACCGTTGCTTGGCTAAGTACGCTTCGCTCAGCTCTTCTTATAGCGTTGCTAGTTGCAGGTGAAGTGAAGATGCTTGCTCCATGTTGAAGTTTGGTTGGGTTATATCACACTATATAAATGCTTTAATTGAAATCACCTATATATTGGCAAGGGTGGAAGGCTAAGCCTTTTGCTTGGTGTTTTGTTCCACTCATGCCGTTAGGATCCGTATAAGCCGGTTTTATGTTCCTTGATTATGCGTTCCTAACACGGTTGGGGTGTATGGGACCCCCTCGATAAACCGCTAAGTGCTAAGTCTTTTCCAGCAAGTCCCAACATTGGTACTATTTGCCTAATAACAAACTAAACTTGCATAGGGAGTTATAAACCCTTTTTCTTAATCAACAACCCCGGGCCAGTGCTCCACATGAGTGTTGGTCCGAAACGGGGGTTACGCGGGGCCACCTCGAGGAAACTCAAGGTTTGGTAAAAACCCGTGGGATCGCCCATCCGGTCGTGTCCTGAGACCTAGATACGCGCGGCTACGATCAGGGTGTCGACACGCCGGGAGGATTTGCTGGATTAGCCTTACCTTAGTTCGGTTTAACTTGAGCACGGGATTCCGAGGATACTCGGGTCTTCCCACTTTGGAGTTGCGACTCCGCGGATCGTGGGCTTGTAATGGGTCAAGTTGGAACACCCCTGCAGGGTTTGAACTTTCGAAAGCCGTGCCCGCGGTTATGTGGCAGATGGGAGCTTGTTAATTCCGGTTGTAGATAACTTGACACAATGATACTAATACACTACCAGCGTGTGTTCCGTGACTGTCAATTTCCGAATAGGGATTCGGGAGTTGAACACGGAGGGGTTATGCTTGTGAGCTTGTAGCTAGGATCACTTCGTGATCACTTCTCGCGATGCCTTCTCTTCTCGCTCTCACTTGCGTAAGATAGATGCTAGTTGCTGCTGCAGACTTGTTCTTTCTTCAGCCTTTCCCTCACCTAAAGGCTTTGATAGTTCTGTTACCCGGGAACGGGATTGCTGAGTCCTCTGTGGCTCACAGTTACTTCACACACCAGATGCAGGTCCAGCTGTGAGCTATCCAGGTGATGGCACCGAGCTGGATTGGGAGTACGACGAGGAGCGTAGTCGTTACTACGTGCGCTACCCGGACGATCAGTAGTGGAGTCTCTTACTAGGTTTCGATCCGCCTGTGGTTGTTTTATTTATCTGAGTTTGGTACTTTGACATTTGGCTTTTGCCCTTAGAGGGTTGTAGTGATCTTATTGTATGATGTTTGAGACTTGTACTGTTATTCTGTGACGTGGCGATTGTAAGCCAACTATTTTCAGTTTACTATCCCTCTTTTACATGAGTTGTGCAAAGATTACCAAACTTGAGATCATTCTAGGATGGACTTATGCCTTTAAGTCGTGCCTCGACACGTAGGAGGTATAATTCCATCCTGGGCATTACATCACCCTAGCGGCATCGATGTGACGGCACTCGCACTCGCTTCCCTGGATGAAGGAAAAAACAACATGTCAGCAGTGCAAATCATATAGAGGCTGCACAAATAGCAATCAGGTCAAATCCAACTCAAGATTATTTACACGCCTCAAAGTTAAAAACCGACACATTTTAGTTCACAGGGTTGTTGTTTCAGTGCGAATACATAGACTATATTATCACCAAAAGATGAAAGCAATGGTAGTCCTGCACCGCTTTGCAGATTTGCAGCAATTAATCGACACTTTAGAGAATGCAAGTACTCCCGGTAGTAAGATGCAAGCTATAAAGGGAAGCATGTTTCAGATGCAGAAGTGCTAAAACTAATCGGAGAATCTACTAATGGTGATATAAGTACAGCGATGCCCATAAAGCTCTAATGCTTTCGTCGTGTGTAAACTAAGCCTAGCTTGCTAGTTTGCCAGAGCAGGAGCATGTCAGATGCATCCATTATTGGCAGCAAATTCAAGAGCCCAGTTGAATCAAATTCTACAAAACAAACAGATCTCGGTTAAAACCGCCGAGTTCTCCGGCACCATGCCGAGCTGAGCGGAGCAAGGCTCCCTTGCCGGAAACCAAGACCAAATCGTGTGCCGGCAGCCGAAGGCAGGAGCTAACCTAGCGCGGACTGATCTGCGCCGGTCTAACTATAGTGGCAAATGTCAAATCATGGATTGGTGAGGAGAGGATAACCCAGTTTCGGCGGCGCGCGAGCTTGGGGATAGAGAGGCCGAATCCCCTCGCGGCGTCCCGAAGGAGCGACGAATTATCCATCCATCGATGGAGGGAGCGGAGCCGAGGGGATGGGTGAACGAACGAATGGACTGGAGATGCAGTCGCGGTGCTCCGGCGGCGCCGAACCTCCTGTTCGTCGGCTGGCAGCGGGGCGGCGGCGGCGGAATCCATTGCTTGAAGGCGGTAGGGTGGGGCGGCCGCGGCGGAATCCACTGCTTGGAGGTGGGGCGGAGGCAGCCCGAATGGCAATATGGAAAGGAAAGAATTGTCCGTGGGAGCGGAGGAATTTGTGGGATAAGCTGCTCATCAATGCGATTTGGGTCGAATAGATCCGCAAATCAGGGTGTTGCGCGCCTGGCCGCGGGGATCGAGCGACGCACAGAGGGTTAGGATAACTGGCAGACGTATCTGCTCGACAGAACATTAGATCTGAGCCATAGATTTAGATGACAGACCATTCGCTTAATATGGACTGTAGGATGTGTTTAGATTGATTCGATCAAAGGGTTCTAATTATCCCGTGTACAATTTGTTGTGTGGCCTTAGGTGAATTCATGTTTGCTTTTTTAATAATAGTATAGATACGTAGGCGAACAGGATGCCAATCGGCAATCTCACACGCGCCGCCCAGCCCATCGACCTCAAGCTTAAATTGGCACGGCGGGCGCCGTCCAGGTCCAGTCACGATCCGGCCCCCTGCCTTGAGCTAGCTCTTCTAGAACCGGAAGAGTCCTCCTCGCAAAAAAGAGAGGAAAAAACCCGGAAGAATTGACGGGAGAAATAAACAAGGAAGGGAGAGAGGAAGCTGACGAACTCATCTCTCTCCGATCGGCCGGTATCCGATCTGATGACAACTGGTGGTCGTGAGGTTTCTTAATTCGTCTCTTCTAGTGCGTGACGGCTCGGCCTTGGAGTTGGAGCTGAAGCTGAAGCTGGGGTCGCGTTTGGGTGCTGGCCATTTTGGCTGCTGGATTAACAAAAGAAAAGCTGATCCAACTGGCGATCCGTCTTGTGCCTTGTGGCCGTCCTTTCCGTACTTAATTCCTAGGCCAGTCTCAATGAAGCTTGCTGGGTTAATAGAGCTGGCGCGCGTACGGACGAGAAGAAGTTTTCGTGGGTATGTTATAACAGCCTTTTTTCGTCTCGTTTAGCCACGAGGACCAGGTCAGATGAAGCTTCGATTTCATAGAGCCAAATCTGTTTCTAATGGACCGCCTCAGCTCAGGGTTGGGAGGCACAGCCCGGGTTTTTTTCAAAAGGAGGTTAAAATCATGGCTTTTTATTTTGCGAAAAAACTTCCAATCTATTCATCTTCAATCATGGCAGTACAACGAACATAAAAAATAAAAATTACATCCAGATTCGTAGACCACCTAGCGACGACTACAAGCATTGAAGCGAGCCGAAGGCGCGCCGCCGTCATCACCCCTCCATCGCCGGAGTCGGGCACACCTTGTTGTAGTAGACAGTCGGGAAGTCGTCGTGCTAAGGCCCCATAGGACCAGCACCCCAGAACAGCAACCGTCGCCGATGAAAACTAACATAGATCGGAAGGATCCAAACCGAAGATACACGAACGTAGACGAACAACGACGAGATCCGAACAAATCCACCAAAGATAGATCTGCTGGAGACACACCTCCACACGCCCACCAACGATGCTAGACGCATCACCGAAACGGGGGCTAGGCGATGAGACCTTTATTCCATCTTCAGGGAGCCGCCGCCGTCTCGTCTTCCTGAGCAGGACACAAACCCTAGCAAAATTGAAAAAAATCGACTAAAAGCGGAGCCCTCCCGACGGCCCTTGCCAGGATCCACCGCGCCTCCATGGCCCTAGGGCCACCGGAGACGAGGCGGACCTGCGCCGGCGCCGGCGAGAGGCAGGAACCCTAAACTTTCTTTCTTGGAGGAGGAGGAGGCGGCTGATAATTTGGCCGTGTTAAAATCATGGCCTCTTCATCAATCGATGCACACATCCATCTATTCTAATTATATACTCAATAAAGATCTAACAAAAACATACATCAAGCCATCTGAAGTCATCACTCACACCTACAAACTTGATAATGCGGAGTGCTCATTGTTTAAAAAAAGATAATGTGGAGTGCTCTCACTCCCATATCTAAAGTCGGTGTCGTTGCCGATCCATCCATGTAAGGTAGCGGAACCTACAACCGGTGCGGCAAACCTAATGCGTAGAACACATGCACATGTTTTGTAAGCCGCCATCATCATCGAACCGCTGGCCCATCTTCAGGAAAGAGATCCACACCATCCACACCATCCTTGCCAGTTCGGCCATCCGTCGACGCCACAAGGACATCACCTCCCTGCGCGCGAACTGCTGAGCACGCCGTGGTCGCTGCCGGTACATCGCAGCACCATGCCGTCAAGTACCACCAGCCGACCCAACTTGAAGTCTCCGGAAAATCCATCGCGCGTAGCACCTACCGAACATGCATGACACAACGTAGCACCTATCGACCATGCATGACTTGACATCTCCACTGAAGCTTCATGCAAGATGAAGCAGCTCCACTTCTCGCCTCTGTCTTCTAGGGATGCTCCACAAACGATGCTCCCAAGAGAGAAACGATACCGCAGTGCCGCCATTGGAGCAGATCCTAGGGTTCCCCCGGAGCAGCACGAGTGGGTCAAAAGTAGTTGCACGACGATGCCCATCAAGGTAACATCGCAGAATGCCGCCATTGCTAGCGAGGACTAGATGGCACATCTCGAGATCCAACCACCCAGCCTCAGGCCAATCACTTGTGACAGAGGAGATGACCACCAGATCTGCTGCCACATGGAGCAGGGCACACCGGCTGGCCACTGACTGGAGGTCACACCCGCATGCAACCGGCCCTCCACGGCGACCCTCCACGTCGCCGCTACCAAGCCGAACTGGATGACCCAACCGCCTCCCAAGGCCGTGCCCAGAGCCTGCCGCCGCCACCCTGGATATGATCTCGGTCGCCCCCATGTCGCACCGCAATCCGATCTCAGCTGCACCACCACTCGCATCGAGATCTCGCACCATCCCACACGCGAGCAGGGGGAGGACCTCCGTCACCGCCGTCCGCCCCGGGCTTAGCCCGACGGCTCCTTTGGCGGTGACAGAGGGAAGGGAGGGACGAGAGGAGGGCTATAGTGTCTAGTGTTGGAGGACCTCCCGTGTCGCCCGAGTGGGAGCGACGCGGGGGCTGGACTAGGAGCGGGATTATACTATGATGATTATGATGAAAGAAGACCGAAGACGTACAAAAGCAAAATTAGAGCAGGGCTTGTGTAGCAGTGCTTTTGTAGCAGACTGGCTAGCGGAACTGAAAGCAAATAAAAAACCAAAGGCATGTGAAGTAAAACACACAAAGAAGCTTTATCTTGTTCTGTAGAAACACATAAAAAGGACAATATCAAACCAAGAATTGCTATTTACAAACACATTTTGCACCTTTATGATGCGACAACATGTTCAAAACTTCATCCTAGATATCTATCGGTGTTTACATGATGTGGGTATTTAGAGTTTTTTCCCATCTGGGTGAACAAGAGATAGGCCCCCCAAACGATCCCAACTACATTCGATATTTCTGGGGAAAATTTGTCACACCTCAAATAAGGACCCTCATAAAAAAGAAATTTATAATCTAGTCCCTGCATCTTGCAGAGAGAGGACCACATAATAGAAAAGGCAATTGCAATCCGTTCACGCTAAGCACAACAAACTAAAGATCAAAACCGCCATCGCCGGGGATGAAGCACTTGGTGGCGGCAACTTTGATGTGCCGCATCGACCAATTTGCCACCGTAAGAAATCACTACATAAGCCTGGTTTGTGTTGGACCGCCTCCCCTTTGTTGTCGTCGCGCTAGGAAAATGGGGTCGATGACAAGGCTCCTATAGGTCGCCATCTGACTAGAAGAAGTCGAGCAACGGTAGAGCCTGACAAGCGATTACCATATCCTTACCCCCGAGGGAAAGGATCAACGATGTGTGTCATAGGTCCGCCACAGGTACACCTTCTGACGAGCTCTATGATTGAACTACCGCTGCAGCTCGAATGTACATGGATCGCATCCCATATTCCTCCACCTTGGTGGTGAAAGGGTCGAGATCAATAGAACTATACAGGGGGAATAAGGACAACTACAAATTTTACTTTGATTATTAGCAAGTTTATCTATGCATAATATAAAGAGTAGGCCTAAACAATGCTACGGTAAGATATGCAACTTATATGATGCTTGCAAGGTTAAGTGATGAAAGAGTATGGTGCCCCCATGTTTGGTTTTGATAATTAATGGCACTCCTTATAGACTAATGGTTGCCATGAGTTATACTTGAATGTGTTTTCCATAGGCAATGCTTGAAGACCATATGTTGGTTTCAAGGTTAAAAGAAGGAGATCATGTGTTGACCAATGTGCTATTTAAGGAGCTATCCAAAGATTGATCATGTGAGAGTTGAGCCTATTGCAAGCATTTCTTAAAGAATAAGTGATGGCTTCTCGCCCCTCGTTGGTTACCCCAAGTGGAAGGTTTGAGATGCAGTGTAGCGGAAGTTTTCCCTTGGCAAAGATACCAAGGATCAATTTCCCTGAGACTCCCAGTTTCAACAAGAAGGTGTCAACTGCTAACGGCGCCAGATATTAGCAATCAACGTGGACCTGCACACAGATACAAATAACTTTGCTCCCAACGAGTACAGAGAGGTTGTCAATCCCTCCGGCCTTGTCGTTTACAAAGGATCAAACGCAAGTGATAATAGTGATAGGTATTGCTGCAATAGTAAGTAAAAAGCAGAAAGTAAATAGCGGATATGATCAATGATGGTAATATGGACCGGAGTCCCATGATGTTCACTAGTGATGTCTCTCTCCCAAAAGATGATAAAACAGCTATGTCAGGTAAACGAATTACAGCTGGGCAATTGACAGGACCATGTGCGCAAATCAATGCTGACTAAGTTGCAAGAAAGGTAGAGGTTCAAAGCATGGGCGGTACGCCAAGGCAGGTAGACCGAAATCCATCTGCATCTACTACTAATCATCCACCTTGAGATATCTATCCAGAACATCTCGCTGGTATTAAGTTGCGAGTCCCACCCATAGTGTAAACTCAAAGCAACAGACAATTGCATTAAAAGAACTTTGCGTAAAGTAAACAATCCTTGCACCCGCGGGCACAAGCACCGTTGTTTTCCCTCTTGTGGCAACAGCACATCCCCTAGACTCATGTTTCTGTCACTCAAGCTAGTCATCGAGGGGCATGAACCCACAATCAAGCATAACGTTCCCTCTTGGAGTCACTACCTACTACTTGGCCAAAGCAATAAATAACAACGGAGAACATGCAAGAATTACTTACGAACATAAATATAAAAGAGGTGAATCAAATATATTACTCAAACACAATCTGAACATAATCTCACAATCCATCGGATCCCAGCAAACTCATCATAGCAACAGCATAAGGATTACATATGTGCCTCGATCATGTAGGGCAGCTCACGAGGACTAATTAGTGAAGCACAAGAACGGGAGGAGAACATCACATAGCTACTGGTCATGGACCCATGGTCCAAGGGAGACTACTCACAACTCATCCGGGAGGCGTCCATGGTGGTGGAGAAGCTCCCGGTGGTGATCCTCCCCTCCGGCAGGGTGCCGGGAAGAGTTCTCCTGGTGCTCCCGATCTTGGAAGCGCGGCGGCGGCGGAACAGAGATGAGATCGCGAAAAAGGGTTCCCGTCTCGAGGGTTTCGGAACACGATATAAATATATGCCAAAGGGGGGAATCAGACGAGGCCTGGGGGGCCCAGGCGCCCCCCGGCGCGGCCAGGAGGGGGGCCGCGCCACCAGGGCGCTTGGAGCCCTGGTGGCCCCCCTTCGGCTGTACTTCGGGTGCCGGGAAGCTTCTGGAACGCTGATTTTTTATATAATTTTTCCGAGATTTTTCTGCAGTTCTCGTAATGGGAAAACCTAAAATACAAAAACAGCAGAAAACAGAAACTGGCACTGGGGTGCACTGAGTTAATAGGTTAGTCCAAATATGATCAAAAGTGTATGGAAGTGTATAAATAACATAGCAATATCACCCAAAGGAGGCATGGAGCAAGCAGAAATTATAGATACGTTTTGGACGTATCAACATCCCCAAGCTTAATTCCTGCTCGTCCTCGAGTAGGTAAATGATAACAAGAATAATTTCTGTGGTGACATGCTATTAACCATATTGGACTTTTTCATAGTCATATGAAAAAAGCTTACTGAGACAATGAATCTGTAGTAATTAAGTTGCCTCATGAGAGAATCACAAAGAACTGAAAGTTTTTCAATATGATACTGAAACATCAAATAGATTTGTAATGAACATGGTGTGCAAATATGATAAAGTGATATCTCGCTTGCCCCCTTTAGTGAAGCAAAACATAAATGCAGGGGCACCTCCAAGGTTTAAGTGATGACTAGATACAATCATTTCAGAATAAACGATATCACAATCATGCAAAAGACAATGCTACTTTGGGACAATGCACATTACACTCAGAATGACAATCATGCTCTCAGTAGTTGGTGCTTTTAAAAGAAGGTGGAGACTCTCGAACCGTGGCTTTTGTTGGCAAGGTTGAAAACCCGTAGTCGGAAACAAAGACAAAACATGTACCAGAGCTCTTGGTTTTAAAAACAGAGGTAATAATTATATTTTTTAGATTATGCATGTTTCGTCAACGAATGCTAGCAGACAACTCAATCACTTCTTGAGATGGACAAGTTTCGAGGAACGGCTCCCGAATGAGGACGATCACATCCTCTTAATCTCCTTTGTTTATCACTGCCAAAGTTTTCTGATTTCTCATGAACAAAGCGTGAAGGAGGGTTTGTTTGTTATATTATTTTTGAGCCGGGCGCACTCAATGCCAGTTCCTTCTCGTATTATGGATTTGCACATTATACATGCAATCCCGGGGTGAAGCTTGTCCAACTTAAAAAGATCATGAATTAACTACTACTTCCTCATGAACTTAAAACAGAGGCACAAAATAGGAATGCTTTTCTTTGAATAATTTCGAGATGGTGCATGCAAGTCTCCGTTAGGAATGGCAGGTAAATACCATGTAG
This sequence comes from Secale cereale, assembly GCA_902687465.1. Classification (NCBI taxonomy): domain Eukaryota; kingdom Viridiplantae; phylum Streptophyta; class Magnoliopsida; order Poales; family Poaceae; genus Secale; species Secale cereale. Next base: position 464,556,445 of record LR738709.1, on the reverse strand, counting down.
GAAGGTATGGTGGACTCATATGGCATAACTGGTTTAAAAGAATTTGGATGCACAAGCAGTCAGTCCGCTTAGTACAGGTGGAGGTTAGCAAAAGACTGGGAGCGACCAACTAAGAGAGCAATGACGGTCATAATCATGCAGAGCGACAAAGCAATATTCAATCAGGCATGGAAGTTATATCGCTACTCAGAAACAAAAGATCATCAAGGCTTGACAGACTTTCTTTACAGTCTTAAATATGCGTGAGCATACGCCAAGTCAATCAAAGTAAATTCTCGAAGGAAGATATTACTAAACCATACCACATCATAGGCAAACAAATCATGTTGGTATTCCAATAACATATTGGGAACCCCCCAGCTATTTGAGACTAACCATAAGAAAACATGAACTACTAAGCACCATTATGCACGTAGCATCTTTATCATAGACATACCAACCAATGCAACGGAAGCAAACTCTCTTAATAAGATAAGCATGATAACTAAAGAGAGTTCAAGCAACCAACTAAACAAAAGCTCTTTAAAAAGATAAGCATGAAAACTAAGAGCTAAGCATGATAGTAGCTATTGAAAGACAAAGAACACACACAGCAAAGATAGACATGAAAATTCTATGTTATGTTCTAGGTAGAAGTGGAGCGTGTTTCTCTCCCACATAAAGAAAGCTGAGTTCCGACTCGTTATGAAAATCTAAGGAAAACTAAAAAGGAAACTAAAAGCAAGACGCTCCAAGCATAGCACATAACACATGAAGTGATTAAAATATAGTGGAACGAAAGACGAACTGATAATGTTGATGGAGAAGGGGATGCACGGGGGCATCCCCAAGCTTAGACGCTTGAGTCTCCTTGAATATTTCTTGGGGGTGCACGGAGGCATCCCCAAGCTTGAGCGCTTGACACTCCTGAATCTTTTTATCATCTTCCCTCGCACACTTGAAAACTCCCTTCATACATAACTCATCATAATCTGATTAGCGAGGTTAGTACCCATAATAAAATAATTGTACCTTGCTGGAAATAAAGATATTCTTGAAGTTCTACTGTTTCTCAATATTGCCAAAAGGTTTTTGCAAAGAAAAAGCAAGCTCTTGGTTTGCAAAATGAAAGAAAGGCAAAACAGGACAGAATCTGTGAAAAACAGAACAGCAGGTAGTAATTGATTTGTTCGGGGTACTTCTGCAACTTAAATAAAAAAACTCAGAACAGACGCACGAAAGACACTTATATAGAGAACGCTGTCGAAAAAATTCAGACCAAAAGATGATCTGGTGATTTTATACGAATTTTTCTATCCAAGGACAGAATCTGTTTCCTGGACAGCACCTCACAACTTTTGAACTTTCTAGCAATCAGAGGCTATACTTGGCACAAATATGAAAAGCAAAGATACAATGATGATGATACTGTAGTAAACAACATCAAGACACAAAAAAATCAAAATAAATTTTTTATTCATGTGGGCTGCCTCCCAAAAGCGCTTTCTTTTATGCCTTTAAGCTAGGCATAATGCATAGAGATCAAGTTTTATCAAGAGTAAAAGAATAGCTAGCCCGTACAACGGACTCAAAAGGTAACTTGATATTCTTTCGAGGGAAGTGTTCCATCCCTTTCTTGAGAGGACACTGAAATTTTATATTACCCTCTTTCATGTCAATGATAGCACCAACGGTGCGTAAAAAGGGACGTCCCAAAATAATTGGACACGAAGGATCACATTCAATATCCATAATAGTAAAATCAACGGGAACACAATTATCATTGACAATGATAAGAACATCGTCGATCCTCCCCAAAGGTTTCTTTATGGAAGAATCAACGAGACGAACACCAAAAGAACAAGAATAAAAAGGTTTCAATTTAAGCATATCATATATTCTTTTGGGCATGACAGAGGTACTTGCACCGACATCACATGATGCATAGCAAGAGAAGTCATTCAACTTAATTTTTATCATAGGATCCCAACCATCTTCTAGCTTTCTAGGTATGGAGGCTTCTACTCTAAGTTTCTCCTCGCTAGCTTTGATGAGAGCATTAGTGATATGCTCTGTGAAGGCAAGGTTAAGCGTGCTAGTGCGGGGATCTCTAGACATCTTGTGAAGGAAATCAATAACTTCGGTAAGAGTGCAATTATCAAAATCAAGGTCACTACCATTAAGTAAAGTGGTAGTGGTGTCCTTTAGGTTCACTTGTTTGGTAGTTTCTATAGTCATAGCATCACCATTAATAGGTCCAATGGGACCAGGAGTACATTGGGTGCTAAGAGTTTGGATATCCTCAACAACTTGGATAGTAGAAACAGTGTGGTGGGTAGGAAGGTTCTTAATTCTATCTTCTTCCTCCCTTTCTCTAGCCCATCTTTCTTTAAGTTTAGCCATCATCCTAAAGTTTTCATTAATTTGCACTTGAATAGCATTCATAGGAGTGACCTTCCTCTCCTCAAGAGGAGAAGTTTTAATTTTTAGCAATTCTATCTCATTGGCTAAGTGGACTACCTTCAAAGAGAGATCATCTAGTTTATGTAGTTTTTCTTCTACACTCTTATTAAAGGCTTTTTGGGTAGTGATGAAATCTTTAAGCATAATCTCTAGTTCAGTATTGGAGTTCTTGGTGCCAGGATAAGCATTGTTGTTCTCATAAGAATTAGAGGGGAACGGTCTAGGATTGTTACCAAAATTACTCCTATAAGCATTGTTATTAAAATTGTTTCTAGAGATAAAATTCACATCTACTTGTTCTTGAGCAATCAAAGAATTTAAAGGAACATCACGAGGATCAACAGAGGATTGCTTCGAAAGTAGAGACATGATCAAGTCAACTTTTTCATTAAGGGAGGAAATATCCTCGACAGAGTTTACCTTCCTACCTGTTGGAGCGCGTTCGGTGTGCCATTGGGAATAGTTGGTCACCATCTCATCGAGAAGTTTTGTGGCAGCACCAAGTGTAGTTGACATAAAAGTTCCTCCCGCGGCCGAATCTAACAAGTTCCGCGAGGTAAAGTTCAAGCCTGCATAAAAAGTTTGGATAACCATCCAAGTAGTCAAACCATGAGTAGGGCAGTTCTTGATAAGAGATTTCATACGTTCCCAAGCTTGGGCAACGTGTTCATTATCCAATTGTTTAAAATTCATTATGTTACTTCTCAGTTGGATAATTTTAGCAGGTGGATAGTATTTTCCAATAAAAGCATCTTTGCACTTGTCCCATGAATCTATGCTATTTCTAGGCAAAGACTGAAACCAAATTTTAGCTCCTCCTCTCAAGGAGAAAGGAAAAAGCTTAAGCTTAACAATATTACCATCTATTTCTTGGTACTTTTGCATATCACAAAGTTCAACAAAGTTGTTCAAGTGTAAAGCAACATCATCTCCAGCACCGGAGAATTGATCTTTCATAACTAGATTCAGTAAAGCAGGTTTAATTTCATACGAAGGTGCTGAAGTGGCAGGTGTAGTGATAGGTGTGCTGATAAAGTCATCGTTGTTGTGACTAGTGAAGTCACACAACTTGGTGTTCTCAGTGGAACCCATAGTAGCAAGCAAGCAAGATAACTATTTTTGTGATTTTCGATAAAAGATACTAAAGCAAAAACTGAAACGTAAACTAACAAGACTAAAAAGCAAAGGTAAAAGATAGCGTGCAACTCCCCTATCCTGAAGAGTGGAGTCCCCGACAACGGCGCCAGAAAAACTCTTGCTAGGCTTCTCGCCCCTCGTTGGTTACCCCAAGTGGAAGGTGTGAGATGTAGTGTTGCGGAAGTTTTTCCCTTGGCAAAGATACCAAGGATCGAATCCCCAAAGACTCCTAGGTTCAACAAGAAGGTGTCAACTGCTAACGGCGCCAGATATTAGCAATCAACATGGAACTGCACACAGATACTAATAACTTTGCTCCCAACGAGTACAGAGAGGTTGTCAATCCCTCCGGCCTTGTAGTTCACAAAGGATTAAAAGCAAGTGATAGTAGTGATAGATATATTGTTTGCAATAGTAAGTAAAAGCGAAAAGTAAATAGTGGATGTGATCAATGATGGTAATATGGACCGGAGTCTCATGATGTTCAGTAGTGATGTCTCTCTCCCAAAAGACGATAAAACAACTACGTGAGGAAAACAAATTACAGCTGGGCAATTGACAGGACCATGTGCGCAAACCAATGCTGACTACATTGCAAGAAAGGTTGAGGTTCAAAGCATGGGCGGTACGCCAAAGTAAGTAGACCGAAATCCATCAATATCTACTACTAATCATCCACCTTGAGATATCTATCCAGAACATCTCGCTGGTATTAAGTTGCGAGTCCCACCCATAGTGTAAACTCAATGCAACACACAACTGCATTAAAAGAACTTTGCGTAAAGTAAACAATCCTTGCACCCGCGGGCACAAGCACCGTTGTTTTCCCCCTTGTGGCAACAGCACATCCCCTAGACTCATGTTTCTGTCACTCAAACTAGTCATCGAGGGGCATGAACCCACAATCGAGCATAACGTTCCCTCTTGGAGTCACTACCTATTACTTGGCCAAAGCAATAAATAACAACGGAGAACATGCAAGAATTACTTATGAACATAAATATAAAATAGGTAGATCAAATATATTACTCAAGCACAATCTGAACATAATCTCATAATCCATCGGATCCCAGCAAACTCATCATAGCAACAGCATAAGGATTACATATGTGCCTCGATCATGTAGGGCAGCTCACGAGGACTAATTAGTGAAGCACAAGAACGGGAGGAGAACATCACATAGCTACTGGTCATGGACTCATGGTCCAAGGGAGACTACTCACAACTCATCCGGGAGGCGTCCATGGTGGTGGAGAGGCTCCCGGTGGTGATCCTCCCCTCCGGCAGGGTGCCGGGAAGAGTTCTCCTGGTGCTCCCGATCTTGGAAGCGGCGGCGGCGGCGGAACAGAGATGAGATCGCAAAAAAGAGTTCCTGTTTCGAGGGTTTCTCGAGACGCTTTAAATATATGCCAAAGGGGGGCATCGGAGGAGCCTCGGGGGGCCCAGGCGCCCCCCCCCCCCGGCGCGGCCCAGGGGGGGGGGGGCGCCGCCAGGGCGCCTGGAGCCCTGGTGGCCCCCGGCCGTCCTTCGGGCGCACGGTAGTTTCTGGAACGCTGATTTTTTATATAATTTTTCTGGATTTTTCCTGGTAGTTCTCGTAATGTGAAAACCTGAAATACAAAAACAGCCGAAAACAGAAACTGGCACTGGGGGTGCACTGAGTTAATAGGTTAGTCCAAATATGATCAAAAGTGTATGGAAGTGTATAAATATCATAGCAATATCACCCAAAAGACGCATGGAGCAAGCAGAAATTATAGATACGTTTTGGACGTATCAATGATATATGTTTGTCATAGTAGGTCACGTTTTCTGTCACGCATGTACATCCATGACGATTTAATGACAAAATAAAGATAGTCATACATGTGATGTCGCAGAAGTGTTCCATGACAATACTCAATTTATTGTCATGGAAGTGTTCACTTCTGAAAGATCGTGGATGTCGTCTAAAGGGGGGGGGTGGGGCGTAAGCGCTTTAAAACAATTACGGTTTAGACTTGAACAAATGCGGGATAAACCTAGCGGTTAATTTGTCAAGCACAAAACCTATACCAACTAGGCTCACATATGTCCAGCAACAACTTATGCTAAAAGCAAGATAAACAACTAGGTGATAGCAATATATATAGCAAGAAACAATATGGCTATCATAAAGTAAAGTGCATAAGTAAAGGGCTCGGGTAAGAGATAACCGAGGCATAGGGAGACGACGATGTATCCTACAGTTACCCTTGCGGATGCTAATCTTCGTTTGGAGCGGTGTGGCGGCACAATGCTCCCCAAGAAGCCACCAGGGCCACCATAATCTCCTCACGCCCTCGCACAATGCAAGATGTCGTGATTCCACTAAGGGACCCTTGAGGGCGGTCACCGAACCCGTATAAATGGCAACCCTTGGGGGCGGCCACTGAACTCGTACACTTTGGCAACCCTTGCGGGCGGTCACCGGAACCCGTCGAATTGCTCGGGGCGATCGCCACAACCTAATTGGAGACTCCGACGCTTTCCTGGAGCTTTACACCATAATGATTGAGCTCCGAACACCACAAACCGTCAAGGGCACCAACGCACCCAAGAGTAACAAGCTCAAGAGTACCAAGCACCCAAGAGTAATTAGCTTCTCAACTTCACTTCCACGTATCCATGGAGAACTCAAACCGATGCACAAAATGCAATGGCAAGGGCGCACAAAGTGCCCAAGTGTTGGGCTGTACCGTAGGGTGCGTCGACCGCAAATTAAAAATTTCTACGCGCAGAACATCCAGGAACATGCTAAGGGAGATGGATCACAGATCGTTACCACTAGACACGCAATGCCATGCAGCGGAAGTAGAGTTGAGGCAGCGCGTCCCCGGAGTTGTCTCGCGTTCCCGGAGTCGTCTCCTCCTTGCCGATCTCCCATGTAGCCGACTGGATCTCGCGAACAGGTTCGCCGGAGCGGCGCAAGTGCACCACCTCTAATGGTATCCTGGCGTATAGGAGGAACGTCGTGCGGCGGACTGCTAGGTCCGATCACACAACCGGTGGCGAGTGGAGGTGGCTAGTTGTAACACATGCAAAGCCCTAATGACGACGCCGAAGCGATCAATAAAATAAGTGTGCCATACCTCCACTATATATAGGCATCCGTCGCGGGCTCAACACTTGGGCCTTGCACGGGTCCACTAAAATAAGCTAACTCTTCCTGTTAGTTCGAACTCATCGTCCGAACACAGTTATCGAGTTCAGTCCAGGGTCATGCCCCCAGCCGAATCGTAAGTATTCAAAACTTCTTATGTTCGGAAGATTTTCCTTTTTCGGCATCTAATATCTAATTTACCTTTACACAGCCCTCCGCGCGACATCCCCGTGGCTTCACTGTCCTCGGGGAATTCCTTGGCGTCCGGAGAGACGGAGAGCAATACGCCTCCACGGGGCTCGTCGCCCAACGTGGGGGATACCGAGGTATCCTCTCTACAAACTCCCCCTGTTCTAGCATGCGGGAGTGGGGCAGACAAAGGTCGGCCGAGGTCAATACCTCGGCAGAGGTCGACTAGGGGGGAGCGAGCCCCATGGCATCCCAAGACGGGGGGCCCAAACAGTTCGGGACCCCGCCGAACACTGTTCCAGAGTCCAGCGCGGCTCTGGAATCAAGGGACCAGCCCCCCTTAACGGGGGAGGGAGCAACTGCTCCTACGGCGCCTACCATCAATCCGGAGGCGCTGAACACTCTGGAGGGAGCACTACAGAGTGCTTCCATCGTGGAGGAACACCGCACTCTGATGGGTGTGGTCATGGGGAAGATTCAGTCCGTCCAAGGCGGACTGAACGAAGCCTTCAACAGCCTACTTGAGGTATGCGATGTAATGTTCTGTAAAGAATTTTTTTATTTTATTATATATATATATATATATATATATATATATATATATATATATATATATATATATATATATATATATATATATATATATATATACAGTAGCCCATGATGCTTTGTTTGATTCTGAATAGAATCAGACAAAGCATCCATGTTATAGCATATGATAGAGCTGAACTGTGAATTTGGTGCTTGAGCAGGCTGCACTAGTTACGACATCTGCTCATGCCGTAGAGGTTTCTGAGTTAAATCGGAAACTTAGACTAGTTGATGAAGATCTCGACCGCGTCAACAAGTGTTTTGACGAAACGCAAGGTATGCAGGTTTAGGAAATCTAAATTTGAACACACCATATGTCCGAACATGAGCTAACACATGTTATATATCTTTTGTGAAACAGCTGACGCAGCTGCGGTCGAGGCTTTGAAGGGCGAGCTTGCCACGCCCAAGGAGGAGGCCAGAGCGAGCAAGGCAGCCGTTGATAAAGCGGCTGCCGACCTGGAGGACGAGAAGGCCCTGCGTCAAGAGCACGAGACTCGGGTGACCAAAGTCAAGGCCGAGCTTCAAGATGCGATTCGTAAATGCGACACCTTGGAGAAGGCGCATTCGGAGCGAGCGGCCAAACTCTCTACGACAGTTAATGCTGCCAAGGAGGCGCAAATTGAATCGCACGGTGCTGAGGAAGGGGTAAAAAAGCACGTCAGATAGCAGCTGGTAAGGTTTTTCTCTTGTAGAGCATCTTCGGAGGTCAGAGGTATCTTGGGCAGATACGATTGTGGAGTTCTCCAGTCGTGTTTGCGGATCTCCCGAGGAGCATCGCCGACGCCGCCCAACTTCCGAGCTCAAGAGGGGAACAACACGGAGAAGCTATTTTGGTCGCAGTTCCTTGCGCCCAACCATCCGATGCCCGTCAATGAACAAATGAAGCAGTTGGTCGAGCTGCACAATATGGCGAGTTCGGACATGAAGGACTTGATAGTCCGACTATGGCCCGCTGATCCGATCCCGAGTAGTTACGTCAGTGAAAAGTCTCATTCATGCCAGTCCGCGGGTCGAGGCTGTCAAGTGCTCGGCCCGCATAGAGGGTGCTCGGATGGCCTTTGCCCGCGTGAAGGTGCATTGGGCGAAGATGAAGGCCGCGGAAATAGCCACTGTTGGCCCTCCAGAAGGCAAGGATCATCGCAGATCAGAAAGGTACTTTGACGATGTCCTAAAAGGAGCCCGCCTTTTAGAGGGCCAATGCTTAAAGGATATAGCCTTTGAGTGATTTGTATTCAGGTTGTAAGGACTAAGCCAATGTGCCAATATATATAAATTGTGCGCTTTTATATTAATGAGCGGCTTTTCCCTCCTGTGCGGCTGTTTATGTAAATCTGAAAGTTTCCAGTCGTCGGCTTCAGCCTCCATGTAAATATTACAGGGGTGCTCGGTAACACACAGAAACACTCTTTATCCAACGTCTTGATCCGTATAGGAGGTGTTTGCGTATCAAACCAGGCAACCAGACTATGCGGCTTTATCGCTTTCACTTAGCCATAGGAGCTTGACCAGTGAGGCTAAGTACTAGCCCCTGGTGCGTACCAGGCTTTTCGAATTATATTGCCTTTTTGACGCGGCTGGGCGAAGACCAACCCCCCGTATAACACGGAGTGGATCACTATCGATCATAGTATAACACTAGGTCACCGAATCGCTTAACCAGCTCTTGTCTCATCATGACAGTTAGTTTTCGGCTTTCTCTACTAAGGTACTTGACCGGACGAACCGGAAGTACAATCGCAGTAGTTCTTCATTTACTACCTTAGCCGAACAATGTGAAACGTAAGGTAGCAAGCACATGAGCCGGGCAACCCAACTAGTGACCAAAGACATGATTCAGAGCCGATGCATATAACGCAATATCCGGTACGCTGACCAGTTCCCTATAGGTGTTCAGACTTTTTGTAGGCATGCCAGGCTGAGTATAACCCCTGGTATGAAGTCCACGTATTAGGGCATACACAACAATCTGTCTTGGGGGTAGAGAATACAGGTGGTGAAAAATAAACAACAACCAAAACAAATTGGAACCAAACTGCCTCTTTTATATCCCATTTAATACGGCGAGCCGTGAGGTTACAAATAACATCGATAACAGCCTCGGGCATTTGACATGCCAAAAAAATAAGATAGAGAAAAAAAAGGAAAATAGTAAAAAGGTTTACACAGAGCCCTAACCTATGGGAAAGAAATTTCAACCAGTGGCCCTGTTGCACGTCTACGCCTTTTTCTCCATGGTAATTTGTCCTTGAGAAGGAGAATTGTAATGGCCGTCTGTAAAAAATAAAAAAAAGGAAAGAGCAGGATTCTGGAGAAGAGTACCATGTACGGCCGTAAACAATGCATGTTTTTAAATGAACCTAAAAAGAAGATATATTTTAGAGTCCGAATAGGGTCAAGCCGAACTATGGACTAATGATATGTTGTATGCCCCTAGCGCCGCCCAAGGTATTTTAAGGGCATAATTGTGTATGCGAGGTACGTAAGCTGCTACCTTATGGGGCAGTCGACCGGGGCACAACTGCTAATCGAGCTCAGGTTCTTCTGAGCTGCCGCATTCTAGTGCGGACCGGGCACGTTTAGCCGTGTCCGTGGTCTTGACGATTGATGAGCTATTCGGCCTGAATAAGCTGCTTTGGACCTCGGCCGCTAGGGCCGCAATGTCTTCCTCCGTATGGAGGGAACGCTCCACGTTTCCATTGACCGTGATAACGCCACGTGGTCCAGACATTTTGAGCTTGAGGTAGGCATAATGCGTGATTGCGTTAAAGCGGGCGAAGGCCGTTCATCCGAGTAGTGCATGATAGCCACTTCGGAATGGAGTGATGTCGAAGATTAATTCTTTGCTTCGGAAGTTATCGGGGGAACCGAATACGACTTCCAATGTTAATTAACCCGTGCAGCAGGCTTCGACGCCTCGAATCACTCCTTTAAAGGTAGTGCTGCTAGGCTTAATTCTTGACATGTCGATCCCCATCTTGCTGACATTGTCCTGATATATCAGATTGAGACTGTTGCCGCCGTCCATAAGGACTCGAGTAAAATGGTATCCTTCTATTATGGGGTCGAGCACTAAGGCCGCCGAACCTCCGTGATGGATACTTGTTGGGTGATCCCTACGATCAAAGGTGATTGGGCAAGCCGACCATGGGTTGAACTTGGGGGCGACAGGCTCGATGGCGTATACGTCCCGGAGTGCACTTGCGCTCCCTCTTGGGGATGTGGGTAACGTAGATCATATTCACCATTTTTACCTCCGGTGGAATTTTTTCTGCCCCCTTGTGTTCGGCTGGCAAGGTTCATCCTCGTCTTCACTCTGGGGTCCTTTTCCCTTGTGTTCGGCATTTAGCTTGCTGGCCTGCTTGAAGACCCAACAACTATGGTTGGTGTGGTTTGCAGGTTTGTTAGGGGTGCCATGGATTTGGTAGGACCTGTCCAGTATCTCTTCCAAGCTGGACGGACTATCCCTATTGCCTTTGAATGGTTTCTTTCGTTGACCGGGCCTGGAGCCACTGAATCCTACGTTTATCGCTATATCCTCTGTGTTTCCATTGTTATTTCGGCACTTATTCTTATTGCTTTGTGGCTTGCCATTGCTATCCCTGACTTCAGATGTGCCAGGGTCGCTGGTACTGTTGCTGCTACGAGCCAGCCAACTGTCCTCGCCCGCGCAAAAGTGGGTCATGTGTGTGGTTAGGGCTGCCATTGTTCTCGGCTCCTCCTGGACGAGGTGTGTGGCCAACCATTCATCCTAGACACTGTGTGAAAGCACATTTGCTCTCCGGGTGGTTTTGGTAATTAATGACAACATACTTTGTGGTTGGACTAATGCTTTTATCAAGTATGTTTCAGGAAAGCCAATCACTTTGGTATGGGAAGATGACTGAAGAAGTGGACCCCTCAAAATGCTAAGGCAAGCATTGGCAAAAGCTCAAGACTCCATTTTTGGTTTAGTGATCAAAGATCACATTGAGTCCATAGGAAAAGCCAATACTATTAAAAGGGGATGAGGTTGTGTTGATGATCTGGTTGCTCAAGTGCTTGGTGATCTAACTCCCTCAACTATCAGCACTATTCACTACTTAACACACACCCATAAGTAATCTCGGTCAAACCAACTCTGTCTCACCGAGATGAAGTTATCTCTACAAACCCTAACATCTCGGTCACACCGATTCTTTCAAATCAGTCCCACCGAGATGAACCACTTCAGCCATATTCCAAAACCCTAGAAAATCGGTCTTACCGAGTTTGAGATCGGTCACACCGAAACTGAACTGCCAACCTTCTGTAACCACTTCACATCATTTCGGAATTTCCGAGTTTGCATTATCGGTCTCACCGAATTGGGCAAGGTTCTGCCTTGACTCAAATCGGTCGCACCGATAATTCATTTTCGGTCAAACCGATTCTGGCATGTTCCTACTCTTTCTCAAATCGGTCCAACCGAGTTTTCTTTCTCGGTCTCACCGAAATCTCCAACGTTCATATCTGTAACACCTTCGGTCTCACCGAGATGGTATTTTCGGTCCCACCGAAAATCCCAACGTTCACTATATTTGAACTTTCGGTCTAACCGAGTTTTCACTTCGGTCTGACCGAGATTGGTCAAATGTGTGTGTAACGGTTGGATTTTGTGTGGAGGCTATATATATACCCCTCCACCCCCCTCCTCATTCGTGAGGAGAGCCATCAGAAAGTACCACCACTTCTACCACACACTTTCTGAGAAGTGAACCACCTACCCTTGTGTTGAGATCAAGCCATTCCATTCCTACCATATGAAACTTGATCTCTAGCCTTCCCAAGTTGCTTTCCACTCAAATCTTTCTTCCACCACAGCCATATCAGTGAGGAGAGTTGAGTGTTGGGGAGTTTATCACTTGAAGCACAAGAGCAAGGAGTTCATCACCATCAACACCATCTATTACCTTTTGGGGGGTGGTGCCTCCTAGATTGGTTAGGTGTCGCTTGGGAGCCTCCGTCGTGATGTGGAGTTGAACCAAGAAGTTTGTAAGGGCAAGGAGATCGCCTACTTCGTGAAGATCTACCCCGAGTAAGGCTAGTCCTCCGTGGGCGTAGGCCGTGATGGAATAGACAAGGTTGCTTCTTCGTGGACCCTTCGTGGGTGGAGCCCTCCGTGGACTCGCGCAGCCGTTACCCTCCGTGGGTTGAAGTCTCCATCAACGTGGATGTACGATAGCACCACCTATCGGAACCACGACAAAAATCTCCGTGTCACCAAACTGCGTTTGATCTTCTCCACCTCTCTTTACTATATATGCAATTTACTTTCCGCTGCCCATACTCTAGAATTGCATGTGTAGTGAGTTACTTGACTTGATCTTCTTTGCAAAACTGTCAAAAATCTATTCTTGATAAAAGACAGAAATTTTATCTTGTCAAGTAGTCTAATCACCCCCCCTCTAGACCTACTTCTTCGATCCTACAATTGGTATCAGAGCTTTGGTCTCCATTGCTTTGGTTTACACACCATTGGAGGAAGATGGACGTGTCTACGGATGGGAGTGTTAGCCATAGAGTGCCTGTTCTCGATGGAAGGTTTTATAACTCTTGGAGGTCTGAAATGCTTAGTATCTTTAAAATGTACAATTTGTGCAAATATATTGAGACCCCATATGTGCCTCCATTTGATCCCTTGCACCCTACCATGGATGAAGAGCTTGATTTGCTTCGTAACCTTAGAACTGTGAATCTTATCATTAGAGGGTTACCTGATGACTTGCTTAATCTTGTTACAAATTTTGAGTGTGCCTATGCTATGTGGAAATTCTTGGAAGAACTTTATCCGGACTACTCTATGAGAGGTCTAGATGAAATTCTACACAAGACTATTGAATTTGATAGGTTGCACCCTAGTGATCCTAACTTTGATAAATGCTTCTTTGAGCTTCGTGATCTTATGAAAAAGAAGGGTGATCCCGGTCTTATCAATATTAGAGTTAGAAATGCTCTTGCATTGCATTCCGAAGATTATTATTCCATTGACCAAACTAATGCAAATACTTATCAAATTGACCTAGGTGTTGATGATGAACAATCTATGGGTCAATATGATGATGAGCATGAGCATGATGATGATTACTCTGATTCGGACACCGAGCTAGACAAAGTCATGAAGAGTCTCAATCTCATGGCAAATATGAGAGACTACTTGTCTGGTGGAAAAGAGTGGATTCTTGATAGTGGATGCACCAATCACATGACCGGAAACAAAGACATGTTTCGAGAGCTTGCAAAAAATGATGGCCCACGCAAGTATGTGACTTTTGGAGACAACTCCAAGGGTAAGGTTCTTGGCCTTGGTAAGGTGGCCATATCTCATGATAGCTCTATTCAAAATGTCATGCTTGTAGAATCTCTTGGATACAATTTACTTTCCGTGTCTAGATTAGCTGACTTTGGATTCAATGTGCTATTCACCAAAGTAGATTGCCAAGTCTTTCGTCGTGATAATCAAAACATGGCTTTTACTGGTATTCGTAGAGGTGATCTATACATTGTTGATTTCACTAAGAAAGCCCAACCTAGAGCTTGTTTCATTGCTAAATCCTCTAAAGGTTGGTTATGGCATAGAAGGCTAGGACATGTTGGTATGCGTAATCTAGACAAGCTGATCAAAGGTGATCATATTCTTGGTGTTAAAGATGTTTTCTTTGACAAAGATAGACTTTGTAGTGCTTGTCAAGCAGGAAAACAAGTTGGTGGAAGTCATCCCGTGAAAAACATCATGACCACTAGGAGACCGCTTGAGCTTCTTCACATGGATCTCTTCGGTCCCAATGCTTACAAAAGCCTTGGTGGTAACTCCTTTGGTCTAGTTATAGTTGATGATTATTCCAGATTTACGTGGGTATTTTTCCTTGATGATAAATCGCAGGTTCAGAGGATCTTCAAGACCTTTGCCAAAAAGGCCCAAAATCAATTTGAGGTGAAGATCAAGAAAGTTCGGAGTGACAATGGAACGGAGTTCAAGAACGCCAATGTAGACTCTTTTCTCGATGAGGAAGGAATTCTACATGAGTTCTCGGCTACGTACACTCCTCAACAAAATGGAGTTGTTGAGAGGAAGAACCGAACGCTCATAGAGATGGCAAGAACGATGCTTGATGAATACAAGACACCGAAACATTTTTGGGGAGAAGCGGTCGAGACAGCTTGTCATGCTATCAACAGGCTTTATCTTCATAAGCTCCTCGGCAAGACATCATACGAGCTTCTCACCGGTAACAAACCCCAAGTGGGATACTTTCGTGTCTTTGGTTCAAAATACTATATCTTTGTGCTTCTCGTCCTGACATAATGTTGAGTGTATGCATGTGTGCACGATATCAAGCAGCCCCTAAAGAATGTCATCTTAAAGCTGTTAAAAGGATAGTGAGATACTTGATACACACACCAAACTTTGGCATTTGGTATCCTAAGAGAGCTTCTTTCGATCTTGTTGGCTATTCCGACTCGGACTATGCCGGTGACAAGGTTGATAGAAAGTCAACTTCGGGTACGTGTCAATTCCTTGGTCGATCCCTTGTATCTTGGTCCTCCAAGAAACAAAATTCGGTATCTTTATCCACTGCCGAAGCAGAATATATTGCTGCTGGTTCGTGTTGTGCTCAATTGCTATGGATGACACAAACGCTTAAAGATTATGGGATACATGTGAGACGTGTTCCATTGCTTTGTGACAATGAGAGTGCAATCAAGATTGGACACAATCCTGTGCAACACTCTCGAACAAAGCATATTGAAGTTCGTCACCATTTTATTCGTGATCATATTGCCAAGGGTGATATTAATCTTAAGCATGTTCGTACTGACAAACAACTTGCTGATATCTTTACAAAACCTCTTGATGAGAAGGTGTTTTGTCGCTTGAGGAGTGAGTTGAACATCATTGATGCTTCAAACTTGGAGTGATAACTCCATTGATGCATGCAAGGCATGAGCCTCTTGACTAATCCTTGATATTTCTCTTATGATGATGATCATATGTCTTGGACACATTTGCCTCCTTGTATTGCATCTAACTCTTTGCAGGTACTTGGATGATCTACATTCCACAAGATTACCACACACTCAAATCATGAGTAATCTTGTCATTGACCAAGTATCTAGCCCTTTGGGATGTTGAGCTCAAGGAACAAAATTCCACATATCCTTTTTGACATCTTATACTTCTAGTATTTCACTCTTGTCATCTTGGATATCATCGAGTATTTCCTTGCTTGCCTAACCCATGTAGGAAGATGAACTACACAAGTAGAAATGGCGCTCCAACTTCACATTCAATGAGCACCTACATCAAGCTTACCTATATGAGTAAAGCAACAACAAGCCCAAGGTATGTTCTTCACATCTTTAAGAAGCTTTACTCAAAGTCATGAGTACAAGCAGCCTCATAAGATGTGATCACATCAAATGCTTAATCGAAAAATGGCAATCCCATTTTGAGCTTAAACGATGAGTATGACCTATGATCAAATGTCTTCATTTGACTCCTAAGTCAATGTACTCAAACATAGGTGATTTTGTCGCCGACCTTTATCTAGATGAAGTACATATGTTTTTGGAGTTTTTCTGTTTTCTCTTATGTTCTCTCATTGAGTTTTCTTTAAAAAAAAAAAACTTCATCTAGGAATTTCTTTTACTTTCTTTTCTTATATTTCTTTGTGAATATCCTTCTGGAAATCTTTTTATGGCTCTGATCAATTCCTTGAAAATCTTTTACAAATTCCTTGAAAATCTTTTACAAATTCCTTGAAAATCTTTTGAAATACTCCTCGCAAAGTGATCTGAATTCTTTCTCTACTTTTAAGGGGGAGAGGCCTCAAATTCAGACTCGATTTCTTAAATTTTAAAGAGGAGAGGACTCAAATTTGGACTCAAATTGTTTTTCTATGCATGTTCTTGTTTGTCCAGTTGTGATTCTTAAGGATCCCACTTCTTTCTTTCTCTCTTTCTTTCCATCTTTCCTGTCCTACCTAGTTTACTGTCCTTTTCGGCACTTGATGTCAAAGGGGGAGAGAACTTAGGGGGAAAGGACTAAGGGGGAGTAGGGGAGAAGAGAAGACTTAAGGGAAGAAGAAAAGCAATCTTATCTTAAGGGGGAGAGAATCACATCAAAGCTTTGTCGTATTTTACATTGGACATTACAATTGGCATCTTTCTTTTGATTTTGCTTTTTCCTTCACACCCCTTGTTCTTACAATTGGTATCTTTCTCACAATTGGTATCTCATGGAATCTTTTAGCTTAAGGGGAGAAGACTTGGAGGAATCTTCACAATTGATATCCTATGAAAAGCAAAATCTCTCAGAGTTCATTGAAAATCTCTTAGCTTCGGAGACATGTTTGCTGTTTCAAGCCTGTGCTCAATATGAGACACTCTTTATACATGTCCTCCCTGGCTTGGTACTCTTGATGTTCTTGCAGTGGGTTGAAGGAATACTCTTGTGTTATCTAACCTTGTTTTCTCAAGTTTATCCCTTCAGGTACAAGTGCCAAGGAACCTCAAGGTAAGTATATGCATCTTGCAGAATGTGCATGATGGTGACTTGCTTGTAAATACTTGTTTGCAAGAAATCACCATGCACATATGCATTATCACTCACTTTCTCTTTTCTTCTGCTCTGATGCATATAGCCAAGCTGCATGTAGCACATCTTGCTTATCTCTCTTGTGTGCTTGTGGTAGTCCAAAACCATAATCTATGAAAATCTTGCACACTTGTAGGGGGAGCCTGTGTACTACATGCTTGTCAAAGCTTTCATGATAATCCTGTCTTTCTTTCAATAAGCTTTGATGTTTCGTTCAATATAATTTCAGTGTGTTGCCATCAATTACCAAAAAGGGGGAGATTGAAAGCACATTTGCTCTCCGGGTGGTTTTGGTAATTAATGACAACATACTTTGTGGTTGGACTAATGCTTTTATCAAGTATGTTTCAGGAAAGCCAATCACTTTGGTATGGGAAGATGACTGAAGAAGTGGACCCCTCAAAATGCTAAGGCAAGCATTGGCAAAAGCTCAAGACTCCATTTTTGGTTTAGTGATCAAAGATCACATTGAGTCCATAGGAAAAGCCAATACTATTAAAAGAGGATGAGGTTGTGTTGATGATCTGGTTGCTCAAGTGCTTGGTGATCTAACTCCCTCAACTATCAGCACTATTCACTACTTAACACACACCCATAAGTAATCTCGGTCAAACCAACTCTGTCTCACCGAGATGAAGTTATCTCTACAAACCCTAACATCTCGGTCACACCGATTCTTTCAAATCAGTCCCACCGAGATGAACCACTTCAGCCATATTCCAAAACCCTAGAAAATCGGTCTTACCGAGTTTGAGATCGGTCACACCGAAACTGAACTGCCAACCTTCTGTAACCACTTCACATCATTTCGGAATTTCCGAGTTTGCATTATCGGTCTCACCGAATTGGGCAAGGTTCTGCCTTGACTCAAATCGGTCGCACCGATAATTCATTTTCGGTCAAACCGATTCTGGCATGTTCCTACTCTTTCTCAAATCGGTCCAACCAAGTTTTCTTTCTCGGTCTCACCGAAATCTCCAACGTTCATATCTGTAACACCTTCGGTCTCACCGAGATGGTATTTTCGGTCCCACCGAAAATCCCAACGTTCACTATATTTGAACTTTCGGTCTAACCGAGTTTTCACTTCGGTCTGACCGAGATTGGTCAAATGTGTGTGTAACGGTTGGATTTTGTGTGGAGGCTATATATACCCCTCCACCCCCCTCCTCATTCGTGAGGAGAGCCATCAGAAAGTACCACCACTTCTACCACACACTTTCTGAGAAGTGAACCACCTACCCTTGTGTTGAGATCAAGCCATTCCATTCCTACCATATGAAACTTGATCTCTAGCCTTCCCAAGTTGCTTTCCACTCAAATCTTTCTTCCACCACAGCCATATCAGTGAGGAGAGTTGAGTGTTGGGGAGTTTATCACTTGAAGCACAAGAGCAAGGAGTTCATCACCATCAACACCATCTATTACCTTTTGGGGGGTGGTGCCTCCTAGATTGGTTAGGTGTCGCTTGGGAGCCTCCGTCGTGATGTGGAGTTGAACCAAGAAGTTTGTAAGGGCAAGGAGATCGCCTACTTCGTGAAGATCTACCCCGAGTAAGGCTAGTCCTCCGTGGGCGTAGGCCGTGATGGAATAGACAAGGTTGCTTCTTCGTGGACCCTTCGTGGGTGGAGCCCTCCGTGGACTCGCGCAGCCGTTACCCTCCGTGGGTTGAAGTCTCCATCAACGTGGATGTACGATAGCACCACCTATCGGAACCACGACAAAAATCTCCGTGTCACCAAACTGCGTTTGATCTTCTCCACCTCTCTTTACTATATATGCAATTTACTTTCCGCTGCCCATACTCTAGAATTGCATGTGTAGTGAGTTACTTGACTTGATCTTCTTTGCAAAACTGTCAAAAATCTATTCTTGATAAAAGACAGAAATTTTATCTTGTCAAGTAGTCTAATCACCCCCCCTCTAGACCTACTTCTTCGATCCTACAATTGGTATCAGAGCTTTGGTCTCCATTGCTTTGGTTTACACACCATTGGAGGAAGATGGACGTGTCTACGGATGGGAGTGTTAGCCATAGAGTGCCTGTTCTCGATGGAAGGTTTTATAACTCTTGGAGGTCTGAAATGCTTAGTATCTTTAAAATGTACAATTTGTGCAAATATATTGAGACCCCATATGTGCCTCCATTTGATCCCTTGCACCCTACCATGGATGAAGAGCTTGATTTGCTTCGTAACCTTAGAACTGTGAATCTTATCATTAGAGGGTTACCTGATGACTTGCTTAATCTTGTTACAAATTTTGAGTGTGCCTATGCTATGTGGAAATTCTTGGAAGAACTTTATCCGGACTACTCTATGAGAGGTCTAGATGAAATTCTACACAAGACTATTGAATTTGATAGGTTGCACCCTAGTGATCCTAACTTTGATAAATGCTTCTTTGAGCTTCGTGATCTTATGAAAAAGAAGGGTGATCCCGGTCTTATCAATATTAGAGTTAGAAATGCTCTTGCATTGCATTCCGAAGATTATTATTCCATTGACCAAACTAATGCAAATACCTATCAAATTGACCTAGGTGTTGATGATGAACAATCTATGGGTCAATATGATGATGAGCATGAGCATGATGATGATTACTCTGATTCGGACACCGAGCTAGACAAAGTCATGAAGAGTCTCAATCTCATGGCAAATATGAGAGACTACTTGTCTGGTGGAAAAGAGTGGATTCTTGATAGTGGATGCACCGATCACATGACCGGAAACAAAGACATGTTTCGAGAGCTTGCAAAAAATGATGGCCCACGCAAGTATGTGACTTTTGGAGACAACTCCAAGGGTAAGGTTCTTGGCCTTGGTAAGGTGGCCATATCTCATGATAGCTCTATTCAAAATGTCATGCTTGTAGAATCTCTTGGATACAATTTACTTTCCGTATCTAGATTAGCTGACTTTGGATTCAATGTGCTATTCACCAAAGTAGATTGCCAAGTCTTTCGTCGTGATAATCAAAACATGGCTTTTACTGGTATTCGTAGAGGTGATCTATACATTGTTGATTTCACTAAGAAAGCCCAACCTAGAGCTTGTTTCATTGCTAAATCCTCTAAAGGTTGGTTATGGCATAGAAGGCTAGGACATGTTGGTATGCGTAATCTAGACAAGCTGATCAAAGGTGATCATATTCTTGGTGTTAAAGATGTTCTCTTTGACAAAGATAGACTTTGTAGTGCTTGTCAAGCAGGAAAACAAGTTGGTGGAAGTCATCCCGTGAAAAACATCATGACCACTAGGAGACCGCTTGAGCTTCTCCACATGGATCTCTTCGGTCCCAATGCTTACAAAAGCCTTGGTGGTAACTCCTTTGGTCTAGTTATAGTTGATGATTATTCCAGATTTACGTGGGTATTTTTCCTTGATGATAAATCGCAGGTTCAGAGGATCTTCAAGACCTTTGCCAAAAAGGCCCAAAATCAATTTGAGGTGAAGATCAAGAAAGTTCGGAGTGACAATGGAACGGAGTTCAAGAACGCCAATGTAGACTCTTTTCTCGATGAGGAAGGAATTCTACATGAGTTCTCGGCTACGTACACTCCTCAACAAAATGGAGTTGTTGAGAGGAAGAACCGAACGCTCATAGAGATGGCAAGAACGATGCTTGATGAATACAAGACACCGAAGCACTTTTGGGGAGAAGCCGTCGAGACAGCTTGTCATGCCATCAACAGGCTTTATCTTCATAAGCTCCTTGGCAAGACATCATACGAGCTTCTCACCGGTAACAAACCCCAAGTGGGATACTTTCGTGTCTTTGGTTCAAAATGCTATATCCTTGATAAGCATCTGAAAGTGCAACTAATCCCCGGGTGGTTTTGGTAATTAATAACAACATATATATCATTGAACTAATATTCTCTTGAGAATCATTTCAGAAAAGTTCGATGATGTGGGTATGGAAATGTCTGAAGAAGTGGACCCCTCAAAATGCTAAGACAAGCATTGGCAAAAGCTCAAGACTCCATTTTTGGTTTAGTGATCAAAGATCACATTGAGTCCATAGGAAAGCCAATACTATCAAAAGGGGATGAGGTTGTGTTAATGATCTTGTTGCTCAAGTGCTTGGTGATCTAACTCCCTCAACTATCAGCACTATTCACTACTTAACACACACCCATAAGTAATCTCGGTCACACCGATTTCTCCAACTCAGTCCCACCGAGATGAACCACTTCAGTTGTTTCTCCAAACCCTAAATTCTCGGTCACACCGATTCTGAGTTTCGGTCTCACCGAAAAAGGGCTGCCAACCTTCTGTGATCAGTTGACATCAATTCGGAATATCCGAGTTTATATTTTCGGTCTCACCGAGATGGCAAACCCTAACCTTTGACTCACTTCGGTCTCACCGAGATGGTATTTTCGGTCCCACCGAAAATCCCAACGTTCACTATATTTGAACTTTCGGTCTAACCGAGTTTTCACTTCGGTCTGACCGAGATTGGTCAAATGTGTGTGTAACGGTTGGATTTTGTGTGGAGGCTATATATACCCCTCCACCCCCTCCTCATTCGACAGGAGAGCCATCAGAAAGTACCACCACTTCTACCACACACTTTCTGAGAAGTGAACCACCTACCCTTGTGTTGAGATCAAGCCATTCCATTCCTACCATATGAAACTTGATCTCTAGCCTTCCCAAGTTGCTTTCCACTCAAATCTTTCTTCCACCACAGCCATATCAGTGAGGAGAGTTGAGTGTTGGGGAGTTTATCACTTGAAGCACAAGAGCAAGGAGTTCATCACCATCAACGCCGTCTATTACCTTTTGGGGGGTGGTGCCTCCTAGATTGGTTAGGTGTCGCTTGGGAGCCTCCGTCGTGATGTGGAGTTGAACCAAGAAGTTTGTAAGGGCAAGGAGATCGCCTACTTCGTGAAGATCTACCCCGAGTAAGGCTAGTCCTCCGTGGGCGTAGGCCGTGATGGAATAGACAAGGTTGCTTCTTCGTGGACCCTTCGTGGGTGGAGCCCTCCGTGGACTCGCGCAGCCGTTACCCTCCGTGGGTTGAAGTCTCCATCAACGTGGATGTACGATAGCACCACCTATCGGAACCACGACAAAAATCTCCGTGTCACCAAACTGCGTTTGATCTTCTCCACTTCCATTTACTATATATGCAATTTACTTTCCGCTGCCCATACTCTAGAATTGCATGTGTAGTGTGTTACTTGACTTGATCTTCATTGCAAAACTGCCAAAATCTGTCCTTGATAAAAGACAGAAATTTTATCTTGTCAAGTAGTCTAATCACCCCCCCTCTAGACCTACTTCTTCGATCCTACACTGTGTTTGAATGCCACTAAGGCTTCGGCATCCGGACAGTCTACAATCTGGTTCTTTTTAGTTAAGAACCGATTCCAAAGCTTGCGGGCTGACTCCCCGGGTTGCTGGATTATATGACTTAAATCATTAGCATCCAGAGGCCGGACATAAGTCCCCTGAAAGTTGGCCCAAAAAGCATACTCAAGTTCTTCCCAGCTTCCTATAGAGTTCTCTGGGAGGATATTAAGCTTGTGTCGAGCTGGCCCTTTCAGCTTGAGGGGTAAGTATTTAATGGCGTGGAGATCATCTCCCCGAGCCATGTGTATGTGAAGAATAAAGTCTTCTATCCATATAGCTGGATCTATTGTTCCATCGTACGCCTCGATGTTTACGGGTTTGAACCCTTCTGAAAATTCATGATCCATCACCTCATCGGTGAAGCACAGAGGGTGTGAAGCACCCCTGTATTTTGCGATTTTGTGGCGTAGTTCGGACGGTATTGGTGTTCGATGTTGACTCCGAACTGGAATGTGACCGGTCTATCTGGCTTGATAGCCACCGCCCCGTGTGTGTACGTTTCCTTGGTCCGTAGATTGATCTAGTCTAGCCAGCCTTTTTATTCAGGTCCTGGCGTAGGTCGTACTTATGAGCCTGAGCCGCTGTATCCTTGCCTTTATGGTGAGGAGGTGCGGGCTTGTGTATGGCGTTAATGGCCGATTTGTCCCGTCCACGGGGTGGTCGATCCGGTTGATCGGTGCTACTTCTCGAGCTTGTGTTGTATTACCTCGAAGAGGAAAGGGTGATGCAGCACAGTAGCGTAAGTATTTCCCTCAGTTTTTGAGAACCAAGGTATCAATCCAGTAGGAGACAATGCGCGAGTCCCTCGCACCTGCACAAACAAATAAGAACTTCGCATCCAACGTGATAAGGGGTTGTCAAACTCTTTACGGTCACTTACGAAAGTGAGATATGATAGATAGGATAGTATGCTATTTTTGGTATTTTTGGTATAAGAACAGAAAGTAAATAAAGCAAAGTAAAGTAGATGGAAGATTAATATGTTGAGAATAGACCCGGGGGCCATAGGTTTCACTAGTGGCTTCTCTCATGATAGCAGAATTCTACGGGGGGTGAACAAATTACTGTCGAGCAATTGATAGAAAAGCGCATAGTTATGAGAATATCTAGGCATGATCATTATATATAGGCATCACGTCCGTGACAAGTAGACCAAAACGATTCTACATCTACTAGTATTACTCCACACATCGACCGCTATCCAGCATGCATCTAGAGTATTAAGTTCATAAGAACAGAGTAATGCTTTAAGCAAGATGACATGATGTAGAGGGATAAACTCAAGCAATATGATATAAACCCCATCTTTTTATCCTCGATGGCAACAATACAATACGTGCCTTGCTGCTCGTGCTGTCACTGGGAAAGGACACCGCAAGATTGAACCCAAAGCCAAGCACTTCTCCCATTGTAAGAACTATAGATCTAGTAGGCCAAAACAAACCATTGATTCGAAGAGACTTGCAAGGATATTTATAATCATACATAAAAGATTTCAGAAAAGAATCAAATATTGTTCATAGATAATCTTGATCATAAACCCACAATTCATCGAATCTCAACAAGCACACCGCAAAAACAGTACATCGAATAGATCTCCTCGAAGATCGAGGAGAACTTTGTATTGAGATCCAAAAAGAGAGAAGAAACCATCTAGCTAATAACTATGGACCCGAAGGTCTGTGGTAAACTACTCACAACTCAGTGGTGAGACTATGGTGTTCATGTAGAAGCACTCCGTGGTAGACCCCCCCCTCCGACGGAGCTCCGGAACAGGCCCCAAGATGGGATCTCACGGGACCAGAAGGTTGCGGCGGTGGAATTAGGGTTTTCTCTGTTGCCTCGATGTTTTCAGGGTACATGGATATATATAGGAGGAAGGAGGGCGTCGGGGGAGCCAGAGGGGGCCCACGAGGGTGGGGGGCGCGCCTAGGGGGAGGGGTCGCGTCCCAAACCCTTGTGGCCACCTCCTTCGTTCCCTCGCATGTACTCCAAGTCTTCTGGGTAGATACGGTCCCAAAAATAACTCTCCCAAAGGTTTCATTCCGTTTGGACTCCGTTTGATATCCCTTTTCTGCGAAACTCCGATATAGGCAAAACAACAATTTGCACTGGGCCTTGGGTTAGTAGGTTAGTCCCAAAAATAATATAAAAGTGTATAATAAAGCCCATTAAACATCCAAAACAGAATATATAATAGCACGGAACAATAAAAAATTATAGATACATTGGAGACGTATCAAGCATCCCCAAGCTTAATTCCTGCTCGTCCTCGAGTAGGTAAATGATAAAAAACATAATTTTTGATGTGGAATGCTAACCAACATAATTCTCAATGTAATTTCTTCATTGTGGCATGCATGTTCAGATCTGAAAGATTCAAGACAAAAGTCTATATTGACATAAGAAATAATAATACTTCAAGCATACTAACAAAGCAATCATGTCTTCTCAAAATAACATGGCCAAAGAAAGTTATCCCTACAAAATCATATAGTCTGGCTATGTTCCCTCTTCACCACACAAAATATTCATATCATGCACAACCCCGGTTTCAGCCAAGCAATTGTTTTCATACTCAATTTTTTTCAAACCTTTCAACTTTCACGCAATACATGAGCGTGAGCCATGGATATAACACTATAGGTGGAATAGAGTGGTGGTTGTGGAGAAGACAAAAAGGAGGAAGATAGTCTCACATCAACTAGGCGTATCAATGGGCTATGGAGATGCCCATTAATAGATATCAATGTGAGTGAGTTGGGATTGCCATGCAACGGATGCACTAGAGCTATAAGTGTATGAAATCTCATCAAAAGAAACTAAGTGGGTGTGCATCCAACTTGCTTGCTCATGAAGACCTAGGGCATTTGAGGAAGCCCATCGTTTGAATATACAAGCCAAGTTCTATAATGAAAATTCCCACTAGTATATGCAAGTGACAAAACAAGAGACTCTCTATCGTGAAGATCATGGTGCTACTTTGAAGCACAAGTGTGGAAAAGGATAGTAGCATTGTCCCTTATCTCTTTTCTCTCATTTTTTGGAGGGGCTTTCTCTTCTTTTTTAATTTAGCCCCTCTCTATATTTTTTTGGGCCATCTCTTTTTTGGCCTTTCCTCACATGGGACAATGCTCTAAGAATGAATATCATCACACTTTTATTGACCTACAACTCTAAGATTACAACTCGAAGCTAGAACAAAATATGACTCTATGTGAATGATGATGAAGCATGTCATATGAACGGAACGGTGGAAAGTTGCATGGCAATATATCTCGGAATGGCTATGGAAATGCCATGATAGGTAGGTATGGTGGCTGTTTTGAGGAAGGTATATGGTGGGTGTATGGTACCGATGAAAGTTGCGCGGTACAAGAGAGGCTAGCAAACGTGGAAGGGTGAGAGTGCGTATAATCCATGGACTCAACATTAGTCATAAAGAACTCATATACTTATTGCAAAAACCTACGAGTCATCAAAACAAAGTATTCAACGCATGCTCCTAGGGGAAGGGTTGGTAGGAGTTAACCATCGCGCGATCCCGACCTCCACACAAAGGATGACACTTAATAAATACCTCATGCTCTAACTTCGTCACATAGCGGTTCACCATACGTGCATGCTACGGGAATCACAAACTTTAACACAAGTATTTCTCAAATTCATAATTACTCCACTAGCATGACTCTAATATCACCATCCTCATATCTCAAAACAATCATCAAGTTTCAAACTTCTCATCTTATTCAATGCACTTTATATGAAAGTTTTTACTATACTCGTCTTGGATGCCTATCATATTATGACTAGTTTTATAAACAAAGCACATTAACATACTGTTCTAAAATACTCTCAAACGGATATAAGTGAAGCATGAGAGATCAACAATTTCTACAAAATAAAACCACCATCGTGCTCTAAAAGATATAAGTGAAGCACTAGAGCAAAGTTACCTAGCTCAAAAGATATAAGTAAAGCACATAGAGTAGTCTAACAAATTCTAAACCATATTTATCTCTCTCAAAAGGTGTCCAGCAAGGATGATTGTGGCAAACTAAAAAGCAAACACTCTAATCATACATGACGCTCCAAGCAAAACACATATCATGTGGTGAATAAAAATATAGTCCCGAGTATAGTTACCGATAGATGAAGACGAAAGAGGGGATGCCTTCCCGGGTGAAAGGATCGATATGGTTGACTACAGGGGGGGGGGGTGAATAGGCAACTAACAATTTTTGGATTTTCTTAACCAATTTAAATTAAGCAACAAAGAAAGTTGTCTAGATATGCTATTATGATGACAACTTATAGGAAGCAAAGATAACAACCTCACAAGCAAGCTATATAAGATAAACAAGTAAAGCTTGCACAAGTAAAGGGAAGAAATAACCACAAGTGGAACAGGTGAAGACGAGGATGTGTTACCAAAGTTCCTTCCCTTTGAGGGGAGGTACATCTCCGTTGGAGCGGTGTGGAGGCACAATGCTCCCCAAGAAGCCACTAGGGCCACCGTATTCTCCTCACGCCCTCACACAATGCGAGGTGCCGTGATTCCACTAGTGGTGCCCTTGAAGGCGGCAACCGAACCTTTACAAACAAGGTTGGGGCTATCTCCACAACCGAATTGGAGGCTCCCAACGACACCACGAAGCTTCACCACAATGGAATATGGCTCCGAGGTGACCTCAACCGTCTAGGGTTCTCAAACACCCAAGAGTAACAAGATCCGCAAGGATTAGTGGGAGGACTCAAATATCTCTTGGTGGAAGGGTAGATCGATGCCTTCTCAAGCAATCCTAAGGAAATCAACAAGTTTGATTGGCTAGGGAGAGAGATCGGGCGGAAATGGAGCTTTGAGCAACAATGGAGCTTTGGGGAGGAAGAGGTGAGTCTTCTTGGAGAAGAAGATTCCCTATATATAGTGGGAGAACAAATCCAACCGTTATCCCACATTTCTGCCCGCAGAGCGCGGTACTACCGCACGTAAGTTACGGTACTACCGCTTGGCTAGCGGTACTACCGCTCTGGGTGCGGTACTATCGCTGGTGCAGTACTAGCCTAGACATAACTCTGTTGCGTTGACATACGGGCGGTAGTACTGCCTGAGCGGTACTACCGCTTGTCCCTGCGGTACTACCGCAAGGCAGAGATAAGTAGGCTGAGGAGAAGCACAGATGAAATAAAATACATCCGTAGCTACATCCGCAAAATACGGTAGTAGCAAAAACACGACACGGTACTACCGCTTGGCCCAAGCGGTACTACCGCGTAGGATGTGGAAGTAAAAAATTACTTCCGCACCTACTACCGTACTAGTTACTATGCCGGGCCAGCTACACGGTACTACTGTGCTCATGATGCGGTACTACCGCTTGGTGCGGTACTACGTTGCCCTGAGGCGGTACTACCGTGTGTCTGTGCGGTACTACCGCTTACAATGAGCGGTACTACCGCCTGCTAGGCAGTTGTATTAGTAGTGTGACGCTCGGATAGTTTAGCTACAATAACCCTCTCCTAATGACGACACGTCACCTCAGTTACTGTTGATAATCTGGCGTTGCTTCAAAACCGATTCGAAATTCAAATTCGAAATAAAGGCAAACAACAAAAGTTTTGAAACATTAAAACTAAAATGTTCGGATTGTGGCAAATAATCCATACAAAATATTGGTGAATAAACCACACTCCTGTAAAGAATTTAAATGCACTATAGTAAGTAAAACATCGGCAAAGCTATTATTTAAATGCTCTTAGTATAATAAACAATTATAAACTACTTTAATTCATGTGCCAAAATATTTGTGGCGGTGGAATAATTACTAATACTAAATTAGGTACAACCTTTGTAATGTACAAAACAAAATTTAAATGGTAATTAAAACAAAATAGAAAAGAAAATAAGAAAAAGTAAAACAAAACAAAACAAAGAAAACAAAAAAAAGTGAAAGGCCCCCTGGGCCGAATGGCCCACCTGGCCGGCCCAGCCGCCCCCGCGGCCTATAACCACACTAACCCCCGAAACTCTAACTCCCCACGTCCACTACCCCCACTCCCTTCGATCCCCTTTTGCCCCGAACTGGATCGAACCAGCC
>LR738709.1:464455307-464527712 GCA_902687465.1 Secale cereale | reverse complement strand
GGCGTC
Organism: Secale cereale; assembly: GCA_902687465.1. NCBI lineage: Eukaryota > Viridiplantae > Streptophyta > Magnoliopsida > Poales > Poaceae > Secale > Secale cereale. The sequence goes on along the minus strand of LR738709.1, from coordinate 464,527,706 downwards.
GCCCGACGCTCGCCTCCTCAACCTCCCTCCCGCGTGGATCCGGTCAGGGGCAATCGATGCCCCAGACGCCCTGCGCCCGCAACGACGTCGGACCCCCTCGTCACCTTCCTCGCCCGTCGCCGACGTGCGCCTCCTCGACCCTCCTCCTCGACGGTCCTCCACGTACCTCGCCGCCGCACTCCCCATCAACGTGGGTGAGGACCCTCCTCTTCCCCCTCTGCCCCGATGCCCCCCCCCTCGGCCGTCCTGCCCGCTCGCTGCAGTCACCGCCATCCCTCACCGCTGCGAGCGCTGCGCCCGCACCGACCCGCGTCCTCCTTTTCTCGCCTCTGCCTCGCCACGGTTCGCACCGCCCGGTTTCCCCCGCTCCTACGGCGCCTCTGCGCGAGGCCGCGCCCCGGCCAAGCCACCCGCACCTCCCGGCCGCGGTCGCCGTGGACCGCGCGCGCCCAACGCCTCTCCCGCGGCTCGCATCGGCACCGCACGTCGCGCGCGTCGACTCCCCTCCGCACGGCCTCCCCCCCGTGACCCCACCCCATCGCGGTTGCTCCGGCGGCCGCGCCTCTGGCCGCGCCGTGCCAGCGCCCCGCGCGCCTGGGCGGGCTTCGGCCCCTACGGTTTCCCTCCCCGCCCCGCTCTCCCCTACGGCTCCCGCCGCCCAACTGCTCCGGCGGCTCCCGCCGGCCATGCTCCGGCCGGCCACACAGTGCCGCCCCTGCGCACTGGTCGCCGCTCGGGCTCCCCTCCCCCGCCCGCGGCGCTCGTCGCCGGGTCCGCTCGTCGCCCGGCGCCCGTAACTGCAGCGCCCAACGCCCGCTTCCCCTGCACCCGTTAAGGCCGCGGGCCTATGACAGCAGGGGCCCGCCGCCAGAATGTTAAAAAAAAGAAATGAAAATATATATTAATAATAATAACAATATTAATTAATTAATTAATTAATTCTGCTTAATTAAACTAATTAAGGTTAATTAACCTAAATAAGCTAATCAACCTAATTAATCTGTTAACTAGGTTAATGAGTCTATGACAAGAGGGACCCACGTGTCAGTTTGACTAGGTCAACTAACTAGTTGACTGCTGACATCACCTTGACATCATGCTGATGTCATAATTACATTTTCTTATTAAATTAATTCCGTTAATTCTAAAAATGATTTAAATATTAAAAAATTAATATAAATTATTCCGTAACTCGGATGAAAATAATTTATATATGAAAGTTGCTCAGAATGATGAGACGAATCCGAATACGCGGTCCGTTCGTCCGCCACACATCTCTATCATACCGAACATGCAACATTCCCCTCCGTTTCATCTGCCCGAAAATGCCTAACACCGGGAATACTTTCCCGGATGTTATTCCTCTTCGTCTGTATCACCTCCCACCACGTTAGGCCACCCCTAGCACCACGTATTGCTGTGTGATGTTTTGTTATGCTTTTGATTGCTATGTTATTTATTGTGTCCCCCCTCCGTTACTTCCTTTCCAGTAGACACTGAGACGATGCCGATGCCACTGTGTTCGACTACGTCGACGACGACCCCTCTTTCTTGCCAGAGCAACCAGGCAAGCCCCCCCCCCTTGATCACCAGATATCGCCTATTCTCCTCCCTCTTACTCTTGCATTAGTTTACTACTGTTGTTGATTCGATAACTCCTATTCTGATGCATAGCCTGTCATTGTTGCTATCACTGTTGATACCTTTACCTGTTATCCTAATGCTTAGTATAGGATGCTAGTATTCCATCAGTGGCCCTACACCCTTGTCCGTCTGCCCTGCTATTCTATCGGGCCGTGATCACTTGGGTGTGATCACGGGTATATACTATATACATACTTTACATGATACATGATGTGACTAAAGTCGGGTCGGCTCATTGAGTACCCGCAAGTGATTCGATGTGGGGGCTGAAAGGATAGGTGGCTCCATCCAGGTAGTGATGGGCCTGAGTTCCCGACGGCTCCCCAAGTGGATCTTTGTGGCGGAGCGACAGGGCAGGTTGAGACACCCAGTGGAGAGGTGGCCTGGCCCTGGTCTTGTCCGTGGTGATTTCATAATAACACGCTTAACGAGTTTGGATATTTGATCTGAGTCTGGCCGTTGGCCTATACGCACTAACCAGCTACGTGGGAATAGTTATGGGTACTCGACGTCGTGGTATCAGCCGAAGCCTTCTTGACGTCAGCGGCTTAGCGGCGTGCGCCGGGTTGGACCGCGTAACGTAACTTCCTTAGTAATGGAGGTTGGTAGGTCTGCTCACCGGCCGCCCTCGCAACGTGCAGGTGTGCATTGGGCGATGGGCCCAGACCCCTGTGTGCTTAGGACTTAGACCGGCATGCTGACCTCTCTGTTGTGCTTAGGTAGGGCTGCGACGTGTTGATCTTTCGAGGCCGGGCATGACCCTGGAAAGTGTGTCCGGCCAAATGGGATCGAGCGTGCTGGGATATGTGGTGCACCCCTGTAGGGAAGTTAATCTATTCGAATAGCCGTGTCCCTCGGTAAAAGGACGACCCGGAGTTTTATTCTGACCTCATGACAACTAGAACCGGATACTTAATAAAACACACCCTTACCAGTGCCAGATACAACTCGGTGGTTGCTCTCTCACAGGGTGATGTGCGGGAGGATCGTCGAGTAGGATTATGCTATACGATGTTACTTGGTGAACTTACCATCTACTCCCTTCTACTGTTGCAAGACGGAGGCTGCGAGAAGCGATGATACTTGTTACTTTCCAGCTACCCTCATCTTCTGCTGTAAGATGGAGGTTACGAGAAGCGTAGTCTTCGATTGGATTAGCTACCCCCCTCTTATTCTTGCATTCTGCAGTTTAGCCCACAGATATTGCCCCATTACACATATTTCATTGCATATGTAGTGTAGATCCTTGCTTGCGAGTACTTTGGATGAGTACTCACGGTTGCTTTTCTCCCCCCTTTTCCCCTCTCGTTCCTTCTTCTCGGATGACGCAACCAGATGGTAAAGCCCAGGAGCCAGAGGATCCCGATGATGTTTCTACATGGAGTTCGACTTCGAGGAGTAGTTAGGAGGTCCCAGGCAGGAGGCCTTGCCTTTTCGATCATTGCTACTTTTGTGCTAGCCTTCTTAAGGCAAACTTGTTTAACTTATGTCTGTACTCAGATATTATTGCTTCCGCTGACTCTTGTGTTTTCGAGCTTATGTATTCGAGCCCTCGAGGCCCCTGGCTTGTAATATAAAGCTTGTATTATTTTAATTTGTGTCTAGAGTTGTGTTGTGATATCTTCCAGTGAGTCCCTGAACTTGGTCATACACATTTGCGTGCATGATTAGTGTACGGTCAAATTGGGGGCGTCACAAGTTGGTATTAGAGCCGACTGCCTGTAGGAACCCCCTTTCCAACTCCTTGGCCGAAGTTGAGTCTAGTCTTTGAAAAACCAAATTTACTAACTTGTTGTGTGGCTTACGGGCCCACAACACCATTGGGTGGTATTAGGATCTTTTACTCCTCGTCTATACTCTGGGACTCTGATCTCTCTTCTATTCGGGATAAATGAATTTTACTAAATCTAACATTAGGATCTCGTTATCACTTTCACCCGGAGAGCACCATATTATCAATGATCGTCTGCTGCACCAGAAGACCCTGAAGATATTCTCCGCTGTTAACCCGAGAACTTGTGTTCATCGCCTTTGCAAGTCACTGCCACCGATATATCCCTATGGATATCTGCATGCACTTGCCATTCTCATGATCATTGCTCGTCGCTCTTGTTGTTACAATATGCCTTGAAATATTCTCCATTGTTTCGAGAATCCTTTGAGTTTACTGTCTTGTAGTTTTATTTCGCATGAAAACCCTTACGGTTATTTCCTCACAATTATCAAGGATCCGTTCTTCTCAATTGTTCATGTGTTTAACAAAATTCTTCAGAATACTTTTCGATCTTTTGAATTTTTTCTACAGCCAGTTACTCTTGAAATTCTTGCCGGCTTGCATTATGGTTAATTCCATGTGACTAGTAGTCTTCGTTAGCATCCCTTGCCTTAGCCATTTTGAGCCAATTGATTCAATGTGTGCGTATGCACGTAGTCATCGGGTTATCCTTTTTGAAATTATCTTTCCGACTCAGACGTCATTCCGGACATGAGTTGGTTCTCGTCAATTCAAACCTTTATTGATTGTCCAACTAAGTGTTTTCAACTTATCCATCTTGGATCAGAGCGTCTGCTTCTGATCCTTCGTTTTGGAAACCATAATTTCTTTCTATTTAAGCTTCATACTAATCAGGTGATTCTTGAATCTGATGCCTCTGCATCCTTCTTCCTCTGAGTGAGTACCGATACTCACATCAGCTCCGTTGTGGATCACTCGATCCTTTGTTGAAATATTATCCAGCAGTGGCCTTCGTATACAAAAAACCTCGAGAAGTTCTGTCCCTGATGCATAATACCTTCGGTAAATTGTATCCTCTTCTTTGACAACCATGCTCTCCTTTTGAGCTGGTGATATTTACTTTTGAAACTTGTGGTATATGTTACTAAGATGCCCGATGGGTGGAACCTATGCCTTCCCCTAATCCGTGAAAACCCGAAAGTTTTCACAAGTCATACCCTTCCGGTTCTACCAGTTAAAATTCCAACACTACAGTTTTATTAAAGCGAGAGGTGGATGAAATGATATGCATTAAATAAGTGGGAGTCGACCTTGAACTTTGTGTTCATCCCCATGAAAATGATGTAGACCGTCTCGGAAGCTTCTTGCAAATAATTATCCAACTGTATGATTCTTTAGGTGTCAATAAATTTGATCCCTTGCAGTTATGGTTCCGACCATGCTGTCCTTATTCAATATATCTGGAATAAATCCATTCCAGGCCTCGTCAATTTTTGACAAGGTTAAAATATCTTCTGTCATCGGTCAACGACCCAGTTCTACTACTATCATGTTCTGGCTTCGAGTTTTACCCTCTGATATCTCGAGGATATCATGCCCTTGCACTACACCTTTTGAACTTTCGATGAAGTAATACCTTTGCTTGTAGTAATCACTCTACGGGTTCTAGGTTGCCGTCAACCGAGGACACCGTTTAGTAAATCAAATCCGCTCTAAAAATTCAACACCCCTAGTAGATGTTACTGGGAAATTTTTAAACTCAATCTGCTTTATTCCTAGACTATCAGGTACATCCCTTGTCTAGCTATCTTTGACTGTGCTACCTCGTCCTTCTTTGGTGCACGAATTCTTCACAGATTGAGCACAACTTACGTCGAGCTTTCAACATCTGGTTGCTTGTTCAGTAAGGCAACTTTGATTCCGAGCTTGCATCTTTTATCTTGATCCATTAACTTGCCACTTCGTCATTCCCTTGCTTGTTGCCGTTGTTGTTTGATTGCATCCTCTTGAAACCTCATGGCAAATGTGTCGGATCACTTTCAACACTTTGACTTCTTCCGAGATGTCAACTGTGTTCATGATGAGGAATACTCTCCTTGCCCTTGATGATTTTTATTATCACCGGCAACACCCTTGACTTCCTTTCATCGCGGACTTGTCCACGTTATGAATATAATTTGCTCTCCAGCTAGTGTTGTGTTCTGCATTGAAGTATTACTGTCTTTTATGTCAAAAATGTTGTGGGGATTGCTCCACCTCTTAGAAATTCTCGGTATGATGATACTTCTCACCATCACCATTGTTCATTGTCCCCGTGTTGTTTTTAACCGGGATACCAATGTGCTAGCGATGCTGCTTGAGTTCTGTACTTCTAGCAACCCTATTGCTTTGAAGTTAACGATCGACAGTTTGTTATTAGACTGTTAGTTATTGAATCATCACTCTAGCATTGATCTTGGTGCCTAAGGTCATATTTCGGGCACACCTTTCAACTAATGATTAATGGTGTATGTTTTCCCTCGAGCCTACAACATTATATCATTTGAATTGACAAGTGTCATCCTCTTGTTCACATTATTGTGGAAATCCCTTAGTTTGGAATTCTCGATAGATTGTCACTGAGCCCATCAGCCACCTCCTCATCCTCTCCTTGGTTTAGTGATGAACTATTGTTTCGGGAACCCACTCCCATAGTTCATTTCCCGAGAATCTTGCAATGTCATTTCGTCGATTTGTGTTGCACCTTTTCTTCTCGAACATCCTCAGTCTGAGGTATCACGACACCAATCGGATCTGAATCTCGGTCAGATATGATGGTTGGGACAAATTTCCAGTAGTTATAATGTTGGTCCTTTGATGACCTGGTAATATGATGCCATACCTAGCACCCCTGGCTGGAGGACCGATCATTATAATTTCTTTTGCAAGGATAACCATTCTTCCAGGAGCAATTTGTAAGACTTATTCTATAAGTTGTTCCTGATGAATCCTTTGTGTATCCAAGTTCGACCTTTGCTTCAAGTCCATGCCAATGCTATCTCGAAGCATGTCTGCGGTACTCCGATTTTCAACAAGGGCATTTGAAGCTCGATGCTAAATGTTTCTTAGTTAGTTATCCAAACACCGTTGTATGGGTAACATCTTGATTAATCCCTGCCCCTTTATCTGAATGGTTGGGTACTTGCTCTCCTACCCTGTATGCCGTGTTCTACTTGTCCATGGGAAGGATATACTCTTAATAATTGTGTGTAATCACAATTTTCCTTTCCATTTGTTTGTTTAACCTTTCTTTGATCTACATATAATCTAAGCAGTAATAATTTTATGCTTATGTAAACAACTTGGTGTTCAACTCTGTCATTAAGAACCTGTTACTATTGTTCATAACATTCCGGTAACCACCGATGGAAGAAAACTTTGCCTACCGGTCCTCCTTGTTTCAACGAGCAAGAAAATGGTTCTCTTCGTTCCTCGTCCTAGGTACCGACATTGTTGGCGACATAGCTGACAAGCTATCCACTGACTTGCCTCCCTGTCGAGGCTGTGCAAGATGTCACCACCCTTCTTACTTTCAATCCACATGGTGGGCCCATAACCCACAGGTCCACTGGATCGAAACCTGACTCTTCTTTACAACCTGAATTCTATGGTATCCTTTGCACCTGGCTTCGTATGTGATTCACGAGCTAAATTCTACTATGCTTCATCCTGGTATCAAACACCATGTTATTCTCGTTGTTCAAACCCCCATTCCAGCTGCTGTCTAGGCGTCGAATGATGCCTACCCATTTGAAACTTTTGTACCATCGTGTATTGCTCTCAAGGAGTTCACTACAATACTACTCGTAGGGTACTTCGTGTATTTCCCAATTAGTTCACCATCGGATGCCCAACCTTGTGGAGATGCGTTCTTCCAAAATTATCCCCCTTATCGCGTTCGTACGACGATGGAGATCCCGAAGAAAGGTTGACGACTTGATCACGATGACTCGAAGCAGAGAAATGAAGACATCAATAAAAGGTATCAACCTCTTCGAAAGGGCAGCCAAGACCGAGAAGACTCGTTAGGTTTTCGCTACCGGCACTTCCCCCCCTACTCCACCGCTTAAATCTCGGGACGAGATTTCTTGTAGTGGAGGAGAATTGTGACGCCCGGATAGTTAAGCTACAGTAACCCTCTCCTAATGATGACACGTCACCTTAGTTACTCTTGATAATCTCGCGTTGCTTCAAAACCGATTCGAAATTCAAATTCAAAATAAAGGCAAACAACAAAAGTTTTGAAACATTAAAACTAAAATGTTCGGATTGTGGCAAATAATCCATACAAAATATTGGTGAATAAACCACACTCCTGTAAAGAATTTAAATGCACTATAGTAAGTAAAACATCGGCAAAGCTATTATTTAAATGCTCTTAGTATAATAAACAATTATAAACTACTTTAATTCATGTGCCAAAATATTTGTGGCGGTGGAATAATTACTAATACTAAATTAGGTACAACCTTTGTAATGTACAAAACAAAATTTAAATGGTAATTAAAAGAAAATAGAAAAGAAAATAAGAAAAAGTAAAACAAAACAAAAAAAAGAAAAAAAAGTGAAAGCCCCCCTGGGCCGAATGGCCCACCTGGCCGGCCCAGCCGCCCCCGCGGCCTATAACCCCACTAACCCCCGAAACCCTAACTCCCCTCGTCCACTACCCCCACTCCCTTCGATCCCCATTTGCCCCGAACTGGATCGAACCAGCCCCCCCGCCGCCGTTTGCCGTCGCCAGCGTCGCCCGACGCTCGCCTCCTCAACCTCCCTCCCGCGTGGATCCGGTCAGGGGCAATCGATGCCCGAGACGCCCTGCGCCCGCAACGACGTCGGACCCCCTCGTCACCTTCCTCGCCCGTCGCCGGCGTGCGCCTCCTCGACCCTCCTCCTCGACGGTCCTCCACGTACCTCGCCGCCGCACTCCCCATCAACGTGGGTGAGGACCCTCCTCTTCCCCCTCTGCCCCGATGCCCCCCCTCGGCCGTCCTGTCCGCTCGCTGCAGTCACCGCCATCCCTCACCGCTGCGAGCGCTGCCCCTGCACCGACCCGCGTCCTCCTTTTCTCGCCTCTACCTCGCCGCGGTTCGCACCGCCCGGTTTCCCCCGCTCCTACGGCGCCTCTGCGCGAGGCCGCGCCCCGGCCAAGCCACCCGCACCTCCCGGCCGCGGTTGCCGTGGACCGCGCGCGCCCAACGCCTCTCCTGCGGCTCGCATCGGCACTGCACGTCGCGCGCGTCGATTCCCCTCCGCACGGCCTCCCCCCTGACCCCACCCCACCGCGGTTGCTCCGGCCGGCCGCGCCTCTGGCCGCGCCGTGCCAGCGCCCCGCGCGCCTGGGCGGGCTTCGGCCCCTAGGGTTTCCCTCCCCGCCCCGTTCTCCCCTACGGCTCCCGCCGCCCAGCTGCTCTGGCGGCTCCCGCCGGCCACGCTCCGGCCGGCCACGCAGTGCCGCCCCCGCGCACTGGTCGCCGCTCGGGCTCCCCTCCCCCACCCGCGGCGCTCGTCGCCGGGTCCGCTCGTCGCCCGACGCCCGTAACTGCAGCGCCCAACGCCCGCTTCCCCTGCACCCTTAAGGCCCCGGGCCTATGACAGCCGGGGCCCGCCGCCAGAATGTTTAGAAAAAAAGAAATGAAAAATATATATTAATAATAATAACAATATTAATTAATTAATTAATTAATTAGTTAATTAATTCTGCTTAATTAAACTAATTAAGGTTAATTAACCTAAATAGCTAATCAACCTAATTAATCTGTTAACTAGGTTAATGAGTCTATGACAAGTGGGACCCATGTGTCAGTTTGACTAGGTCAACTAACTAGTTGACTGCTGACATCACCTTGACATCATGCTGATGTCATAATTACATTTTCTTATTAAATTAATTCTGTTAATTCTAAAAATGATTTAAATCTTAAAAAATTTAATATAAATTATTCCGTAACTCGGATGAAAATAATTTATATATGAAAGTTGCTCAGAACGACGAGACGAATCCGAATACGCGGTCCGTTCGTCCGCCACACATCTCTATCATACCGAACATGCAACATTCCCCTCCGTTTCATCTGCCCGAAAATGCCTAACACCGGGAATACTTTCCCGGTTGTTATTCCTCTTCGTTTGTATCACCTCCCACCGCGTTAGGCCACCCCTAGCACCACATATTGCTGTGTTATGTTTTGTTATGCTTTTGATTGCTATGTTATTTATTGTGTTCCCCCTCCATTACTTCCTTTCCGGTAGACACTGAGACGATGCCGATGCCACTGTGTTCGACTACGTCGACGACGACCCCTCTTTCTTGCCAGAGCAACCAGGGAAGCCCCCCCCCCTTGATCACCAGATATCGCTTATTCTCTACCCTCTTACTCTTGCATTAGTTTACTACTGTTGTTGATTCGATAACTCCTATTCTGATGCATAGCCTGTCATTGTTGCTATCACTGTTGATACCTTTACCTGTTATCCTAATGCTTAGTATAGGATGCTAGTATTCCATCAGTGGCCCTACACCCTTGTTCGTCTGCCCTGCTATTCTATCGGGCCGTGATCACTTGGGTGTGATCACGGGTATATACTATATACATACTTTACATGATACATGATGTGACTAAAGTCGGGTCGGCTCATTGAGTACCCGAAAGTGATTCGATGTGGGGGCTGAAAGGACAGGTGGCTCCATCCAGGTAGTGATGGGCCTGAGTTCCCGACGCCCCCCCAAGTGGATCTTTGTGGCGGAGCGACAGGGCAGGTTGAGACACCCAGTGGAGAGGTGGCCTGGCCCTGGTCGTTGTCCGTGGTGATTTCATAATAACACGCTTAACGAGTTTGGATATTTGATCTGAGTCTGGCCGTTGGCCTATACGCACTAACCAGCTACGTGGGAATAGTTATGGGTACTCGACGTCGTGGTATCAGCCGAAGCCTTCTTGACATCAGCGGCTTAGCGGCGCGCGCCGGGTTGGACCGCGTAACGTAACTTCCTTAGTAATGGAGGTTGCTAGGTCTTCTCACCGGCCGCCCTCGCAACGTGCAGGTGTGCATTGGGCGATGGGCCCATACCCCTGTGTGCTTAGGACTTAGACCGGCATGCTGACCTATCTGTTGTGCTTAGGTAGGGCTGCGACGTGTTGATCTTCCGAGGCCGGGCATGACCCTGGAAAGTGTGTCCGACCAAATGGGATCGAGCGTGCTGGGATATGTGGTGCACCCCTGCAGGGAAGTTAATCTATTCGAATAGCTGTGTCCCTCGGTAAAAGGACGACCTGGAGTTGTATTCCGACCTCATGACAACTAGAACCGGATACTTAATAAAACACACCCTTACCAGTGCCAGATACAACTCGGTGGTTGCTCTCTCACAGGGTGATGTGCGGGAGGATCGCCGAGTAGGATTATGCTATACGATGTTACTTGGTGAACTTACCATCTACTCCCTTCTACTGCTGCAAGACGGAGGCTGCGAGAAGCGATGATACTTGTTACTTTCCAGCTACCCTCATCTTCTGCTGCAAGATGGAGGTTACGAGAAGCGTAGTCTTCGATTGGATTAGCTATCCCCCTCTTATTCTCGCATTCTGCAGTTTAGCCCATAGATATTGCCCCATTACACATATTTCATTGCATATGTAGTGTAGATCCTTGCTTGCGAGTACTTTGGATGAGTACTCACGGTTGCTTTTCTCCCCCCTTTTCCCCTCTTGTTCCTTCTTCTCGGATGACGCAACCAGATGGTGGAGCCCAGGAGCCAGAGGATCCCGATGATGTTTCTACATGGAGTTCGGCTTCGAGGAGTAGTTAGGAGGTCCCAGGCAGGAGGCCTTGCCTTTTCGATCATTGCTACTTTTGTGCTAGCCTTCTTAAGGCAAACTTGTTTAACTTATGTCTGTACTCAGATATTATTGCTTCCGCTGACTCTTGTGTTTTCGAGCTTATGTATTCGAGCCCTCGAGGCCCCTGGCTTGTAATATAAAGCTTGTATTATTTTAATTTGTGTCTAGAGTTGTGTTGTGATATCTTCCAGTGAGTCCCTGAACTTGGTCGTACACATTTGCGTGCATGATTAGTGTACGGTCAAATCGGGGGCGTCACAAGTAGGAAGCCATGGTTTTGTACTTACGAGGAGAACAGCCAGAGCTCCAAAGAAGCAAAGGAAAGGTGGTGCGAAAGTATAGACGTGTACGTGTTGATTCCACCCAAACCTTTCCGAAGCGGACCCCCTCTTAATAGTACGGCTTTCCTATTACTCAAATCCATCGAAAAAGGAGCAAAAAGAAACACCTTCTTCCATAGATTCCGAGGGGCACATAATCATCTTGTGCCTAGGTGAGATATATCTAAAAGAGGTTAGAGCACATGATTAGTCCGCAAATGCTGTGTCATCAATCACCAAAACTAGCTAGGGAGAAATATGCCCTTACAATGTCCCCCTTTTTGGTGGATTGATGACAATACGGGATTTGCACAAGGATATATATAAGAAAGTATGCAATCCTAGAAGAACAATAGAATATAGGTAAGCTTTCCCTAGATGTGTGCACAAGGGAGAGTGCTTTGGACTGCACAACACACATACTAGGATCAATGCTCCCCTTATATTCTACAAACAATATACTCCTTGCATACGAAGAGTAAGACACTATGCACATAGTAAGGAGGATAAGGTGAGCACATATATAAAGGGTAAGTAAATCAACTGCTCACAACCTAATATAGCAAAGACATAATAACGAGTTCAATGATAGAGGAGCATATGTCTTACACCATATGAAAGTCTCACGCTCACGACACAAACACAAGCAAGCAAACAAAGTTCGACAAACGAAACACAAATAGAAACGACACAAGACGCAAAACCCACTCTCTCCCCCTTTGGCATCGAGACACCACAAAGGGAAAGAGGACAACTAAGAGAGGTGGTACCTCTGGCAGAAGATCTCAGTCGTCATGCTCTCCATCAGACTCCTGTTGCTCCTCGTCAGACTCAGACCACTTGTAACCCTGTTGGGCCATCCATTCTGCCTCAGGAGTGATGTTCCCCTCGGATCCATTCGACACATGCTCACCAAAGATCCTCCTGATCTTCTTGTCACGCTGGCAAGATTGCTTGTGAGTGACATGTGCCCTGTACTGACCCTGAGCTTGCATACATAATAGGGCCTTCATCTTCTTCTTCAGCTTCTTAGCCCAAGATGGCTCAGACGAGGGAGGAGCATATCCTCCAGAACTGTCCTCAACTAACTCCTCCTCCACAGGCTCCTCGTCAGTACCCATCTGTGCAGCAGCAGCTTGTGCACGAGTAGCAGTGTTGGCCCAACGAGTCTTGATGCAAAGACGGATGGGGTCATGACGAATACACTACGGGGCCTCGAACTCCTCATCAGGGTAAAGGTGCTCCCAAGTCTTGGAGATGAGCAGAAACAGGAACGGACCGTAGATGGGCACCTTGCGAGTATAGATCGCAAAGCGAAGCTCACACCACATGATATGGGAGATATCAAGTGGTGGAGTCTGAGCAGTGCGAGCCTCCTCACACATCAGCAGCATGTCAATGAGGTATGCATGTATCTTGTCCTTGTCCCCAACTCGAGGAAACAAGGTGTTGCGGAAGATCCTATGCATTATGTCCAGGAAGGGGTTCAACACCCATGTCTTCTTGCCACTCGCAAGTGTCTTCTCCACATAAAAAGGTAACAGGCGGTCTTTGTTGGCAGCTTCTGGGTTGGCGTGAGGCCGAGCTCCAATAGGGTTGTGGAGTCCCTCATCAGCAACCTGAATCAGATCCATGAAGTCCTTCAAGTAGCAGTCATCTTGTGACCATTGGTCATCCAAGTCATGGTGCGGTCTTCCTTGGTATGGAAGTGCACCGAAGCATAGAACTGAACCACAATTTCTGGGTCAAAATCATTCTGAAAAGACATGATGTGCTCAAGCCCAAACTGCTCTACCAGATCCAGAGCCTCGGCAAAGTAGGCCAGGTTATCATCCCTCCGCATGTGGACCATGTCAACCCAATGAGCATCCACATACAGGTTGTGCTTGCTCTTGAGTACCTCTGTGTAGATGCGATACTGCTGCTTGGTCCAGAAAAGTTCATCTCCATGAAATTTAGCCCGGGGTTCTCCATAAGGATTGACCTTCCTCCTTTCCATGAACTCATTAGCTGGCATTTCCTCCATGGTCATAGATGATTCCTTGTGCTTGTTGGCGGCGGTCTTGAACTTGCGTTGGGGATTGGAGCCCTCTAGCACATCATTGGGGGTGCGCAGACGCTTGGACCCGGTGTCACGGGTGGGATTGGTGCGACGAACATTTGAACCGGAGCCACCACCTAAAACACCAACACAAGAACATGACGGAAACACAAGGAGAATCAATGCAAAAGCCACAAAAAGGACATGAAACATGTAGAAAGGATAATATGCATGTGCAATGAAGAAATTATGAACCAAGCGGTAGTACCGCTTGACGAACACGGAAGTAAAAAATTAGTACCGCTTAGGGAGCGGTAGTACCGCTTGTAAGTTGCGGTAGTACCGCTCAGAATGCGGTAGTAAAAATTTACTTCCGCGTAGTTACGGTAGTACCGCTCAGCAGAGCGATAGTACCGTTACGCGACAAAGCGGTAGTACCGCGGTTAGCCAGTGGTAGTACCGCTCGGGTCAGATCTGAAAAGAACGGATCTAGACTAGAACGCGTAGAACGACGAACGGTACTACGGCTGATCATAGTAACTTAGTAGCAGCATACTTACTAGCATTTCTATTGCATAACCACTCTCCTACATCCTAATCTTCCATGGATAAGAACAAGAAGAACACTAGAACAACATGCAACTCCCCAAAACCTAAAAACAACAACCGGGCAAAAAGAAGAGGGGATTTGGGGAGAAACCTTCATCCATGGCAAGAGGTCGAGGTGGGGAACGATCCCACCGGTCGGAATGCGAGGAGAGTGACCGGGGGAGGAGATCCGGCGAGGTCCTCCGGCGTCGTTCTTGAGAGGGAGAGAGAGAGACGACGTGGGGATATGAGATGAATGGGTATGGGGGAGTTAGAACTCCCCCTGCCTGCTTATAACCCCCAGCCGTTTGGATAAGTGCGGTAGTACCGCGGTCATCGCGGTAGTACCGCCCGGGCGGAAGTACCGCCCAGGCGGAAGTACCGCACACGGAGCGGTAGTACCGCTTGACCAGCGGCAATAAAATTTTACTGCCGTGCTGGTTGCGGTAGTACCGTACTTTCTTTGCGGTAGTACCGTGACTACTCACGGTAGTACCGTCCCTCCAAGAAAATGCAAGTTTCGACAAGAGGCTTTTAGCAAAGGAAAAACGCACACGCAAGGCAAACAGGAAGAGAGACAACACACACCAAAAAAAAACAACACACAAGACACTTCTCCAAGGAGGAGGTCGGTGGCCGAAGCCACCTATGTTTGAGTTATTTGGTATGGCACCGCAAAGAGCTATCCTTGGGCCCATGAACAACACTCTTCTTGAAGCACTTATACCATCTAACATGGCAAATGACAAAGACTTGATCGATTTATGCATAATGGGGGGAGGAATAGTTCATTGAGAGAACAATACTCCCCCTATGTCCATGCCTACATCTAGACAAGATAACTATATTGAGTGGGAGGTGTGTGTGCAAGGTCTCGAGCCACATTGCTCAAATCGATGATATTTAGCTCATGCCTTAACTCGCGAAATCTTGCTTCATCCAATGGCTTCGTGAAGATATCTGCAAGGTTATCATGAGTGTTGACATAGTGAAGCTCGATCTCTCCTTGCCGTATAGAATCTCTATATGCTTCGTCTTGAAGTGTTGCACCGGGTTGAGAGAAATATTGATGGCACTTTCATTGTCACACCAAAGAGGCACTTTGTCACAAGTGACACCGTAATCCTTTAAAGTTTGCCTCATCCATAGGAGTTGAGCACAACAACTGCCAGCCACATACTCAACTTCGGTGGACGAGAGAGACACACAACTTTGCTTTTTGGAAGACCAACTAACCAGAGAGCAACCAAGGAATTGGCACCCTCCGGAAGTGGACTTCCTATCCACTTTGTCTCCTGTCCAGTCCGAATCAGAGAAACCTACAAGGTTGAAGTTTGCTCCTCTTGGGTACCATAAGACAAAGTTTGGGGTATGAGACAAATATCAAAAGATTTGCTTAACTGCCACAAAGTGACTTTCCTTAGGTGAGGCTTGAAACCGTGCACAGATTCCCACACTCAACATAATATCCGGTCTAGATGCACAAAGGTAAAGCAAGTATCCAATCATAGAACGATATACCTTTTGATCCACCGCTTTACCATTGGGATCAATGTCAAGTTGGCACTTGGTTGGCATTGGAGTAGTAGCCGGCTTGACATCACTTAGATTGAACCTCTTGAGCATGTCTTGAGGATACTTGGATTGTTTGATGAAGATTCCTTCTCTTCTTTGCTTGATCTCAAACCCAAGGAAGTACTTCAACTCTCCCATCATGGACATCTCAAAATGTGTGGTCATGAGTGCGGCGAACTCATCATTGAAAGCTTTGTTAGGAGAACCAAAGATAATATCATCAACATATAGTTGGCAGACAAACAACTCCCCTTTGACCTTCTTAGTAAAAAGAGTGGGGTCGATTTTCCCAATTTCAAACCCACGATCTTGTAACAACTCGGTAAGATGCTCATACCATGCACGTGGGGCTTGTTTAAGGCCATAGAGTGCCTTATCAAGTTGATACACGTGATTGGGGAACTTGGGATCCTCAAACCCCGGGGGTTGTTTGACATACACCAACTCATTAATAGGACCATTAAGAATTGCACTTTTCACATCCATTTGTTGTAACTTAAAATTATGATGAGAAGCATAGGCAAGCAACAAACGAATAGATTCAAGGCGAGTAACAGGGGCAAAGGTTTCACCGTAGTCGATACCCTCGACTTGGGAGTAGCCTTGAGCCACCAGACGTGCCTTGCTGCGGATAACATTGTCGTGAGCATCTTGCTTGTTCTTAAAGATCCACTTGGTTCCAATGACATTATGGTTCTCCTTTGGCCTTGGCACCAGACGCCACACTTTGTTGCGCTCGAAGTTGTGGAGTTCTTCATGCATGGCATTAAGCCAATCAGGGTCTTCGAGCGCCTCATAGACCTTCTGAGGTTCAACACAGGAGACAAAAGCTTGATGAGCATAATAGTTTGCTAATTGTCTACGAGTGCTTACCCCCCTTTTGATGCTTCCAAGAATATTCGCCATGTGATGTTCTCTGGAAGCAAGTCTGGAGGCAACTTTTGTAGCACGATGCTCCAATTGCTCTTCAAGAGATAATTGAGGAGCCCTGAGTTGATCATCTTGAGCGACGTCAGGAGCTTGATCTTGATCTTGAGCTTCCTCTTGATCTTGATCTTGCTCAGAGGATAGAACTTCTCCTTGTGCATCATTTGGTGACTCCCCACCATCTTGTGATTGATCTTGCACTTGGCCTTGTTCGTCCGGTTGAGGGCCTTCACGTTGGTCTTCGGAAGCGTGTGGGTCTTGGGTTGGTGATGGTTCCACATGTGTGGAACATTGTCCTTCTCCTTCGGCCACAAGGGGTTCCTCAATGGGTAGGATATATCCAACACCCATTCTTCTTATGGCTTGAGGAGTAATTTCATCACCTACATCACAAGTACCACTTTTCTCCACTTGGGAGCCGTTATTCTCATCAAACTCTACGTTACTCGTCTCCTCAATGAGTCCATTGGACTTGTTGAGGACACGGTAAGAATGAGAGTTTGTAGCATAACCAACAAATATGCCCTCATGAGCTCCAGATTCAAATTTAGACAAACGAACACCTTTCTTGAGGATGAAACACTTACACCCGAACACCCGGAAGTACTTGAGGTTGGGCTTGTTACCGGTAAGAATCTCATATGGAGTTTTGTTCAAGCCCTTGCGGAGATAGAGCCGATTGGATGCATGGCATGCGGTGTTGATGGCTTCGGCCCAAAATATGTATGGAGATTTCAATTCCGCCATCATGGTCCTTGCCGCGTCCATCAGTGTCCGGTTCTTTCTCTCCGCTACACCATTTTGTTGAGGGGTATAGGGTGCTGCATATTGATGTTTGATCCCCTCATCACTAAGAAACTCATCCAAGGTGTAGTTCTTGAACTCGGTGCCGTTGTCACTTCGGATCATCAAAATCTTTGCTTCATGTTGTCGTTGAGCTTCATTTGCAAAGTTGATGACGGTTTGTTGAGTCTCACTCTTCTTCTTGAAGAAGTATACCCATGTGTATCTTGAATAGTCATCCACAATCACCAAGCAATACTTTCTACCCCCAAGACTATCAAAAGATGGAGGCCCAAAGAGATCCATGTGAAGGAGCTCTAGGGGTCTTTTTGAGTAGATGATAGTAGTGGGAGGGTGAGCCGTCTCATGTAACTTTCCTTCAATACAAGCCCTGCAAGCACGATCTTTGGCAAAACTAACATTTGTTAGTCCACGGACATGGTCCCCCTTGAGAAGACTTTGCAAAGATCTCATATTGACGTGGGCTAACCGGCGATGCCAAAGCCATCCCACATCAACTTTAGCCATTAGGCATGTCGCGGTCTTAGTGGGTTGCTTCGAGAAGTTAACCACATAAAGACCGTTCTCGACATGTCAAACATAGGCTACTTTAAGAGTCTTGCTCCACAAGAGGGCCAGGGTATCAATATCAAAGAATGTAGCAAAGCCCATGAGTGCAAGTTGACGAACCGAAAGTAAATTATATGCAAGGGACTCAACAAGCATGACTTTCTCAATCGTAAGATCATGAGAAACAACAACCTTGCCAAGCCCCAATACCTTAGAAGATGAAGCATCACCCCATTCGACTTTGGTGGCCATAGATGAACCTAGATGCACGTCCACCACCAAGTCTTTGCTTCCGGTCATATGATTTGTGGCTCCACTATCGAGCAACCATGATCCCCCATCGGAAGCAAACTCCTACAAGAGATCAATGCTTGGATTTAGGTACCCATTTGGTAATGGGTCCTTTGAGGTTAGTAACAAGGGTCTTAGGAACCCAAATAGACCATTCAATGTCCTCATAAGAAGAACCAACAAATTTAGCAAAGACATGACCATCACTAGCACGACATAAAACATAAGAAGGATTAAAGTCGCCGGCCATGTTTGATGGTATGGTGGGGTTTTTCTTGACTCCACCACCCTTCACATTGTTCTTCTTCTTAGACGCACCCTCTCCCTCTTTCACAAAGGTTTGTCGGAGAGGGGGAGGTAGCTTGATCTTGTCATTCTTCTTCTTCTTGGGTTTGGAAAAAACCCAATTTCTTCCTTTGCCACAACCTCCTTTTGATTACTCAAAAGATTGTTGAGGTTCTTCTCACCTTGTATGCATGTCACAAGGCCTTTCTCAAGTTGCTTCTTCAACTTGGCATTTTCTTCAACAAGATGCACATGCTCGCAACATGGGTTAGTAGCATTTGCATTATCAATCAACACCATGCGAGGAAAGATAGCCTTTTCCTTGGTTAGCGAAACTTGGAGTTGATCATGAGACTCCTTGAGAGAAGCATGCATACCTTTCAAGGCCTTGTGAGCCTTGTCAAGTGTAACAAACTCCTCCTTGAGTCTAGCATGGTCAACCCCAAGTTTTGCCTTCTCAGAGTTAAGCATACGAGAGACAACTAAAGCATGATCGAGATCTTTCTTTAATTTAGCATGATCATCATTGTGTGACTCCTCAAGAGCCAAACGAAGACCACGCTCTTCCTCTAGAGCATTAGAGAGATCCGATATTTCATCGACATAGTCTCGACTATGTCCTTCCATTTTAGCAATGGTCTCCTCATGAGCCTCGATCATGTCATTGGACTCACCGAGTTGTTCCAAGAGAGCAACAAAATGCTTCTTGGGTTTGCCCTTGAGTTTGCTCATAAACAACTCAAACTCATTCTCTTCCTCCTTGGCTCCCTCACTCTCATCAATACAATTCGTTAATGAAGGATTAGAGATGATGGTGGTGTTGATGTTTGGAGTTACCTTGTTGGTGGCCTTAGCCATGAGACACTTGGCGGTGATGTTCTCATTTGGAGAGTCGAAGAGAGATGTGCGTGGAGTAGTAGCAATAGCAATTGTGTCCATGGTGACCATCTCATCATCTTCATCATTATCATCATCCTCAACATATTCTTCTTGGGCCACCAACCCTTTGGGAGGAGTCTTCTTGTTGAAGTTGTTCTTGTTGGGATAAGACTTGGCCTTGTCCTTCCGGATAAGCTTGCCTCCAAAGTCTTCTCTTTTCTCATATGGGAAATCCGCAACGAAATGGCTTACATTTCCACAGTTGAAGCATGTCCTCACTCATTGCTTGCCCTTGTTCCCACTTGAGTTGTTCTTGTTGAAGTTGGGCCTTGAGTTCTTCTTGTTGCCCCAAAATTGTTGCGAAGCAAGAGCCATGTGCTCATGATAGGCATATTTTGTGTCCTCGGGGCAACACTCATCGTCATCCTCCTCCTCCTCTTCTTCCACACAAGCCTTGGCCTTCAAGGCAAGGTTAGGCTTCTTTGATCGTTGAGCTCTTACAAACGCATTGTCGGCGGTCTTGTCCAAGATCCTCATTGCAACGAACTCATCCAACACTTCATTTGATGACAAGTGGTGGAAGTCCGGTCTCTGGCAAATGACGGAGGACATGGCTCTATGGTAGGGCATCATGGCCTTGAGAAACTTGCGCTTGATCCAATTATCATCCGTGTCCTTACTTCCATGATCTCGAAGAGAGACATCAAGAGTGGTTAGTCTCCGATAAAGTTCACGAGGATCTTCTTCTTCGATCATAGCAAACTCATCGGCTTCATCTTGCACAACTTCATAGTTCGAGCGTTGAATGCTAGTGCTCCCCTTGTACATGGTGCCAACATGCTCCCAAGCTTCCTTGGCCACGGTGAAGGGTCGAAGATGTGCAATGTCTTCGGGAGGGATAGCATCTTGAAGTATGCAAAGAACAGACTCGTTGAATTGATGATCCGCAGCTTCTCTCAGAGTTAAGTTGTCGGGATCACGTGGATAAAAACCTTGCTCAATGATTCTCCAAAGATTAGTAGAGCAATGATTTAAATGACATTTGAAGCGAAACATCCAAGTAGCAAAATAAGAATTCTTTATAAATTTAGGAGGAGGCCCAACGGAATTTAAATGCGGCGTGGGAACGGGTCCTCCATAGTGAGTAGGAGGAGCGGAGTGGGCAAAGATCCCATTCCCATTCTTAGTAACCGGGGCTTGTTCACTACTAGCTTCTCCCTTGTCGGGAGTAGCCTCCGACACGATGGTAGCGGGACGAACTACTTCCAACGGTGTGGTGGATAATTTAAGCCCCTCAAGCAAATCTTTAAACATGTCTTTGACCTCGGTCGCTAGTGATTCTTTCAATGTGGTGATAGCCACATTGAAATCCTCACGAGAGATCGAGGCTCCCCCATCGGATGTAGGCAAGGACGGAGTTCCACCGGAATGTTCCTCCGTCTCGACTACATTGTCACCCATACTCTTTGGATGGTAAAGTCCTTAAAAAGAGACGAGGCTTTGATACCAATTGAAAGGATCGATATGGTTGACTAGAGGGGGGGGGGGGTTGAATAGGCAACTAACAATTTTTAGCTTTTCTTAACCAATTTAAATTAAGCAACAAAGAAAGTTGTCTAGATATGCTATTATGATGACAACTTATAGGAAGCAAAGATAACAACCTCACAAGCAAGCTATATAAGATAAACAAGTAAAGCTTGCACAAGTAAAGGGAAGAAATAACCACAAGTGGAACCGGTGAAGACGAGGATGTGTTACCGAAGTTCCTTCCCTTTGAGGGGAAGTACGTCTCCGTTGGAGCGGTGTGGAGGCACAATGCTCCCCAAGAAGCCACAAGGGCCACCGTATTCTCCTCACGCCCTCACACAATGCGAGGTGCCGTGATTCCACTAGTGGTGCCCTTGTAGGCGGCAACCAAACCTTTACAAACAAGGTTGGGGCTATCTCCACAACCGAATTGGAGGCTCCCAACGACACCACGAAGCTTCACCACAATGGAATATGGCTCCGAGGTGACCTCAACCGTCTAGGGTGCTCAAACACCCAAGAGTAACAAGATCCGCAAGGATTAGTGGGGGGAATCAAATATCTCTTGGTGGAAGTGTAGATCGATGCCTTCTCAAGCAATCCCGAGGAAATCAACAACTTTGATTGGCTAGGGAGAGAGATCGGGCGGAAATGGAGCTTTGAGCAACAATGGAGCTTTGGGGAGGAAGAGGTGAGTCTTCTTGGAGAAGAAGACTCCCTATATATAGTGGCAGAACAAATCCAACCGTTATCCCACATTTCTGCCCGCAGAGCGCGGTACTACCGCACGTAAGTTACGGTACTACCGCTTGGCCAGCGGTACTACCGCTCTGGGTGCGGTACTACCGCTGGTGCAGTACTAGCCTAGACATAACTCTGTTGCGTTGACATAGGGGCGGTAGTACTGCCTGAGCGGTACTACCGCTCGTCCCTGCGGTACTACCGCAAGGCAGAGATAAGTAGGCTGAGGACAAGCACGGATGAAATAAAATACATCTGTAGCTACATCCGCAGAAATATGGTAGTAGCAAAAACACGACACGGTACTACTGCTTGGCCCAAGCGGTACTACCACATAGGATGCAGAAGTAAAAAATTACTTCCGTACCTACTACCGTACTAGTTACTATGCCAGGCCAGCTACACAGTACTACCGTGCTCATGATGCGGTACTACCGCTTGGTGCGGTACTACCGTGCCCTGAGGCGGTACTACCGTGTGTCTGTGCGGTACTACCACTTACAATGAGCGGTACTACCGCGTGCCAGGCAGTTGTATTAGTAGGAAGCCATGGTTTTGTACTTACGAGGAGAATAGCCGGAGCTCCAAAGAAGCAAAGGAAAGGTGGTGCGAAAGTATAGACGTGTACGTGTTGATTCCACCCAAACCTTTCCGAAGCGGACCCCCTCTTAATAGTACGGCTTTCCTATTACTCAAATCCACCGAAAAAGGAGCAAAAGGAAACACCGTCTTCCATAGATTCCGAGGGGCACATAATCGTCTTGTGCCTGTGAGATATATCTGAAAGAGCTTAGAGCACATGATTAGTCCGCAAATGCATTATCATCAATCACCAAAACTACTTAGGGAGAAATATGCCCTTACACCGGGGCATCCCCAAGCTTAGGCTTTTGGTTGTCCTTGAATTTTTTCCTTGGGGTGCCTTGGGAATCCCCAAGCTTAGGCTCTTGCCACTCTTTGTTCCATATTCCATCAAAGCCATACTCAAAACTTGAAAACTTCACAACGCAAAACTTAGCCAAAAATCTCGTGAGCTCCGTTAGTATACGAAAACAAACCACCACTCAAAGGTATTGTAATGAACTCATTCTTTGTTTATATTGGTGTTAAACCCACTGTATTCCAACTTCTCTATGATTCATACTCCCCAATACTACTCATAGATTCATCAAAATAAGCAAACAACACACGAAAAACAGAATCTGTCAAAAACAGAACTGTCTGTAGTAATCTGTAACTTTCGAATACTTCTGTAACTCCAAAATAATTGAAATAAACTGGTAAACGTGAGGAATTTGTCTATTAATCATCTGCAAAAAGAATAAACTAAATAGCACTCTCCAGTAAATTATGGTAGCTAATCTCGTGAGCGCTAAAGTTTCTATTTTTTACAGCATGATCATATAAACTTCACACAAGTCTTCCCAAAGGTTCTACTTGGCACAAACACTAATTAAAACACAAAAACACATCTAAACATAAGCTAGATGCAATATTTATTCCTAAACAGAAGCAAAAACAAATAAAATAAAATTGGGTTGCCTCCCAACAAGCGCTACCGTTTAACGCCCCTAGCTAGGCACGATACAAGAATAGATCTAGGTATTGCCATCTTTGGTAGGCAATCCATAAGTGGCTCTCATAATAGATTCATATGGTAATTTGATTTTCTTTCTAGGAAAGTGTTCCATGCCTTTCCTTAACGGAAATTGGAATCTAATATTTCCTTCCTTCATATCAATAATTGCACCAATCGTTCTAAGGAAAGGTCTACCAAAAATAATAGGACATGAAGGATTGCAATCTATATCAAGAACAATGAAATCTATGGGCACATAATTCCTATTGGCAACAATAAGAACATCATTAATCCATCCCATAGGTTTGTTAATGGTAGAATCCGCAAGATGCAAATTTAAAGAACAATCATCAAGCTCATGGAAACCTAACAAATCACATAAAATTTTTGGGATTGTAGAAACACTTGCACCCAAATCACACAAAGCAAAGCATTCATGATCTTTAATTTTAATTTTAATAGTAGGTTCCCACTCATCATAAAGCTTTCTAGGGATAGAAACTTCTAATTCAAGTTTTTCTTCATAAGATTGCATCAAAGCATCAACTATGTGTTTGGTAAAAGCTTTATTTTGGCTATAAGCATGCAGAGAATTTAGTACGGATTGCAACAAGGAAATACAATCTATTAACGAGAAATTATCATAATTGAATCCCTTGAAATCCAAAATAGTGGGTTCATCACTATGCAAAGTTTTAATCTCTTCAATCCCACTTTTAACAATTTTAGCATCAAGATCTAAAAACTTCGAATCATTGGGACGCCTTTTAACTAAAGAAGACTCATCTCCAGTCCCGTCTTTATCAGAATTCATACTAGAAAACAAGGATATAATAGGAGAAACATCAATAACTTTCAGATCTTCATCTTTATTTTCATGATAACTAGAAGAACACGCTTTCATAAAGCAATCTTTTTTAGCACGCATCCTAGCGGTTCTTTCTTTGCACTCGTCAATGGAAATTATCATGGCTTTGAGAGACTCATTGATATCATGCTTAGGTGGAATAGATCTAAGTTTCAAAGAATCAACATCAAGAGTAAGCCAACTCATCAATCTTAAGTAATTTTTCTTCAAGCAAAGCATTGAAATTCTTTTGCAAATTTATAAACTCTTTAAAACTAGTTTCAAATTCAGAGGGCATCTTACCAAATTTTCCATAAGAGTTATTGTAGGAATTACCATAATTATTAGAGGAATTACTAGGAAAAGGCATAGGATTAAAGTTTCCTCTATAAGCATTGTTACCAAAATTATTCCTACCAACAAAATTCACATCCAAAGATTCATTATTATTTTCAATCAACATGGATAAAGGCATACCATTAGGATCAGAAGAAGCACTCTTAGTAGCAAATAATTTCATATGTTCATCCATCTTTCCACTTAAAACACTAATCTCTTCAATAGCATGCACGTTTTTACTAGTAGATCTTTCGGTGTGCCAATGAAAGTTTGGTAGCTTCTCCTAAGGTAGTTTACATGAAAGTGCCCCCCCCGCGGCCGAATCTAAAAGATTTCTAGAAGAAAAATTGAAGCCAACATAACTTTTTGGTATAATCATCCATAAGTTCAAACCATGTGTAGGGCAATTACGTATCATTAATTTCATTCTCTCCCAAGCTTGTGCAATATGCTCATGATCTAGTTGCTTAAAATTCATAATATCGTTTCTAAGAGAGATAATCTTAGCGGGAGAAAAATACTTAGAGATAAAGGCATCTTTGCACTTATTCCATGAATCAATACTATTTCTAGGAAAAGAGGAAACCAAGTTTTAGCACGATCTCTAAGTGAAAACGGAAATATCTTCAATTTAACAATATCATTATTCGTATCCCTCTTCTTTTGCATATAACACAAATCAACAAAGTTGTTTAGATGGGTAGCGGCATCTACACTAGGAAGGCCAGAAAATTGATCTTTCATGACAAGATTCAACAGAGCGGCATTGATCTCACAAGATTCAGCATCGGTAATAGGAGCAATAGGCATGCTAATAAAATCATTATTGTTGGTATTGGAAAAGTCACACAATTTGGTATTGTTCTGAGCCATAGGGACCAGCAAGCAATCAAACACACAAGCAAACAAGAGGCAAGCGAACGCTAAACACACGGAGAAAGAAGGGCGAATAAAATGGCAAGGGTGAAGTGGGGGAGAGGAAAACGAGAGGAAAATAATGTAATGCAAAGGATAAGGGTTTGTGATAGGTACTTGGTATATGACTTTTGCATAAGCCTCTCCGGCAACGACGCCAGAAATTCTTCTTGCTACTTCTCGGGCTTGCGTTGTATTCCCTCGAAGACGAAAGGGTGATGCAGCACAGTAGCGTAAGTATTTCCCTCAGTTTTTGAGAACCAATGTATCAATACAGTAGGAGACCGCGCGAGTCCCTCGCACCTGCACAAACAAATAAGAACTTCGCAGCCAACACGATAAGGGGTTGTCAATCCCTTTATGGTCACTTACGAAAGTGAGATCTAATAGATAGGATTATATGATATTTTTGGTATTTTTGGTATAAGAACAAAAAGTGAATAAAGCAAAGTAAAGTAGATGGAAGATTAATATGTTGAGAATAGACCCGGGGGCCATAGGTTTCACTAGTGGCTTCTCTCATGATAGCAGAATTCTACGGTGGGTGAACAAATTACTGTCGAGCAATTGATAGAAAAGCGCATAGTTATGAGAATATCTAGGCATGATCATTATATATAGGCATCACGTCCGTGACAAGTAGACCAAAACGATTCTGCATCTACTACTATTACTCCACACATCGACCGCTATCCAACATGCATCTAGAGTATTAAGTTCATCAGAACAGAGTAATGCTTTAAGCAAGATGACATGATGTAGAGGGATAAACTCAAGCAATATGATATAAACCCCATCTTTTTATCCTCGATGACAACAATACAATACGTGGCTTGCTACCCGTGCTGTCACTGGGAAAGGACACCGCAAGATTGAACCCAAAGCCAAGCACTTCTCCCATTGCAAGAACTATAGATCTAGTAGGCCAAACCAAACCAATAATTCAAAGAGACTTGCAAGGATATTATAATCATACATAAAAGATTTCAGAAAAGAATCGAATATTGTTCATAGATAATCTTGATCATAAACCCACAATTCATCGGATCTCGATAAACACACTGCAAAAAGATTACATCGAATAGATCTCCTCGAAGATCGAGGAGAACTTTGTATTGAGATCCAAAAAGAGAGAAGAAGCCATCTAGCTAATAACTATGGACCTGAAGGTCTGTGGTAAACTACTCACAACTCATTGGTGAGGCTATGGTGTTGATGTAGATGCCCTCCGTGGTAGATCCCCCCTCCGGCGGAGCTCCGGAATAGGCACCAAGATGGGATCTCACGGGAACAGAAGGTTGCGGCGGTGGAATTAGGGTTTTCTCTATTGCCTCGATGTTTTCTGGGTACATGGATATATATAGGAGGAAGGAGGGCATCGGGGGAGCCAGAGGGGGCCCACGAGGGTGGGGGGCGCGCCCAGGGGGAGGGGGCGTACCCTGGACCCTCGTGGCCACCTCCTTCGTTCCCTCGCGTGTACTCCAAGTCTTCTGGGTAGATACGGTTCCAAAAATAACTCTCCCAAAGGTTTCATTCCGTTTGGACTCCGTGTGATACCCCTTCTCTGCGAAACTCTGAAATAGGCAAAAAATAGCAATTTGCACTAGGCCTTGGGTTAGTAGGTTAGCCCCCAAAATAATATAAAAGTGTATAATAAAGCCCATTAAACATCCAAAACAGAATATATAATAGCATGGAACAATCAAAAATTATAGATACGTTGGAGATGTATCAATCGGCCTGATCATACTTCGACAGAATTGGCGCTGGGGCATCATCGTCGAATTGAGGCAGCAGTTTGTGTTTAGGATAGCTCTTTGTTTGGCCTTTAGAGGCGCACCATTCTTCAACGTCTAGTACATCGTTCCATTTGTGGTTGAGCATATCTAGTTCGGCTCTAAGCCGCTGCTGCTTCTTCTTCAGGCTCCTTGAAGTGGCAATGAGTTGTTTATGAAAATACTTCTGTTCGAGCGGTTCTTCTGGGACGATGTATTCTTCGTCTCCCAGACTGATGTCCTCTTCGAAGACAGGTTGATAGCTGCTGTCATCCGCGTCGCTGTGATCGGTCAGCGGTTCATTTGGACTATGTTCGCCATCCTCCCGTTCGTCCTGCTCTATAGCTGGCTCCACGGTGTCATCGGCTTGTTCCGGATTGTCATTGTCTTCAGTGACAGTGTTGCTATTTTTCCCTTTATGGGATCGAGATCGTTGCGTCTGACGCTGGCGTTTGGGAGGTTCATCGACGGGCTTGTCCTGATCTAGATTGATATCGCCGTCGCCCTCCTTTTCGTGAGGTGTGTCCACCATGTATACATCATATGTAGAAGTAGCCGTCCTTAGATCGGCTTCAGCATCGTGGTCCATCCCGTCGATGTCTTCGAAAGTGTAATCTAATAGGTCGGTTAAGTCCTCGACCGTGGCTACCAAGTGGGTGGTGGGTGGGAAGGGAAATTCCCTGTCCTCAGCCCCCAGTTTGAACTGGGCATAATTCGGCTGGGACTCCTCCGCTGGGGAGGGAGATTTCAGTAAGTCCAGCGCTTCATCTAAAGGCGTGTGCTGGGCATGTGTTTGGATATCTGCAAGGCTGAGTTCGGCAACAACCGCTCGATCGAGCCCAAAAGATGCAGATCCCGAGAGTTTGAAACTTGTAGATGGGAACGAGTCCGGAGATCCGATGAGGGAAGTCCCGCTCAAGGCCGGACCTGTGTGCGGCTCAAGTGCCGCTGAGCTTGTGATCTCCATGGCGCAGTTAATCTTCCCATCCTCGAATGAAGTGACATGCTCCAGATCTAAGGCCAGAGTTGTTGTAAGTATTACCCCCTGTACGGGGTCTGATGACAGATCTAAGTCATGTTCATCATGGTGGCAGGGAGCAGCTGCCATGGGTGTGAATCCGTTGAAGATCAAATCTCCATGGATGGCAGCAATGTAGTTTAAGCTTCCAAACCTGATCTGGTGACAAGGGGCATAGCTGTCAACCCGCTCGAGGTGGCCTTCAGTGTTGGCGCGAAGCACGAAGCCACCAAGCACGAAGAGCTGGCCGGGGAGAAAAACTCCCTCGGTGGTGGCGTCGTTGGTGATGAATCAAGCCATTAATCCTTTCGTCGACGACACAGTGGAACTCTCAATGAAAGCACAATGTCGGTGTCAAAACCGGTAGATCTCGGGTAGGGGTCCCGAACTATGCGTCTGAGGATCAATGGTAACATGAGACAAGGGACCTAGGGTTGTACATGATCACCTTGCAAAGGAAGGAAAGTATTACACCCGGACTCTAAACTTGCTATTTTACACACGGGGAGTCTTATCCGGATACGGGAGATAGTCTTCATTGATAATCTTCATGGCCCACCAGTCCGGCTCATAATGAATGATCCGATCAGCTGAGGACTCCTTAATCCAGGACTCCCTCAGGGAGAGAGCCCCCTCCTCCTTCTTCTTCTTCTTCTTCTTCTTCTTCTTCTTCTTCTTCTTCTTCTTCTTCTTCTTCTTCTTCTTCTTCTTCTTCTTCTTCTTCTTCTTCTTCTTCTTCTTCTTCTTCTTCTTCTTCTTCTTCTTCTTCTTCTTCTTCTTCTTCTTCTTCTTCCTTGGCCTCCTCCCTAGGTGGGAGGTCCCCCTCTGGTCCATGGCCTCCATAGCGGCGGAGGGGAGAGAGCCCCTCCGAGATTGGATATGTCTCTCTGTCATCTTCTGTCTCGCGCTCCCCAGATCTGGCCCTTCACCGTTTCTTAAATTTCCGGAGATCCGTAACTCCGATTGCGCTGTAACACGAGTCTTTCTATAAATTAGCTTTCTTGCACCAGAAGAATGGCCCCAACCGACATTCGAGGAGGGCACGATACACCTGGACGCGCCAGGCACCCCCTGGCGCGCCCTGGTGGGTTGTGGAGGCCTCAGACCTCCTTTCACGTTGATTCGACCTCCTAAAAATCACATATAATCCAAAATAATTCTCGTAAATTTTTATCGCGTTTGGACTTTGCCAAGTACTTACCATGATGATGGACAGACCTGCACGTACACGGCTAAAAAGTTTACCCGCTAATTCTACCATCACATGGGCGGAGCTGAAGGCGTGTTTTATCAAGAATTTCCAAGGGACTTTTAAATAGCCCCTAACGATCATTGATTTGGACAATTGTGTTCAACAAGCGGATGAGTCGGCCCATCATTGGGTTCGGCTGGTCTTGGCAATTATCCACTCGTCTGATAGCATTGCAGTGGGTCAGGCGGTTCTAGTTTTGTAAAAGAATTATCACTTTGGGCCCCTTAAGCTGAATCTTGGGCGGCTTAAGCATTATTGCAATGATATGGGAGAACTCATGGCGACTTTCATTAAGTATGCAGACTCTGATAATAGCAAAGACCCTGCATCAGATGATGAGAAGACAAATAAAGTTGAGAAAAATGGTAAAGCTCAGCAGCAGAACCCGACGGGGAATAATGGCACCAACCAAGGTAATGGTGGTAAATGCAAACACCCCGACAGCGGGTCAGATTTTGAGGCTAACACCAATGCAGGGTATAAAGGTCAGCACCGCAACAATAAGGGTAAAGCATCCTTTGGAGGAAAAAAACTTTAATCTGGATGCAATGCTCAATGAACCTTACCCAAAACATAGTCTGCCTGATCAGCCAACAACTCATGCGTGGAAGGATTGTTTTATTATGCGAGAGTACCGAAATTCCAATCAGGGTCATGGTAATAATAATAATGGACCACGTGGCGGGTCACGATCCGGTTCGCAGGGTCCCGGCTTTTGTGGCGGTAGCTCAAGCTCCGACTTTCAAGGTCAAGGCAGCTAGTGTGGTTATAATCAGCAGTCTGGTCAGGGCAACCAGCAGCAAGGAAATCAATCAGGGTCCCAAAGCAACTTAATAGTGGCCAGTACCATGTATTCACAACAAGTATGTGCAAACGAGATCAGAAGGTGCATAAGTGTGCGGTTAATGCTATTGAGCCGACTGTACCTCAATACTTGTGGTGGTGAGAGTACCCAATCACATGGAGTC
The DNA here is from genome assembly GCA_902687465.1 of Secale cereale. Taxonomy (NCBI): domain Eukaryota; kingdom Viridiplantae; phylum Streptophyta; class Magnoliopsida; order Poales; family Poaceae; genus Secale; species Secale cereale. The sequence continues at coordinate 464,497,227 of LR738709.1, read as the reverse complement.
GTGAGGATCACCCGCCCCAAGTTGAGAATTCGGGTCATCTGGCTTTGGTGGTAGCCCCTCGGGTCGGGGGTTATAAATTTACTAAGGTGCTCATGGATGGTGGCAGCTGTATCAACATTCTGTATCATGACACCTTTCGCTGGATGAATTTAACTGAAAAAAAATCTTAAGCCGTCTTCTATAGTTTTCCATGGCATGGTGCCTTGGAAGTCAGCAGATCCTGTCGGAAAGATTGCCCTGTAAGTCGCCTTTGGCAATGATTATGATTACAGAGCAGAGACATTGTGGTTTGAGGTGGTCAAAATCAGGAGTCCATATCACACCCTCTTTGGATGGCCGGCTTATGCCAAGTTCATGGCTCGACCTTGTTATGTTTATTTACATCTTACAATGCCAGGGCGTAAGGTCACAATCACGATCCATGGTGATCAAAAAATTGCTTTGTAATGTGAAGGAAGAGATGCGGCTTATGCAAAATCAGCTTGTGCTACCGAGGGGCTGAAATTTTATAAGCATAATGTTCACCTGGCAGATAAGACCCCTCTGAAGAAACCTACTACTGAACATGAGCCTTTGTTGAAATTTCAAGCTGATGATACTAAGTAGGTTGATTTTGTCCGTGGTGACTCATCTCAACAGTTCATAGTGGGGGCTAGTATGGGTCCTAAATAGGAAAGCACACTCATCGAGTTCATCCGTCAGAATTGGGATATCTTTGCATGGAAACCTTTTGACATGCCAGATGTTCTGAGAGAATTTTGTGAGCACACTCTTAATGTGGATCCTAAGTTTAAGTCGGTGAAATAGTTCCTTCGTCGTTTTAATGAAGAGCGACATAAAGCTATTGGAGAAGAAGTGGCCCGTCTCTTGACAGCTGGGTTCATTATTGAAGTTTTACACCCTAGGTGGTTGGCGAACCCGATGCTTGTGCTCAAGAAGAACGGCACTTGGAGTATGTGTGTGGATTACATAGATCTTAACAAGGCTTGTACAGCTGGTCCATTTGCCCTTCCTCGTATTAACCAGATTATTGATGCCATGGCGGGTTGTGAGAGTTTATGCTTCCTAGACGCTTATTCTGGTTATCATTGGATCAGAATGGAAGTCAAAGACCAAGAGAATGAAGGAAATATGCCCTAGAGGCAATAATAAAGTTGTTATTTGTATTTCCTTATATCATGATAAATGTTTATTATTCATGCTAGAATTGTATTAACTGGAAACTTAGTACATGTGTGAATACATAGACAAAACAGAGTGTCCCTAGTATGCCTCTACTAGACTAGCTCATTGATCAAAGATGGTTATGTTTCCTAGCCATAGACATGAGTTATCATTTGATCAACAAGATCACATCATAAGGAGAATGATGTGATGGACAAGACCCATCCGTTAGCTTGGCAACTTGATTGTTTAGTTTTACTGCTATTGCTTTCTTCATGACTTATACATGTTCCCATGACTATGAGATTATGCAACTCCCAAATACTGGAGGAACACCTTGTGTCCTGTCAAACATCACAACGTAACTGGGTGATTATAAAGATGCTCTACAGGTGTCTCCGAAGGTGTTTGTGGTGTTGGCATAGATCGAGAATAGGATTTGTCACTCCGAGTGTCGGAGAGGTATCTCTGGGCCCTCTCGTTAATACACATCATAATAAGCCTTGTAAGCAAATGACTAATGAGTTAGTCACGAGATGATGTATTACGGAACGAGTAAAGAGACTTGCCGGTGACGAGATTGAACTAGGTATGATGATATCGACGATCGAATCTCGGGCAAGTAACATACCGATGACAAAGGGAACAACGTATGTTGTTATGCGGTTTGACCGATAAAGATCTTCATAGAATATGTAAGAACCAATATGAGCATCCAAGTTCCGCTATTGGTTATTGACCGGAGATGAGTCTTGGTCATGTCTACATAGTTCTCGAACCCGTAGGGTCCGCACGCTTAACGTTCGATGACGATCGATATTATGAGTTTATGTGTTTTGATGTACCGAAGGTAGTTCGGAGTCCCAGAAGTGATCACAGACATGACGAGGAGTCTCGAAATGGTCGAGACATAAAGATTGATATATTGGACGGCTATATTCGGACACCGGAAGTGTTCCGGGTGATTTCGGAGAAAACCGGAGTATCGGAGGGTTATCGGAACCCCCCGGGAGAGATAATGGGCCACTTGGGCCTTAGTGGAGACAGAGAGGGCCGGCCAGGGCAGGCCGTGCGCCCCCTCCCCCTCCGGTCCGAACTGGACTAGGAAAGGGGGGGGGGGGGCGGAGCCCCCCTTTCCTTCTACCTCTCCTCCTTCCTTTCCCCTCCTAGTAGGAGTAGGAAAGGCGAGTCCTACTCCTACTAGGACGAGGACTCCTGCTCTCTCCCGCGCGCCCTAGGTCCGGCCGGCCTCCCCCTTGCTCCTTTATATACGGGGAAAGGGGGCACCCTAGAGCACACAATTGAACATCAATTTTAGCCATGTGCGGTGCCCCCTCCACAGATACACACCTCAATCATATCGTTGCAGTGCTTAGGCAAAGCCCTGCGTCGGTAGCTTCATCATCACCATCACCATGCCGTCGTGCTGACGAAACTCTCCCGTAACACTCAACTGGATCAAGAGCTCGTGGGACGTCATCATGCTGAACGTGTGCTGAACGCGGAGGTGCCGTACGTTCGATGCTTAGATCAGTTGGATCGCGAAGACGTTCGACTACATCAACCGCGTCACTAGACGCTTCCGCTTTCGGTCTATGAGGGTACATAGACACACTCTCCCCACTCGTTGCTATGCTTCTAGTAGATAGATCTTGCGTGATCGTAGGAATTTTTTTGATATACTACGTTACCCAACAGTGGCATCATGAGCCAGGTCTACGCGTAGATGATATGCACGAGTAGAACACAATGAGTTGTGGGCGATAATAGTCATACTTCTTACGAGCATGTCATACTTTGATTCGGCGGTATTGTGAGATGAAGCGGCCCGGACCGACATTACGCGTACGCTTATGCGAGACTGGTTTCACCGTTACGAGCACTCATTGCTTAAAGGTGACTGGCGGGTGTCTGTCTCTCTCACTTTAGTTGAATCGAGTGTGGCTACTCCTGGTCCTTGTGAAGGTTATAACAACACACTTGATGAAAAATCGTTGTGGTTTTGTATGCGTAGGTAAGAACGGTTCTTGCTAAGCCCGCAAAAGCCACGTAAAACTTGCAACAACAAAGTAGAGGACGTCTAACTTGTTTTTGCAGGGCATTCAGGGCATTTTGTGATGTGATATGGTCAAGACACGATGAGTTATACGTTATTGTATGAGATGATCATGTTTTGTGAAGTTATCGGCAACCGGCAGGAGCCTTATGGTTGTCTCTTTATTGTATGAATTGCGAAGGCCATGTAATTGCTTTACTTTATCAATATAAGTTAGCGATAGTAGTAGTAGCAATAGTTGGCGAGACGACCACGATGCTAAGATGAAGATCACGGTGTCTAGCCGGTGACGATGGTGATCATGACGATGCTTTGGAGATGGAGATCAAAAGCACAAGATGACGATGGCCATATCATGTCACATATTTTGATTGCATGTGATGTTTATCTTATTTTGCTTAGTACGGCGGTAGCATTATAAGATGATCCCTTACAAAATTTCAAGGTACAAGTGTTCTCCCTGAGTATGCACCGTTGCGAAAGTTCGTCATGCCGACACACCACGTGATGATCGGGTGTGATAAGCTCTACGTTCATATACAATGTGTGTAAGATAGTTTTGCACATGCAGAATACTCGGGTTAAACTTGACGAGCATAGCATGTACAGACATGGCCTCGGAACACTAGAGACTGAAAGGTCGAGCATGAATAATATAGTAGATATGATCAACATAAGATGTTCACCATTGAAAACTACTCCATCTCACGTGATGATCGGAGATGGTTTAGTTGATTTGGATCACGTGATCATTTAGATGACTAGAGGGATGTCTATCTAAGTGGGAGTTCTTTAGTAATATGATTAATTGAACTTTAATTTATCATGTACTTAGTCCTGATAGTTTTTTTTTGCATATCTATGTTGTTGTAGATCAATGGCCCGTGCTACCGTTCCCTTGAATTTTAATGCATTCCTAGAGAAAGCTAAGTTGAAAGATGATGGTAGCAACTACACGGACCGGGTCCATAACTTGAGTATTATCCTCATTGCTGCACAGAAGATTTATGTCCTGGAAGCACCTCTAGGTGATAGGCCTGCTGCAGGAGCAACTCCGGACGTTATGAACGTCTGGCAAGCTCGTTCTGATGACTACTCGATACTTCAGTGTGCCATGCTTTACGACTTAGAATCGGGACTTCAACGACGATTTGAACGTCATGGATCATATGAGATGTTCCAAGAGTTGAAGTTAATATTTCAAGCAAATGCCCTAATTGAGAGATACGAAGTCTCCAATAAGTTCTATAGATGCAAGATGGAGGAGAACAGTTCTATCAGTGAACACTTGCTCAAAATGTCTAGGTACTAGAATCATATGACTCAACTTGGTTGCAAAGTTGACGAAGATAGTGCTATTGATAGAGTTCTTCAATCATGGCCACCAAGCTATAAAGGCTCCATGATGAACTATAACATGCAAGGGATGCAGAAGACAATTCCCGAGCTCTTCGTTATGCTCAAAGCTACGGAGGTAGAAGTCAAAAAGGAGCATCAAGTGTTGATGGTTAACAAGACCACTAGTTTCAAGAAAAAGGGCAAGGGAAAGAAGGGGAACTTCAAGAAGAATAGCAAGACAGTTGCTACTGCCGCGAAGAAACCCAAGTCTGGAGCCAAGCCTGAAACTAAGTGCTTCTACTACAAAGAGACTGGACACTAGAAGCAGAACTACCCCAAGTATTTGGCTGATAAGAGGGATGGCAAAGTGAACAAAGGTATATTTGATATACATGTTATTGATGTGTACCTTACTAATGCTCGTAGTAGCACCTGGGTATTTGATACCGGTTCGGTTGCTAATATTTGTAACTCGAAAAAGGGGCTACGGATTAAACGAAGATTAGCTAAGGGCGAGGTGACGATGCGCGGGGGAAATGGTTCCAAAGTCGATGTGATCGCCGTCGGCACGCTACCTCTACATCTACCTTCGGGATTAGTTTTAGACCTGAATAATTGTTATTTGGTGCTAGCGTTGAGCATGAACATTATATCTAGATCTTTTTTTTTGCGAGACGGTTATTCATTTAAATCATAGAATAATGGTTATTCTATTTATATGAGTAATATCTTTTATGGTCATGCACCCTTAAAAAGTGGTCTGTTCATGTTGGATCTCGATCGTAGTGATACACATATTCATAATATTGAAGCCAAAAGATGTGCAACTTATTTGTGGTACTGCCGTTTAGTTCATATTGGTGTAAAGCGCATGAAGAAACTCCATATTGATGGACTTTTGGAATCACTTGATTATGAATCACTTGGTGCTTGCGAACCATGCCTCATGGGCAAGATGACTAAAACTCCTTTCTCCCAAACAATGGAGCGAGCAACTGATTTGTTGGAAACCATTCATACTGATGTATGTGGACCGATGAGTGTTCAGGCTCGCGGCGGGTATCGTTGTTTTCAGACATTCACTAATGATTTGAGAAGATATGGGTATATCTGCTTAATGAAACACAAGTCTGAAACATTTGAAAAGTTCAAAGAATTTTAGAGCGAAGTAGAGATTCATCGTAACAAGAAAATAAAGTTTCTACGATCTGATCGTGGAGGCGAATATTTGAGTTACGAGTTTGGTCTTCATTTGAAACAATGTGGAATAGTTTCACAACTCACGCCACCCGGAACACCACAGCGTAGTGGTGTGTCCGAACGTCGTAACCGTACTTTATTGGATATGGTGCGATCTATGATGTCTCTTACCGATTTACCACTATCATTTTGGGGTTATGCTTTAGAGACAACTTCATTCACGTTAAATAGGGCACCATCTAAATCCGTTGAGACGACGCCTTATGAATTGTGGTTTGGCAAGAAACCAAAGTTGTCATTTCTTAAAGTTTGGGGCTGCGATGCTTATGTGAAAAAGCTTCAACCCTAATAAGCTCGAACCCAAGTCGGAGAAATGTGTCTTCATAGGATACCCAAAGGAAACTACTAGGTACACCTTCTATCACAGATCCGAAGGCAAGATATTCGTTGCTAAGAATGGATCCTTTCTAGAGAAGGAGTTTCTCTCGAAAGAAGTGAGTGGGAGGAAAGTAGAACTTGATGAGGTAATTGTACCTTCTCCCGAATTGGAAAGTAGTACATCACAAAAACTAGTTCCAGTGATTCCTACACCAATTAGCGAGGAAGCTAATGATGATGATCATGAAACTTCAGATCAAGTTACTACTGAACCTCGTAGGTCAACCAGAGTACGTTCCGCACCAGAGTGGTACGGCAACCCAGTTCTGGAAGTCATGTTACTAGACCATGATGAACCTACGAACTATGAGGAAGCGATGATGAGCCCAGATTCCGCAAAATGGCTTGAGGCTATGAAATCTGAGATGGGATCCATGTATGAGAACAAACTATGGACTTTGGTTGACTTGCCCGATGATCGGCAAGCCATTGAAAATAAATAGATCTTCAAGAGGAAGACAGACGCCGATGGTAATGTCACTGTCTACAAATCTCGACTTGTTATGAAAGGTTTTCGACAAGTGCAAGCAGTTGACTACGATGATACTTTCTCACCCATAGCGATGCTTAAATCCGTCCGACTCATGTTAGCGATTGCCGCATTTTATGATTATGAAATCTAGCAAATGTATGTCAAAATTGCATTTCTTAATGGATAGCTCAAAGAAGAGTTGTATATGATGCAACCAGAAGGTTTTGTCGATCCTAAAGGTGCTAACAAAGTGTGCAAGCTCCAGCAATCCATCTATGGACTGGTGCAAGCATATCAGAGTTGGAATATACGCTTTGATGAGGTGATCAAAGCAGATGGTTTTATACAGACTTTTGGAGAAGCCTGTATTTACAAGAAAGTGAGTGGGAGCTCTGTAGTGTTTCTGATAATATATGTAGATAACATATTATTGATTGGAAATGATATATAATTTCTGGATGGCATAAAAGGATACTTGAATAAGAATTTTTCAATAAAGACCTCGGTGAAGCTGCTTATATATTAGGCATCAAGATCTATAGAGATAGATCAAGACGCTTAATTGGATTTCACAAAGCACATACCTTGATAAAGTTTTGAAGAAGTTCAAAATGGATCAGTCAAAGAAAGGGTTCTTTCCTGTGTTACAAGGTGTGAAGTTGAGTAAGACTCAATGCCCGACCACTTCAGAAGATAGAGATAAAATGGAAGTCATTCCCTATGCCTCAGCCATATGATCTATCATGTATGCAATGCTGTGTACCAGACCTGATGTGTGCCTTGCTATAAGTTTAGCAAGGAGGTACCAAAGTAATCCAGGAGTGGATCACTGGACAGCGATCAAGAACATCTTGAAGTACCCAAAAAGGACAAAGGATATGTTTCTCATTTATGGAGGTGACAAAGAGCTCGTCGTAAACGGTTACATCAATTCAAGCTTTGACACTGATCTGGATGACTCTAAGTCACAAACCGGATATGTATTTTTATTGAATGGTGGACCTGTCAATTGGTGTAGTTCCAAGCAGAGCGTCGTGGCGGGATCTACGTGTGAAGCGGAGTACATAGCTGCTTCGGAAGCAGCAAATGAAGGAGTCTGGATGAAGGAGTTCATATCCGATCTAGGTGTAATACCTTGTGCATCGGGTCCAATGAAAATCTTAAGTGACAAAACTGGAGCAATAGCCTCGGCGAAGGAATCCAGGTTTCACAAGAGAACCGAGCACATCAAGAGACGCTTCAATTCCATCCACAATCAAGTCAAGGAGGGAGACATAGAAATTTGCAAGATACATACGGATCTGAATGTCGCAGGCCCGTTGACTAAGCCTCTTCCACGAGCAAAATATGATCAGCACCAAGACTCCATGGGTGTTAGAATCATTACTATGTAATCTAGATTATTGACTCTAGTTCAAGTGGGAGACTGAAAGAAATATGCCCTAGAGGCAATGATAAAGTTGTTATTTGTATTTCCTTATATCATGATAGATGTTTATTATTCATGCTAGAATTGTATTAACCGGAAACTTAGTACATGTGAAAATACATAGACAAAACATAATGTCCCTAGTATGCCTCTACTAGACTAGCTCATTGACCAAACATGGTTATGTTTCCTAGCCATATAGATGAGTTGTCATTTGATCAACGATATCACATCATTAGGAGAATGATGTGATGGACAAGACCGATCCGTTAGCTTAGCAACTTGATCATTTAGTTTCACTGCTGATACGTCCAAAACGTATCTATAATTTCTGCTTGCTCCATGCCTCTTTTGGGTGATATTGCTATGATATTTATACACTTCCATACACTTTTGATCATATTTGGACTAACCTATTAACTCAGTGCACCCCAGTGCCAGTTTCTGTTTTCTGCTGTTTTTGTATTTCAGGTTTTCCCATTACGAAAACTGCCAGAAAAATCCCGGAAAAATTATATAAAAAATCAGCGTTCCAGAAGCTTCCCGGCAGCCGAAGTAGGGCCGGAGGGGGGCCACCAGGGCTCCAGGCGCCCTGGTGGCGCGGCCCCCCTCCTGGCCGCGCCGGGGGGCGCCTGGGCCCCCCAGGCCTCCGCTGATGCCCCCTTTGGCATATATTTAACACGCGTCCCGAAACCCTCGAGACGGGAACCCTTTTTCATGATCTCATCTCTGTTCCGCCGCCGTCGCGCTTCCAAGATCGGGAGCACTAGGAGAACTCTTCCCGGCACCCTGCCGGAGGGGAGGATCACTACCGGGAGCCTCTCCACCACCATGGACGCCTCCCGGATGAGTTGTGAGTAGTCTCCCTTGGACCATGGGTCCATGACCAGTAGCTATGTGATGTTCTCCTCCCCTTCTTGTGCTTCACTAATTAGACCTCGTGAGCTGCCCTACATGATCGAGGCACATATGTAATCCTTATGCTGTTGCTATGATGAGTTTGCTGGGATCCGATGGATTGTGAGATTATGTTCAGATTGTGTTTGAGTAATATATTTGATTTACCTCTTTTATATTTATGTTCGTAAGTAATTCTTGCATGTTCTCCGTTGCTATTTATTGCTTTGGCCAAGTAGTAGGTAGTGACTCGAAGAGGGAACGTTATGCTCGATTGTGGGTTCATGCCCCTCGATGACTAGCTTGAGTGACAGAAACATGAGTCTAGGGGATGTGTTGTTGCCACAAGGGGGAAAACAACGGTGCTTGTGCCCGCGGGTGCAAGGACTGTTTACTTTACGCGAAGTTCTTTTAATGCAGTTGTCTGTTGCTTTGAGTTTACACTATGGGTGGGACTCGCAACTTAATACCAGCGAGATGTTCTGGATAGATATCTCAAGGTGGATGATTAGTAGTAGATGCAGATGGATGTCGGTCTACTTGCCTCGGCGTACCGCTCATGCTTTGAACCTCTACCTTTCTTGCAACATAGTTAGCATTGGTTTGCGCACATAATTCTGTCAATTGCCCAGCTGTAATTCGTTTACCTCACATAGCTGTTTTATCGTCTTTTGGGAGAGAGACATCAGTAGTGAACATCATGGGACCCCGGTCCATATTACCATCACTGATCACATCCGCTATTTACTTTCTGCTTTTACTTACTATTTGCAGCAATACCTATCACTATTATCACTTGCGTTTGACCCTTTGTAAACGACAAGGCCGGAGGGATTGACAACCTCTCTGTACTCGTTGGGAGCAAAGTTATTTGTATCTGTGTGTAGGTCCACGTTGATTGCTAATATCTGGCGCCGTTAACAGTTGACACCTTATTGTTGAAACTAGGAGTCTCAGGGGAAATCGATCCGTGGTATCTTTGCCAAGGGAAAACTTCCGCTACACTGCATCTCAAACCTTCCACTTGGGGTAACCAACGAGGGGCGAGAAGCCATCAAGCAAAGTTTTCTGGCGCCGTTGCCGGGGACTCCACTCTTCAAGCTAGGGGAGTTGCACGCTATCTTTTATCTTTGCTTTTTAGTCTTGTTAGTTTACCTTTTAGTTTTCTTTATGTCTTTTCACTAGTTTTGCTTAATGGAAAACAACAAAAATATGAGAGAGCTTTATAAGCTCTACCTTGCTTTGGGACATGATGTGTTTGAAGAGAAAATTAAAATACCTATGGAACTTTATTCTTTGCATAACAATCATGATGGTGGTGATGTTATTAGTATGCTTTCTTTGAATATCAATATTACTAATGACATGGAAAGCTCTAAGCTTGGGGATGACACGTTTGATGAAAATGATAGTTTTAGTCCCCCAACTTTTGAAGAGATAATTTACTTTGATGATACTTTGCTTCCTATATATGCTGATTACAATGATGAATATGATGTTTTCAGTCCACCAACTATTGAGGATAAAATTTATTATGATTATGATATGCCTCCTAAATACAATGATTACCATGATGGTTATGATAGTCTTATTCTCACTATTCCTACTAAGAAAGATTTTGTTTATATGAAGAGTAATGACACTTTTATGCTTTTGGATCATGGAAATAATGCCTTATGTGATAGTTATATTGTTGAGTTCATCAATGATGCCACTGAAATTTATAATGAGAGAGGGAGACTTGGTTCTAAATATCTTAATAATAAGAAGTTTCCTCTCTTTATGGTGAATATTTTGAAGTTATACTTGTTTTGTCTTCCTATGCTTATTTCTTTGTGCTTCAATGAATTATTGTATTGCAATATTCCTATGCATAGGAAGCATGTTAGGCTTAAATGTGTTTGGTATTTGCTTCTTGATGCTCTCTTTTGTTCTTCAACTCTTATTCCTACGAGAGCATCATTAAAGTCTCATGCCTAGCTTAAAGGCATAAAAGAAAGCGCTTTTGGGAGGCAGCCCGCAATGAATAAATTTTTATTTTGTTTTTGTTGTGTCTTGATGTTTGTTACTACAGTAGCATCATCATTGTATATTTACTTTTCAACTTTGTGCCTAGTATAGCCTCTGATTGCAAGAAAGTTCAAAAGTTGTGACGTGCTGTCCAGGAAACAGATTCTGTCCTTGGATAGAAAAATTCGTATAAAATCACCAGATCATCTTTTTGGTCTGAATTTTATCGACAGCATGCTCTATACAATTGTCTTTCGGGCTTCTGTTCTGAGTTTTTTGATTAGAGTTGCAGAAGTGCCCCGAAAAAATCATTTACTACCTGCTGTTCTGTTTTTCACAGATTCTGTCCTGTTTTGCCTTTCCTTCATTTTGCAAACCTTGAGCTTGCTTTTTCTTTGCAAAAACCTTTTGGCAATCTTGAGAAACAGTAGACCTTCAAGAATATCCTTATTTCCAGCAAGGAACAATTATTTTATTATGGGTACTAACCTCACTAATCAGATTATGATGAGTTATGTATGAAGGGAGTTTTCAAGTGTGCGAGGGAAGATGATAAAAAGATTCAGGAGTGTCAAACGCTCAAGCTTGGGGATGCCCCCATGCACCCCCAAGAAACATTCAAGAAGACTCATGCATCTAAGCTTGGGGATGCCCCCGTGCATCCCCTTCTCCATCAACATTATCAGTTCGTCTTTCATTCCACTATATTTTTATCACTTCATGTGTTATGTGCTATGCTTGGAGCATCTTGCATTTAGTTTCCTTTTTAGTTTTCTTTATCTTTTCATAACGAGTCGGAACTCAGCTTTCTTTGTGTGGGAGAGAAACACGCTCCACTTCTACCTAGAACATAACATAGAATTTTCATGTCTATCTTTGTTGTTTGTGTTCTTTGTCTTTCAATAGCTACTATCATGCTTAGCTCTTAGTTTTCATGCTTATCTTTTTAAAGAGCTTTTGTTTAGTTGGTTGCTTGAACTCTCTTTAGTTATCATGCTTATCTTATTAAGAGAGTTTGCTTCTGTTGCATTGGTTGATATGTCTATGATAAAAATGCTACGTGCATAATGGTGCTTAGTAGTTCATGTTTTCTTATGGTTAGTCTCAAATAGCTGGGGGGTTCCCAATGTGTTATTGACTACCAACATGATTTGTTTGCCTATGATGTGGTATGGTTTAGTAATATCTTCCTTCAAGAATTTATTTTGATTGACTTGGCGTATGCTCACGCATATTTAATACTATAAAGAAAGTCTGTCAAGCCTTGATGATCTTTTGTTTGTGAGTAGCAATATAACTTCCATGCCTGATTCAATGTTGCTTTGTCGCTCTGCATGATTATGACCGTCATTGCTCTCTTAGTTGGTCGCTCCCAGTCTTTTGCTAACCTCCAGCTGTACTAAGCGGACTGACTGCTTGTGCATCCCAAATCCTTTAAACCAGTTATGCCATATGAGTCCACCATACCTTCCTATACATGGTATTTACCTGCCATTCCTAACGAAGACTTTCATGTACCATCTCCAAATTATTCAAAAAAAATGCATTTCCGTTTTGTGCCTCTGTTTTAGTTCATGAGGAAGTAGTAGTTAATTCATGATCTTTTTAAGTTGTACAAGCTTCACCCCGGGATTGCATGTCTAATGTGCAAACCTATAATACGAGAAGGAACTGGCAAAGAGTGCGCCCGGCTCGAAAATAATATAACAAACAAACCCTCCTTCACGCTTTGTTCATGAGAAATCAGAAAACTTTGGCAGTGATAAACAAAGGAGATTAAGAGGATGTGATCGTCCTCATTCGGGAGCCGTTCCTCGAAACTTTTCCATCTCAAGAAGTGATTGAGTTGTCTGCTAGCATTCGTTGACGGAACATGCATAATCTAAAAAAATATTATTACCTCTGTTTTTAAAACCAAGAGCTCTGGTACATGTTTTGTCTTTGTTTCCGACCACGGGTTTTCAACCTTGCCAACAAAAGCCACGGTTCGAGAGTCTCCACCTTCTTTTAAAGCACCAACTACTAAGAGCATGATTGTCATTCTGAGTGTAATGTGCATTGTCCCAAAGTAGCATTGTCTTTTGCATGATTGTGATATCGTTTATTCTGAAATCATTGCATCTAGTCATCACTTAAACCTCGGAGGTGCCCCTGCATTTATGTTTTGCTTCACTAAAGGGGGCAAGCGAGATATCACTTTATCATATTTGCACACCATGCTCATTACAAATCTATTTGATGTTTTAGTATCATATTGTAAAACTTTCAGTTCTTTGTGATTTTCTCATGAGACAACTTAATTACTACAGATTCATTGTCTCAGTAAGCTTTTTTCATATGACTATGAAAAATCCTTATATGGTTAATAGCATGTCACCACAGAAATTATGCTTGTTATCATTTACCTACTCGAGGACGAGCAGGAATTAAGCTTGGGGATGTTGATACGTCCAAAACGTATCTATAATTTCTGCTTGCTCCATGCCTCTTTTGGGTGATATTGCTATGATATTTATACACTTCCATACACTTTTGATCATATTTGGACTAACCTATTAACTCAGTGCACCCCAGTGCCAGTTTCTGTTTTCTGTTGTTTTTGTATTTCAGGTTTTCCCATTACGAAAACTGCCAGAAAAATCCCGGAAAAATTATATAAAAAATCAGCGTTCCAGAAGCTTCCCGGCAGCCGAAGTAGGGCCGGAGGGGGGCCACCAGGGCTCCAGGCGCCCTGGTGGCGCGGCCCCCCTCCTGGCCGCGTCGGGGGGGGGCCCTGGGCCCCCCAGGCCTCCGCTGATGCCCCCCTTTGGCATATATTTAACACACGTCCCTAAACCCTCGAGACGGGAACCCTTTTTCGCGATCTCATCTCTGTTCCGCCGCCGCCGCGCTTCCAAGATCGGGAGCACCAGGAGAACTCTTCCAGGCACCCTGCCGAAGGGGAGGATCACCACCGGGAGCCTCTCCACTGTTGGGGAACGTAGTATTTTAAAATTTTCCTACGATCACGGAAGATCTATCTACCAGATGCATAGCAACGAGAGGGGAGAGTGAGTCTACGTACCCTCGTAGACCGAAAGCGGAAGCGTTAGAACAACGCGGTCGATGTAGTCGTACGTCTTCATGGCCCGACCGATCAAGCACCGAAACTACGGCACCTCCGAGTTCTAGCACACATTCAGCTCGGTGACGTCCCTCGAACTCCGATCCAGCCGAGTGTCGAGGGAGAGTTCCGTCAGCACGACGGCGTGGTGACGATCTTGTTGTTCTACCGTCGTAGGGCTTCGCCTAAGCACCGCTACAATATTATCGTGGAGGGGGGCACCGCACACGGCTAAGAGATCAAGAGATCAATCGTTGTGTCTAGAGGTGCCCCCCTGCCCCCGTATATAAAGGAGGGAGAGAGAGGCCGGCCCTAGAGGGGGCGCGCCAAGTGTGGGGAGTCCTACTAGGACTCCCAAGTCCTAGTAGGATTCCCCTTTCCTTTCCGGAGTAGGAGAGAAGGAAAGAGGGGGAGAGGGAGAAGGAAAAGGGGGCTGCACCCCTTGTCCAATTCGGACCAGAAGGGGGGCGCGCGCCTCCTTCCTTTTGGCCTCTCTCCTCTATTCCCGTAACTCCCCGGTACTCCGAAAATACCCGAATCACTCGGAACCTTTCCGATGTCCGAATATAGTCGTCCAATATATCAATTTTTACGTCTCGACCATTTCAAGACTCCTCGTCATGTCCCCGATCTCATCTGGGACTCCGAACTCCTTCGGTACATCAAAACTCATAAACTCATAATAAAACTGTCATCGAAACCTTAAGCGTGCGGACCCTACGGGTTCGAGAACTATGTAGACATGACCGAGACACGTCTCCGGTCAATAGCCAATAGTGGAACCTGGATGCTCATATTGGCTCCCACATATTCTACGAAGATCTTTATCGGTCAAACCGCATAACAACATATGTTGTTCCCTTTGTCATCGGTATGTTACTTGCCCGAGATTAGATCGTCGGTATCTCAATACCTAGTTCAATCTCGTTACCGGCAAGTCTCTTTACTCGTTCCGTAATACATCATCTCGCAACTAACTCATCAGCTGCAATGCTTGCAAGGCTTATAGTGATGTGCATTACCGAGTGGGCCCAGAGATACCTCTCCGACAATCGGAGTGACAAATCCTAATCTCGAAATACGCCAACCCAACAAGTACCTTCGGAGACACCTGTAGAGTACCTTTATAATCACCCAGTTACGTTGTGACGTTTGGTAGCACACAAAGTGTTCCTCCGGTATTCGGGAGTTGCATAATCTCATAGTCATAGGAACATGTATAAGTCATGAAGAAAGCAATAGCAGTAAAACTTAAACGATCATAGTGCTAAGCTAACGGATGGGTCTTGTCCATCACATCATTCTCCTAATGATGTGATCCTGTTGATCGAATGACAACTCATGTCTATGGCTAGGAAATATAACCATCTTTGATCAATGAGCTAGTCTAGTAGAGGCATACTAGGGACACTCTGTTTTGTCTATGTATTCACACATGTATTAAGTTTCCGGTTAATACAATTCTAGCATGAATAATAAACATTTATCATGATATAAGGAAATAAATAATAACTTTATTATTGCCTCTAGGGCATATTTCCTTTAGTCTCCCACTTGCACTAGAGTCAATAATCTAGTTCACATCGCCATGTGATTTAACACCGATAGTTCACATCGTCATGTGATTAACACCCAAAGGGTTTACTAGAGTCAATAATCTAGTTCACATCGCTATGTGATTAACACCCAAAGAGTACTAAGGCGTGATCATGTTTTGCTTCGTGAGAGAAGTTTAGTCAACGGGTCTGTCACATGCAGATCCGTATGTATTTCGCAAATGTCTATGTGTCTACAATGCTCTGCATGGAGCTACTCTAGCTAATTGCTCCCACTTTCAATACGCATCCAGATTGGTACTTAGAGTCAGCTGGATTTAGTGTCAAAGCTTGCATCGGCGTAACCCTTTACGACGAACTCTTTATCACCTCCATAATCGAGAAACATTTCCTTAGTCATCCAGTTACTAAGGGTAATTTTAACCGCTGTACAGTGATCTACTCCTGGATCACTATTGTACCTCCTTGTCAAACTCATGGCAAGGTACACAACATGTTTGGTACACAGCATGGCATACTTTATAGAACCTATGGCTGAGGCATAGGGAATGACTTTCATTCTCTCTATATTTTTCTGCCGTGGTCTGGCTTTGAGTCTTACTCAACTTCACACCTTACAAGTCAGGCAAGAACTCATTCTTTGACTGATCCATTTTGAACTACTTCAAAATCTTATCAAGGTATGTACTCATCGAAAGTCTTATCAAGCGTCTTGATCTATCTCTATAGATCTTGATGCCCAATATGTAAGCAGCTTCACCGAGGTCTTTCTTTGAAAAACTCCTTTCAAACACTCCTTTATGCTTTCCAGAATATTCTACATTATTTCTGATCAACAATATGTCATTCACATATACTTATCAGAAATGTTGTAGTGCTCCCACTCACTTTCTTGTAAATACAGGCTTCACCGCAAGTCTGTATAAATCTATATGCTTTGATCAACTTATCAAAGCGTATATTCCAACTCCGAGATCCTTGCACCAGTCCATAGATGGATCACTGGAGCTTGCACATTTTGTTAGCACCTTTAGGATTGACAAAACCTTCTGGTTGCATCATATACAATTCTTCTTTAATAAATCCATTAAAGAATGTAGTTTTATTGTCCATTTGCCAGATTTCATAAAATGCGGCAATTGCTAACATGATTCGGACAGACTTAAGCATCGCTACGGGTGAGAAAGTCTCATCGTAGTCAACTCCTTGAACTTGTCGAAAACCTTTCGCAACAAGTCGAGCTTTGTAAACAGTAACATTACTGTCAGCGTCAGTATTCCTCTTGAAGATCCATTTATTTTCGATGGCTTGCCGACCATCGGGCAAGCCAACCAAAGTCCACACTTTGTTCTCATACATGGATCCCATCTCAGATTTCATGGTCTCAAGCCATTTTGCGGAATCTGGGCTCATCATCGCTTCCTCATAGTTCGTAGGTTCATCATGGTCCAATAACATGACTTCCAGAACCGGGTTGCCGTACCACTCTGGTGCGGAACGTACTCTGGTTGATCTACGAAGTTCAGCAGTAACTTGATCCAAAGTTTCATGATCATCATCATTAGCTTCCTCACTAATTGGTGTAGGAATCACTGGAACCAGTTTCTGTGATGTACTACTATCCAATTCGGGAGAAGGTACAATTACCTCATCAAGTTCCACTTTCCTCCCACTCACTTTTTTCGAGAGAAACTCCTTCTCTAGAAAGGATCCACTCTTAGCAACAAAGACCTTGCCTTCGTATCTGTGATAGAAGGTGTACCCAACAGTTTCTTTTGGGTATCCTATGAAGATTTACTTCTCCGATTTGGGTTCGAGCTTATCATGTTGAAACTTTTTCACATAAGCATCGTAGTCCCAGACTTAAAGAAATGACAGCTTAGGTCTCTCGTCAAACCATAGTTCATACGGTGTCATTTCCACGGATTTAGATGGTGCCCTATTTAACGTGAATGTAGCTGTGTCTAATGCATAACCCCAAAAGCGATAGTGGTAGATCGGTAAGAGACATCATTGATCGCACCATATCTAATAAAGTACAGTTATGACGTTCGGACACACCATTACACTGTGGTGTTCCAGGTGGCATGAGTAGTGAAACTATTTCACATTGTTTTTACTGAAGGCCAAACTCGCTAACTCAAATATTTTACCTCTACGATCATATCGTAGAAACTCTAATTTTCTTGTTACGATGATTCTCCACTTCACTCTGAAATTCTTTGACCTTTTCAAATGTTTCAGACTTGTGCTTCATTAAGTAGATATACCCATATCTGCTCAAATCATCAGTGAAGGTCAGAAAATAACGATACCTGCCGCGAGCTTCAACACTCATTGATCCGCATACATCAGTATGTATGATTTCCAACAACTCTGTTGCTCGCTCCATAGTTCCGGAGAACGGAGTTTTAGTCATCTTGCCCATGAGGCATGGTTTGCAAGCACCAAGTGATTCATAATCAAGTGATTCCAAAAGTCCATCACTATGGAGTTTCTTCATGCGCTTTACACCAATATGACCTAAACGGCAGTGCCACAAATAAGTTGCACTATCATTATTAACCTTGCATCTTTTGGCTTCAATATTATGAATATGTGTATCACACGATCGAGATCCAACAAACCATTTTCATTGGGTGTATGACCATAGAAGGTTTTATTCATGTAAACAGAACAACAATTATTCTCTAACTTACATGAATAACCGTATTGCAATAAACATGATCAAATCATATTCATGCTCAACACAAACACCAAATAACACTTATTTAGGTTCAACACTAATCCCGAAAGTATAGGGAGTGTGCGATGATGATCATATCAATCTTGGAACCACTTCCAACACACTTTCACCTTTAACTAGTTTCTGTTCATTATGCAACTCCCATTTTGAGTTACTACTCTTTAGCAACTGAACCAGTATCAAATACCGAGGGGTTGCTATAAACACTAGTAAAATACACATCAATAATCTGTATATCAAATATACCTTTGTTCACTTTGATATCCTTCTTATCCACCAAATATCTAGGGTAGATCCACTTCCAGTGACCTTTTCCTTTGCATTTGAAGCACTTAGTTTCAGGCTTGAGTTTAGCTTTGGGTTTCTTCACGGGAGTGACAACTTGCTTGTCATTCTTTTTTTGAAGTTCCCCTTCTATCCCTTTGCCCTTTACTTGAAACAAGTGGTCTTATTACCATCAACACTTGATGCTCTTTCTTGATTTCTACCTTCGCCTATTTCAGGATCGCGAAGAGCTCGAGAATTACCTTTGTCATCCCTTGCATATTATAGTTCATCACGAAGTTCTACTAACTTGGTGATAGTGACTAGAGAACTTTTGTCAATTACTATCTTATCTGGAAGAATAACTCCCACTTGATTCAAGTAATTGTAGTACCCAGAGAATCTGAGCACATGCTCACTGGTTGAGCTATTCTCCTCCATCTTGTAGGCAAAGTACTGTTAGAGGTCTTATACCTCTCGACACGGGCATGAGTATGAAATACTAATTTCAACTCGTGGAACATCTCATATGCTCCGTGGCGTTCAAAACATTTTTGAAGTCCCGGTTATAAGCCGTAAAGCATGGCGCACTAAACTATCAAGTAGTCATCATACCGAGCTTGTCAAACATTCATAACGTCTGTATCTGCTCCTGCAATAGGTTCGTCACCTAGCGGTGCATCAAGTACATAATACTTCTGTGCAGCAATGAGGATAATCCTCAGATCACGGATCTAGTCCGCATCATTGCTACTAACATCTTTCAACTTATATTTCTCTAGGAACATATAAAATAAACGGGGAGCTATATCGCGAGCTATTGATCTACACCATAGATATGCTAATACTACCAGGACTAAGTTCATGATAAATTAAAGTTCAATTAATCATATTACTTGAAGAACTCCCACTTAGATAGACATCCCTCTGGTCATCTAAATGATCACGTGATCCAAATCAACTAAACCATGTCCGATAATCACGTGAGATGGAGTAGTTTTCAATGGTGAACATCTTATGTTGATCATATCTACTATATGATTCACGCTCGACCTTTCGGTCTTCAGTGTTCCGAGGCCATATCTGCATATGCTAGGCTCGTCAAGTTTAACCCGAGTATACTGCGTGTGCAAAACTGGCTTACACCCGTTGTATTTGAACGTAGAGATTATCACACCCGATCATCACGTGGTGTCTCGGCACGACGAACTTTCGCAACGTTGCATACTCAGGGAGAACACTTATACCTTGAAATTTTGTAAGGGATCATCTTATAATGCTACCGTCATACTAAGCAAAATAAGAATCATAATAAGATAAACATCACATGCAATCAAAATATGTGACATGATATGGCCATCATCATCTTGTGCTTTTGATCTCCATCTCCAAAGCACCGTCATGATCACCTTCGTCACCGGCGCGACACCTTGATCTTCATCGTAGCATCGTTGTCGTCTCGCCAACTATTGCTTCTACAACTATCGCTACTGCTTAGTGATAAAGTAAAGCAATTACATGGCGATTGCATTTCATACAATAAAGCGGCAACCATATGGCTCCTGCCAGTTGCCGATAACTTTACAAAACATGATCATCTCATACAAAACCGTATAACTCATCATGTCTTGACCATATCACATCACAACATGCCTTGCAAAAACAAGTTAGACGTCCTCTACTTTGTTGTTGCAAGTTTTACGTGGCTGCTACGGGCTTAGCAAGAACCGTTCTTACCTACGCATACAAAAACCACAACGATGTTTCGTCAAGTATGTGCTGTTTTAACCTTCACAAGGACCGGGCGTAGTCACTCTTGATTCAGCTAAAGTGAGAGAGACAGACACCCACCAGTCACCTTTAAGCAACGAGTGCTCATAACGGTGAAACCAGTCTCGCGTAAGCGTACGCGTAATGTCGGTCCGGGCCGCTTCATCTCACAATACCGCCGAAGCAAAGTATGACTTGCTGGTAAGCAGTATGACTAGTATCGTCCACAACTCACTTGTGTTCTACTCGTGCATATCATCTACGCATAGACCTGGCTCATGATGCCACTGTTGGAGAACGTAGTATTTTAAAATTTTCCTACGATCACGAAAGATCTATCTACCAGATGCCTAGCAACGAGAGGGGAGAGTGAGTCTACGTACCCTCGTAGACCGAAAGCGGAAGCGTTAGAACAATGCGGTCGATGTAGTCGTACGTTTTCACGGCCCGACCGATCAAGCACCGAAACTACGGCACCTCCGAGTTCTAGCACACGTTCAGCTCGATGACGTCCCTCGAACTCCGATCCAGCCGAGTGTCGAGGGAGAGTTCCGTCAGCACGACGGCGTGTTGACGATCTTGATGTTCTACCGTCGCAGGGCTTCGCCTAAGCATCACTACAATATTATCGAGGAGAACTATGGTGGAGGGGGGCACCGCACACGGCTAAGAGATCAAGAGATCAATCGTTGTGTCTAGAGGTGCCCCCCTGCCCCCGTATATAAAGGAGGGAGGGAGAGGCCGGCCCTAGAGGGGGCGCGCCAAGTGTGGGGAGTCCTACTAGGACTCCCAAGTCCTAGTAGGATTCCCCTTTCCTTTCCGGATTAGGAGAGAAGGAAAGAGGGGGAGAGGGAGAAGGAAAAGGGGGCTGCACCCCTTGTCCAATTCGGACCAGAAGGGGGGCGCGCGCCTCCTTCCTTTTGGCCTCTCTCCTCTATTCCCGTAACTCCCCGGTACTCCGAAAATACCCGAATCACTCGGAACCTTTCCGATGTACGAATATAGTCGTCCAATATATCGATTTTTACGTCTCGGCCATTTCAAGACTCCTCGTCATGTCCCCGATCTCATCTGGGACTCCGAACTCCTTCGGTACATCAAAACTCATAAACTCATAATAAAACTGTCATCGAAACCTTAAGCGTGCGGACCCTACGGGTTCGAGAACTATGTAGACATGACCGAGACACGTCTCCGGTCAATAGACAATAGTGGAACCTGGATGCTCATATTGGCTCCCACATATTCTACGAAGATCTTTATCGGTCAAACCGCATAACAACATACGTTGTTCCCTTTGTCATCGGTATGTTACTTGCCCGAGATTCGATCGTCGGTATCTCAATACCTAGTTCAATCTCGTTACCGGCAAGTCTCTTTACTCGTTCCGTAATACATCATCTCGCAACTAACTCATCAGCTACAATGCTTGCAAGGCTTATAGTGATGTGCATTACCGAGTGGGCCCAGAGATACCTCTCCCACAATCGGAGTGACAAATCCTAATCTCGAAATACGCCAACCCAACAAGTACCTTCAGAGACACCTGTAGAGTACCTTTATAATCACCCAGTTACGTTGTGACGTTTGGTAGCACACAAAGTGTTCCTCCGGTATTCGGGAGTTGCATAATCTCATAGTCATAGGAACATGTATAAGTCATGAAGAAAGCAGTAGCAGTAAAACTTAAACGATCATAGTGCTAAGCTAACGGATGGGTCTTGTCCATCACATCATTCTCCGAATGATGTGATCCTGTTGATCGAATGACAACTCATGTCTATGGCTAGGAAACATAACCATCTTTGATCAATGAGCTAGTCTAGTAGAGGCATACTAGGGACACTCTGTTTTCTCTATGTATTCACACATGTATTAAGTTTCCGGTTAATACAATTCTAGCATGAATAATAAACATTTATCATGATATAAGGAAATAAATAATAACTTTATTATTGCCTCTAGGGCATATTTCCTTCATCCACCACCATGGACGCCTCCCGAATGAGTTGTGAGTAGTCTCCCTTGGACCATGGGTCCATGACCAGTAGCTATGTGATGTTCTCCTCCCCTTCTTGTGCTTCACTAATTAGACCTCGTGAGCTGCCCTACGTGATCGAGGCACATATGTAATCCTTATGCTGTTGCTATGATGAGTTTGCTGGGATCCGATAGATTGTTAGATTATGTTCAGATTGTGTTTGAGTAATATATTTGATTTACCTCTTTTATATTTATGTTCGTAAGTAATTCTTGCATGTTCTCCGTTGCTATTTATTGCTTTGGGCAAGTAGTAGGTAGTGACTCCAAGAGGGAACGTTATGCTCGATTGTGGGTTCATGCCCCTCGATGACTAGCTTGAGTGACAGAAACATGAGTCTAGGGGATGTGCTGTTGCCACAAGGGGGGAAAACAACGGTGCTTGTGCCCGCGGGTGCAAGGACTGTTTACTTTACGCAAAGTTCTTTTAATGCAGTTGTCTGTTGCTTTGAGTTTACACTATGGGTGGGACTCGCAACTTAATACCAGCGAGATGTTCTGGATAGATATCTCAAGGTGGATGATTAGTAGTAGATGCAGATGGATTTCGCTCTACTTGCCTTGGCGTACCGCCCATGCTTTGAACCTATACCTTTCTTTCAACATAGTTAGCATTGGTTTGCGCACATAATTCTGTCAATTGCCCAGCTGTAATTCGTTTACCTCACATATCTGCTTTATCGTCTTTTGGGAGAGAGACATCACTAGTGAACATCATGGGACCCCGGTCCATATTACCATCACTGATCACATCCGCTATTTACTTTCTGCTTTTACTTACTATTTGCAGCAATACCTATCACTATTATCACTTGCGTTTGACCCTTTGTAAACGACAAGGCCGGAGGGATTGACAACCTCTCTGTACTCGTTGGGAGCAAAGTTATTTGTATCTGTGTGCAGGTCCATGTTGATTGCTAATATCTGGCGCCGTTAGCAGTTGACACCTTCTTGTTGAAACTAGGAGTCTCAGGGGAAATCGATCCTTGGTATCTTTGCCAAGGGAAAACTTCCGCTACACTGCATCTCAAACCTTCCACTTGGGGTAACCAACGAGGGGCGAGAAGCCATCAACTGCTATTGCTTTCTTCATGACTTATACATGTTCCTATGACGATGAGATTATGCAACTCCCAAATACTGGAGGAACACCTTTTGTGCTATCAAACGTCACAACGTAACTGAGTGATTATAAAGAAGCTCTACAGGTGTCTCCGAAGGTTTTTGTGGTGTTGGCATAGATTGAGAATAGGATTTGTCACTCCGAGTGTCGGAGAGGTATCTCTGGGCCCTCTCGGTAATACACATCATAACAAGCCTTGCAAGCAAATGACTAACGAGTTAGTCATGAGATGATGTATTACGAAACGAGTAAAGAGACTTGCCGGTGAAGAGATTGAACTAGGTATGATGATACCGACGATCGAATCTCGGGCAAGTAACATACCGGTGACAAAGGGAAGAACGTATGTTGTTATGCAGTTTGACCGATAAAGATCTTCGTAGAATATGTAGGAACCAATATGAGCATCCAGGTTCCACTATTGGTTATTGACCGAAGATGAGTCTTGGTCATGTCTACATAGTTCTCACACCCGTAGGGTCCGCACGCTTAAAGTTTGATGACGATCGGTATTATGAGTTTATGTGTTTTGATGTACCGAAGGTAGTTCGGAGTCCCGGATGTCATCACGGACATGATGAGGAGTCTCGAAATGGTAGAGACATAAAGATTTATATGTTGGACAGCTATATTCGAACGTCGGAAGTGTTCCGGGTGATTTCGGAGAAAACCGGAGTACCAGAGGGTTACAGGAACCTCCTGGGAGAGATAATGGGCCACATGGGCCTTAGTGGAGAGAGAGGGCCAGCCAGGGCAGGCCGCGCGCCCCCTCCCCCTCTGGTCCGAATTGGACTAGGGAAGGGGGGGCGGCGCCTGATGTCTACTACGCAACCTTCTTCTTGTAGATATTTTTGGGCCTCCAAGTGCAGAGGTTTGTAGGACAGTAGCAAATTTCCCTCAAGTGGGTGACCTAAGGTTTATCAATCCATGGGAGGCGTAGGATGAAGATGGTCTCTCCCAAGAAACCCTGCAACCAAATAACAAAGAGTCTCTTGTGTCCCCAACACACCCAATACAATGGGAAATTGTATAGGTGCACTAGTTCGGCGAAGAGATGGTGATACAAGTGCAATATGGATGGTAGATATAGGTTTTGTAAAAAGAAAATATAAAAACAGCAAGGTAGCAAGTGGTAAAGGTGAGCATAAATGGTGTTGCAATGATAGGAAACAAGGCCTAGGGTTCATACTTTCACTAGTGCAAGTTCTCTCAACAAGGGTATCATAATTGGATCATATTACTAGCCCTCAACCTGCAACAAAGAGTCACTCCAAAGTAACTAATAGCGGAGAACAAACAAAGAAATTATGGTAGGGTACGAAACCACCTCAAAGTTATTCTTTCTGATCGATCTATTCAAGAGTCCGTAGTAACGTTCAATCAATTATAGAGTTCGTACTAGAATAACACCTTAAGACACAAATCAACCAAAACCCTAATATCACCTAGATACTCCATTGTCACCACAAGTATCCGTGGGCATGATTATACGATATGCATCACACAATCTCAGATTCATCTATTCAACCAACACAAAGAACTTCAAAGAGTGCCCCAAAGTTTCTACCGGAGAGTCAAGACGAAAACGTGTGCCAACCCCTATGCATAGATTCCCAAGGTCACGGAACCCGCAAGTTGATCACCAAAACATACATCAAGTGAATCATGTGATATCCCATTGTCACCACAGATAAACACATGCAAGACATACATCAAGTGTTCTAAAATCCTTAAGGACTCAATCCGATAAGATAACTTCAAAGGGAAAACTCAATCCATTACAAGAGAGTAGAGGGGGAGAAGCATCATAAGATCCAACTATAATAGCAAAGATTGCGATACATCAAGATCATGCCATCTCAAGAACACGAGAGAGAGAGAGATCAAACACATAGCTACTGGTACATACCCTCAGCCCCGAGGGTGGACTACTCCCTCCTCATCATGGAGAGCGCCGGGAGGATGAAGATGGCCACCGGTGAGGGTTCCCCCTCCGGCAGGGTGCCGGAATGGGGTCTAGATTGGTTTTCGGTGGCTACAAAGGCTTTCGGTGGCGGAACTCCCGATCTAGGTTATTTTCCGAAGGTTTCAGTATATATAGGAAGTGTTGGAGTCGGGCCAAGCAAAGGGGGTCTACGGGCTGTCCACGAGGCTGGGGGGCGCGCCCAGTAGGGGGGGGGGCGCCCCCCACCCTCGTGGGCAGCCCGTGGGTCTTCTAGTCCCCCTCCGGCACTCCGTGGGCTTCTTCTGGTCCAAAAATGATCTCCGTTGAATTTCAGGTCAATTGGGCTCCATTTGATATTCCTTTTCTGCGAAACCCTAAAACAGGAGAAAGACAAAAACTGGCACTGGGCTCTGGGTTAATAGGTTAGTCCCAAAAATCATATAAAAGTGTATAATAAAGCCCATAAAACATCCTAGAAGGATACTATAATAGCATGGAACAATCAAAAATTATAGATACGTTGGAGACGTATCAGCATCCCCAAGCTTAATTCCTGCTCGTCCTCGAGTAGGTAAACGATAAAAACAGATTTTTTTTGATGTGGAATGCTACCTAACATAATTTTCAATGTAGTTCTCTTATTGCGGCATGAATATTCAGATCTGAAAGATTAAAGACAAATGTCTATATCAACACAAGAATAATAATACTTTAAGCATACTAACAAAGCAATCATGTCTTCTCAAAATACTATGGCTAAAGAAAGTTATCCCTACAAAATCATATAGTCTGGCTATGCTCCCTCTTCCTCACACAAAATATTCATATCATGAACAACCCCGGTTTCAGCCAAGCACTTGTTTTCATACCCTATTCTTTCAAACCTTTCAACTTTCACGCAATACATGAGCGTGAGCCATGGATATAGCACTATGGGTGGAATAGAGTGGTGGTTGTGGAGAAAAAAAGGAGGGAGATAGTCTCACATTGACTAGGCGTATCAATGGGCTATGGAGATGCCAATCAATAGATATTAATGTGAGTGAGTAGGGATTGCCATGCAACGGATGCACTAGAGCTAAAAATGTATGAAGCTCAACCAAAGAAACTAAGTGGGTGTGACTTGCTTGCTCACGAAGACCTAGGGCATTTGAGGAAGCCCATCGTTGGAATATACAAGCCAAATTCTATAATGAAAATTCCCACTAGTATATGAAAGTGACTAAACATCAGACTCTCTATCATGAAGAACATGGTGCTACTTTGAAGCACAAGTATGGAAAAGGATAGTAGCAATTGTCCCTTCTCTCTTTTCTCTCATTTTTTTGGAGGGGCTTTCTCTTTTTCTTTAGCCCCCCTTCTATTTTTTTGGGGCCATCTCTTTTTATTGGCCTTTCCTCACATGGGACAATGCTCTAATAATGATGATCATCACACTTTTATTGATTTACAACTCGATACTAGAACAAAGTATGACTCTATATGAATGCCTCCGGCGGTGTACCGGGATGTGCAATGAATCAAGAGTGACATGTATGAAAAATTATGCAGGGTTGCTTTGCCACAAATACGATGTCAACTACATGATCATGCATGGCAATATGACAATATGAAGCGTGTCATATGAACGGAACGGTGGAAAGTTGCATGGCAATATATCTCGGAATGGCTATGGAAATGCCATGATAGGTAGGTATGGTGGCTGTTTTGAGGAAGATATATGGTGGCTGTTTTGAGGAAGGTATGGTGGGTGTATGGTACCGACGAAAGTTGCGCGGTAATAGAGAGGCTAGCAAAGCTGGAAGGGTGAGAGTGCGTATAATACATGGACTCAACATTAGTAATAAGAACTCATATACTTATTGCAAAAATTTATGAGTCATCAGAACAAAGCAATCAACGCATGCTCCTATGGGGGAGGTTGGTAGGAGTTAACCATCGCGCACCCCCGACCTCCACACAAAGGATGATACTCTACAAATACATCATGCTCTAACTTCGTCACATAGCGGTTCACCATACGTGCATGCTACGGGAATCACAAACTTTAACACACGTATTTCTCAATTTCATAATAACTCCATTAGCATGACTCTAATATCACTATCCTCATATCTCAAAACAATTATCAAGCATCCATCTTCTCATCATATTCAATGCACTTTGTATGAATTTTTTTACTACATTCATCTTGGATGCCTACCATATTAGGACTAGTTTCATAACCAAAGCACATTACCATGCTGTTCTAATAGACTCTCAAAATAATATAAGTGAAGCATGAGAGTTCATCTATTACTTCAAAATAAAACCACCACCGTGCTCTAAAAGATATAAGTGAAGCACTAGAGCAAAACTATCAAGCTCAAAAGATATAAGTGAAGCACATAGAGTATTCTAACAAATTTAAAGCCTATTTATCTCTCTCAAAAGGTGTGTCCAGCAAACATGATTGTGGCAAACTAAAAAGCAAAGACTCAAATCATACATGACGCTCCAAGCAAAACACATATCATGTGGTGAATAAAAATGTAGTCCCGAGTATAGTTACCGATAGATGAAGACAAAAGAGGGGATGCCTTCCCGGGGCATCCCCAAGCTTAGGCTTTTGGTTGTCCTTGAATTTTACCTTGGGGTGCCTTGGGCATCCCCAAGCTTAGGATCTTGCCACTCTTTGTTCCATAGTCGATCAAAGCAATACTCAAAACCTGAAAACTTCACAACACAAAACTTAGACAAAAAAATCTCGTGAGCTGTGTTAGTATAAGAAAACAAACCACTACTCAGAGGTACTGTAATGAATTCATTCTTTGTTTATATTGGTGTTAAACCTACTGTATTCCAACTTCTCTATGATTCATACTTCCCAATACTACTCATAGATGCATTGAAATAAGAAAACAACACACGAAAAACAGAATCTATCAAAAACAGAATAGTCTGTAGTAATCTGTAACTTTCGCATACTTCTGTAACTCCAAAAAAATTGAAATAAATTGGTAAACATGAGGAATTTGTCTATTAATCATATGCAAAAAGAATCAACTAAATAGCACGCTCCAGTAAAATCTGGTGACCATTCTAGCGAGCGCTAACGATTCTATTTTTTACATCATGATCATATAAATTTCACACAAGTCTTCCCAAAGGTTCTACTTGGCACAAACACTAATTAAAACACAAAACCACATCTAAGAAGAAGCTAGATGCAATATTTATTCCTAGCAAGAAGCAAAAAACAAAGAAAATAAAATAAAGTTGGGTTGCCTCCCAACAAGCGCTGTCGTTTAACGTCCCTAGCTAGGCATGATGATTTCAATGATGTTCGCGTAAAAGATAAGAATTGAAACATAAGGAGGGCATCATGAAGAATATGACTAGCACATTTAAGTCTAACCACTTCCTATGCATAGGGATTTTGTGAGAAAATAACTTATGGCAAGAATCAACTAGCATAGGAAGGGAAAACAAGCAAATCTTCAAGATTTTAAGCACATAGAGAGGAAACTTGATATTATTGCAATATGTAGAAGCATATGATCCTCTCTAATAATAATTTTCAATAGCATCATGAATGAATTCAACCATATAACCAGCAAATAAAGCATTCTTTCATGATCCCCAAGCATATAAATTTTATTACTCTCCACATAAGCAAAATTCTTCTCATTCAGAATAGTGGAAGTATCATAAGAGACTTGAATACTATAGATTGTCTCCACATTAAAAGAATAATGTTCAGAAAAAGGGTAATCATAATCTTGACAAGTTTTATAAGTATAATCATCACTAATTTTTATAGCATAAGTGGCATCGCAATAATCATCATAAATAGGAGGCATGCTTTCATCATAATAGATTTGCATATCATGACTTGGGAGGCTAAAAATATCATCTTCATCAAGCGTAGCATCCCCAAGCTTGGGACAAACATTAATTGCAGCAAATAAATTCTCAAATATATCATTGTCATCAAACATAGCATACCCAAGCTTGGGCCTTTTCATATCATAAGCATAGTCACTCTCATCGTTAATAGTATGAATAGCACCGATAGTATAGCAATTATCATCATCACAGTGTGTAATAGGAGCAAAATCATATGGGAGAGATACCTCTTTACCTTTGCTTCTTCGTCTTTTCTTTTTCTTCTTCTCATTATGTGTGGGTTTAATCTTCTTTTCGGAGCTCTTTATTAATGAGATTGGTTGAATAGAAGGCTCCTCCTCGTTACCTGATTCATCATAAGATATAATAGGAGGATACTGGGAAATCTCTTCCCTTTCATTAGTATTCTCTTCATCTCCTATTTGTTTTCTTGACTTTATGTAATTGGCAATATAAGGATTTTCAATTCAATTCACAGCACAATACATATAAATTTCCTCCAGATCAAAAGCAAGAACTTTATCAAGAACAAATTCTGGAAGATCCTTAGTTAAACGTTTCATTTCTTCATAACCCACAAGCAAACTAAGCTCATTATGATGTGCAAGAGAAATCAAGTCATCATAATTTTTGGACACGATTCGATCATGAAACAATTCACATTGGGGAATTAAATGATCACGTTCATTGCAAAGTTCACAAGGATGGCAAAGATATTTTAAATTTTCAGCACAATCATCTAGCCTTTGTAGCAACCATTTAGTTTATAAATACTTATGCCTCTTGCAAAATCTATCTTCCCTATTAGGTATGTACTTGCAAACTCTATGCACTCCACAAAAATCAACATGCTTATAAGAGATATTTTCATCATGACTAGTGCAATCACCATTAGTACTATGGATATTCAAAGAATTCACACTAACAATATTGCAAGCATGCTCATCATTCAAATATTTAGTGCCAAACATTCTATGTAATTCTTCTTCTAGTACTTGAGCACAATTTTCCTTCCCATCATTTTCACGAAAAATATTAAAAAGATGAAGCATATGAGGTAACCTTAATTCCATTTTTTAGTTTTCTTTTATAAACTAAACTAGTGATAAAACAAGAAACTAAAAGATTCGATTGCAAGATCTAAAGATATACCTTCAAGCACTCACCTCCCCGGCAACGGCGCCAGAAAAGAGCTTGATGTCTACTACGCAACCTTCTTCTTGTTGACGTTGTTGGGCCTCCAAGTGCAGAGGTTTGTAGGACAGTAGCAAATTTCCCTCAAGTGGATGACCTAAGGTTTATCAATCCGTGGGAGGCATAGGATGAATATGGTCTCTCTCAAGCAACCCTGCAACCAAATAACAAAGAGTCTCTTGTGTCCCCAACACACCCAATACAATGGCAAATTGTATAGGTGCACTAGTTCGGCGAAGAGATGGTGATACAAGTGCAATATGGATGGTAGATATAGGTTTTTGTAATAAGAAAATATAAAAACATCAAGGTAGCAAGTGGTAAACATGAGAATAAATGGTGTTGCAATGATAGGAAACAAGGCCTAGGGTTCATACTTTCACTAGTGCAAGTTCTCTCAACAAGGATAACATAATTGGATCATATTACTAGCCCTCAACATGCAACAAACAATCACTCCAAAGTAACTAATAGCGGAGAACAAACGAAGAGATTATGGTAGGGTACAAAACCACCTCAAAGTTGTTCTTTCTGATCGACCTATTCAAGAGTCTGTAGTAACGTTCAATCTATCATAGAGTTCGTACTAGAATAACACCTTAAGACAAAAATCAACCAAAACCCTAATGTCACCTAGATACTCCATTGTCACCTCAAGTATCCGTGGGCATGATTATACGATATGCGTCACACAATCTCAGATTCATCTATTCAATCAACACAAAGAACTTCAAAGAGTGCCCCAAAGTTTCTACCGGAGAGTCAAGACGAAAACGTGTGCCAACCCCTATGCATAGATTCCCAAGGTCACGGAACCCGCAAGTTGATCACCAAAACATACATCAAGTGAATCATGTGATATCCCATTGTCACCATAGATAAACACATGCAAGACATACATCAAGTGTTCTCAAATCCTTAAAGACTCAATCCGATAAGATAACTTCAAAGGGAAAACTCAATCCATTACAAGAGAGTAGAGGGGGAGAAACATCATAAGATCCAACTATAATAGCAAAGCTTGCGATACATCAAGATCGTGCCATCTCAAGAACACGAGAGAGAGAGAGAGATCAAACACATAGCTACTGGTACATACCCTCAGCCCCGAGGGTGGACTACTCCCTCCTCGTCATGGAGAGCGCTGAGATGATGAAGATGGCCACCAGTGAGGGTTCCCCCCTCCGGCAGGGTGCCGGAACGGGGTCTAGATTGGTTTTCGGTGGCTATAGAGGCTTTCGGTGGCGGAACTCCTGATCTAGGTTATTTTCCGGAGGTTTCAGTATATATAGGAGGTGTTGGAGTCGGGGCCAATCAAAGGGGGTCTACGGGCTTTCCACGAAGCAGGGGCGCGCCCAGTAGGGGGGGCGCCCCCACCCTCGTGGGCAGCCCTTGGGTCTTCTCGTCCCCCTCCGGCACTCCGTGGGCTTCTTCTGGTCCAAAAATGATCTCCGTCAAATTTCAGGTCAATTGGGCTCCGTTTGATATTCCTTTTCTGCGAAACCCTAAAACAGGAGAAAAAAAACTGGCACTGGGCTCTGGGTTAATAGGTTAGTCCCGAAAATCATATAAAAGTGTATAATAAAGCCCATAAAATATCCTAGAAGGATAATATAATAGCATGGAACAATCAAAAATTATAGATACGTTGGAGACGTATCAGCGCCCCCCTTTCCTTCTCCCTGTCCTCCTTCCTTTCCCCTTCCTAGTAGGAGTAGGAAAGGGGAGTCTTACTCCTACTAGGAGGAGGACTCCTTCTCTCTCCCGCGTGCCCTAGGGCCGGCCGGCCTCCCCCTTGCTCCTTTATATACGGGGGCAAGGGGGCACCCTAGAACACACAATTGAACATCAGTTTTAGCCGTGTGCGGTGCCCCCTCCACAGATACACACCTCGATCATATCGTTGCAGTGCTTAGGCGAAGCCTTGCGTCGGTAGCTTCATCATCACCGTCACCACGCCGTCGTGCTGACGAAACACTCCCGTGACGCTGATACGTCTCCAACGTATCTATAATTTTTGATTGTTCCATGCTATTATTTATGATGTTTTGGATGTTTAATGGGCTTTGTTATACGCTTTTATATTATTTCTAGTACTAACCTATTAACCCAAAGCCTAGTCCAGATTGCTGTTTGTTTGCCTATTTCAGGGTTTTACAGAAAAGGAATATCAAACGGAGTCCAAACGGAATGAAACCTTCGAGAGAGATATTTTTGGAGCACAATCTTGACGGGAGACTTGAGAACCATGGAATAGGGCACACGTGGCATCCACGAGGGTGGGGGGCGCCCCCTCCCCTACAGGGCGCGCCCCCTGCCTCGTGGGCCCCATGTTGGTCCCCCGGTGCCCTCCTTCATCCTATATATACCTATGTACCCCGAAAACATCAGAACATGACAGAAAACCCTAGTTCCACCGCCGCAACCTTCTATTCCCGTGAGATCCCATCTTGGGGCCTGTTCCGAAGCTCCGTCGGAGAGGGGTCTACCACGGAGTGCTTCTACATCAACACCATCGCCTCACCATGAGTTGTGAGTAGTTTACCACAGACCTTCAGGTCCATAGTTAGTACCTAGATGACTTCTTCTCTCTCTTTGGATCTCAATACCAAGTTCTCCTCGGTCTTCGAGGAGATCTATTCGATGTAATCTCTTTTTGCGGTGTGTTTGTCGAGATCCGATGAATTGTGGGTTTATGATCAAGATTATCTATGAGAAATATTTGGTTCTTTTCTGAACTCTTTTATGTATGATTATAATATCCTTTCAAGTCTCTTCAAATTATTGGTTTGGTTTGGCCTACTAGATCTATAGTTCTTGCAATGGGAGAAGTGCTTGGCTTTGGGTTCAATCTTGCGGTGTCCTTTCCCAGCGACAGTAGGGGCAACAAGGCACGTATTTTATTGTTGCCATCAAGGATAAAAATATGGGGTTTATAATATATTGCTTGAGTTTATCCCTCTACATCATGTCATCTTGCTTAAGGCGTTACTCTGTTCTTATGAACTTAATACTCTAGATCCATGCTGGATAGCGGTCGATATGTGGAGTAATAGTAGTAGATGCAGAATTGTTTCGGTCTACTTGTCACGGACGTGATGCCTATATATAATGATCATGCCTAGGTATTCTCATAAGTATTTGCTTTTCTATCAATTTCTCGACAGTAATTTGTTCACCCACCGTAGAATTCTGCTATCATGAGAGAAGCCACTAGTGAAACCTATGGCCCCCGGGTCTATTCTCAACATATCAATCTACAATCTATTTTACTTTTCCGTTTTTACTTTATGTTCATATATCCAAAAATACCAAAAATATCAAACTATCATATCTATCAGATCTCACTTCGTAAGTGACCGTAAAGGGATTGACAACCCCTTATCGCGTTGGCTGCTAAGTTCCTATTTGTTTGTGCAGGTGCGAGGGACTCGCGCGTGGTCTCCTACTGGATTGATACCTTGGTTCTCAAAAACTGAGGGAAATACTTACGCTACTGCGCTGCATCATCCTTTTTTCTTCGAGGGAATACAACGCAAGCTCGAGAAGTAACAAACGCTCAACTGGAGCAAGAGCTCGTGGGACGTCATCGAGCTAAACGTGTGCTGAACGCGGAGGTGTCGTACGTTCGGTGCTTGGATCAGTTGGATCGCGAAGACATTCGACTACATCAACCGCGTCACTAGACGCTTCCGCTTTCGGTCTACGAGGGTACGTAGACACACTCTCCCACTCGTTTCTATGCTTCTAGTAGATAGATCTTGCGTGATCGTTGGAATTTTTTTGATATACTACGTTACCCAACAGTGGCATCATGAGCCAGGTCTATGCATAGATGATATGCACGAGTAGAACACAATGAGTTGTGGGCGATAATAGTCATACTGCTTACCAGCATTTCATACTTTCATTCGGCGGTATTGTGAGATGAAGCGGCCCGGACCGACATTACACGTACGCTTACGCGAGACTGGTTTCACTGTTACGAGCACTTGTTGCTTAAAGGTGACTGGCGGGTGTCTGTCTCTCTCACTTTATTTGAATCGAGTGTGGATACGCCCGGTCCTTGTGAAGGTTAAAACAACACACTTGACAAAAAATCGTTGTGGTTTTGTATGCGTAGGTAAGAACGGTTCTTGCTAAGCCCATAGTAGCCACATAAAACTTGCAACAACAAAGTAGAGGACGTCTAACTTGTTTTTGCAGGGCATGTTGTGATGTGATATGGTCAAGACGTGATGAGTTATACGTTATTGTATGAGATGATCAGGTTTTATAAAGTTATCGGCAACCGGCAGGAGCCTTATGGTTGTCTCCTTATTGTATGGATTGCGAAGGCCATGTAATTGCTTTACTTTATCACTATAAGTTAGCGATAATAGTAGTAGCAATAGTTGGCGAGACGACCACGATGCTATGATGAAGATCATCATGTCCAGCCGGTGATGATGCAGATCATGACCATGCTTTGGAGATGGAGATCAAAAGCACAAGAAGATGATGGCCATATCATGTCACATATTTTGATTGCATGTGATGTTTATCTTATTATGCTTCTTATTTTGCTTAGTACGGCGGTAGCATTATAAGATTATCCCTTACAAAATTTCAAGGTACAAGTGTTCTCCCTGAGTATGCACTGTTGCAAAAGTTCGTTGTGCCGAGACACCACGTGATGATCGGGTGTGATGAGCTCTCCGTTCAAATACAATGGGTGTAAGACAGTTTTGCACATGCAGAATACTTGGGTTAAACTTGACGAGCCTAGCATGTACAGACTAGAGGGATGTCTATCTAAGTGGGAGTTCTTTAGTAATATGATTAATTGAACTTTAATTTATCATGAACTTAGTCCTGCTAGTTTTTTTGCATATGTATGTTGTTGTAGATCAATGGCCCGTGCTACCGTTCCCTTGAATTTTAATGCGTTCCTAGAGAAAGCTAAGTTGAAAGATGATGGTAGCAACTACACGGACTAGGTCCGTAACTTGAGGATTATCCTCATTACTGCACAGAAGAATTATGTCCTGGAAGCACCGCTAGGTGACAGGCCTACTACAGGAGCAACTTCGGACGTTATGAACGTCTGGCAAGCTCGTTCTGATGACTACTCGATAGTTCTGTGTGCCATGCTTTACGGCTTAGAATCGAGACTTCAACGATGATTTGAACGTCATGGAGCATATGAGATGTTCTAAGAGTTGAAGTTAATATTTCAAGCAAATGCCTCAATTGAGAGATATAAAGTCTCCAATAAGTTCTATAGCTACAAGATGGAGGACATCAATTCGATCAGTGAACACTTGCTCAGAATGTCTGGGTACTACAATCATATGACTCAACTTGGTTGCTGATGGCTTCTCGCCCCTCGTTGGTTACCCCAAGTGGAAGGTTTGAGATGCAGTGTAGCGGAAGTTTTCCCTTGGCAATACCGAGGATCGATTTCCCTGAGACTCCCAGTTTCAACAAGAAGGTGTCAACTGCTAACGGCGCCAGATATTAGCAATCAATGTGGACCTGCACACAGATACAAATAACTTTGCTCCCAACGAGTACAGAGAGGTTGTCAATCCCTCCGGCCTTGTAGTTTACAAAGGATCAAACGCAAGTGATAATAGTGATAGATATAATTGCAATAGTAAGTAAAAGCGGAAAAGTAAATAGCGGATGTGATCAATGATGGTAATATGGACCGGAGTCTCATGATGTTCACTAGTGATGTCTCTCTCCCAAAAGACGATAAAACAGCTATGTGAGGTAAACGAATTACAGTTGGGCAATTGATAGGACCATGTGCGCAAACCAATGCTGACTAAGTTGCAAGAAAGGTAGAGGTTCAAAGCATGGGCGGTACGCCGAGGTAAGTAGACCGAAATCCATCTGCATCTACTACTAATCATCCACCTTGAGATATCTATCCAGAACATCTCGCTGGTATTAAGTTGCGAGTCCCACCCATAGTGTAAACTCAAAGCAACATACAACTGCATTAAAAGAACTTTGCGTAAAGTAAACAATCCTTGCACCCGCGGGCACAAGCACCATTGTTTTCCCCCTTGTGGCAACAGCACATCCCCTAGACTCATGTTTTTGTCACTCAAGCTAGTCATCGAGGGGCATGAACCCACAATCAAGCATAACGTTCCCTCTTGGAGTCACTACCTACTACTTGGACAAAGCAATAAATAACAACGGAGAACATGCAAGAA
This sequence comes from Secale cereale, assembly GCA_902687465.1. NCBI lineage: Eukaryota > Viridiplantae > Streptophyta > Magnoliopsida > Poales > Poaceae > Secale > Secale cereale. The sequence goes on along the minus strand of LR738709.1, from coordinate 464,460,385 downwards.
TTACTTATGAACATAAATATAAAAGAGGTGAATCAAATATATTACTCAAACACAATCTGAACATAATCTCATAATCCATCGGATCCCAGCAAACTCATCATAGCAACAACATAAGGATTACATATGTGCCTCGATCATGTAGGGCAGCTCATGAGGACTAATTAGTGAAGCACAAGAACGGGAGGAGAACATCACATAGCTACTGGTCATGGACCCATGGTCCAAGGGAGACTACTCACAACTCATCCGGGAGGCGTCCATGGTTGTGGAGAAGCTCCCGGTGGTGATCCTCCCCTCCGGCAGGGTGCCGGGAAGAGTTCTAATGGTGCTCCCGATCTTGGAAGCGGCGGCGGCGGAACAGAGATGAGATCGCGAAAAAGGGTTTCCGTCTCGAGGGTATTGGGAGACGGTCTAAATATATGCCAAAGTGGGGCAACAGACGAGGCTCGGGGGCCCAGGCGCCCCCCCGGCACGGCCCAGGGGGGGGGGGGCGCCACCAGGGCGGCTGGAGCCGTGGTGCCCCCCCGGCTGTACTTTGGCTACCGGGAACCTTCTGGAACGCTGATTTTTTATATATTTTTTCTGGGATTTTTCTGGCAGTTCTCGTAATGGGAAAAAACTGAAATACAAAAACAGCAGAAAACAGAAACTGGCACTGGGGTGCACTGAGTTAATAGGTTAGTCCAAATATGATCAAAAGTGTATGGAAGTGTATAAATATCATAGCAATATCACCCAAAAGAGGCATGTAGCAAGCATAAATTATAGATACGTTTTGGACGTATCAACATCCCCAAGCTTAATTCCTGCTCGTCCTCGAGTAGGTAAATGATAACAAGAATAATTTCTGTGGTGACATGCTATTAACCATATAGGACTTTTTTCATAGTCATATGACAAAAGCTTACTGAGACAATGAATCTATAGTAATTTAGTTGCCTCATGAGAAAATCACAAAGAACCGAAAGTTTTACAATATGATATTGAAACATCAAATAGATTTGTAATGAACATGGTGTGCAAATATGATAAAGTGATATCTCGCTTGCCCCCTTTAGTGAAGCAAAACATAAATGCAGGGGCACCTCCAAGGTTTAAGTGATTACTAGATACAATGGTTTCAAAATAAACGATATCACAATCATGCAAAAGACAATGCTACTTTGGGACAATGCACATTACACTCAGAATGACAATCATGCTCTCAGTAGTTGGTGCTTTTAAAAGAAGGTGGAGACTCTCGAACTGTGGCTTTTGTTGGCAAGGTTGAAAACCCGTAGTCGGAAACAAAGACAAAACATGTACCAGAGCTCTTGGTTTTAAAACAGAGGTAATAATATTTTTTTTAGATCATGCATGTTTCGTCAACGAATGCTAGCAGACAACTCAATCACTTCTTGAGATGGACAAGTTTCGAGGAACGGCTCCCGAATGAGGACGATCACATCCTCTTAATCTCCTTTGTTTATCACTGCCAAAGTTTTCTGATTACTCATGAACAAAGCGTGAAGGAGGGTTTGTTTGTTATATTAATGTTGAGCCGGGCGCACTCAATGCCAGTTCCTTCTCGTATTATGGGTTTGCACATTATACATGCAATCCCGGGGTGAAGCTTGTCCAACTTAAAAAGATTATGAATTAACTACTACTTCCTCATGAACTTAAAACAGAGGCACAAAATAGGAATGCTTTTTCTTTGAATAATTTCGAGATGGTACATGCAAGTCTCCGTTAGGAATGGCAGGTAAATACCATGTAGGAAGGTATGGTGGACTCATATGGCATAACTGGTATAAAGGAATTTGGATGCACAAGCAGTCAGTCCGCTTAGTACAGGCGAAGGTTAGCAAAAGACTGGGAGCGACCAACTAAGAGAGCAATGATGGTCATAATCATGCAGAGCGACAAAGCAACATTGAATCAGGCATGGAAGTTTATATCGCTACTCAGAAACAAAAGATCATCAAGGCTTGACAGACTTTCTTTACTGTCTTAAATATGCGTGAGCATACGCCAAGTCAATCAAAATAAATTCTCGAAGGAAGATATTACTAAACCATACCACATCATAGGCAAACAAATCATGTTGGTACTCCAATAACACATTGGCAATCCCCTAGCTATTTGAGACTAACCATAAGAAAACATGAACTACTAAGCGCCATTATGCACGTAGCATCTTTATCATAGACATATCAACCAATGCAACGGAAGCAAACTCTCTTAATAAGATAAGCATGATAACTAAAGAGAGTTCAAGCAACCAACTAAGCGAAAGCTCTTTTAAAAAGATAAGCATGAAAACTGAGAGCTAAGCATGATAGTAGCTATTAAAAGACAAAGAACACACACAACAGAGATAGACATGAAAATTCTATGTTATGTTCTAGGTAGAAGTGGAGCGTGTTTCTCTCCCACATAAAGAAAGCTCAGTTCCGACTCGTTATGAAAAGCTAAAGAAAACTAAAAAGGAAAACTAAAAGCAAGACACTCCAAGCATAGCACATAACACATGAAGTGATTAAAATATAGTGGAACGAAAGAAGAACTGATAATGTTGATGGAGAAGGGGATGCACGGGGGCATCCCCAAGCTTAGACGCTTGAGTCTCCTTGAATATTTCTTGGGGGTGCATGGGGGCATCCCCAAGCTTGAGCGTTTGACACTCCTGGATCTTTTTATCTTCTTCCCTCGCACACTTGAAAACTCCCTTCATACATAACTCATCATGATCTGATTAGTGAGGTTAGTACCCATAATAAAATAGTTGTTCCTTGCTGGAAATAAAGATATTCTTGAAGGTCTACTGTTTCTCAAGATTGCCAAAAGATTTTTGCAAAGAAAAAGCGAGCTCAAGGTTTGCAAAATGAAGGAAAGGCAAAACAGGACAGAATCTGTGAAAAACAGAACAGCAGGTAGTAAATGATTTTTTCGGGGCACTTCTGCAACTCTAATCAAAAAACTCAGAACAGACGCACGAAAGACAATTATATAGAGCACGGTTTCGAAGAAATTCAGACCAAAAAGATGGTCTGGTGATTTTATACGAATTTTTCTATCCAAGGACATAATCTGTTTCCTGGACAGCACGTCACAACTTTTGAACTTTCTTGCAATCAGAGGCTACACTTGGCACAAAGCTGAAAAATAGAGATACAATGATGTTGCTACAGTAGTAACAAACATCAAGACCACTAAAACTGAAAGCACAAACTGAAAGCAAAGATAACAAGGGTTGTCTCCCTAGAGCTCTTTCTTTATAGCCATAAAGATAGGCTTAAGACTTTAATGATGCTCTCGTAGGAATAAGAGTTGAAGAACAAAAGAGAGCATCAAGAAGAAAATACCAAACACATTTAAGCCTAATATGCTTCCTATGCATAGGAATATTGCAATACAATAATTCATTGAAGCACAAAGCAATAAGCATAGGAAGACAAAACAAGTGCAGCTTCAAAACCTTCAACATAAAGAGAGGGAACTTGATATTATTGAAATATCTATAAGCATATGTTCCCTTCTCATAATAATTTTCAGTGGGATCACGAATAAACTCAACAATATAAGCATCACATAAAGCATTGTTACCATGATCCACATGCAAAAAGGTATCATTACTCTTCATATAAGCAAAATCTTTCTTATTAGGAATAGTGAGAGTAAAGCAATCATAACCATCATGGTAATCATTGTATTTAGGAGGCATATCATAATCATAATAAATTTTATCCTCAATAGTAGGTGGACTGAAAACATCATATTCATCATTGTAATCATATATAGGAAGCAAAGTATCATCAAAGTAAATTTTCTCTTCAAAAGTTGGGGGACTAAAAATATCATGTTCATCAAACGTGTCATCCCCAAGCTTAGAGCTTTCCATGTCATTAGCAATATTGATATTCAAAGAAAGCATACTAATAACATCACCACCATCATGATTGTTATGCAAATAATAAAGTTCCATAGGTTTTTTAATTTTCTCTTCAAACACATCATGTCCCAAAGCAAGGTAGAGCTTATAAAGCTGTCTCATATTTTTGTTGTTTTCCATTAAGCAAAACTAGTGAAAAGACATAAAGAAAACTGAAAGGTAAACTAGCAAGACTAAAAAGCAAAGGTAAAAGATAGCGTGCAACTCCCCTATCTTGAAGAGTGGAGTCCCCGGCAACGGCGCCAGGAAACTTTGCTTGATGGCTTCTCGCCCCTCGTTGGTTACCCCAAGTGGAAGGTTTGAGATGTAGTGTAGCGGAAGTTTTCCCTTGGCAATACCAAGGATCGATTTCCTTGAGACTCCCAGTTTCAACAAGAAGGTGTCAACTGCTAACGGCGCCAGATATTAGCAATCAACGTGGACCTGCACACAGATACAAATAACTTTGCTCCCAACGAGTACAGAGAGGTTGTCAATCCCTCCGGCCTTGTAGTTTACAAAGGATCAAACGCAAGTGATAATAGTGATAGATATAATTGCAATAGTAAGTAAAAGCGGAAAAGTAAATAGCGGATGTGATCAATGATGGTAATATGGACCGGAGTCTCATGATGTTCACTAGTGATGTCTCTCTCCCAAAAGACGATAAAACAGCTATGTGAGGTAAACGAATTATAGCTGGGCAATTGACAGGACCATGTGCGCAAACCAATGCTGACTAAGTTGCAAGAAAGGTAGAGGTTCAAAGCATGGGCGGTACGCCGAGGTAAGTAGACCGAAATCCATCTGCATCTACTACTAATCATCCACCTTGAGATATCTATCCAGAACATCTTGCTGGTATTAAGTTGCGAGTCCCACCCATAGTGTAAACTCAAAGCAACAGACAACTGCATTAAAAGAACTTTGCGTAAAGTAAACAATCCTTGCACCCGCGGGCACAAGCACCGTTGTTTTCCCCCTTGTGGCAACAGCACATCCCCTAGACTCATGTTTCTGTCACTCAAGCTAGTCATCGAGGGGCATGAACCCACAATCAAGCATAACGTTCGCTCTTGGAGTCACTACCTACTACTTGGCCAAAGCAATAAATAACAACGGAGAACATGCAAGAATTACTTACGAACATAAATATAAAAGAGGT
>LR738709.1:464395574-464455297 GCA_902687465.1 Secale cereale | reverse complement strand
GGGGGGGGGGGGGGGCGCCACCAGGGCGCCTGGAGCCCTGGTGGCCGACCGGCTGTACATTGGCTATCGGGAAGCTTCTGGAACGCTGATTTTTTATATAATTTTTCCGGGATTTTTCTGGCAGTTCTCGTAATGGGAAAAACTGAAATACAAAAACAGCAGAAAACAGAAACTGGCACTAGGGTGCACTGAGTTAATAGGTTAGTCCAAATATGATCAAAAGTGTATGGAAGTGTATAAATATCATAGCAATATCACCCAAAAGAGGCATGGAGCAAGCAGAAATTATAGATACGTTTTGGACGTATCAGTTGCAAAGTTGACGAAGATAGTGTTATTGATAGAGTTCTTCAATCACTGCCACCAAGCTATGAAGGCTTCATGATGAACTATAACATGCAATGGATGCATAAGACAATTCCCAAGCTCTTCGCTATGCTCAAATCTACGGAGTTAGAAATCAAAAAGGAGCTTCAAGTGTTGATGGTTAACAAGACCACTAGTTTCAAGAAAAAAGGCAAGGGAAAGAAGGGGAACTTCAAGAAGAATGGAAAGACAGTTGCTACTCACGCAAAGAAACCCAAGTCTGGAGCCAAGCCTGAAACTAAGTGCTTCTACTGCAAAGGAACTGAACACAGGAAGCGGAACTGCCCCAAGTATTTGGCGGATAAGAACGATGACAAAGTGAACAAAGGTATATTTGATATATATGTTATTAATGTGTACCTTACTAATGCTCGTAGTAGCACTTGAGTATTTGATACTGGTTCGGTTGCTAATATTTGTAACTCGAAACAGGGGCTACAAATTAACCGAAGATTAGCTAAGGGCGAGGTGACGATGCGCGTGGGAAATGGTTCCAAAGTCAATGTGTTCGCCATCGGCACGCTACCTCTACATCTACCATCAGGATTAGATTTAGACCTGAATTATTGTTATTTGGTGCCAGCGTTGAGCATGAACATTATATCTGGATCTTGTTTATTGCGAGACGGTTATTCATTTAAATAAGAGAATAATGGTTGTTCTATTTATATGAGTAATATCTTTTATGGTCATGCACCCTTAAAAAGTGGTCTATTCTTGTTGGATCTCGATCGTAGTGATACACATATTCATAATATTGAAGCCAGAAGATGCAAGGTTAATAATGATAGTGCAACTTATTTGTGGCACTGCCATTTAGCTCATATTGGTGTAAAGCGCATGAAGAAACTCCACATTGATGGAATTTTGGAATCACTTGATTATGAATCACTAGGTGCTTGCGAACCATGCCTCATGGGCAAGATGACTAAAACTCCGTTCTCCGGAACAATGGAGCGAGCAACTGATTTGTTGCAACCTTCACTAATGATTTGAGGAGATATGGGTATATCTACTTAATGAAACACAAGTCTGAAACATTTGAAAAGTTCAAAGAATTTCAGAGTGAATTAGAGAATCATCATAACAAGAAAATAAAGTTTCTACGATCTGATCGTGGAGGCGAATATTTGAGTCACGTGTTTGGTCTTCATTTAAAACAATGTGGAATAGTTTCACAACTCAAGCCACCCGAAATACCACATCGTAATGGTGTGTCCGAACATTGTAACCGTACTTTATTAGATATGGTGCGATCTATGATGTCTCTTACTGATTTACCACTATCATTTTGGGGTTATGCTTTAGAGACAGCCTCATTCACGTTAAATAGGGCACCATCTAAATCCATTGAGATGACGCCTTATGAACTGTGGTTTGGCAAAAAACCAAAGTTGTCGTTCCTTAAAGTTTGGGGTTGTGATGCTTATGTGAAAAAGCTTCAACCTAATAAGCTCGAAACCAAGTCCGAGAAATGTGTCTTCATAGGATACCCAAAGGAAACTGTTGGGTACACCTTCTATCATAGATCCGAAGGCAAGATATTCGTTGCTAAGAATGGATCCTTTCTAGAGAAGGAGTTTCTCTCGAAAGAAGTGAGTGGGAGGAAAGTAGAACTTGATGAGGTAATTGTACCTTCTCCCGAATTGGAAAGTAGTACATCATAGAAACTAGTTCCAGTGATTCCTGCACCAATTAGCGAGGAAGCTAATGATGATGATCATGAAACTTCGGATCAAGTTACTACTGAACCTCGTAGGTCAACCAGTGTACGTTCCGCACTAGAGTGGTATGGCAACCCAGTTCTGGAAGTCATGTTACTAGACCATGATGAACCTACGAACTATGAGGAAGCGACGATGAGACCAGATTCCGCAAAATGGCTTGAGGCCATGAAATCTAAGATGGGATCCATGTATGAGAACAAAGTATGGACTTTGGTTGACTTGCCCGATGATGGGCAAGCCATTGAAAATAAATGGATCTTCAAGAGAAAGATAGACGCCGATGGTAATGTTACTGTCTACAAAGCTCGACTTGTGTGATAGTCTGATTTTTGCCCTCTTTTATTTGCCTCATTTTCATGTGGATTGATTTTGAAATTTGGAGTTTTTGAATCTTTTCATCTGGGCTTAAACACTTGGGTACCCGTTGACTTTCACCCAAGTGCCTCATTTCCCTCTCTAACCATCACTTCCTCTCTGGTTCAGCTCAAAATAATATTTTGAAAATTTTCTTAAGTGAAAAATATTGATTTCCTTCCCTTAAACCCTAGCTATCTCAATGTGCTCCAAAGAAACCCTAATTTTTCTTGCCCACAAAAATCTGAGAAAATTCACAAATATTCTTTGAACCCTAGGGCACCTTCCCTGAGCAAAAATATTTCATCACTTTTTGGAATATTTTTTCTACAGAAAATATTTTCTGTTTTGGACACAAATTGTAGTTTCTACAACAACTACCATTTTAATTGCTCTATTCGGGCTGATTTTTCTTGTGCACCATCACCTTAGTAGATGATTGCTAGCCTCCAAAACCCAGCCCCAAACTCCCAGCCGTTTGACCTCAGTAAACTCTCAAAGTTACTGAACAGAAACTTACCTGGCTTGTGAAATCTTTTCAACTGCGTCTGGGTCCAAACCAAATCGTGGTAATCTTCAAAACTACCACGAACAACAAGCCAGACATGAACTTTGGACGTAGGTCGGCCTGGGGGCAAAGTTCACGCGGTGACCACGCGTGTACACGATGCCAGCGTGCGTGCCGACGCGGTCTGAGTGCCGCCGAGTGCTCTGTTTCGCGCGTGCTCGCTTCCCCGACTGCCATAGGGCGCAAAACCTCGCCACCATCTTTGTCCCAACCCCCTTAACTCCCCCTGGCACTCGCCGAGGCCGGAGCTCGCCGCAGCGAGCACGGACATGGTCCGGCCAACGTAACAGTGTGGTGTGCATTGTGCTCGTCGCCTTCTCCTCGATCCTGTGCTCGTCCCCGTTCGCCCACAGTCCCCGCATGAGCTGCGTCACCTTCTCCCCCTCTCACTGACGCCGCTCGTCGCCGGGCGCAGTGTCCAGGTGTCGACGACGGAGCCCGATTGCCCCCTCGCGGCTCGCCTATATATGGAGCCACCCCTAGCCACCTCGAGTACCATCCTCCACTCCCACACACCCCACAACCTCGTAGGAAACCGTAGCCCGGCCGGGCAGGCCGCGGGCCGCCGTCCCCGAGCTTGAGCTTGCCGACAATCCCCCCGGGTCGTCGTGGTAGCTCCAGCCCCTCCCAGGCCTGGGCAACCCTTCCAGGGCCTCCGTCGCTCTTCGGTGGTGCTGTTCCGCCTGGTTGGAGGGACTGGAGTCGCTGCTGTTCGCCGTCGTCTTCGTCTGCGGCGACCACCGCTCTCTGCCTCCGCTTGCGAGGTCGATTCTGACGCCGTCCGACCACCCCTAGCTATGCTACGGGTACGGGTAGGTGCGCCTCAATCCCCTCTCTCGATCCCTCCCTCTCATTTTGGCCAAGGAGCCCTCGTCGCCGGCGTGAGCTCCGGCAAAGCCGCGGTCGCCTCTGTTTCCTTCTCCCTCTCCCCCTCACCTGACTAGCGGGGCCTGCTTGTCAACCACTCAGTACACGCGCGAAGCGGTACGAGTGGTGGCGCACGAGGCTTTACGCCTTCGACGTCACCCCCCAGTTCTGTTTTATTTAAAATTCAAATACGTATATATTCCAGAGAGCTTCAAACAACTATAACTCTTTAACCATAAGTCCAAATGAATTGATTCTTTTTACATTATGTTCTTTGTCTAGAAATCTAGCAGCTCACCAAAAATGAGATTTTTCTCTGCTGTCTAGATTTTATGGTGATTTTCAGAAGGGTTGTTGATGTTTTCTTTTTGTGTTTTTAAATGTTTTCAGAAGGTGAAGCTTGTCTTGAGGATCACCAGGAGGTTTGTGAACCTCATATGCACTAAGGCAAGCCACAACAACATTTTCATGGTGCAATTACAATATTTGTGATTTTCCAACTTGAATGAATGATTTAATCCATGCATTTAAATCACTTTTATTATTTATATTCTGTTGGTTGCTTGTTTAAGTTGTCATGTTTAGTTTACAGAAAGTTGGAAGTTAATTAAGTTGGTGAAGTAACTAGAAGTAAGTTTTGTTATAAAGAACTAATATGGTTATGGATATAAGTAATTATTTGGAGTTATTCTTCTTGCATAAGAAATATGATAAAATTTGCTAGAAAAGATTCTGTTTAAATTGAGGTTTAATCCTAACCAGAGAAGTGTTAGGAGTTGTTGATGTTTATGCTTAGTGTGGGAAGAGCTGCCCAGTTATTTCCGATGATATATGATGCATATGTTGTGTTACATTTGCATGGCATTTTATGACACCGGTTATTTATAATTTTAAGTTGAACCAGTTAATAAGTCAACTTGAATATATTGTTGGCTGGGTCATGGTGCCGCTGAATCGAGTTTTTCCCAGTGCAACCACATTTGCCTTTTATGGGAAGGCCTTTATTCGGTCCATTGTCATGCCTCTGGTCGGTGCCTCCAACTAGGGAAGGTTATGGGCGTGCGGTACCCTGGCTCAATAAGCAAACATAACCTTGTGTGCCCGTTGTTGAGATTATGGTACCGTGTCCCCATTTGGGACAATTTATGTTTTGGCCACGACGGTGGTCATTGTGTCTTCAGTAGACACGGGGCCACCCAGGACTAGCCCGATGGTGGAGTGAGTCGGAGTGGCCGAGAGAGTGTCATGGCAATGGAGGGGTTTCGTCGGAATGCCGTTGGTCCACCCGAATGGGAGTGCAAGGCCATGGGTTCCGTGGTGTGGGTACAGCGCACTACCTCTGCAGAGTGTAACGGTTACGGACACGCTTGAAAGTAGGTCACACCATGGGTCAACATTTAATAAAACTTTGTACACTAAGTCATGAACTTTGCACTATTGATGGTGGAGGGAAGGCCATCGTGATGTTTGAGACCAAGGGTTGGTCGTGGTTGTGATCACCGGAAAGATCACGAGGTAACCCGAATTAAGACCAAGAGGTTGGTATGTTTGTGATCTAAGAAAGATCACCGTTGGTAAGCCAGTCCGAGGGACTATCTTCACAAGAGCAAGAGCACAGCATGTTGGATATATATATATATATATATATATATATATATATATATATATATATATATATATATATATTGTTGCATTTTAATAATTAAATAATTATCATGATATTGTTTGTCATCATGTTTATGCTTGTTGTAAGCTTGCAAGTACATTCAATGTACTGACTTGGCGTGTCATGCCAGATTTCAGGAAAGTCTCGAAGGAAAGGAGTGTTGTCCGAGTCTAGATCATGTCCACATTGGTGTCCCTGCGCTATGGAGTTTCGTTACGACGTTGTTCCGCTGCCGCGTAGTTGTTATGACCAAGGCCCGTTTATGTTCACTAAATACTGTACATATTGTTCAGTCGCACTCTGTGTGCCGCTTGGCCTCGCTACCTGTTGTAATATAAACTTTGATCCGCTAGCATCCATAAAGCGGTTGTTGTCTATACCAAAATGTTGCGTGTTTCCAGAAGACATGGTCTCTGGGCTGGCAATGCATGGTAAACCGGTTGCTCTGAGCCGGGGTGCCACAACGCTTGGTATCAGAGCCGCACTGACTATAGGTCATGCTAGACTACGACGTGTTAACTGGACGTTAGATACGAGTTCAAGTTGAGTGCCGGTAGCTTTTGTAACTGGTTGTTGCATTGCACTTGCTTTATTTTTATGCGAACCTACTAATGGTTGTGAGTGTGGATGGCTCTGGTGCCGTATCCGTGCCAGTTGCAGCTGATGCCGTACACGTCACCGCACCTCCTTCGTAACATGTGGCATCGGTGGTACCCTCTCGGAGACGACCCAGTCTATCGTGTGTACCGGGAGCATCTAGCAGGCTCGGTGTATGAGTATCAGGCAGTGGTTACTCTGCGCACCAGTTTCGCTTCCAACACTTGCACTCGTACCTCTCGGAGTAACTACGCTTCTACCGCTTCCCAGGCCATCCAATTTGCTGCATTCGAGGTCCTTGTCGAGCTTTGTTACAGCAAGGTCCGGATGCAGAACCACCCAGGTTTCCAATACTATCCTTCTCTGCACGACAACGGTCGTGTCCGTTTCCCTATCATTGATCCGGATTCTGATAGTGTTGCTAGCCACCTTTCCCATTATATTACTGCTAGCTATCTTATGATCCATGAGCTGGCTCGAGAGCTGACTTGTACTCGTATTGCTTTAGCAACTACTAGGTCCGTCACTATTCCAGCATCTATGGGATTTACCCCTTACACTCCAGCCAGTTCTGGTTCCCCTATTTCACCGGTTACTCCTCCGAGTAGCTCGAGCGCCTCGACCATAAATCCTCTCAGTGCTCCTGCTGAGTGGGTTTCACTTCTCACTACTCATGTAGCTCCTATGCTTCATCCTACTCGTGCCCCGGAGGGAGGGCCCTCGAGGCAGCGCCGTCGTGTTACCTTTAACCCAGAGGTTTCAGTTAACCTCGTTAGTTCAGGATCCGAGTCCGCTTCAGAAGAGGACCCCGCAGGACCAGCAGAGCAGTAGAGCTTCTGAGTGTTCGCAGTTGTCAGGATGGTGTACGGATGTAGCCGTACGAGTCATGATGTTTCGTTTCCTGTATGAGAGTAGTGGAACCTGGCATGTTGATTACCTTTCATGTATGAGTCTATGTATAATTATGTTGGAACTTTATTTCCTCTATTCGTTGTATTTTCTTCGTCATTTTGTTTTCTCTCGGGATTTGTTGTTGGCTTTTGCCCAATTTACTTTTGGATGTTTCTCATCTCGGTTGCGTTGTCTTGGAAAACATCCATAATAGGATGCCGCGGGGAGGCACCAGTAGCAACGCTCACGAGGATGTTCCTGTTCGTTGTTCCGCCCGACAGGCAGGACACTCTCCCGAGCCATACATACCACCACCGCTAAATCTGCCTACCACCGAGGAAATTCTGCGTATGTTTGCGGAAAGGAGGAATAATGATCTAATTGAGATACTAAGAAGTGTTCAAGCTATGGTTGGACAGAACGGAAATCAGAACGGTCATCACTCCAAGCTATCAGATTTTCAGAGAACCAAGCCTCCCAGATTTAGTCAGGTTATTGACCCCATGGATGCAGACGATTGGTTGCGAACCATTGAAAGGAAGCTTGAGATTTCCCGTACTACAAAAGATGATAAAGTTCCATTTGCAACTCATTATCTTGAAGGCGCTACTGCTATATGGTGGGAGAATGCAAAAGCCATGTGGCCTGCTAATGAAGAAATCACCTGGTCAAAATTCAAGGATCAGTTCCGAAAATATCATATCCCTACTGGAATTATGAAGACTAAGCAGCATGAATTTCTTGCCCTCACCCAAGGAAACCAGTCTATGGGTGAATATTTGCAAACATTCAATCATCTGGCCCGTTACTCCCTATATGACGTAGCCACCGAAGAAAGAAAGATTGACAGATTTCTTGGGGGATTAAACTCGCAACTCCGGTGTACCCTCAGTATGCTCGATTTCCCAGACTTCCAAACTCTGGTGAAGAAAGCTTTCATTGCTGAAAGGGAGCACTAGCTCGTGTCAGATAATAGGCCTGCTAATAACGATCACAAGCGCAATTTTGAACCAAGGAAGGAAGGGCAACCAGTGCAAAAGGCTCGTACCTGGCAGCAGACTCAGGTGGAATACATGCCCAATTGGCAACAGAATGTTAACAAGACCACCATCCAAGTCAAGAATGTCGTGACCAACCCAGTGCACGAGGAGCGCCAACGTAACAATTCTTGCTTCAGTTGTGGGCTAAACAGACATTATGCCAGACAGTGTCCAAGAAACAGCAAGGTAAGTGCACCAACCAGGCCACAAGTCAACGTTATGGAGTCATGCCTGAACTAGCAAAACATCACTGGGCACGTTCATCACCTCTCCGTAGATGAAGCCCAAGAGAACCCCGAAGCCGTCATTGGTATGTTTTCTATTAATAGCATACCTGCCGTAATTTTATTTGACTCTGGGCTTCCCACTCTTTTATTTCTCGGAGTTTTGTTGCCAAAAACAAATTTTTTTTGTTCGCTTTTGGGCAAGAATATGCTGGTACAAACCCCGGGATCTTTAATCAAAAGCTATCTGGTCTGACCTGATCTGGAAATCAATATCAACGGAGTCCATTTTCCAACTTCCTTGATACTCATTGAGTCTGTATAGTTGGATGTTATTTTGGGTATGAATTGGTTGACCCAATATCAAGTATGCATAAATTGCGTGACCCGAGAAGTCACTTTGACCAATCAAAAGGGGAAGACTACCAAATTCTATTCTCGCAGAAGCATACCCAAGAAAAAAATGGTCTTCACCGCTGTGGCTGAGTTGGAATTAATTCCTGTGGTCAGTGAATTTCCTGATGTATTTCCAGAAGAACTGCCAGGCATGCCACCAGATCGAGAGCTTAAGTTTGCAATATATCTTATGCCCGGAACCGCACCGTTATACAAGAAGTATTACCGGATGCCCTCATCAGAATTAGTGGAGCTAAAGAAACAGCTCGATGAAATGCTCCAGAAAGGATATATCCGTCCCAACTCTTCACCATGGGGATCACCTGCTATCTTCGTGAACTAGAAGGATGGCAGCCTCCGCATGTGTGTGGATTACCGTCAGCTGAATGATGTCACCATAAAAAATAAATATCCGCTGCCAAGAATTGATGACTTGTTTGATCAGCTCAATGGGGCCAAGGTATTCTCCAAGATTGATTTACACACACGATATCATTAGCTCAATATTAAAAAGGAAGATATTCCTAAGACCGCATTCACCACTCGATACGGCCTTTATGAATATGCAGTTATGTCATTTGGTCTCACCAATGCCCTTGCTTTCTTCATGCACAAGATGAAGAAAGTATTCATGGACTTCCTCGATAAGTTCTTGGTAGTCTTTATCGATGACATACTTATATACTCAAAAAGTGAAGGAGATCACAAAGAACACCTTCGAGTAGTGCTACAACAACTCCGCGACCATTAGTTATACGCCAAATTCACTAAATGTGAGTTTTGGCTCAAACAAGTCGGATTTCTTGGACATGTGCTATCCGCCGAAGGTATAGCCGTGGACCCAAGTAAAGTAAAGGATGTGCTCGATTGGTTGCCACCCACAACAGTATCACAGATCCGGAGTTTTCTTGGTCTAGCTGGATATTACCGTCGCTTCATTGAAGGGGTTTTCAAGATTGCAAAACCTATGACGGAGCTTCTCAAAAAGGATAAGAAGTTTGAATGGACCAAAGACTGTGATAAAAGTTTCGCTGAGCTAAAGATACGGCTGACGACCGCACCTGTGTTAACTCTTCGAGATATCTGCCGCAGTTTTGATGTGTACTGTGACGCCTCTAGGCAAGGACTTGGATGCGTACTTATGCAAGACGACAAGGTAGTAGCGTATGCATCGCGACAGCTACGACCCCACGAGGGAAATTACCCTACGCATGATCTGGAATTGGCCGCGGTGGTTCATGCTCTAAAAATGTGGAGACACTACCTCATAGGGAAGAGGTGCCAAATTTTTACCGATCACAAAAGTCTCAAATATATATTTACTCAGCCAGACTTAAATCTCCGTCAGCGAAGATGGCTTGAGTTAGTCAAGGATTATGATCTTGGAATAAATTACCACCCGGGTAAGGCCAACGTGGTTGCCGATGCGCTCAGTCGAAAGCCGATCAGCCTAAATGTCATATTGAAATCCTTGCCCCCTGAACTTCAAGAGGAGATTGCTCAACTCAACCTGGTCATAGTTGATGCTGGTCTTGCTAATATTTTGGAAGTTGCCCCCACACTTGAGGAAGATATCCGCAAGGCCCAGCCAGCTGACACCGTCCTGCAGAAACATGCCAAGAATATGGTAGCAGGACGTACCTCTGATATCTCAAGGGATCAATTTGGTACCCTCCGATTCCGTGGAAGGATTTATCTACCCAATCAGGCAGATTTAAAGCAGAAAATCCTATCAGAAGCACACGATTCTTCGTATTCCATTCACCCCGGAGGTACAAAAATGTATGAAGACCTTCGACAAATATTTTGGTGGGATGGAATGAAGAAAGACATTGCCTATTTCGTGGCCTGTTGCGACATATGCAACAAGGTGAAGGCAGAACATAAGAAGCCAGCCAGACTTCTCCAACCGCTCCCAGTCTCACAATGGAAATGGGATAACGGCTGCATGAATTTCATCACAGGGCTAGCTAAGACACATCGAGGAAATGATGCAGTCTGGGTCATAGAGGACACCTTAACCAAGGTAGCTCACTTTATCCCAATCGGGACCACATATCGAGCAGATCAACTTGCACAGCTGTATGTATCCAGAATAGTCAGTCTGCATGGAGTACCCCGAACCATCATTTTTGACCGAGCTTCACTTTTTACCTCCGCTTTTTGGTCACATCTCCATCAAGCCTTGGGGACAACACTAAAATATAGTACCGCTTATCATCCTCAGACTGATGGACAGACGGAGCAGGTAAATAAAATACTCAAAGATATGCTACGAGCATGTGCTTTGGCCCAAGGACCTAAATGGGAAGACTGCTCGCCGTATGCAGTGTTCTCTTATAACAACAGCTCCCAGACCATCTTAAAGATGTCACCGTATGAGGCTTTGTATGGCCGTAAGTGTCGCATCCCTTTAAATTGGTCCCAAACTGGAGATAGTCGTATTTTCAGAACATATCTCATGATGGAAGCCGAAAAACAAGTTAAGGAAATCAGAGACAGATTACAATTGGCCAAATCATGACAAAAGAGTTATTATGATGCGAAACACAGGCATATCAGTTTTGAACCCGGAGAACATGTATACCTCCGAGTCACTCCTATGAAAGGAGTCAAGAGATTCCAGACTCGTGGGAAGTTGGCACCAAGATTTATTGGTCCATTTCCAATTATGTCCCAAGTGGGTACTGTTGCATACAAATTGGAGCTACCCCCTAAACTGTCGGAAGTGCACAACGTGTTTCATGTTTCACAATTTAGGCGATGCATATCACCGCCTGAGAAAAAGACCGCTTTGACTGAAATAGAGGTGGCAAAGGATTTAACATATGAAGAGAGGCCAGTTAAGATTTTGGATCTGATGGAAAGGGTCACTCATAGTAAAGTAAGGAGGTTCTACAAGGTTCAGTGGGAACACCACACAGAGTCAGAATCAACTTGGGAACGGGAAGAATTCCTAAAGGCACATTATCCATAATGGTTTTCCCAAGCAACCGAATCTCGAGGACGAGATTCATTCTAAGTGGGGGAGGTTTGCGACAGTCTCATTTTTGCCCTCTTCTATTTGCCTAATTTCATTTGGATTGATTTTGAAATTTGGTGTTTTTGAATCGTTTCATGTGGACTTAAACACTTGGGTACCCCTTGACTTTCACCCAAGTGCCTCATTTCCCTCTCTAACCATCACTTCCTCTCTGGTTCACCTGAAAATAATATTTTGAATATTTTTCTTAAGTGAAAACTATTCATTTCCTTCTCTTAAACCCTAGCTATCTCAATGTGCTCCAAAGTAACCCTAATTTTTCTTGCCCACAAAAATCTGAGAAAATTTACAAATATTCTTTGAACCCTCGGGCACCTTCCTAAGCAAAAAATATTTCATCAATTTTTGGAATTTTTTTGCTACAGAAAATATTTTCTGTTCTAGACAGAAATGGTAGTTTCTACGGCAACTACCATTTTACTTGCTCTATTGGGGCTGATTTTTCTTGTGCATCATCACCTTAGAAGATGATTGCTAGCCTCCAAAACCCAACCCCAAACTCCCATCCATTTGACCTCAGTAAACTCTCAAAGTTACTGATCAGAAACTTACATGGCTTTTGAAATCTTTTCTACTACGTCTAGGTCCAAACCAAATCGTGGTAATATTCAAAACTACCACGAACAACAAGCCATACATGAACTTTGGACGTAGGTTGGCCTGGGGGCAAAGTTCACGCGGTGACCACGCGTGTACACGATGCCAGCCTGCGTGTCGACGTGCTCTGAGTGCCGCCGAGCGCTCTGTTTCGCGCGTGCTCGCTTCCCCGACTGCCATAGCGTGCCAAACCTCGCCACCATCTTTGTCCGAACCCCCTTAACTCCCCCCTGGCACTCGCCGAGGCTGAAGCTCGCTGCAGCGAGCAAGGGCACGGTTCGGCCAACATAACAGTGCGGTGTGCACTGTGCTCGCCGCCTTCTCCTCGATCATGTGCTCGTCCCCGTCCGCCCACAGTCCCCGCGTGAGCTGCATCGCCTTCTTCCCCTCTCATTGATGCCGCTCGTCGCCGGGCGTAGTGTCCAGGTGTCGACAGCGGAGGCCAATTCCCCCCTCGTGTCTCGCCTATATATGGAGCCACCCCCAGCCTCCTCGAGCACCATCCTCCACTCCCACACACCCCACAACCTCGTAGGAAACCATAGCCAAGCCGGGTAGGCCGCGGGCCGCCGGCCCCGAGCTTGAGCTCGTCGGTGATCCCCTCGGATCGTCGCGGTAGCTCCAGCCCCTCCCAGGCCTGGGCAACCCTCCCAGGGCCTCCGCCACTCTCTACTGGTGCTGTTCCGCCTGGTTGGAGCCCCTGGAGTCGCCGCTGTTCGCCGCCGTCTTCGTCTTCGGCGACCACCGCTCTCTGCCTCCGCTTGCGAGGTCGATTCCGACGCCGTCCAACCACCCCTAGCTACGCTACGAGTACGGGCAGGTGTGCCTCCGTCCCCTCTCTCGATCCCTCCCTCTTGTTTTGGCCAAGGAGCCCTCGTCGCCGGCGTGAGCTTTGGCAAAGCCGCGGCCGCCTGTATTTCCTTCTCCCTCTCCCCCTCACCTGACTAGCGGGGCCCGCTAGTCAGCCACTCAATACGCGCGCGAAGCGGTATGAGTGGTGGCGCCCAAGGCTTTACACCTTCGACGTCACCCCCCAGTTCAGTTTTATTTAAAATTCAAATTCATATATATTCCAGAGAGCTTCAAACAGCTATAACTCTTTAACCATAAGTCCAAATGAATCGATTCTTTTTGCACTGTGTTCTTTGTCTTGAAATCTAGCAGCTCACCAAAAATGAGATTTTTCTCTGCTGTCTAGATTTTCTGGTGATTTTCAGAAGGGTTCTTGATGTTTTCTTTTTGTGTTTTTAAATGTTTTTAGAAGGTGAAACTTGGCTTGAGGATCACCAGAAGGTTTGTGAACCTCATATGCACTAAGGCAAGCCACAGCAACATTTTCATGGTGCCATTACAATATTTGTGATTTTCCAACTTGAATGAATGATTTAATCCATGCATTTAAATCACTTTTATTATTTATATTCTGTTGGTTGCTTGTTTAAGTTGTCATGTTTAGTTTACAGAAAGATGGAAGTTAATTAAGTTCGTGAAGTAAATAGAAGTAAGTTTTGTTATAAAGAACTAATATGGTTATGGATATAAGCAATTATTTGGAGTTATTCTTCTTGCATAAGAAATATGATAGAATTTGCTAAAAAATATTCTGTTTAAATTAAGGTTTAATCCTAACCATATAAGTGTTAGGAGTTGTCAATGTTTATGCTTAGTGTGGGAAGAGCTGACCCAGTTATTTCCGATGATACACTACAAAAAAAAGACACATCCGTGACATTTTCGGCCGAACGAAACTTTTTTCTATCATACTTATGACACTTCTATGACAATAATTGTGATAAAACACGATATCATCATAGATGTGGTGGGGTCCTACTTCTATGACAAAAAATCATGACAAAAAATGGGCTTTTCGACCTGGGTGGGCCGGAGACACATCTGCATGACATTCTTTGGGCCGTCCATGACAAAAAAAATCGTGGTAGAAGCGAGGGCGAGAAAAATATCGGGGTGTTCCCGGTTATGGTGGGTGGTCGGGGCCGAGCGATGCGCCTTTCTCTCGTACACGCACGCGCGTGGGTGCGAGGTGTTGGGCTCTAACTGAACCCGAGTGAGACGTTGGGATCTAACTGAACCCGAGCGATTTCACTGCAGGCTACACGTTATTGAACCTGAGCGATCGATCGATGGCTGTTTACTGAACCCGATCGAGCGATTCCTTCGCTACTGCTGCTAACTGAAGCCTGTCGATGCTGCCTCTACATGAACAGTGAGCGTTGCTGGGGGCGGGGGGTTTGGATGAATAGTTCCCGGTGGGGGTGGCTGAACAAGACCCCCTGGTGTTGCCTCTGCATGAACAGGACCCCATTCGATTGAGCCGGTTGGGGCTGCATGAACAGGACCCCGTGGAGGGTTGCATAAACAGGACCACCCCGTCGAGGGCTGCATGAACAGTAGACGGTGGAGGGCTGGATGAACATTAGCCCGTGGAGGGGTGGTTGAACAGGAGCCCGTGGAGAGGGCTGGTTGAACAGTAGCCGGTGGAGTAGCGCGCGGTGGAGGCTGAACAGTCACAAGTGGAGGCTGGAGGAGGTCAATGGTGGATGAACAGTAACCCGTGGAGGCTGGAGGGGGTCGACGGTGGTGATGAACAGTATTCCATGGAGTCCCGTTTTGCGGTACGCCACACCCCTCCCGATGAACAGGAGCCCCATTTCGACCGTAGCGCTCCAACACAAGTCCGTTTCCTCCATTTTGTGGTACGCCACACCCCTCCCGATGAACATGACCCCGGTTTCGACCATAGCGCTCCAACACAAGTCCGTTTCCTCCATTTTGCGGTACGCAACACCCCTCCCGATGAACAGGACCACCGTTTCGACCGTAGCACTCCAACACAAGTCTGTTTCCTCATTTTTGCGGTATGCCACACCCCTCCCGATCAACAGGACCCCGTTTCGACCGTAGGAGGTCCGTTTCCTCCATTTTGCGGTACGCCAGACCCCTCCCGATGAACAGGATCCCGTTTCGAACGTGGCCGGTCGAACACAAGGCCGTTTCCTCTGTTCCGCGGTACGTGCTACTTCTCGACCTTGCGTTGTATTCCATCGAAGAGGAAAGGGTGATGCAGCACAGTAGCGTAAGTATTTCCCTTAGTTTTTAAGAACCAAGGTATCAATCCAGTAGGAGACTACGCGCGAGTCCCTCGCACCTGCACAAACAAATAATAACTTCGCAGCCAACGCGATAAGGGGTTGTCAATCCCTTTATGGTCACTTACGAAAGTGATATCTGATAGAGATGATAGTTTGATATTTTTGGTATTTTTGGATATAAGAACAGAAAGTAAAGGCGGAAATGTAAAGTAGATTGTAGACTGATATGTTGAGAATAGACCCGAGGGCCATAGGTTTCTCTAGTGGCTTCTCTCATGATAGCGGTATTCTATGGTGGGTAAACAAATTACTATCGAGCAATTGATAGAAAAGCAAATAGTTATGAGACTATCTAGGCATGATCATTATATATAGGCATCACGTCCGAGACAAGTAGACCGAAACGATTCTGCATCTACTACTATTACTCCACACATCGACCGCTATCCAACATGCATCTAGAGTATTAAGTTCATAAGAACAGAGTAACACCTTAAGCAAGATGACATGATGTAGAGGAATAAAATCAAATAACATGATATAAACCCAATTTTTTTATCCTCGATGGCAACAATACAATACGTGCCTTGCTGCCCCTACTGTCACTAGGAAAGGACACCGCAAGATTGAACCCAAAGCCAAGCACTTCTCCCATTGCAAGAACTATATATCTAGTAGGCCAAACCAAACCGATAATTCGAAGAGACTTGCAAGGATATTATAATAACACATAAAGAGTTTAGAAAAGAACCAAACATTTCTCATAGATAATCTTGATCATAAACCCACAATTCATCGGATCTCGACAAACACACCGCAAAAAGAGATTACATCGAATAGATCTCCTCAAAGACCGATGAGAACTTGGTATTGAGATCCAAAAAAGAGAGAAGAAGCCATCTAGATACTAGCTATGGACCCGAAGGTCTGTGGTAAACTACTCACAACTCATGGTGAGGCGATGATGATGATGTAGAAGCACTCCATGGTAGATCGCCCCTCCGGTGGAGCTCCGCAACAAGCCCCAAGATGGGATCTCACGAGAACAGAAGGTTGCGGCGGTAGAACTAGGATTTTTTCTGTTGTTCTGATGGTTTCGGGGTACGTAGGTATATATAGGAGGAAGGAGGGCACCGGGGGCCAAACATGGGGCCCACGAGGCAGGGGGCATGCTCTGTAGGGGGGGGCTCCCCCACCCTCGTGGATGCCACGTGTGCCCTACTCCGTGGTTCTCAAGTATCCTGTGCGTATTTTTCTCCAAAAATATCTCTCCCAAAGTTTCATTCTGTTTGGACTCCGTTTGATATTCCTTTTCTGTAAAACCCTGAAATAGGCAAAAAAACAGCAATCTGGACTGGGCCTTTGGGTTAATAGGTTAGTCCCAAAAATAATATAAAAGTGTATAACAAAGCCCATTAAACATCCAAACATCATAAATAATAGCATGGAACAATCAAAAATTATAGATACGTTGGAGACGTATCAGTACGCCAGGCCTCGTTTCCATCGGTTGTTCCGTCCAAGCCCTCCCGATGAGCATGACGACGCATTACGTTCTGACCCAGCCTGTTGGCTCCCCATGAACACAATGACGACACTGTTTCTCCATTCCGACCCAGCCATGTACACGAGCCCTGGTCATACGTATGCGCGAGTAGGCGTTCGAGACTCTGCTCGTATGTACGTACGTGGCCGTATTTTCTTTCTTGCACACTTGTTGATGTACGTACGTGTACATGCTACGTGCACGCCTCTACTGCGACACCTGCACGCCTCTACATCGACTAGTATGTACGTACACGTTCGCGACCAGAATGACAACGCTACGTACGCTTCGACCAGGTGGGTCCCGACTGTCAGGCACTTCCTTGCGTGCGAAGATGTAGCTGGTGGGTCCCAACAGTCAGGGGGCGAATCGTTTTTTTTGCTCGGATGCACTTCCTTGCGTGCGAAGATGTAGCTGGTGGGTCCCAGCAGTCAGGGGGAAACATTTTTTCGCGAAATACGGTGGCCCGTCTGTTGGGTCCCCGCTGTGAGGCGGAGGAATAATTATTTTGCGCATAATAAGGAGGCACTTCCCTTGCTGCGGCCGTGGACCCAGCTGTCAGCCTCTCCACGTCCAGTCCACGTTCGATGGAAGCCGTTCCTTGACCACGTTGACCATGCCACGCTGAGAGCACCAGGGCGGTGGACGACGGCGAGGCCTAGGAAGGGGACGACGCGGAGCCGGGGAAGACGCGGCAGTGGATGCCCACGTGTAGAGGAGTACAAGGGTTCACTGGTTCGCTGCGGTGTGAGGCTGTCGTCGCCGCAGAATAACAGGGGGTGTGGGTGAGTAGAGGGATGGCCTGGCCAGTGGTGGGAGTAGTAGGGGGCGGTGAGGCCTTCACGGCATCACAGCCGGCCACGAGAGGCAGGAGCACGCGGCACGACCGGCGCTGCTTTGGGCGGCTGTAGCAATAAGACCAGTGGTTGAAGAAGCACTACGGCCGTTGGATGGACATCGTATGGACACTGCAGCTAGAATCGTTTATATTGACTAAGTTGACAAAGCACTCCGTCCCCGTCAACTTAGTGGGCCCACAAGTCAGCCTCCCACCAAGGTGGGTCCCAACTAGCAGGGGGAGTATTCATTTTTTTGTGCGTAATAAGGAGGCGCTTCCGGTGGGTCCGAGCTGACAGCAGGGGGAACATTTTTTCACGCAGTACGATGGCCCGTCCGCTGGGTCCCAGCAGTTAGGGGGGAAACATTTTTTTCGCGAAATACGGTGGCCCGTCTGGTGGGTCCCTGCTGTCAGGTGGAGGAATCATTATTTTCCGCGTAATAAGGAGGCACTTCCTTGCTGCCGTCGTGGACCCAACTGTCAGCCTCTCCACGTACAGTCCACGTCCGATGGAAGCCGTTCCTTGACCACGTTGACCACGCCGCGCCGAGAGCACCAGGGCGGTGGACGACGGCGAGGCCTAGGAAGGGGACGACACGGAGCCGGGGAAGACGTGGCAGTGGAAGCCCGCGCAGAGAGGAGTACGAGGGTTCACTGGTTCGGCTGCGGTGTGACCGTGTGAGGCTGCCGTCAGCGCGGAATAACAGGGGGTGTGGGTGAGTAGAGGGATGGCCTAGCCAGCGGTGGGAGTAGTAGGGGGCTGTGAGGCCTCCGCGGCATCACCGCCGACCACGAGAGGCAGGAGCACGCGGCATGATCGGCGCTGCTTTGGGCGGCTGGAGCAAGAAGACCAGAGGTTGAAGAAGCACTACGGCCGTTGGATGGACATCGTACGGTCACTGCAGCTAGAATTTTTTCTATTGACTAAGTTGGCAAAGCCCTTGGTACGCGTCAACTTAGTAGGCCCACAGGTCAGCCTCCGAAACGGTGCACCACAGATGTCAGGGGGAGGAATCATTTTTTGGGCGGCTGAAGCAAGAATATCCGAGATTGAAGAAGAAGCACGACATCCGTTGGATGGATATCCAACGGCCACAGCTGCCAGAACCGTGTGTTGTTGACAAAGCCTTGCATACCGTCAACTTAGTTTTTTTTTAAGGGGACGCATTAACTTAGAAGGCCCACAAGTGTGTGGCAGATAACATATAGCCCACTTGCGATTTGTAAGAATGTATAACCCATTTTTTAATTCTAATGGAATTTACTACAACCCATTTACAGTTTGTTAAAAGTACAACCCATTTTCTAGCTAGGACAACAATTAATAATTTCAACGAACCGCTCAAAACAGAATAAAAAAATCCCACATTTTTATGGGATCCGAAATGTTTTTATCCGAAATTTCTAGTCAGATTAAATATAACTTCAAAATAAAGTTGTTGTCGGTGTACTAAAGTAGGGGTACCTTAGTATCCCGACTTGTGCACGGGCAGTAGCAGCGTCCCGTGGCAGGGCTTGCCACGCGCCCGCCAAGGCCCACTTTGGTTCCTTTGGAGCCATTCAAGAACAAAGTATTCAAGTTAAAGAAACAAGACCCCGGCAAGAGGAGCTTGCCGGGAAGGCCGCTCCAGGCTCAAGACCACCCATTCTGTCACAAGACCCTAGCAAGAGGAGCTTGTCAGGAAGGCCAAGCATGGCGTTTCAGGAGACTTGTCGCGGCGCCCCGCGCGTCGCGGCAAAGCCCGGAGGGCGACAAGCTCCCGGGCGCGGCAAGGTAGCGGCCGCGGCAAGGCGCTTGCCGCGGCAGGCTTCCACTGTGTGCTCGCGCTCCAGCTCATTCGGCCACGTGTCGCCCTGGGGCCCTTCCAGGGGCACGTGGCGGAAGGTTGTGCAGCCTGGGGTACACGGTGGCAAGCCGCGATGACGAGGCCACCATCGTGGCGAACGGAGGCGCCCCTGACGGGCGCTTTTTGCACTGTTTGGGGCGACGGCCACGGGCATTCAATGCCCTTGTCCCCCACCGTCAGGGTTAGGTACAGAACACTATACATGCACTGTTACAACTACCACCACTTTTACGTTTTTGCACTCATCTGCTTTGCCACCTGTCGGTGACCCCTTTGACCTATAAAAGGAGGCCCCTGCGCAACGTAGAGGGGGTTCTGATCTTCGAACACTTTCACGCTCGGTGTAGCCAGCGACAGTCACTGTAGCTCTTCTTGCTCCCGAGCCAAGAACACAATAAAAACCAAGGCAGGAGTAGGGTTTTACGCATCCGTGCGGCCCGAACCTGGGTAAACTACTCGCGTGCTCGCCCCGATCCGCTCTTCGTGCACCCTCCGCTCCCTTGCCGTACCAAAAAGGGGCTCCGGTCCCATAGGTGTTCGTGGGTGATCAGTTTCCCCGACATCTTTGGCACGCCAGGTAGGGGGCGTCGAGGTTGTGTGAACCTGATCCGGCGTTCACGCGGGCGCAATCTTCAGCAACTTCATCAACTTCGTTAACTTCATCGACATGCCGCCAAAGAAGAAAGCTTCGGAGGTAGGAGGCCCGTCCGCGTCGATCCCGCCACCACCGGAACCAACGGTTAGTGGGGTAGACGCCGGCGGAAGGACGGACGCTGGCGAGGAAACTCACGGCGCCGCCAAGTCCAAGGACAAGACGGACGACTGGGCGCACTCCAAGACCTCGGCGTCCGTGCACGCGCCGCGCCCCTCTCAGGAGGTGCCGGACCGGCAGCGACGTGGTACGCAGGGTACCATCCGCTTGCTGGGCCAAGGACAAGTTGGCGGGTCGCGGGACGCTCAAGGCCAACGTGCTGGCACGAGCAAGGCGCGGTCGCCAGGACGAGACGTTGCTCCTTCTAACGCTGTTAGAAGTCCGAGCATATCTCTCTCCGCGCACCGCTCGCCACTGCTCCCCTCCACTCCAGCAGAAGCTCTAGCCCGAGCTCAACTGCTCCTCGACTTCCCTCCAGCGGCAGACAAGGCCGAAGACTGGAGGGCCACCATCCAAAGCCTCATCGCCTTTGCCAACAACGACACGCCGCAGCAGCCGGCGATGTCGCGGCCGCGGCAAGTCAGCCAGGCGCGAGCTGATGGAGACAAGACCGCAGGGGGTGCAACTACCGTGCACTCCCCGCCCCGAAGGCCGAAATCGCCGACTCACCGGATCAACATCGACGACGATTCCACAGCGTCGTCGGATCCACGAGCTCGCCGCGATCAACGCCAAGTCCTCGACGACAGACGACAAGAAGACGCCCGAACTCGCATCGAGCGTCGAAGAGAAGCGCGACGACAGTCCGACCAGCGCGCAGGGCCCGCTGTCGACGTGCACGCGCCCGGAGAACCGGGCGACTTGCCGTACGCGGCAGGTTGCCCTGCGTTCACCCGTGAGCTGCGGCAAGTCCAGTGGCCCAGCATGAAGAACTTCAAGCCCGACGTACCCGAGAAGTACGACGGCAAGACCCATCCCTCAGAGTTCCTCAGCATCTACACCGTTGCGGTGCAGGCTGCCGGGTGACGAGACGAGAAGATACTAGCGAACTACTTCCCGCTTGTGCTCAAGCCAAACGTCAGATCTTGGCTCATGCACTTGCCGGAGAACTCTATTTCTTCTTGGGCCGACCTGTGCCATCAGTTTGTCGGCGCCTTCACGGGTGGCCACAAGCCCCATGGCCAGGAGAGCGATCTTCATATACTTGCCCAGAAGGAAGGAGAGTCCCTGCGGAAGTACATCCAGAGATTCAGCCGCGTCCAGCACAACATCCCGGACGTCCACCCTGCCGTGGTTATTAGCGCGTTCCATCAGAACGCGCGTAACCGCAGGATGAGGGAGGAAATGGTGATGTGCAAGATACGAGACGTCAGTGAGCTTTATGCCCTGGCCGACAAGTGCGCACGCGCTGAAGAGGGGAGGAGACCTCCCGGAGAGGATGCTGGAGCAGGGGGAACAGACAGTGAGGATGCCGCCCCGGCAAGGAAAAACCGGAGGCGGAACAAGAAGAAGAAGAAGAATAAGGAAGTACTGGTCGTTGAGCAGTCCAGCAAGGAGGCTGGCGCCAAGAAAGCTCAGGCTGGTGGCTCCGGCAAGGAAGCTTCCACTGTAGCAGCCGCCGACAAGCAGGACGGCTCCGACAAGCAGTACTGCAAGATCCACCGCACCAAGGGCCACGATCTCCAGAACTGCAAAAGGGTCGAGCAGCAGAAAGCTGAGTATGAGCGACGCGACAAGGAGAAGGCCCAAGGAGGTGGAGGAGAGTCCGGCAAGAAGCGGCCATTCAATGGCCGGGGGGGACGCCGCGGCAAGGCCAAGCAGCGGCAAGGAGATAGACCTTCCCGCGGCCGCGACAAGGACGAAGATGAAGACGACGATGAAGACATGGACGACGGAGACAACAGCAAGCAGGAGTTCCAGAAGGCCACAGAAGTTCTGTGCGTCGATGGAGGTGCCTCTCTGCATACTTCCCACCGCCAACTCAAACAATGGGTGCGGGAAGTTAATGCAGCAGAGCCACCCGTCGAGTCGCGCAAACTCCTCAAGTGGTCCAGCACGCCCATCATCTTCGACATTGAGGATCACCCTGACCGCACAACTGCGGTCGGGTGTTTGCCGATGTTGGTTTCACCAACCATCCGCAACCTCAAGGTCACCAAGATGCTGGTTGACGACGGGGCCGGCCTGAACCTGATCTCCTCTGCTGTGGTCCGAAAGCTACAGATCCCCGACAGCGAGCTCGAGGAAACCGGAACTTTCCAAGGAATCAACCCGGGAAGGAGCAAGCCGAAGGGGAAGATCACACTGCTAGTAACCTTTGGCGGAGAGCTGAATTTCAGAACTGAGAGGATCACCTTCGACGTTGCCGATATCCCATTGCCATACAGTGGGATACTTGGCCGTCCGGCGCTCGCCAAGTTCATGGCAGCCTCTCATTACGCCTACAACATGCTCAAGATGCCAGGCCCGATAAGCGTCATCTCTGTCCCCGGCGACAAGAAGGACGCGCTTATCTGCGCCGACAAGATTTACCGAGATGCAGCAGCCGCAACAGATAGCAAGACACTTGCCGCTGAAGCTCCCGGGGGGAAGAACAAGACCAAGTCCGGCAAGAGCTCTGGGGCCCACTCCGGCAAACGCACCTCTTAGGAGTGCTGCGCTGCCGTCGAGGACGCACCATCGAGCTCCACCGTCAAGTGCAAGAAGGGAATGGCAGCTCCACCTGCAACCAAGAAGGTGTCTGCCAAGGAGGACGGCACTGGTGGTACTTTCACCATCAGTGCCACGCTCGATCCTAAATAGGAAAGCGCGCTCGTTGCTTTCCTGAAGGCGAATGTCGACGTGTTTGCATGGCAACCGTCTGACATCCCCGGCGTTCCCAGGAAAGTGATTGAGCACAAGCTTGCCGTTTGTCCTCACGCGCGGCCCGTCAAGCAGAAGGTCAGAAAGCAAGCGGTGGAGCGCCAAGAGTTTATCACGGAGGAAATCAAGAAGCTGGAAGCGGCAGGCCTTGTTAGAGGTGTACTTCATCCCACGTGGCTGGCCAACCCTGTTGTCGTGCGCAAAGCAAATGGGAAGTGGATGCTTTGTATAGACTTCACTGATGTGAATAAAGCTTGTCCCAAAGATCCATTTCCCTTGCCGCGCATTGACCAGATCGTCGACTCCACGGCTGGATGTGAGTTGCTTTCGTTTCTTGATGCATACTCCGGGTACCACCAGATATTTATGGCTGAAGAAGATGAAGAGAAGACCGCGTTCATTACTCCATGTGGCACTTACTGCTTCATACGCATGCCCTTTGGATTGAAGAATGTGGGTTCGACGTTTGCGAGGGTAGTCCACACTGCTTTTGAGCCACATATACACAGGAATGTAGAAGCTTACATGGATGATATAGTGGTCAAGAGCAAAGACAAGGATACCCTGATTCAAGACCTAGATGAAACTTTTGCGAATCTGCGCAAGATACAACTCAAGCTTAACCCCGAGAAGTGCGTGTTCGGAGTCCCCTCCGGCAAGCTTCTCGGGTTCTTTGTGTCCCAGAGGGGGATTGAAGCCAATCCCGACAAGATCAAAGCCATTGAGCAGATCGAAGCTCCGAAGCGCGTCAAGGATGTACGAAGGCTTGCCGGTTGTGTGGCTTCTCTCAGCAGGTTCATTTCTAAGTCTGCGGAATGCGCTCTGCCGTTTTTCAAAATCTTGAAAAAGGCAGGTCCAATGAAATGGACTCCAGAAGCGGAGGCAGCGCTGCAGGACTTGAAAAGGTACCTGTCGTCCACTCCAATACTTGTCGCACCTAGGCCGCAAGAGAAGTTGCTGCTGTACTTAGCAGCAACCAATCAAGTGGTTAGTGCTGCGTTAGTAGCGGAAAGGGAGGCAGATGAGGAGCCCACAGCCCCGGCAAGCACATCCAGCGACAAGCAGGGGGCTTCCCCGACAAGCTCTGGCCCCGACAAGGATGAGTCTGCGCAGATGCAAGAAGAGGTGCGGAGGAAGATGGTGCAGCGCCCAGTTTATTTTGTCAGTTCCCTCTTGCAGGGGGCTAGGTCAAGATACTCTGGGGTGCAGAAGCTGCTTTTCGGCCTCCTCATGGCCCCGAGAAAGCTGCGCCACTACTTCCAAGCACATGAGATAACAGTGGTCACTCGCTTTCCGCTGAAAAGGATATTGCAAAATCCAGAAGCAACAGGCAGGATTGTCGAGTGGGCACTGGAGCTGTCAAGCTTTGGTCTCACGTTTGAAAGTACTTCTACTATCCAGAGCAGAGCATTGGCAGAGTTCATGGCAGAATGGACGCCAACGCCAGATGAAGAAGTTCCAGAGACAAGCATCCCCGTCAAAGAAACGAGCAAAGAATGGATAATGTACTTCGATGGTGCCTTTTCGCTGCAATGCGCCGGCGCTGGCGTGCTGCTTGTCGCGCCCACCGGCGAGCACCTCAAGTACGTCGTCCAGATGCACTTTCCCCAGGAGCAAGCAACGAATAATACTGCAGAGTATGAAGGTTTGCTTGCCGGCCTCAGAATCGCAGCAGAACTTGGGATCAAGAAGCTGATTGTGCAGGGTGATTCACAGTTGGTTGTCCGCCAAGTAAACAAGAGCTACCAGAGTCCATTGATGGAAGCTTACGTTGACGAAGTGAGAAAGCTTGAAGAGCACTTTGAAGGCCTATAGATGGAGCACGTTCCAAGAGCTCAAAATGATGTCGCAGATGGCCTGTCGAAGTGTGCTGCACTAAAGCTACCTGTGGAAACAGGAATCTTTGTGCTCAAGTTAACTCAACCATCCGTTACACCATCAATCGGACAAAGCAAGAAGAGAAAGTTGGTCTCCGGTGACTACTTGACGGCAGAGCTTCCCGAAGCCGCCGCCAACAAAGTCCCCAAAACCAACGACAAAGTTGTTGAGGAACAGTCTGCTCCTGCAGACCCTAGGGTTTGTGCAGTTGAAGCAGACGTTCCCGACAAGTTTTGCCCCGGCAAGCTTGCCGGGGGACGTCCAGCTCCGGCCGAACCACAGGTTCTTGCCGTAGAAGCTGACGTTCCCGCAGCAGCAATGATGCCTTTAGTCCTTGTTGTTGAGCCTCAGGCTCCAGCATGGGCGTAGCAAATCGTCCATTTTCTTCAAACCGGAGAACTTCCCGAAGAGCCAGAAGAAGCAGAAAGAATAACCCGGCAGTCAAGTATGTATCAGTTCGTCGGCGATGAACTGTACAGAAGAAGACTCAATGGTGTCAGATTGAAGTGCATTCCCCGGGAAGATGGGCAAAAGCTGTTGGCAGAGATACATGGAGGCATATGTGGCCACCACATTGGCGCAAGAGCACTTGCCGGCAAGGCGTTCCGGCAAGGTTTCTTTTGGCCAGAAGCCCTCCAGGATGCAACTGCACAAGTAACCAAGTGTGAAGCGTGCCAGTTCCATGCCAACCAAATACATCAGCCAGCTCAAGCTCTCCAGACGATCCCTTTGTCCTGGCCATTTTCGATCTGGGGGCTCGACATCCTCGGCCCCTTTCCCCGCGCAGCCGGGGGCTTTGAGTACTTGTACGTTGCCATCGACAAGTTCACGAAGTGGCTGGAAGTGGAACCAGTGAGAAAGGTGACCGCACAATCAGCAGTCAAGTTCTTTAGGTCAATTGTTTGCCGTTTCGGAATCCCCAACAGGATCATCACCGACAATGGCACACAATTCACAAGTCGCACCTTCATGCACTACGTCCAAGACCTTGGCGCCAAGGTCTGTTTCGCTTCTGTTGCTCACCCGAGGAGCAATGGTCAAGCGGAGAGGGCAAACGCTGAAGTGCTACGCGGGCTCAAGACAAGAACTTTCGACAGGCTGCACAAATGCGGAAGAAACTGGATTGAGGAGTTGCCGGCGGCTCTTTGGTCAATCAGGACGACACCAAATCGAGCCACTGGACAGACACCCTTTGCTCTTGTCTATGGAGCAGAGGCAGTTCTCCCCACGGAACTCGTATACGGGTCACCACAAGTGCTCGCTTATGATGAGCTCGAGCAAGAGGAGCTGCGGCAAGACGACGCACTGCTCCTTGAGGAGAACCGTCTTCAGGCTGCTGTACGAGCTGCTCGATACCAGCAAGCTCTGCGCCGCTACCATAGCCGCAGAGTTAAAGCCAGAAGTCTCGAGGAAGGCAACCTTGTTCTTCGGCGTGTTTAGTCCGCCAAGAATTCCAACAAGTTGACGCCGAAGTGGGAAGGCCCTTATCGGGTGAGACAAGTCACAAGGCCCGGAGCTCTCCACCTTGAGACCGAAGAGGGCTTACCGGTGAGCAACTCCTGGAACATTGAGCACCTTTGCAAGTTTCACCCATAAGGCGCGGTTGCCGTGATCCGCTCCGGCAACCACCTTTTGTACAAGTCTTGCCGCTGTTGCATGTAAACCTTTGTACAAAGTCGGGCGCAGACCCCGTGCATCAGTAAAACTTATGTGCCTTGCACGACTTGTCGTTTCATGCTTCTACATTTTTCTTGCATGTACTATCTGACGCTTTGTGCAGCATACGTCCACGGTGCAATAACTAGCCCCAAGGCTCCATATCTATGTTTCCTCCCTTTTTCTTTTTCTCTCAAGCAGAAGGAAGTTTTCCTCGCGCACAAGTTTGCCGGGGGGGAAGGAGACAGTGGTATGGACCAAGTGCCGTTCAAGAATGCCTCGCCTTGCCGGGAAGCAAACAACACAAAAGCTAAGTCACCAAAGTTTGAGCATTCAAAATTTTAAATTTTAAAGTTATCTTCCTTGAACGACCGCACTTTGTATGGAAAACCTGTGCGCGGAGGAACCAACTCGTGGCTAGCCGCGCCCTTACTTTGTTTCGAGCACACTCAACGGCTTAAGCATGCCGCGACAAGTGTCGCGCCCTTACTTCGTTTTCGAGTTCGCTCAACAACCTAAGTGTGCTGCGACTAGCTGCGATAAGGTTTCTTGTCGGCAATGGCACTGCCGGCAGGCTGCTGAAGTTCCGCACTCAACGCTCGCGGCAAGGGTCCCTTTGCCGGCAAGTCCCCTAAAAGCGTAGGGTAAAAGCATACAAAGTAAAGAGGTCGAGTAAAGGAAATAACATTGCATTAACTACCCAAAATAGAGTTATGATACAAAATGACTTGTCGCTGTTCTAACAAACTACTGTCCATAACGTGATTGGCAGCGACAAGGGAAGCAGAAAGGAAACAACCTAGTCTGCACGGTCACCATCAACTCTCTTGATCTTGCCCACCTTGGCCACGATGGGGGCGACAAGGGCCTTCAGCGCCTCCTGGTCGGCGTCGGGAGGCAAGGTCCTGAGGACGTTGTTGAGGTTGAGTCCGGGGTTGCGGTAGACTATCTTCATCAACACCCTCTCCATGACTCCCGTGCAAAGCCTGCGCGCCTCGTTTGCCTGCTGCGTGGGGATCCTTTCCCGGAGCTGCTCGAGGGCCGACGCCACTCCCCTAAAGAATAAGCTCAGCTTGGCGCTGTGAGGGAGGTTCGCGTTGGGGGAGTACCCGAGGTGCTCCGTCCCCAGCCCCGCCAACTCCTTGTCGATGTCAGCGGCGGCGGCGACAAGCTCCTCGGTCCACTGCTCCACCGTCTGCCTGAAGTTGTTTTGGGTGAGGGCGGCGCTGTCCAATAGTGCCCTCTCAGCCCTGAGGTCCTCCTTCAGCTTCGTCTCCCGGTTCCTGGCGCTGTCAAGTGATGCGGTGAGGGTGGACAGCTTCAACTCCAAGTCTGCAACAGAATCCTTGGCGATGGCGAGCTCCTTGCCCTTGTCGGAGAGACGGACCCGCAGCACCGAGTGGCAGTGGGCATCTTTCTCCCTCTCCAATGTGAGCGCAGCGACCTTCTCCTCGCTCGTCCTCAAGTTGATCTCCAATTGTGCCACCCTCGCCTCCAAGTCTCTCTTGGCGGTCTCTGCAGCTGCAGCGGCGTCCCTCGCTTCCTGCAGAGCCCTGCCAAGGGACTGTTCGCGCGCGGCAAGGTCGTCCTCGTGGCTATCGAGGTCGACCTTCCGCTGCGTCAGCTCACCTTCCCGCTGAGACAGCCCTTCGGCGGCGAGCCGTTGCTGCTCTTCTGCTTCGGCCTTTTCAAGGACGAACGCCTGATGTGCCTCGGCAAGCTCCTCCCGCTCCTCCGCCAAGGATCGGAGGGCCGCCTGGTTGGCGGCCCGGAGCTCTTCGGCACGCTTCTCCAAGTCGACGCCCGCCTTGGCAGCTAGAGCCTCTCGGGACTCCAGCTTGGCCTGCCTGGCACGGTACAGGGCCAGAAGCCGGCGTAGAAGCTGCTCCTCCTCGGGCTCGCTACTGCTGCCGGGCGCGTCGACGAACTTCAGCCCGGCGGAGGCGAGGACTTCCCCATCAAAGGCCTCTCCCTCCGCGGGCGCCCTTGCCGTAGATGCCCACGAAATCTGAATGAAGACCCCGTTCTCGGCCTCCAAGTAGGCGCCGGTTCCGACCGCGGCAGCAGCAGGGTCGGCGGTCGGCGCAGCGTCGGACGCTCCTGCGGCCTCAGGGCCGTCAGTGCGACCGCCGGTCCCCTCCTCAGCTGCCGCGTCGGCGGCCCTGGCTGCCTCTTCGACGGCGGGCTCCTCGGTGCCGATCGCCTTCTCGGTGGCCGCGGCGCCACCAGTGTTGCCGCGCGCGGCCTCCTCGGTGGCAGCCTCCATCTCCATAGGCTCTGGAGCGGACGAGTCTGAAGACCAGAAAAGAAAATAAAAGAATGGTCAAGCAAATATCCAAAAAGAAAAATTCAAGAGAAGACAACCACAAGGGTTACCTGCGCGGGCCTCCTCTTCGACGGGGTTCCTCGCCGGGGGGGGGTCCTCCCTCAGCGGCGTGGTGGTAGCCCCCGCCGGCGGAGGGCCGCTGGCGCCTTCCCTTAGAGGGGTGCTCGCCCTTGGCGGAGTACTCGCCCTTGGCGGAGTGCTCGCCCTTGGCAGGGTCTCCTCCCTCGCCGGGGAGCTCCTCCTTGGCGGAGGGGTGGAGACGCGCGGCTCGTCGGGAGCAACCTATTGGCGCTCCTGAGGCTGCTGCTCTGCTTCTGCACAAGTCAACAAACAAACAAGGCATTAGTACGGATGAGAAGCCCACGCGCGCCCGATAAGCGGAGAGTGGTCAGAAAACTTACGCTGGGGGCTGCGCTGGGGGCTGCTCTGCGGGGCAGCTGGCTGGTCCGGCAGGCCTATCGCAGGTGCATCCCCTGTTGCTGCAACAGGCTCGTCCTCAAGGTCGACCACTGGGATCTTGGCCCTCTTCGCCGCCCTCTGGGCCAGGGTCCTAGAAGACAGACATAAACAGAATCAGACAAAGAAAATTCAAGACAAGAGCAACCAAAAATCAAAGGAAACAAGAATTGACAGTGCTTACTCTTCCTCCTCCTCGTCGGAGTTGAGCACGGAGAAGTCAAAATCCGCCTCGCGCGTCCCGGCACGAGGAGCTGGAGGAGTAGGCGCCCTCGGCCGCTTGGCGGGAGCAGGGACGGTAGTCTGAGAAGACCCCGCCCCAGTTGTCGCCGAGGCACGAGGGGCGGCAGGAGCGTTGGCCTCAGCCCGGGAAGACACTCCTCCCACCGCTGCTGAGGCGCGGGGCGCTCCCTTGGCGGCCTGGCCCGCCGCGGTGGTGCGTGTCGGGCGGCGCTGCGGCCGCTGGCCCGCCGGACGCTTGAAAGTGCAACTAATCCCCGGGTGGTTTTGGTAATTAATAACAACATATATATCATTGAACTAATAGTTACTTGAGAATCATTTCAGAGAGTTCAGTGATATGGGTATGGCAAGGACTGAAGAAGTGGACCCCCCAAAATGCTAAGGCAAGCATTGGCAAAAGCTCAAGACTCCATTTTTGGTTTAGCGATCCAAGATCACATTGAGTCCATAGGAAAAGCCAATACTATTAAAAGGGGATGAGGTTATGATGATGATCTGGTTGCTCAAGTGCTTAGTGATACATCTCCTAAACTATCAGCAACTTTCACTGCCATAGACACTCATAAGTAGTCTCGGTCCCACCGATATTCCAAACTCAGTCACACCGAGATGAACCACCTCAGCCATAAGCCAAACCCTAGTAAACTCGGATTTTCCGATTCTGAACTCGGTCTCACCGAAACATGAGTTGCCAAGTTTCTGTAACCTTCTGTCATCAAATCGGTGTCACCGAGATGATGAAGTCGGTCCCACCGAAACTGGCATGCTCTTGTCATTGCACGAATCGGACTAACCGAGATTGTATATTCGGTCCCACCGAAAATCCCAACGTTCACATTATTTGAACTATCGGTCTCACCGAGTTGTCCACTTCGGTCCCACCGAGATTGCTCAAATGTGTGTAACGGTTGGATTTTGTGTGGAGGCTATTTATACCCCTCCACCCCCTCTTCATTCGTGGAGAGAGCCATCAGAAAGAACTACCACTCCTACCTTACATTTCTGAGAAGAGAACTACCTACCCTTGTCTTGAGATCAAGTTGCTCCACTCCCACCATATGAAGCTTGATCTCTAGCCTTCCCAAGTTGCTTTCCGCTCAATCCTTTCTTCCACCACAGCCAAATCAGTGAGGAGAGTTGAGTGTTGGGGGGATTATCATTTGAAGCACAAGAGCAAGGAGTTCATCATCATCTACAACATCTATTACCTTTTGGAGGGTGGTGCCTCCTAGATTGGTTAGGTGTCGCTTGGGAGCCTCCGTCGTCGAGATGTGGAGTTGAACCAAGAAGTTTGTAAGGGCAAGGAGATCGCCTACTTCGTGAAGATCTACCCCGAGTAAGGCTAGCCCTCCGTGGGCGTAGGCCATGATGGAATTGAAGGAAATATGCCCTAGAGGCAATAATAAAGATGTTATTTGTATTTCCTTATATCATGATAAATGTCTTTTATTCATGCTAGAATTGTATTAACCGGAAACTTAGTACATGTGTGAATACATAGACAAAACAGTATGTCCCTAGTATGCCTCTACTAGACTAGCTCATTGATCAAAGATGGTTATGTTTCCTAGCCATAGACATGAGTTGTCATTTGATCAACGGGATCACATCATTAGGAGAATGATTTGATGGACAAGACCCATCCGTTAGCATAGCACTATGATCGTTTAGTTTAACTGCTATTGCTTTCTTCATGACTTATACATGTTCCTATGACTATGAGATTATGCAACTCCCGAATACCGTAGGAACACCTTGTGTGCTATCAAACGTCACAACGTAACTGGGTGATCATAAAGATGCTCTACAGGTGTCTCCGAAAGTTTTCGTGGTGTTGGCATAGATCAAGATTAGGATTTGTCACTCCGAGTGTCGGAGAGGTATCTCTGGGCCCTCTCGGTAACACACATCACAATAAGCCTTGCAAGCAAAAGACTAATGAGTTAGTCACGAGATGATGTGTTACGGAACGAGTAAAGAGACTTGCCGGTAACGAGATTGAACTAGGTATAAAGATACCGACGATCGAATCTCGGGCAAGTAACATACCGTTTGACAAAAGGAACAACGTATGTTGTTATGCGGTTCTGACCGATAAAATATCTTCGTAGAATATGTAGGAGCCAATATGAACATCCAGGTTCCGCTATTGGTTATTGACCGGAGATGAGTCTCGGTCATGTCTACATAGTTCTCGAACCCGTAGGGTCCGCACGCTTAACGTTTGATGACGATCGGTATTATGAGTTTATGAGTATTGATGTACCGAAGGTAGTTCGGAGTCCCGGATGAGATCACGGACATGACGAGGAGTCTCGGAATGTCCGAGACATAAAGATTGATATATTGGACGGCTATATGCGGACACCGGAAGTATACCGGAAAAGTTTTGGATTTATCGGGAATGCCGGAGGGGGTTACCGGAACCCCTTATGAGAGGGGATGGTCCATAGTGGGCCTAAAGGGAAAGAGAGAGGCAGCCCATAGGGCTGGCCGGCGCCCCCACCTAGGGTTCCTAGTTGGACTAGGATTGGGGGGGGGGCGCCACCTCTCCTATTCCTTTCCCCCTTCTTCCTTTCGGTGAATCCTACTAGGAATAGGATTGCAATCCTATTCCTAGTAGGACTCCTTCCCTAGCCGCACCAGGAAGGGCCGGCCGGCCTCCCTCCCCTGCTCCTTTATATACGGGGGCAGGGGGGCACCCAAAGACACACAAGTTGAATTGTTTTAGCCGTGTGCGGTGCCCCCCTCCACAGAATCACACCTCGGTCATACCGTCGCGGAGCTTAGGCGAAGCCCTGCGCCGGTGAACACATCATATCCGTCACCACGCCGTCGTGCTGACGAAACTCTCCCGTGAAGCTCAACTGGATCAAGAGCTCGTGGGACGTCATCAAGCTAAACGTGTGCTGAACGCGGAGGTGCCGTACGTTCGGTGCTTGATCGGTTGGATCGCGAAGAAGTTCGACAGCATCAACCGCGTCACTTGACGCTTCCGCTCCCGGTCTACGAGGGTACGTAGACACACTCTTCCCTCTCGTTGCTATGCATCTGGTAGATAGATCTTGCGTGATCGTAGGAAAATTTTAAAATACTACGTTCCCCAACAGTGGCATCATGAGCCAGGTCTATGCGTAGATGATATGCACGAGTAGAACACAATGAGATTGTGGACGATACTAGTCATACTGCTTACCAGCATGTCATACTTTGCTTCGGCGGTATTGTGAGATGAAGCGGCCCGGACCGACATTACGCGTACGCTTACGCGAGACTGGTTTCACCGTTACGAGCACTCGTTGCTTAAAGGTGACTGGCGGGTGTCTGTCTCTCTCACTTTAGCTGAATCAAGTGTGGCTACGCCCGGTCCTTGTGAAGGTTAAAACAGCACATACTTGACGAAACATCGTTGTGGTTTTGTATGCGTAGGTAAGAACGGTTCTTGCTAAGCCCGTAGCAGCCACGTAAAACTTGCAACAACAAAGTAGAGGACGTCTAACTTGTTTTTGCAGGGCATGTTGTGATGTGATATGGTCAAGACATGATGAGTTATACGGTTTTTGTATGAGATGATCATGTTTTGCGAGGGTGATCATGACGGTGCTTTGGAGATGGAGATCAAAAGCACAAAATGATGATGGCCATATCATGTCACATATTTTGATTGCATGTGATGTTTATCTTATTATGCTTCTTATTTTGCTTAGAACGACGGTAGCATTATAAGATGATCCCTTACTAAATTTCAAGGTATAAGTGTTCTCCCTGAGTATGCACCGTTGCGAAAGTTCGTCGTGCCGAGACACCACGTGATGATCGGGTGTGATAAGCTCTACGTTCAAATACAACGGGTGTAAGCCAGTTTTGCACACGCAGAATACTCGGGTTAAACTTGACGAGCCTAGCATATACAGATATGGCCTCGGAACACTGGAGACCGAAAGGTCGAGCGTGAATCATATAGTAGATATGATCAACATAAGATGTTCACCATTGAAACTACTCCATCTCACGTGATGATCGGACATGGTTTAGTTGATTTGGATCACGTGATCATTTAGATGACCAGAGGGATGTCTATCTAAGTGGGAGTTCTTAAGTAATATGATTAATTGAACTTTAATTTATCATGAAGTTAGTCCTGGTAGTATTAGCATATCTATGTTGTAGATCAATAGCTCGCGATGTTGCTCCCTGTTTATTTTTTCATATGTTCCTAGAGAAAACCAAGTTGAAAGATGTTAGTAGCAATGATGCGGAATTGTTCCGTGATCTGAGGATTATCCTCATTGCTGCACAGAAGAATTATGTCCGTGATGCACCACTAGGTGACAGACCTATTGCAGGAGCAGATGCAGACGTTATGAACGTTTTTGACAAAAGCTCGATATGATGACTACTTGATAGTTTAGTGCACCATACTTTACGGCTTAGAATCGGGACTTCAAAAACGTTTTGAACGCCACGGAGCATATAAGATGTTCCAAGAGTTGAAATTAGTATTTCATACTCATGCCCGTGTCGAGAGGTATAAGACCTCTGACAGTACTTTGCCTACAAGATGGAGGAGAATAGCTCAACCAGTGAGCATGTGCTCAGATTGTCTGGGTACTACAATTACTTTAATCAAGTGGGAGTTAATCTTCCAGATAAGATAGTAATTGACAAAGTTCTCTAGTCACTATCACCAAGTTAGTAGAACTTCGTGATGAACTATAATATGCAAGGGATGACGAAAGGAATTCCCAGCTCTTCGCGATACTGAAGTAGGCGAAGGTAGAAATCATGAAAAAGCATCAAGTGTTGATGGTTAACAAGACCACTTGTTTCAAGTAAAGGGCAAAGGGATAGAAGGGGAACTTCAAGAAGAATGACAAGCAAGTTGTCACTCCCGTGAAGAAACCCAAAGCTAAACCCAAGCCTGAAACAAGTGCTTATACTGCAAAGGAAATGGTCACTAAAAGTGGAACTGCCCTAGATACTTGGCGGATAAGGAGGATGGCAAAGTGAACAAAGGTAAATTTGATATACAGATTATTAATGTGTATTTTACTAGTGTTCATAGCATCCCCTCGGTATTTGATATTGGTTCAGTTGCTAAAGAGTAGTAACTCGAAGTGGGAGTTGCATAATGAACATAAACTAGTTAAAGGATGAAGTGACGATGTGTATTGGAAGCAGTTCCAAGATTGATATGATCATCATCGCACACTCCCTATACTTTCGGGATTAGTGTTGAACCTAAATAACTGTTATTTGGTGTTTGTGTTGAGCATGAATGTGATTTGATCATGTTTATTGCAATACGGTTATTCATGTAAGTTAGAGAATAATTGTTGTTCTGTTTACATGAATAAAACCTTCTATGGTCATACACCCAATGAAAATAGTTTGTTGGATCTCGATCGTGTGATACACATATTCATAATATTGAAGCCAAAAGATGCAAGGTTAATAATGATAGTGCAACTTATTTGTGGCACTGCCGTTTAAGTCATATTGGTGTAAAACGCATGAGGAAACTCCATAATGATGGAATTTTGGAATCAATTGATTATGAATCACTTGGTGCTTGCGAACCATGCCTCATGGGCAAGATGACTAAAAACTCCGTTCTCCGGAACTATGGAGCGAGCAACATATTTGTTGGAAATCATACATACTGATGTATGCGGACCAATGAGTGTTGAAGCTCGCGGCGGGTATCGTTATTTTCTGACCTTCACTGATGATTTGAGCAGATATGGGTATATCTACTTAATAAAGCACAAGTCTGAAACATTTGAAAAGTTCAAAGAATTTCAGAGTGAAGTAGAGAATCATCGTAACAAGAAAATAAAGTTTCTACGATCTGATCGTGGAGCAGAATATTTGAGTTACGAGTTTGGTCTTCATTTGAAACAATGTGGAATAGTTTCACAGCTCACGCCACCCGGAACACCACAGCATAATGGTGTGTCCGAACGTCGTAATCGTACTTTATTGGATATGGTGCGATCTATGATGTCTCTTACCGATTTACCACTATCGTTTTGGGTCATGCATTAGAGACAGCTGCATTCACGTTAAATAAGGGCCTCATCTGAATCCGTTGAGACAACGCCTTAAGAACTGTGGTTTGGCAAGAAACCAAAGTTGTTGTCTCTGAAAGTTTGGGACTGCGATGCTTATGTAAAAAGGTTTCAACATGATAAGCTCGAACCCAAACCGGAGAAGTAAATCTTCATAGGATACCCAAAAGAGACTGTTGGGTACACCTTCTATCACAGACCCGAAGGCAAGATATTCGTTGCTAAAATGGATCCTTTCTAGAGAAGGAGTTTCTCTCGAAAGAAGTGAGTGGGAGGAAAGTAGAACTTGATGAGGTAATTGTACCTTCTCCCGGATTGGAAAGTAGTACATCACAGGAAATTGTTCCAGTGATTCCTACACCAATTAGTGAGGAAGTTAATGATAATGATCATGAAACTTCGGATCAAGTTTCTACTGAACGTCGTAGATCAACCAGAGTACGTTCCGCACCAGAGTGGTACGGCAACCCAGTTCTGGAAATCATGTTACTAGACCATGATGAACCTACGAACTATGAGGAAGCGATGATGAGCCCAGATTCCGCAAAATGGCTTGAAGCCATGAAATCTGAGATGAGATCCATGTATGAGAACAAAGTGTGGACTTTGGTTGACTTGCCCGATGATCGGCAAGCCATCGAAAATAAATGGATCTTCAAGAGGAAGACCGACGCAGACGGTAATATTACTGTTTACAAAGCTCGACTTGTTGCGAAAGGTTTTCGACAAGTTCAAGGAGTTGACTACGATGAGACTTTCTCACCTGTAGCGATGCTTAAGTCTGTCCGAATCATGTTAGCAATTGCCACATTTTATGATTATGAAATCTGGCAAATGGATGTCAAAACTGCATTCCTAAATGGATATCCCAAAGAAGAGTTGTATATGATGCAACCAGAAGGTTTTGTCGATCCAAAAGGTACTAACAAATTATGCAAGCTCCAGCAATCCATCTATGGACTGGTGCAAGCATCTCGGAGTTGGAATATACGCTTTGATGAGGTGATCAAAGCATATGGTTTTATACAGACTTTTGGAGAAGCCTGTATTTACAAGAAGTGAGTGGGAGCACTACAACCTTTCTGATAAGTATATGTGAATGACATATTGTCGATCGGAAATGATGTAGAATTTTCTGGAAAGCATAAAGGAGAGTTTGAAAGGAGTTTTTCAAAGAAAGACCTCGGTGAAGCTGCTTACATATTGAGCATCAAGAATCTATATAGATAGATCAAGACGCTTGATAAGACTTTCGATGAGTACATACCTTGATAAGATTTTGAAGTAGTTCAAAATGGATCAGTCAAAGAAGAAGTTCTTGGCTGATTTGTAAGGTGTGAAGTTGAGTAAGACTCAAAGCCAGACCACGGCAGAAAAATATAGAGAGAATGAAAGTCATTCCCTATGCCTCAGCCATAGGTTCTATAAAGTATGCCATGCTGTGTACAAAACACGTTGTGTACCTTGCCAAGAGTTTGACAGGGAGGTACAATAGTGATCCAGGAGTAGATCACTGTACAACGGTCAAAATTATCCTTAGTAATTGGATGACTAAGGAAATATTTCTCGATTATGGAGGTGATAAAGAGTTCGTCGTAAAGGGTTACGCCGATGCAAGCTTTGACACTAAATCCAGATGACTCTAAGTATCAATCTGGATGCGTATTGAAAGTGGGAGCAATTAGCTAGAGTAGCTCCATGCAGAGCATTGTAGACATAGAAATTTGCGAAATACATAGGGATTTGTATATGACAGACCCGTTGACTAAACTTCTCTCACAAGCAAAACATGATCACACCTCATTACTCTTGGGTATTAATCACATAGCAATGTGAACTAGATTATTGACTCTAGTAAACCCTTTGGGTGTTGGTCACATGGTGATGTGAACTATGGGTGTTATTCACATAACGATGTGAACCATCGGTATTAAATCACATGGCGATGTGAGCTAGATTATTGACTCTAGTTCAAGTGGGAGACTGAAGGAAATATGCCCTAGAGGCAATAATAAAGATGTTATTTGTATTTCCTTATATCATGATAAATGTCTTTTATTCATGCTAGAATTGTATTAACTGGAAACTTAGTACATGTGTGAATACATAGACAAAACAGTATGTCCCTAGTATGCCTCTACTAGACTAGCTCATTGATCAAAGATGGTTATGTTTCCTAGCCATAGACATGAGTTGTCATTTGATCAACGGGATCACATCATTAGGAGAATGATGTGATGGACAAGACCCATCCGTTAGCATAGCACTATGATCGTTTAGTTTAACTGCTATTGCTTTCTTCATGACTTATACATGTTCCTATGACTATGAGATTATGCAACTCCCGAATACCGTAGGAACACCTTGTGTGCTATCAAACGTCACAACGTAACTGGGTGATCATAAAGATGCTCTACAGGTGTCTCCGAAAGTATTCGTGGTGTTGGCATAGATCAAGATTAGGATTTGTCACTCCGAGTGTCGGAGAGGTATCTCTGGGCCCTCTCGGTAACACACATCACAATAAGCCTTGCAAGCAAAAGACTAATGAGTTAGTCACGAGATGATGTGTTACGGAACGAGTAAAGAGACTTGCCGGTAAGGAGATTGAACTAGGTATAAAGATATCGACGATCGAATCTCGGGCAAGTAACATACCGTTTGACAAAAGGAACAACGTATGTTGTTATGCGGTTCTGACCGATAAAAGATCTTCGTAGAATATGTAGGAGCCAATATGAACATCCAGGTTCCGCTATTGGTTATTGACCGGAGATGAGTCTCGGTCATGTCTACATAGTTCTCGAACCCGTAGGGTCCGCACGCTTAACGTTTGATGACGATCGGTATTATGAGTTTATGAGTATTGATGTACCGAAGGTAGTTCGGAGTCCCGGATGAGATCACGGACATGACGAGGAGTCTCGGAATGTCCGAGACATAAAGATTGATATATTGGACGGCTATATTCGGACACCGGAAGTATACCGGAAAAGTTTCGGATTTATCGGGAATGCCGGAGGGGGTTACCGGAACCCCTTACGAGAGGGGATGGTCCATAGTGGGCCTAAAGGGAAAGAGAGAGGCAGCCCATAGGGCTGGCCGGCGCCCCCACCTAGGGTTCCTAGTTGGACTAGGATTGGGGGGGGGGGGCGCCACCTCTCCTATTCCTTTCCCCCTTCTTCCTTTCGGTGAATCCTACTAGGAATAGGATTGCAATCCTATTCCTAGTAGGACTCCTTCCCTAGCCGCACCAGGAAGGGCCGGCCGGCCTCCCTCCCCTGCTCCTTTATATACAGGGGCAGGGGGGCACCCAAAGACACACAAGTTGAATTGTTTTAGCCGTGTGCGGTGCCCCCCTCCACAGAATCACACCTCGGTCATACCGTCGCGGAGCTTAGGCGAAGCCCTGCGCCGGTGAACACATCATATCCGTCACCACGCCGTCGTGCTGACGAAACTCTCCCGTGAAGCTCAACTGGATCAAGAGCTCATGGGACGTCATCAAGCTGAACGTGTGCTGAACGCGGAGGTGCCGTACGTTCGGTGCTTGATCGGTTGGATCGCGAAGAAGTTCGACAACATCAACCGCGTCACTTGACGCTTCCGCTCCCGGTCTACGAGGGTACATAGACACACTCTTCCCTCTCGTTGCTATGCATCTGGTAGATAGATCTTGCGTGATCGTAGGAAAATTTTAAAATACTACGTTCCCCAACAGGAATAGACAAGGTTGCTTCTTCGTGGACCCTTCGTGGGTGGAGCCCTCCGTGGACTCGCGCAGCCGTTACCCTCCGTGGGTTGAAGTCTCCATCAACGTGGATGTACGATAGCGCCACCTATCGAAACCACGGGAAAAATCACCGCGTCTCCAAAATTGCGTTTGCTCTTCTCCACCTCTCTTTACTACATGTGCAATTTACTTTCCGCTGCCTATACTCTTGAATTGCATGTGTAGGGTGATGCTTGACTTGATCATAATTGTGAATCTGCCAAAAACTGTTCTTTGTCAAAAGGTAGAATTTTTATATTGATAAGTAGTCTAATCACCCCCCCTCCAGACATACTTTCGATCCTACAAGTGGTATC
This sequence comes from Secale cereale, assembly GCA_902687465.1. Classification (NCBI taxonomy): domain Eukaryota; kingdom Viridiplantae; phylum Streptophyta; class Magnoliopsida; order Poales; family Poaceae; genus Secale; species Secale cereale. The sequence goes on along the minus strand of LR738709.1, from coordinate 464,415,387 downwards.
AGAGCTTTGGTCTCCATTGTATTGGTTTCCATTGCATTGGACTCCATAAGCTTGGTTTCACAACCTAGGAGAGTATGGCGTCTAGTGAGGGTAATTTTCGTAGAGGTCCTTACTTTGATGGTACAAATTTTGCTAGTTGGAAGCATAAAATGAAAATGCATATTCTTGGTCATAACCCAGCCGCATGGGGCATTATTTGTGTTGGTATGCAAGGTGAATTCTTCGAGGAAGGAAAAGTTCCGGATCGCGAAGCTACACCGGAAGAATTGCGGATGTTGCAAAACAATGCTCAAGCTTGTGACATTCTCTTCAATGCCTTATGTCCCGAGGAGTTCAACAAAATCAGCCGTCTTGAGAATGCAAAAGAGATTTGGGATACTTTGGTTGAAATGCACGAAGGTACCGAGTCCGTGAAGGAATCAAAGCTAGATATTCTTCAAGGTCAACTTGACAAGTTCAAGATGAAGGATGGTGAAGGAGTCGCTGAAATGTACTCTAGGCTTGCTCTCATCACAAATGAGATTGCCGGCTTAGGAAGCGAAGAAATGACCGACCGATTCATCATCAAGAAGATTCTCAGAGCTTTGGATGGAAAGTATGACACCGTGTGCACTTTGATCCAAATGATGCCAAACTACAAGACTCTCAAGCCAACCGAAGTCATTGGAAGAATTGTTGCTCATGAGATGACACTTAAGGATAAGGAAGAGCTTCACAACAAGTCAAGTGGTGCTTACAAAGCTACAAGTGATGCTCCCACTACCTCAAGTGACAAGTTGGTTTCCAATGAAGAGATAAGCCTAATGGTCAAGAACTTCAACAAATTCTACAAGAATAGAGGCAAAGAGAGAAGCTCAAAGTCTAGATCATATGATGAAAAGAGATCTTCTAGTCGTGATCGAAACTGCTACAATTGTGGAAGACCCGGACACTACTCAAATGAGTGTACGGCTCCCCACAAGAGAAGAGAAGAATCTCCAAGAAGAAGAAGCTCAAGAGATGAGTCACCTCGGAAAGAGAGAAGGAGTAGAGATGATCGTTATGAACGAAGACTCTCTCGGAGAAGCAAGGATTAGGAGAGGAAAGACAAGTCATCAAGGAGCTACACAAGAAGAAAACATCAAGCTCATGTAGGTGAATGGGTCTCTGGCTCCGACTCCGACAATCAATCCGAAGGAAGCTATCACTCCGACTCCGACTACAGTCAAGATGAAGGTGTTGCCGGTCTTGCTCTCGTATCCTCCAACTCCAACTCCTACGACTTATTTGATTCACCAAATGAGGGAATTGGAAGATGTTTCATGGCTAAAGGCCCCAAGGTATCACACCCTGAATTCATTGACTTCAATAGTGATGAGGATGACTTGCTTGGTGAAGATGAGCTCTTGCATGATAAATCCAGTGAGCCTAGTAACGATGAACATACTAGTAGTCTTTATAGTCGAGAAGAGTCGAATGACAATGCTATGAAGGAGATTGAGCGTCTAACTAAAGAACTAAACACTCTTAAGTTAGCTCATGAAACAACTCAAGAAGATCATAGAGAGCTCCTAAGATCTCATGAGAAGCTACGCTTCGAGAAGCTCACTCTAGAGCAAGAACATGAGTTTCTAAAAGCAATCAATGACGATCTTCGAAAGAAGAGTTCTTCATATCTTGCCAAATGACTTCTCTTGTCTAATTTCTTGCCACCCATTAAGACTAAGCATGACAAGCATAAGAAAAATTCTTCCTCTAGCAGTAACAATAACCATGCTAAATCCAATGTTGTTGCTTCTAGTAGTTCTCTTGATTCCACTAACAATGTTTCAAGCCAAGTTACACTTGAGCAAGAGAATAGTTTATTGAAAGGGATCATAGAGAAAGGTGTCTACAAGAGCCTTGCCGGAAGCAAGAACTTTGAGGAAATTGTTCGCAAGCAAGGAAGGCACCGGAAGAATCAAGGAATTGGTTTTGAGCGAAAGTTCAACGCCGAAGGTGTTGAGTGGGAAGAAGGTCAATATCCTACTCCACAGTTTGTTCCTCAAAAGGAGAAGTATGATCCTACTTCTTCCAATGTGGAACAAGCTCAAGATGACCTTCCACCACAAGACCACAAGCTAAAAGGCAAGGACAAGCTTCAAGAGGAGATTGATGCATTTGTTGAAGCACCTCAAGCCATGGTCAACTGGGTTCCCAAGGAAACGTCAAGTTCTACTTCGTCAAGCTCAACTACAACCCCAAGGATTCCCATCAACATGATGTGGATCCCGAAGAAGAAGAACTAGAAAGTTCTTGAGGGTGACTCCGCCAACATACTTCACTCACATTCATTTTGGCAAAGGCTTGTGCAATCAACTTCCACATCGTGCACTAGTTCATGGAGTCACAAACCCTCTTGTTGGTAAGTCAAGGGACAAGGTAATCATTGCTTTCATGGACATCATCCATTGTGAACTTCAATCTATGTCCATGGATATCCTTGTTTGTTCCTTGTGGGACTAACCCATGTAGGTATTGAAAGTGCCCGAATCCAAAGGATAGCTCCGAACTCTTGATGATCTCCATCAACATTGAGCATCCACATCTTCAACATCTACATGAAGTCTTCTACGACAACCCAAGGTTAGTTTGACCCTTTAAAAGGGGTTCTCACATCTAGGGGGAGCTTTGCTCTAAAAATTGAGCTAAAGCATCTTCAAATGATGTGAACACATCAATGCTTTATGTAAAAGTGGTAACCCCACTTGTGCTTAAATGATGAGTATGACCTATGATCAAATGTTCTCATTTGGCTCCTAAGTCAATATACTCATATAAAGATGACCTAGTCATCGACAAATTGTGTGTTAGTTGCTAGAGTTTTGGTTGTGCATGTTTGACACATATTTCATTTGCTATCTTATTGTGTGAGCATGTTGGATGAATGATTTTATCCATTCGAGGACATCCATTTGTTGTTTTGGTCGTTTTGATTTTTCTGACCAAATGGATGGACAAGAATGCCTAAGTACCTCCCCTAGCTATCTATGCTTTCTTGTCTCAAATTCTATTCATGCTTACATCACAAATTTTGAACAAGTCATTTTCGGACCCTCCGGGTGAGGAGCACTCGGAGCCACCGATCCGTCAAGGGCTAATTTCCAAAACATTCTAATTGATTTCGGTCAGACCAACTCACTCAAACTCGGTCGAACCGAAAGCATTTAGATTGATCTAGGTTTTCATCTCGGTGAAACCGAGTTGTGATTTTCGGCGTGACCGAAGTGCATAACTGCCTAGCAGTTATCCATCTCGGTGCCACCGAGTTTTACAACTCGGTCCCACCGACAGCGAAGGGGTATATATTTCGAGGGCCGCGCGCATTGATTCCTCCTTCAAATGTTTCGCCCCCACACCCCTTGCTGTCGTCGCCTTGGTCTCCGGATCGTCGCCGTCGTCGCCTGTGCGCCCTCGCCGTAGGTCTCCGTCGCCGTCAACGGCCATCTCCTCCGCGCCGTTGCCGCCGTAGAAAAACTCCACCCAGTTAGGGTGAGTTTTGATCCCAGTCGTGCTCCCATCTCTGATTCAATGCACGTTTGGATTGCCTAGTATCTTGCCACGATTGAAATCCACCTGTACACCAGATTGGTTCATTTGAACTAGATTCGAGTAAAAGTTTTAGGGTTAGGTTTCCGCGGAACACATCTCGGTGAGACCGATTTTATATTTTCGGTATGACCGATTTGGCCTATGGCCATTGCACTGCACCCTTCGGTCCAACCGAGTTGTGCAAAATCGGTGTGACCGAAATGAAGATTCTGTGAAACCCTAGTGTTTTCGGCAGGACCGAAACCCACTTCGGTCAAACCGAAAGTGGTGTGCCAAGCTCCTGTTTAACACTTCGGATTCACCGAACCTTAAACTCGGTCTGACCAAAATGTCTTCTGTGAAAACTTAATACTAGAATTTGAACTCATTTTTTTTGCAAAAACTTCTGCAGTTTGTGATGACTCTTCTTCTCTGCCTACACCTTATCTATTCATAGGTTGTCAGCCATGTCAGATGCCAGTGACAGTGAGAACAGGCCAGAGACACTCATTGCAGACATTCCAGAGGCAGGCACTAGTCCTGATCCTAGTAGCTCATCTGATGATGGTGAGAGGAGTACACCAAGTGGCATGCCTCCTGCAGCCACCAGAGCTAGAAAGAAGAGGAATTCAGATGATGAGGATTCAGATTTTGTTGTTGAGGAAGAGGTGACCTCAAAGCCTAAAAGGAAGGTTGTTGCCAAAGAGCAACAAGATCAACAATCTAAGAAGGGCACCAGTAAAGTCAAGCAGTCAACTGTTGCTAAGAAGCTGAATTTGGGAGAGGCAGCTGCAAGCAAAGTGAAGAAGACCACCAAGAGAAAGAGGATAGTGCATGTGTCAGGAGCTAGAGCAGATATGTATATTGATCCTCATGCAGATGCAGCAGTAGAGGATGAGGATGAGGAAGCACCCCAGCCTCCTCCTCAGAAGCCAAAGCTGACAAGGAAGCAGCAGCAGCTAAACCAAAGAGTTTCGGAGAGCAAATTCTTGAAGCTACTCAAAGGATTGAACAACGCCTGGCCAGCATTGAACAGTCTCAGGAGAGCTTAGAGAGGATTGTTGATGAGAAGATCCACACTCTGGACGTGAAGCTGACTGAAGTACAAGTGACCGTCAACAAGCTCGAGGCAGACATTAAGGAAGCAAAGCAGGACAAGGCAGAGCTTATGCGTGAGTTGCAGGATGACTTAGTCCAGGATTCTCATCGACAGACTGCTCCGGTTCCCAAAGGATCCCGATCAGCTGCTATTCCAGTGACTGACACCAGGACTACAGCTTCAGCACCTCCCATAGTTCCAGCAGTTGCTCCTACTCCAGCCCCAGCTCCAGTGTCCACTCCTCCAGCACAGACATCAGCTGAAGTCTTCGCCGATGTTGTCATATCCACTCCGACATCAACCCAGACGGGAGCCGCCAGCAGAGTCCACAGTGACGCTTAGCTCTATGCTTTTTCGAACTTTTTGGTAACTTGTTGCCAAAGGGGGAGAAATTGTATAGATCATAGGGCTTCGAGAGAGAGAGTGTTGTTGTCTTTGCGCTTTTGCTCTTTCGTTCTTTTGCGGTTTCTTTGAGATACTTTTGGTTTTCGAGACATTCAGTGTGTTTGATACTCCGTTTGATTCTACCTTAATGAGTGCTTGGTCGTACTATGCTTTAATGTGTGCTTAATGCTTATCATATGCCATTCCTATCTCGTATGACCATTTACTCATGTCTTGGTGATTGGGTGCATGCTGTTCATTCTTATCATTTTGTGCGCTCCACCAAGATGTATGTGGCATGGAAGAGCGACCCATGATCCTAATCGATTGTGCATTTGCATTCAAACGCAAATCTTAAATAATGCACAAATTTAGGGGGAGCTCTTGCTTATCACATACTTCTCAAAGCGACGATATTATTCATTGATTATATCCTTTGTCGAAGCTTTGATCTATATGTTGTCATCAATTACCAAAAAGGGGGAGATTGAAAGTGCAACTAATCCCCGGGTGGTTTTGGTAATTAATAACAACATATATATCATTGAACTAATAGTTACTTGAGAATCATTTCAGAGAGTTCAGTGATATGGGTATGGCAAGGACTGAAGAAGTGGACCCCCCAAAATGCTAAGGCAAGCATTGGCAAAAGCTCAAGACTCCATTTTTGGTTTAGTGATCCAAGATCACATTGAGTCCATAGGAAAAGCCAATACTATTAAAAGGGGATGAGGTTATGATGATGATCTGGTTGCTCAAGTGCTTAGTGATACATCTCCTAAACTATCAGCAACTTTCACTGCCATAGACACTCATAAGTAGTCTCGGTCCCACCGATATTCCAAACTCAGTCACACCGAGATGAACCACCTCAGCCATAAGCCAAACCCTAGTAAACTCGGATTTTCCGATTCTGAACTTGGTCTCACCGAAACATGAGTTGCCAAGTTTCTGTAACCTTCTGTCATCAAATCGGTGTCACCGAGATGATGAAGTCGGTCCCACCGAAACTGGCATGCTCTTGTCATTGCACGAATCGGACTAACCGACATTGTATATTCGGTCCCACCGAAAATCCCAACGTTCACATTATTTGAACTATCGGTCTCACCGAGTTGTCCACTTCGGTCCCACCGAGATTGCTCAAATGTGTGTAACGGTTGGATTTTGTGTGGAGGCTATTTATACCCCTCCACCCCCTCTTCATTCGTGGAGAGAGCCATCAGAAAGAACTACCACTCCTACCTTACATTTCTGAGAAGAGAACTACCTACCCTTGTCTTGAGATCAAGTTGCTCCACTCCCACCATATGAAGCTTGATCTCTAGCCTTCCCAAGTTGCTTTCCGCTCAATCCTTTCTTCCACCACAGCCAAATCAGTGAGGAGAGTTGAGTGTTGGGGGGATTATCATTTGAAGCACAAGAGCAAGGAGTTCATCATCATCTACAACATCTATTACCTTTTGGAGGGTGGTGCCTCCTAGATTGGTTAGGTGTCGCTTGGGAGCCTCCGTCGTCGAGATGTGGAGTTGAACCAAGAAGTTTGTAAGGGCAAGGAGATCGCCTACTTCGTGAAGATCTACCCCGAGTAAGGCTAGCCCTCCATGGGCGTAGGCCATGATGGAATAGACAAGGTTGCTTCTTCGTGGACCCTTCGTGGGTGGAGCCCTCCGTGGACTCGCGCAGCCGTTACCCTCCGTGGGTTGAAGTCTCCATCAACGTGGATGTACTATAGCGCCACCTATCGGAACCACGGGAAAAATCACCGCGTCTCCAAAATTGCGTTTGCTCTTCTCCACCTCTCTTTACTACATGTGCAATTTACTTTCCGCTGCCTATACTCTAGAATTGCATGTGTAGGGTGATGCTTGACTTGATCATAATTGTGAATCTGCCAAAAACTGTTCTTTGTCAAAAGGCAGAATTTTTATATTGATAAGTAGTCTAATCACCCCCCCTCTAGACATACTTTCGATCCTACAACGCTCCGCCACGACTGCGGCTTTGCGGAGGCGCCTCCTCGCTGGAGCCGGAGGACTCGCCGGTGGTGGTGAACTCCCCGAGGACGAAGAAGAAGAGTCAAGGTTCAGAGAGCCGCCCGAGTCTTCGGCAGAATCGCTTGATTCAGCGCCCTGCTCGGCGGGCTCGCTCGACTCTGTGCCTTGCCCGGTGGCCTCGCTCGTCCCAGCAGGTTCCCCGGCAGGCTTTATCAGTTTGAGGAGCTCTTCCTCCTCGGCCCGACTTACCGCCTCCGCTGCATCCGCCTCCTCCAAGGTATACCCAAACTCGCCCGCGGCCTCGGCTGCGGCTGCCTCCTCCAACCTGGTGGCAATGTACGCCATCTCCCGGTCGGTGGTGTCGCGGGTGAGGCCTTTCTTCTCGTCGGGATCGATCGGCAGCTCCACCAAGTTATCGAAGAACGTTTGCACGGCTTCGTCAGAAGGCGCCAGCCAAGTGGGGTCAATCCCATGGGAGTCGCACCACGGCATCGCCGCGTGGATAGCGCTGAGCGATGAGTTGTTGCATAGCGGGACTACGCCCCGCGGCAATGCAAACCACTCCGGGTGCTTCGCGTCGTGCTTGAATAGCTCACGGAGCATCCCTTTGAGCTCCAGGACAGTGAAATTATAGTTGAGGCCCGGGCGCAGCCTCATACAGTCTGCCATGTTACCAAAATCCCAAGCAGGCCTCTTCCTCTCCTACAAGGGGGCGATGCGGCGGCGAAGGAAATCTGCCCCGACAGCCCCTACGGTGAGCTTGGCTTGCCGGAGGCGAAGGATCCTAGTGATGGCTATCTTCAGCTTGTCGTCCTCAGGGGCCAGGTCACTCCAGTCGTTGCCGCGCACTATTGTAGCTCGGCGCGGGGAAGTGAACTGCTCTAGGGCGTCCTCCATGATCTAGCACCAATTAGCCCTCCACTCCTCCCACTTGCCGCAGAGTTCCCCAGTCAAGTAAGCCTCTTTCTTATGAAGCCTAAATATCAAAGAGATCCCGCCGGACAAAGGAGACCCAGACTCGACTCGAGGCGTAAAATAATGGCGGAAGAGGGCTACGTTGGGGTACACTCCGACAAAGTTCTCGCACAGATGTGCGAAAACGGCCATGGTCAAGACAGCGTTTGGGGTGAAATCAAGGAGGTGAAACCCGTAGGTATTCATGATATCACAGAAGAATTCGGAATATGGAGGGCAGAGTCCGCAATGGAAGAACAGAGCGAAATAGGCATACCCTCCCGGAAACATGTCGCTGGCCTCAGCGGGGAGTACCCGGGTGCGCGGGTGCGCTTTTGTCTCCCTCGACCAGAAGAGGTAGAAGGAGTTCTTCAGCTCCCTCGCGCCGAGCCTCGGCGGGAAGACCACCATCTTCTTCCGCATTGCTGCTAGCTTCAGCGCCCGGGCAGTCTTCGCGGCTTTCGCCTTGTCGCCCTTCGGGGCCATGGCGGGAATAGCGAGGGAAGTCGACGGCGTTGGGAAGGCTGGCGGCGGCGGAGGAAGGGCGGAGCGCTGCTCTCTTTCAACCTTCGGGGAGGAGGGGAGCAGCGGGGGTTTCTGGAGGTTGAAGAAGCAATGAACGAATGGGAGGAACTGCCCCTGTTTCCCCTGCTTTTAAGGGGGAAAGGGGGACGTTCCGCATTTTCTCCATTAAAGAAACATGCCACAATCTCTCCCACGACGCCGCAATCGACGCGTGCCGTTAGGGAGGGACGCGGCGGATACAGAGTGGGATGCGGCGCGCCATGGGCCGCGTGTGCCCGTGCATTGTTTTGGGCCTGGCCCAACAGCGCTCGGAACCGTGTGTGGCCCAGGCCCGGGGGCTCCTGTCGGTGTACTAAAGTAGGGGTACCTTAGGGTGTGTTTGGTTGTGGAACGAAGTGGAATGGAATGGAATGGTTCCATGACATTCCATTCCACTAGAATGGGTCGGTTCCATTCTTATGTTTGATTCAGGTAATAGATGGAATGGAATGGTTACATTCAAGTGTTTAGTTGGTGAGACATAATAAAACGAATTTGATCATTTTAATAACATTTATACACAAGCATGGAAGATACTGAAATACATGAAATCAAACATATCATATGACTATTTCTCTTGCACCAATACATTTTTACAAACGAAAAGAAGCAATTTACACAGAAGAACCAATAATATATGGAAGGTACGATCTGCTATCGCTGAGGTGCCTCCAACGAGAAAAAGAAGATGCATATCATCGCTAACTCAAGAAGAAGCAATCTACAGAGAAGATGCTACGGCAGCCCCCAACAGGCCTGGTCGCCGCAGCCCCGGCAGACTAGGCCGCCCGTGCCACCGCCCCCTCCCCCGCGCAGATCAGGCCGGCGCGCACCAGCAGATCAGGTCACCGGTGCTGCGTCCCAGCAGATCAGGCCGCTGCCGCCACCGCCCCCTCCCCCCGCGTAGATCAGGCCGGCGCGCCCCAGCAGATCAGGCCGCCGCCGCCGCCGCTGGAACAGTTCCTAGGAACGCCGCCGCCACCACAGAGCAGGCCATCGGCCTCTAGTGGCTCGGCCGCCGTACTCGCTCCTCTTCAGATCGAGACATGGAGGGACGAGGGAGGGAGGGAGAGGAGACGAAAGATGGAGAGGCGAGGATTTGTCGGGAGTGACGGGCTCGAGCGAGACCCAGGACCGGTTCCATGTGATTCCTCCGATTTGGAGGTACCGACGCATTCCGGATATGGGCCGAATATTCCCTCTGCGGGAACGAGTTGGTTCCTGGTCCGCTTAAGTATCAAACGCAGGAACGGGGCGTCGGAACAGGTCCGACCCATGACATTCTAGTTGGTGACTGAAACCAAACACACCCTTAGTATCCCGACTTGTGCACGGGCAGTAGCAGCGTCCCGTGGCAGGGCTTGCCACGCGCCCGCCAAGGCCCACTTTGGTTCCTTTGGAGCCATTCAAGAACAAAGTATTCAAGTTAAAGAAACAAGAACCCCGGCAAGAGGAGCTTGCCTGGAAGGCCGCTCCAGGCTCAAGACCACCCCTTTGTCACAAGACCCTGGCAAGAGGAGCTTGTGAGGAAGGCCAAGCATGGCGTTTCAGGAGACTTGTCGCGGCACCCCGCGCGTCGCGGCAAAGCCCGGAGGGCGACAAGCTCCCGGGCGCGGCAAGGTAGCGGCCGCGGCAAGGCGCTTGCCGTGGCAGGCTTCCACTGTGTGCCCGCGCTCCAGCTCATCCGGCCACGCGTCGCCCTGGGGCCCTTCCAGGGGCACGTGGCGGAAGGCTGTGCAGCCTGGGGTACACGGTGGCAAGCCGCGATGACGAGGCCACCATCGTGGCGAACGGAGACGCCCCTGACGGGCGCTTTTTGCACTGTTTGGGGCGACGGCGACTGGCATTCAATGCCCTTGTCCCCCACCGTCAGGGTTAGGTACAGAACACTGTACATGCACTGTTACAACTACCACCACTTTTACGTTTTTGCCCTCATCTGCTTTGCCACCTGTCGGTGACCCCTTTGACCTATAAAAGGAGGCCCCTGCGCAACGTAGAGGGGGTTCCGATCTTCGAACACTTTCACGCTCGGTGTAGCCAGCGATAGGCACTGTAGCTCTTCTTGCTCCCGAGCCAAGAACACAATAAAAACCAAGGCAGGAGTATGGTTTTACGCATCCGTGCGGCCCGAACCTGGGTAAACTGCTCGCGTGCTCGCCCCGATCCGCTCTTCGTGCATCCTCCGCTCCCTTGCCGTACCGAAAAGGGGCTCCGGTCCCATAGGTGTTCGTGGGCGATCAGTTTCCCCGACAGTTGTATTACATTAAAATCCAATGAAATATTGCACACGTAATAAGTAATGAAATTAAAATTTTCAAATTCCGAAAATAATATATTTTTTAAACTAATTACGCGTTTGGTGCATTTTTTATAGTTACTGCCTAGTTATTATAATTACATCCCATCTATTGTTTTTTAATGTCCATTTTCTTGTTAAGCCTAATGCATACCTCCTAGGAAAGTTTGCAGCCCAGCGGGGCGAAGAATAACAAGTTGACCCGGATATTGTGTACAACTGTCGGCCCAGTTGCATTGCTGATGTTGAAAAAAAGGCATGTGTAGTACAGTACAACCTAGCATGGCTACTCAGCCCACATTCAGCGACGCTGGAAAGGCCCAAACAAGGCTTCTGTACAACTTTTTGAAGTCACTGAGCTCAATTAATAACATAAGAAAAAAGTTACTCCCTCTGTAAACTAATATAAGAGTGTGTAGATCACTATTTTAGTATTTTAAACACTCTTATATTAGTTTTCAGAGGGAGTATATTATAGTGGAACCTAATTAAAAGTTGTCACGAGCAAAGAAATAATTCTACGGGTCCCACTTGTGTGTGTGTGTGTGTGTGCGCGTGTGTGTGAGAGAGAGAGATAGAGAGAGACCCGTCGGTCGAAGCTCGTAAATACATCTTTCAGCCATATGCATTGCTGATGCTCAGTAAAAACTTATATAGTTGACACAATCATATAGAACATCATAGCACACTGAACTTGCATACAAAAATTTCACGCAGGCGGCACAATTAGGATGGAAGCAGTGGATCGCTACGGGTAGGGCTTTGTTGAAACCAATAAACTTGTACATAACGGTTCATCGTATTTATCAATGACAGGGAAATATCTTGAATGCTATGCAAAGAAAACAGACAGACAACACAATATGTTCTGCTAGCACATTAAGTTGACGTACACCCCTTTCTAAAAAAAGTTAAGGTACAAAATTAGAACAGGTCACAATCAAATGTACTGGCACATCAGTGCTTCACACCCATAGCTCGGATTTAACTAGTATCTGACAAGATTCAGTTGTTACCTCAATTTAGAGCACATCCAGGCAGCCAACCCTGCCTCTTCTCCCAAAGAAGAAGTGGCCTCCGCCGCGCGATGGAGTAGGCCCTGTGCCATCCATCGTTCTGAGCAACACGGGGAAAGTCTGACGTTGACTCCTGTAATGGACGTCGTCGACGGACCCTGGCACCAGTGGTGGTGGCATGACTTCGATTGATGGACTGACCACTTCTTCGACATGCACGAACACTCGATACAGGTACATCCCTAACGTGTTCCGTGGCGGCCTTGGTGGCGATGAAAAGTACAACCCCGGTTCCTGCACCGGTATCTCAACACCAATCACCTACGGTATGGTGGACGGCTTCTTCATCCATGCCATAACTGTTAGAGCCCAGCTGTCTGGAGGAACAAACATACTTACGAGCTCACCTCCAAGGTCGTTGATAAGCTCATTCATGGACTCACTATTCCAAGCACGTCGAGGCATGCCGTGGAAGGTAAGCTTTGTTAAAAACTCAAGCTCGGAGGGCACCGAGCCCCATCCTGGGTGCCACCGATCGAAGCTCACCAGCGCGCCATCGCAGAACAAACGCCGAGAAGATTCGAACGCACGACTGCAGTCGAAAGTTGTCCAGAACCTGACAAAGAAATCAGCCGGTGGCGGATAGACTTCGACGAGCAAGTCACTTATTTGGATGCCGTGTGCAATGCCAAGAGCTTTGATAAGGTCGTCCAGCGAGACGGGAGGCCGGTCGCGGTTGATGGTTACCATCAGCACTTTGCCAGCAAACTGGTCGTCAAGCGCCGCCATGCCACTGTTGAGCGACAGCACGCAGCGACCGAAGGCAGGACGGACCTCGGGATCTCCGTCTTGGAGATCCGCGTTGACCGGCGACATGATAGTGAGCTTGAGTACAGGGAGTACAGGAGGGGGATTTGGGGCAACTGGAGTAGGAATCGAGATTCCAGAGGTGGGGGAGGGGCGGGAGATTGGGGGTGAAAAGGTAGCTTGAATTTCGAACACGCGCAAATATGCTGTGTGCGCGCAAGCGCACGAAAACACCGGTGGCGCCCACATGTCGGCCTAAGAGTCCTTATTCATTCTTTTTTGGAGAGCCCGGCCTTTTTTTAGGATCTTTTGAGAGCCCGGCCTAAGAGTCATAATTGACCTGTTTGGCATTGCGTTACTACTCGGCCCATATTCAATGACACCTCACTGGCCCAAACAAGTGTACATCATCGAAAAGACACTGAGCTCAAATTATATAACTTGAAAAAGGGAGATAAACTCTGAACACTGGAGAATGGTGATGCCCTCATTTAGCCCACTAGTAGTTCGAGACAATAAACAGTTCGAAACAACGATATATACAACATTCAAACACTGACTAGTGACTACTACTGACATAAACAGCAAGACATGATAGTTCATAAGAAGTCTTGCTACACCACCAAAACGCACCCATCTGCAGCGCTCAGACTCTCGTGATCCAGACGAGAATGGCACTCTAAATAGAGCAAAGTATTACATAGTAAGAGTGACATAGACGAGGATGACAAAATGACAAGGAATATGCATAACAAAAGAAAGAACTACCCATCCAGAACAAGCAGCAAAGACAACAAAGTCATTCGAAGAGATGATCCAACACCATCATAATTTGCAGCCCCGCTTCAGCGACCAATGATCCGGAGACACCAGTACTCCAACCTTTCGACGCAACAGCCCAATTACCTATCAACCTGAAGGCTTGAACCACATCACTGCCTGTCGTAATTGAGACATCCAAGGATTAAAGTTAATTCGGTTGCCTTTGTCATTCTCACCTTCTTTTGGCTGCAGGCTGTATCGTTGACAATCAGGGGAGTTTGCTCCCGAACTCCTAGGGCTCGCCGTGTAGACACAATTTTCTATAGCAAACAGAGCCTCTCTGCCATCAAGGTCCTTGCCAACGGTGATCTCCTGGTTAATCAGATAATTGAGTCCGAGAAACAGAGAGTGTGAACCAATGTTGTTTACCCGCCTCCAACTAAAAAATCCTGAAGGCCCCAACAAGCTGGTATCCTGCTCATAGACGTAACAGCTACTGTCCAGATACTCACGCATTTCATGGTGCTTTTATACAGTGGGGGTTTTGCAATATAACCTTTCCGGCTCATGTGTCCGAATGATCATCAGTCTTTTGCCGTCGTCTGATCGAGCGAGGAACTAGTTGTGCTTCTCTGTTTTTGGAAAAGGTGGTGTGATTACAAAGGGCAGTAACTGTAGGGACATTGCATCATATCAAAAAGGACATGCATTGTTAATGTAAGATCAACATTGTTCAGAGTATGAGTAGGATAATGCAACAAACAACATTGATATGTCCCTGTTGGAACTGGGAGGAAAATACAGGGAAATGTATACTGGATTCGAAAATATAGAAGTTCCATGCATGGTTATACTCATGTTATCTCGCAACCGATTCTCCACAGGAAACTACCATGTCATGCACGTTATGGAATCATGTTCTGTCCTCACAAACAAATTCTTCAAGGTAACTAACAGACCATGCATTGTTATATACTCGTGTTCTGTGGGCAAAATTTTTGTGAGGATATTATTCTAGCCATTGATTACTGAAGGGTGAATATAGGTATGTACACATGGTAAGCATTACAGGATTTCACTACTTCCAAATATAGAGTTCTCCATATGCACATTTACTTCCCTAATGTATGGTTAGATGAAACCAATAGTGTGGTGCATGTTTCTACATCATGAAAATGAGGAAACTAACATGGCCATTGATACACACTCATATTTAGTAGTAGTATATAGATTGCTGTAAAATAAGGAGAATATCCATATATTCCTAACCGTTTGATTATTTAGGGGTACAAATTGGCTGTAATGACATATTTACAATCGCATGAATTAACTCATTCCAAATATAGCTGATTTACGGCGTCTCTAATACATTGCCATAGTTCTACTCAAATTCTGCTCAAACAGGGATATGCCAATATTCACAAAAAGTTCAAACAGTGTCATGGCATCATCATTAACATGAGACGGAAACACTTACATGCGCCGTCCCAGCAATACGTTGTGCCATCTACTTTGTCGATCGCGTAGATGATGCAATTGTGTGCAATAGCATCACAGAAGTGTGTATCAGCTTTGACGATGATCCACTGCGAGCTGAGTTGTCTACAGCTAAAGAAGGCACCGGCGTAAAGATAGGCGAGTCTGCGGTCGAACAAGGCAATTAGCTTGAAGTCCGCGTAATTCGCATGTCGTGTGGGCACTTGGCAGATTACAATCTTCTGCAAAACAAGGTCCGTCCAACTGACGTGGTAATCTAGATGACTAGGACCATGATGGTAAAACTCTATATAATCCAACGGAGGAAGGATAATCTCATGGGAGGTCTGGAAGTTCACGAGCACCAACTTATTACCGTCTTCACTGAAGGCAGCCATCTAGTGGGAGTTCATGCTGACCCAGTACATATCTGCCAAGAAGTTTCGGGCGATGGTGATCGGATCGAAGTCGAGGGAAATGATGTACGTCGACCCACTACATACCTGCAAAGAGGTTTCGACTAATGGAGACCGGATTGATGTCGAGGGGCATAACATACGCCTCCGTATCATGGTGAGCCAATCTCGCAGAACCAGATAGCAGTAAGCAGGGTGTCTTGAAAAGCTTTGGCCTCGCTTCGATGATGGCCGTGTGCATGCCCCTTGAGCATGTAGCCAGCCGCAGGGCGCTCAACATATCCATACACGAACAACAGAGGTCGAGGACGTCACTGGGGAGATTTCTCCCATCGTGGCTCATATGGATCATGCGCGGTTCACGTTCGACCATGGTGGAGTTTGGAAGGTGGGGTTTTGGGGGGCTTGATTTACGGGGGAGAAGGCTGTCGGTGCTGGAGCGGCTAGCGAGGGAATAGTGGTACTGGGGGAGGCGAGCGAGGCGAGGGTATGCGGGGGCACAATGAGATAATGAAGAGTGACCTCAGGATATCCGGTGAGACGGAGATGGAGATGGAGTGGTGCTAGGGGAGAGGGAGACGAGGCGAGGCATGCTACACAGCGGCGGTGATAGTGACTGCACAGTGCACAAGGTGAGGCTGACTTTGGTAACCCGGACACGCCGCCTGGACTGGTGTCTCCTCGGGCGCAGGGTCTTGTCAATTCACTGTGAGGACCGGATGAATAATAGTATTTTGACCATCAAGTGTACCACATTTGTACTACTACTACTAGTAGGAGTAGTAGGAACATAAGTAGTAATCCCGTGCTAGCATGCCTCTGGGTTCACTTCATCCTCCAGGTATCATCCATATTGCGAGCAGAACCAAATTCTCATTTGCATAGGTCCCACCTGTCAGGAGGGGTGCAGAAATAAAAAGGAATCATAAAATGTCTCACCACGGTGATTCAAAAGAGTGACCACAACTAAACAGTGGCAGGTGTAGCGCTGGAAGGATGGGCACGTACAAGGACATGCCCCACTCCTCAGCCTACCCGCATAGCCTTTTCGTTTAGTCTACCTAGCCGTCTATCAACTGCCTGCAGGCCACTTCTACCATTTACTTTTCCATCGAGAACCGATTTTCCTCGGCTTCTTCACTACTCCTTGATCTTCATTTGCATCCAAACCACACTGCATTCACATTGTTTTAACCTCTTCACATCCTCCTGGAGTAATTCCGAAGCCCCTATAAATAATCATCTTCTTCAGTTAGACTAGCCATCTAATCCTAATTCTCCAAACCATAGCCCTCCGGTCCAGCGGTTCCAAATGGCTAAAGAGATTGAGATGCAGGTTTTTAGCGTCCAACATGTCCTCGTCGAAGGCTCATTGAGCATAGTTGCCACAGTAACCGACCACCCAAGAATTGTTCGGAAGTGGATCAACAATGTATCCAACTCCCACCAAAAGGTGGAGATGAATGTCATCTCCACCAACGCAGAGTACACGGAGCGTGCCACTGGGAAGATCCAACACGCCGCCGTCCTTTAGCTGTGCCTTGAAGATGATGTTTTGGTGTACCACATCATACACGCGCCCTCCATACCAGGTGAGCTTCACGATTTCTTGTCTCGGGAGGACATATACTTCTGTTGGGCAGCCATCATAGGGGACAAACAGAAGTTGGATCCGTACAACCTTGATTTGAATAGCATCACTGACCTACAAACCAGAATAAAAATTCATGTAGAAGTTTGTGATAAACCGACACCATACCTATTCGACGTAGCAAATTTTGTGCTAGGAACAAATCTTCAGAAGGGTGACGAGATGCTGGCATTAAGGTCGTCTGGATGGGAGAATTATCCCTTGACGTACGAGCAAATAAAATATGCTGCCCTCGATGCTCGTGTGAGTTTCGAGATAGCTGCAAGGTCTAGAGAGCTTGTTGCGAAGTTGTCTCCCACAGAAAATGAGAAGAAGAAGAAGAAGAATAAGAAGAAGAAGATGATGCACCAGCAGTAGGGCATTATGGATGGATGAACTATTTCCTCTCTTGTAAAAAAAATATTCCCACTCTATGTATATTGATATAGATGGACTATTTCGATGGTGTGCATGTCTTTGGAACAAGTAGTAGCATGGGTCCGCTTGACTATAAGGAACTATTTATCCGCCTAGATTTCTCTACTACTCCTTCCAGTGATCGGTATGCAATGCATGTGTATGTAGACATGACAGCTTGTCCATGGAAGTTCAACTACGGTGACCATCACGTTTCATCCGCTGCCACTCGTGATTCCCACGACGTCGCTCCAACCCACGGCACCACGTCCCCCGACGTGCGCCTCACCCCTCTCGGCAGCACCACCCCTCTGCCTTTGTGTGCATGACATGTGGGCCACCTTAAATGCGGCGAGCATCAAGTTTCTACCACAACCACACGCGATTCCCATGACGCGCAACGAACCTATGACACCACACGTCCCGCACCATCGAATTTTCATCCAGCGGCTGTGACACATTTCGTCTCGGGCATCAATCCTCAGCTGGAGTACTTTTTTACTACAGGTAGTACCTGCCGGTGTGGCCATCTACGCCTCGTAACGCCCCGACGCCCAGCTGTGGCACCCTCACCACGGCCACGCCACCACCGGTCGATTCATGTCGAACTAGTGAGTCGCGGACCACACCACCACCATGAGAATGACATGTGGGCCAGCCACATTTAAGGTCCGCATGTCATTGACTAATAGGCTGGGTACTAAGCCACTGAAGTTCGGTCCCGTAGGCCCCGAGAGGGAAATGTAACTCCTGCGGCAGGCCTTGTGGTGCTCCGCAGTACGAGCTCGTGCCAAACCCGGAATTTGTTTCTTACTACTACCAACTACGTACTAGTAAGGTACACGTGCATTGCACGCATGAGATTCTGGTGGTTTGCGCATTATGCTTCTACATGTGGAGTCTTCTAGATTCTACATGTGGCAGAATCTGGTGGAATGTACATAAGATATCCAACGGCCAGTAGTGCTCGGATTTGCCATCTTTGTACCGTCGGATTGGTTTCATCCAACGACCAACTTTGAAAGTTATTCACACACTATATAGGGGTTATAGATATAGATG
The DNA here is from genome assembly GCA_902687465.1 of Secale cereale. Lineage (NCBI taxonomy): Eukaryota > Viridiplantae > Streptophyta > Magnoliopsida > Poales > Poaceae > Secale > Secale cereale. The sequence continues at coordinate 464,396,955 of LR738709.1, read as the reverse complement.
TGCCGGCCCCTTGCAATGGATCCAAAGTATATATGTTTAGTGGAGTGCACTCTAAACACATTATCTATTTATTTTTCTCTAACCTTTCGTAGTCATGCGACCAAGCCACATAAGTTTCATGGGTGCCCCCCACATCATATTATTCATAATACGTTGACAGAACAAAGATAAATCACCCAAAACAAGATCTTCCCATTTTTTGTTCCTACGATGCTGTGTCGTGCACGTACCTACTAGTTGTATAGTGGTAGTACTAGTTGTATAGTGGTACTAGTAGGAGTAGAGTAGCACGGAATGCTCCTACTCTATCAACGAGCCCCATCTGACACCAAATTTCTTGGCTTCCATGCTAAAGCTAGATCTTCCCCTCATTTCTGTTTTCCAACCCCGGCGGCGGGCGGGGTGCGGTTTGCCAATAGTTGGTTTGCTCAACGGCGGTCCCACATGAAAGTGAAAATGCTAGGCAACACGCCTTCCCTAAGCTATGTGTCGTGCCGGATGGGCCATGGAGTACTCCCGATTCTCGGACGTGTGGGGGGGGGGGGGAGTGCGACGCGAATGCGACATGCCTTTTCCTTTTAGTAGCAATGTGCACGTGCGTTGCGACGGATCCAAAGTAGTAGAATAGTAGTACTTGTTCACTAACTTGAAAGAAATCACTCTTGTTTTGATATACTCCTAATATATTACTCCATCCATTCCTAAATATTTGACTTTTTAGAGATTTCGAATGGACCATGTCACATACGGATTATATTGACATATTTTGAAGTGCAGATTCACTCATTTTGCTCCGTATGTAGTCACTTATTGAAATCTCTAGGAAGACAAATATTTAGGAACGGAGGGAGTACTTTTCACTCATTTCTCAAGTTGTTTTGATGAGGTGAGGGAGGGATGTGGTTGCTTTCAAGATAATAAGGGGTTTTCTGCAAATTGGAGCAGAGAAGTGGGCTATTGTTGCAAAATGCCACAACTTACCTCACAGCTGTTAGATGCAGATCTAATGGTCAGAAATGAGGGATGGCAGACACACTACCATCACCAACTGAGTCTTTTATAGGAGTATATATATATTTCACAGGCTATTTTGATGAGGAGAGGGATGGATGTGGTTGCTTTCAAGATAATAAGGGGTTTTCTACAAATTGGAGTAGAGAAGTGGCCTATTGTTGCAAAAATGCCACAACTTACCTCACAGCCGTTAGATGCAGTTCTAATGGTCAGAAACGATGGATGGCAGCCACACCACCATCACCTACTGAGTCTTTAATAGGAGTATATATATTTCTAAAGCTGTTTTGATGAGGTGAGGGAGGGATGTGGTTGCTTTCAAGATAATAAGGTGTTTTCTGCAAATCTGAGCGGAGAAGTGGGCTAT
>LR738709.1:464375015-464393614 GCA_902687465.1 Secale cereale | reverse complement strand
CTCACGCTGTTTTGATGAGGTGAAGTAGGGATGTGGTTGCTTTCAAGATAATAAGGGATTTTCTGCAAATTGGAGCAGAGAAGTGAGCTATTGTTGCAAAAATGCCACAACTTACCTCACAGCCGTTAGATGCAGATCTAATGGTCAGAAACGACGGATGGCAGACACACCACCATCACCAACTGAGTCTTTTATAGGAGTATATATATATTTCTCAGGCTGTTTTGATGAGGTGAGGGAGAGATGTGGTTGCTTTCAAGATAATAAGGGGTTTTCTGCAAATTGGAGCAGAGAAGTGGGCTATTGCTGCAAAAATGCCACAACTTACCTCACGGCCGTTAGATGCAGATCTAATGGTCAGAAACGACGGATGGCACACACCACCATCACCTACACGATTTGCTCGTACACGTGGATATGTAGGTCGACGAATTCTTGCAGGGCGAGGCGCCTCGCGGCGAGCGCGACCTCCAGGTGGACATTCTTTGTGGCGTCGGTGGGCAGTCGCAGGGCCACCAGTGCTTCAAAGACGTTCCGGCCATGGAGGCCGATTAGGGTGGCAGGCAATAAGGAGCCCGGGCGCGCGGGCTGGTGGAGTACGGCGATGTCGTCCCCGAGCTTCTTGAGGACGGTGATCTTGTTGGTGGTTGCAACGATCATCTGGTCCAACTGAGAGTCGTAGTTGGCGTCGACGGCGGCCATCCACCAGCCGGTCTGCAACACCGTCTGGGAGAAACCTCGGCGCCATGCCGCAGGCCGACATCGTGGACCATCTAGCACAGCCTCTGGCCGCTTGCGCGCATCGCCGCCATGGGTCTGGAGTGAGCTCTTTTGCGCTTAGTGTAGGTGCTTAGGCAAATGCTTAGGTGCGTAGGATGTGGTACATGCATTGAAATGGAGGCGCGCCTTTATATGAGGGCAAACTGCGTTGCATTCACATCGTGCATCCTCTTTTCTCGGTCCTCCTCCCATTACTTCCCTCATGCATTAATTAAAGGAGGATGCATTGACCGTTCAACATTTCGGGAACCACTACTCCCTCCCTCGTCTGCATTAAAGCCGTATCGGGAACTGCGCCGCCTGCTGTCAAATCGAATAGTATTGCGCCGCCCATTGCACGCCCGGCTGAACACGCCTCCTCGCCTCCATCAAACCCCTCGGTTAAACTGCATGCAAACCGAGAAACCTACTCCGGCCACACGTCCGTTCCTGAGCGGGCCGGAATTAAACGCAACACCGGCCGAGCTCCTCCCGTCCGCCCTTAGTCTAAGAGCAAGTATAAGGCCCTGTTTGGGACAAAGGAATTTTACGGGAATTGTGGTGGTTTCCTTTCCTTCGGTATTTTTTTTCTTTAGGAGCGTTCGGTACAAAGGAAACAACCCAGCCAATTTCAAAGGAAATGCTTCTTAACCCAAGCTTTTCACGGGAACTGAAACATCTGCCGGAAGCTCATTTTTCGCGTAGGCCCGAGGCAAACTGGCCCAGTGCAGGAGCACTAGATTTGACACGTCTGGCTCCAGAAGTGGCGGACACCTGGTTTACATGGACCATGCATGGACCTGTGTTGCTAAAACGGTGGTGGTGTATGTGGTCTATGTTCACATGTAACAACGATTCACCCAGTCGCATGCACAGCAGGTTGCCCTTGATTTTTTTTAATCTAACCATAAGTGCATCCTATCTCCTATACAGCTAGCATAGCTTCCTGCGTTCCGAGCACCACTAGTTAGAAAAATTCCTCCAATTTCAAGCCTGTAGGTTTTGACTTTGTCCTCCACCTTGTTCATACATGGCCTAATAGGGTGATGTAAGAGGGTTGTAAGGATTTAAATATTGTATTATTGCTTAGTTGGAAGAGAGAGAAGAGGAAAGAGAGGGGAAGCGGGCTGTAGACTTACAGCCGGCTGTAGCAAGTCCAAGAAGCTTTGTGAGAGTGGAAGGTGGGCCATATGTTGATAGGGTGGAGTACTTTCTTATAGCCAACTATTACGTGTTAGCTATTACATTGGCTGTAAATGACATGGCAACATGTTATTAACCATGCTCTAAACAAGGCCAAACGCCGGCCAAGCTCCTACCGTCCGCCCTCTATTTACACGAGGCCAGAGAGACAGTGGGCAAGAATCGCACCCCTCCGCTGCTCCCGCATCTCCTCCTTCACCATTTTCTCCACTCTTCCGATGGCTTCTGAGGAGCCGTTCTCCGGCATATTACCCGGCTGGGTGGCCCGCCGAGCCCTCCGGATATGGGAGAGGCCGCCCGGTGCTTCACCAACCTCGCTTGGCCCGACGGAGCCAGTTGCCGCCCCAAGCAGGCACGTGGTACAGCAACTCGCCGCTCCAGTTTAGCTCGATGAGGAGTGGCGAGTTGCTCCACACGCCGGTACGGGCGTCGTCGCTGCCGCATCGTACCACACCACCAGTCTCTGCGGTGTCGCACCTCCCGTGTGTGTGGGCGCACCTCCCGTGCCTGCGGCACCGCCATGCAGGCAGAGACAGAAGTCGGGTGCGTGGAGAGTGACGAGTCGGTGGCCAGCTTCTCCGTGTCCGCCGCCATCATCGAGGAGAAGTTGAACACGGGCCGCCGCCGCCACTTGGGTCCCATGAAGGCCACCGCCGAAGCGATGACTGCACATTCAGGTGGTTTCTTTGCTTCTTTGTCTCTTCCGAGGACCTTCATCGACCCCGCTAAGTGTCTGCCCGACATGAGGAAGACAAAGGGATCCGTGGGCGGCCATTTAGAATATGTACTCCCTCTCCATTTAGATTATGTACTCCCTCTCCAGCTGACAGAGGGAGTATTAATTATACCTACAGAGCCGATTGGCACCGCTTAGTTCATGTAAATGTAATGAAATCCATCATGTTTATATGAAGATCTGACTTTTTTATACGAAATCCTTCATGCTTATATGAAAATAGTCCATGTTTGCACGAATTTCATCTGGTTGGTTAGAGTTGTGAAAATGTATGCCGCTGGCTTTTGATGTCGTCCTCCGCGGAAGGAAGCGGGAGGAAATTTGCCGGCTGCTAATGTCTACTACACGCTTCTATTCCTGTAGACAGTGTTGGGCCTCCAAGAGCAGAGGTTTGTAGGACAGCAGCAAATTACCCTTAAGTGAGTAACCCAAGGTTTATCGAGCTCGCGGAAGTGGAGGTTGAACGTACCCCTTTCAAGCAACCCTGCAGTCGAGATACAAGAAGTCTCTTGTGTCGCCAACACACCTAATACACTTGTCAGATGTATAGGTGCACTAGTTCGGCGAAGAGATGGTAAAATATGGATGATAGGAGTGGCAAAGCAAAGTAATATAAATCTGTAATAAAAAGTGCAGCAAGCAAACAAGTGGTAAACGTGAGAACAAATGGTATTGCAATGGTGGAAACAAGGCCTAGGCTTCATACTTTCACTAGTGGCAACTCCCAACAACATTGACATAGTCTAATCACATGATATTTCCCATAAAACATGCAATGGAGACGCACTCGGAGGTCATTCCTTTGTGGTCAAGAGAGGACGAGAATTATGTAGGGCTACAAAAGCACACCTCAAAGTTCGTAGTTCTCAATCTATGGATTTTCCAATGTCACCGCGGCCATCCAAAGAGAGTACCACAATCACCACAACATATCTCCAGGATAGTCAAAGACAAGCACCAAGAGACTCTCAATCTTCAATCAACACACAAAAGAGGAAATCACTCATGAAAATATTCTTCTAATCCATGTCCAATAGACCGCTGTCACCTTGGTCTCGGGGATTATACTAGATAAAGACAAGTGAGTACATCAATTCAATACATAGAGGAAGGGGAAATATCATGGGATCACCCTAGATTAACATAGCCTATGATCACAACGAAGATCACATCATGGGAGAGAGAGATAACCACATAGCTACTGGTAGAAACCTCAGCCTCGAGGAGGAACTACTCCCGCATCATGGAGGGAGGAAGCAACGTCGATGGAGATGAATCCGGGGGCACTTTGTGACGCCCGAGACCGATGTCCCAGAAGATTCCAAAACATTCCAGATGTTCTGGGTTGCCCATGTGTTTCTTTTGTGCTTGTGTTATTATTTTTGCATTGCATCATGTCATCATGCCATCATGTCATATTTATTTTTTGCATCTCAACCAAATAAATTGTGTGGCCCTTCGGTCCATTTAAATCGAGGGAAGAATGTCTTCTCTTTAAAACTTATCATCCCAATATTTAGGGAGCTATATAATAAATATTCCATTGTTTGGAATTACCCACAACACACGTGCATAATTTCCCCATGCTTTTCCTACTTCGAGTTACTCCTTATAACCTTGCCAATAATTCTTTTCCGTTGTTTCGAGGTTCCTCCAAAAATTCGAACATTTTTGGACACTTCTATATTCAAGTCTTAGTTCAAACCCATTTGAATTAAATTCAAATATGTTTGAATTATTTTTCGATCTGGCCTTTTATATTTTCTCCGGTCGTGCTCATTTTTACGAGCCCGAGAAAATTAACATTGTGCTAGTTTTGCCCAAACCCCCTCCTTCTTCTCTTTCTTTTCTTCTTGCTTGACTCCGAATAGGGATAAAAAGGAGAGCAGCCCAGCAGCCTTCCTCCTCCCAGCCCGTCCTCCAGCTGGCCTCAGGCCTCATCCCAGCCGCGGCCCAGGCCTCCCCTAGGCCCATCAGCGCTGGCCCAGTCCTCGGCCTGCTCTCAGCCTCCAGGCTGGCCCGACCGCTCCTCCAGTCCTAACCCTAGCGCATTGCCCGCTCCTCCCCATCTCCCTTCGCTCTCTCCCGTCAGACCGCCGCCACCCCGCACTCGATCTTCCCCTCGAGCCCCGATTCCCTCTCCTCTCCAGCGCTCGCGAAACCTCTCCTGATTCGACCCCCCATCTCCTTCGCAGCCCGACTCCCTCCCGTCGAGTTGCTGGACAGGCAGCAGAGGCTCGATCGCCTCCCCTTTCCTCCAGGCCGCCAGCGACGTCGGCCCCGTCGCCAAGAGCCACCCACCATCGGGCCAGGGCGTCCGCCGCCTTGCCGTCTCCTCCCGCGCGCCAGGGGCAGCCGTCCCGCGGCCAGGCCCCGCCTCCTCTTCGACTCGCCTCTGGCCTCATGCGCCAGGGCCGGCCAGGAGTCTTCCTCGCCTCGCTCCCTTTCCCTTCCCTCCAGCCGCCTTGGATGGGGCCGGACCCGTCCTCCAGCGCGCGCACGCCTCCTCGATAGCAGCGCCTGCTGCCTCCTCCCGGCTCCCAGCGCCGGCCTGCACCTCGTCCTCCCCGACGCCATGGCCTCCCTCTGGCCTCCCTCCATCTGCGTCCTCCCTCCGTTCCCAGCGCCATGGAGCCGAGCTCCGATGTTTTTGCTGCTGCCATGGCCTCGCCGCTGTCCCGTGCTGCTGTTTTGTTTGTTTTGTTGTGTTGCCTTGCTGTGAACTTGTCAGGGAACCGTGTACGCCTACACGCCAAAGACCGCAACGACCCGAACATCTACGGAAAAACGACATGTACATCTACGGGAACGTCTACTTCCGCTACCGTCGCTCGAGTACAACTACAACTTTTCGTCAAGTTCGACTACCGACGACTTGAACATCTACGGAAAAACAAGCTCGTGAACGGCTACGGAACAAGTACCACTACATACGTGAACGACTACCGTCGCCGGAAGCGCCAAGTACCACGACTACTCGGAGACTCCAAGTACCCCTACCGTCGCTCCGTGTACCTCTACGGAACGACTACTTCCTCTTCGAAAACGAGAACAACTTCTTCCTCTACGAACGTGTACCACGACTCCCGAGAACAACTACTACCACTACGTCCCTCGACACTCGAACCGCTTTGAGAACGATTGTTCCGAAGGTATAACCCCGAGACGATGACCCGTGTGATGCTTGCTTGTGTTGTATGAAATGTTTCTTCCCTAGTGAGCACTGTGCCTGTTTCGTCCTTGTCATGCTCCTCAGTTGCCTCGTCGCCGACTCGTGGGAACCCGGTGACGGGATCACCTCACCTTTCATCTCGTTTGACTCGCTCACGCCACCTTTTCCTTTTGCACCGGTCTCTCGACTAGTTACCGGAACCGAATTGTTGCGTGGCATCATTTTGGTTATCGTTGCCGTGGCACCCTTTCCCTTCCACCGCGGTGACAATACTTCATATCTTCTTCATGTCAACCTTTTAATAAATTGCATAAACTTGATCATGTCATCCGCATCATATTAACAACACTAAAATGTTTAATTGTTGTTTGCTTATATTGCTAAACATGCTCATGGGGATTTTCCGGATATGTTGTTATTTTCCGGCCTCATTTAAAATGTCTAAATAGTGTAGTTTTATTATGCTTCACCTCTTGCCATGTTAACAAACATTTAATCTTGTCTTGTAAATAATGAGAGTCAATTAAATAATTAAATGTGGTGTTTCGTCAATATGCAACTCGTTGCATATTGAGCTCCACTTAACTTGTAGTGTTGTTTGTGCACTTTGCCATGCCATGCATATTTAAACCGGACATGCATCATACTTGGATGTGCATCGTATGCCATGTTTATACTTGTGTGTTTACCATGTTGTTTGTTTCTTTCCGGTTTGCTTCTCTTGATAGCTTCGGTTTCGTTCCGGAGTTGTGAGGATTCTCTCGTCTATGTTGCTCTGTCTACTTCATGGACCCGTTCTCCTTCCTCTGTGGAATCCCAAGCAAGATGACCGAACCCCGATAACATTACTATCTTTGCCTATTGCTAGTAGTCTCGATCTATAGTTTTGCCTCGATGCCCATGATCTTCTTGTCAGCCTCCTACTTGTAACCATTGCCATGTTTAACCACCCTACCTACGCAAACCGTTGCTTGGCTAAGTACGCTTCGCTCAACCCTTCTTATAGCATTGCTAGTTGCAGGTGAAGATCGAAGATGCTTGCTTCATGTTGAAGTTTGGTTGGGTTATATCACACTATATAAATGCTTAAAATGAAATCATCTATATATTGGAAAGGGTGGAAGGCTAAGCCTTTTGCTTGGTGATTTGTTCCACTCATGCCGTTAGGAACCGTATAAACCGGTGTTATGTTCCTTGATTATGCGTTCCTAACACGGTTGGGGTGTATGGGACCCCCTCGATAAACCGCTAAGTGCTAAGTCTTTTCCAGCAAGTCCCAACATTGGTACTATTTGCCTAAACAACTAAAACTTTCCGAGGGAGTAATTAACCCGAGGCTTAATTAATTCAACCCCCTGGGCCAGTGCTCGATTTGAGTGTTGGTCCAAACTAGAGTCGTGTGCGGGGCCCCCCTTGGCAACTTGGGTATTTCGGCCACTGTACGCTGTGCTCATCCGGTCGTGGCCTGAGACTAGATACGCGCGGCTACTATCAGGGTGTCGGCACGCCGGGAGGATTTGCTGGATTAGCCTTACCTTAGCTCGGTATATCTTGAGCACGGGATTCCGAGAATACTCGGGTCTTCCCACTTTGGAGTTGCGACTCCGCGGATCGTGGGCTTGTAATGGGTCAAGTTGGAACACCCCTGCAGGGTTTGAACTTTCGAAAGCCGTGCCCGCGGTTATGTGGCAGATGGGAGCTTGTTAATATCCGGTTGTAGACAACTTGACACAATGATTCAATACACTACTAGCGTGAGTACCGTGACTGTCATTTTCCGAAAGGGTTTCGGGAGATGAACACGGTGGGGTTATGTTTGACCGGCTTTAGTTAGGATCACTTCGTGATCATCTCTCGACCGAGGCACTTTCTCTTCTCGCTTTCTTATACGTAAGCTAGTGCTAGTTGCTGCTGCAGACTCTTGTTGTTGCTTCACCTCTTGTTCTTTCTTCAGCCTTGTCCTCACCCAAGGCTTAAATAGTCTTGTTACCCGGGAACGGGATTGCTGAGTCCTCTGTGGCTCACAGTTACTTCACCACACCAGATGCAGGTTCAGCCGAGTTCGATGCAGGAGCTGGTTCAAGTTCTTCACTGGGAGCTCGATGAAGAGAGTGGCCGTTTGCTTGTGCCGATTCAACGATCAGTAGTGGTTTCTACTAGGATTCGATCCTGACCTGTGGCTTTATGTTGTTTTGGTATCTTTCTTTGGATCTTCACCCGTAGTCGGGTTGTGATGTTTTGGATGATGTCTTGCTTATGTAATGTATTGTGTGAAGTGGCGAGTGTAAGCCAACTATCTCCTTTTGCATTTTAATCCCTCTTTTACATGAGTTGTGCAAAGATACCAAACTTGAGATCATTCCAGGATGGGCTTATACCTTTAAGTCGTGCCTCGACACGTAGGAGGTATAGTCCCATCCTGGGCATTACAAGTTGGTATTCAGAGCCTTCTCCGACCTAGGAGCCCCCACTGTTTGATCGAATCGTTGACGGTCGAGTCTAGGCACACACTAAAAACTTTTTGAGTCCTATATTATATCGGAGAGTAGGATTTCTTTGCTTCTCATCCCTTTTCTCTCTGGTGAGGACTCGTGACGACTACTCTTGTCTCTCCTACTTTCAAAAATTGCACAAATTTTTTTTTTAGGAATCCCGCGAGTATTCTGGGATTGTTTCGATGTTCTTGTGACGAGGATATTGTTCTCGATGCCTCCTGTTCCCGGGGAGTTGAGCTTCGGGGTATTGTCGTCACAAGCATATCGCGGCAGTACTAAATACTTAAGACGGCTGACATCGAAAATCTCTCCTATACGGTCAGTGGCAAGATAACCCCGACATCACCCAGTACTGGGGAGGTAGTTCGGGAGTATTGCCATAGCTTGTTATAGTGGATGCTTTTCGAAGGTCCGAGGTACACAGTTTCCGAGAAAAACTGGTTATGTGTTGAAGGATGGATACACCTGGATGTAGGTTTAGAGTTGATTGCGCGGTGCTTCCCGTGTATCCCCAACACCTGATTGCATAACTGGAATCTTTCGGAAATTTATAGGTGGGCTTATCCAGTAGATCGTAGGCATTCTTCCAACGAATGCAGGTTAGTGAGTTCGGGGTTCTACATTGAGTGAAGTGGTTTATGACCGATGTTACTATCAGGAGTTGCATCTTAAAGGGTCCTTGACTATGCTGATCCGGGGATTGCAAAACCTTTTCGTAACGCGTTCATATGCTTTCAGCACAAAGATGTTAGAACGAAACTCCTCTCTTGTGTTTGTTCCATCTGTACCTTGTTCCTTTTATTTTACCTTTTGTTCTCCAAGTGGCTTCTCGACAAGTTGATGTATCTGCGGAACTCATTCGTTCAATTCGCTGTTCGGATGATATTGTGAAGATTCTTTGCAACATATCTACCCCTTTGTTCTTGTTTTGATTCTGGTATTCGAGTTGCTTCAATGTCAAATGTTGATTCCATACCTTCCTAATTGGTGTTCTCATATTTCTATGGGAGTGCTAATCCTTCTTGATCATCGAGATCTTCATGTTAATCCTTTTCAACCGGTGTGCCTTCTCTTCAAGTTATTCCATACGGACGCCGTTGAGAAATCTGACGATTTGTCTGTTTTGTTCGTCTCAAGTTTTCTTTGTTTCCCCACCCTCCCACCCTTTTCTTATGGAGCCAGAAATTCTCAGATGAAGTATCCATTTTATTCATGTGATAATTCTTCATTCATTTCCTTCAATGTTCTTATCCGGTGATTTATCGTGAAGATGCTCAAGAGTTTCAAGTTCATCATTCTTTTGTTCTCATAATTCTGCCGGTGGATGTAATTCAAGATTTCGGTGTTGATCTTATCCTTTTTTTCTCTTTTCACAATGCTTTCTTATTCCGGTGTACCAATTAATTTTTCTCCTCTTGCCATCCATATCCGGAGTGCTCAAGATTCATAATTCCATTCTTAATCCGTTAAAGCTATTTTTGAGGATTGTCATCTTATTCAAGCCATTTAATTCAACCGGTTCAATATCGCTTAAGTAATCTTTTTCAACGGTGATTTCTTTAGTGGGCCCTAACCCACAGGTCTTTTTCCAGGATCTTACCTGACTCTTCTAATTTTTTTTTCGGAGTTATACTCAAATTCTTTTCAAAGTGTGACGTAAGAATGATTTCCATCAGTCATATGCCTTCTCCAAGTTTACTTTCAAATTCTTTTCATTGTTTGTTCAACCTTTTTAATTCTTCATTCCGGAGTGCTCAACAATTCTTATGGCTTTTCTCGTCTTCATTCTCAGCGTTTGCAGACCGGAGAAGAGTTTCTCTTAATCCTGGCCGTCTTCTTGAAGATTCGTGGTTCTAGCTTCATGCCATCCTCATTATTGTTCAGATTGTGAGGAATTCTTTTATACCCATCCGAAGCATTTCATGAATTCTTTTCTTTGTGATCCTCCGAAGGCCATCATTTCAGAATATTTCTTCGTTCTCAGTTTTCAACTTCGTCCTCCAATATTCTTCATCGATGTCTCTTCGTTCGTCTCCATATTCTTCAAGATGATTCATTCTTTTATATTCACTCTATTTCAATTCCTTGCGGTGGATTATTCTTGCCATCACTCCTTTTCAATTTGTACGGTGGTTCGTTAAACATTCTTTTCTGTGCTATCATGTCATTTCACTCGTTCTTTCCATAATCCTACCGGTGGTTTGTTGAAGATTTATCCAAGCTTGTGCGAGTTCTCTCTTAATCCTTTCCAACGAGAATAAGTAGTTTGCCAAATCCTTTGGTCATCATCAATTTAAATTGGTGAAGGAGATGCATGACATAATTCTTATTCTTATTCCTTCAAGGTGATTTAATCTCTGTTTTCCGGAGCTTGTTCATCATATTATATTCTCGGTTTTAATTTCTTCATCTTGTTTTCCGGAGCTCCAAGTTATTTCTATTATATCGTTTCAAAGCTCCATCTAATTCATCGCGGGCCTTGAATCTTATCCTTTTCATCTTTCACTTCTCATGCTTTCATTACCGGAGTTCTTCATGGTGGTTCATCAAGATTTAATTCATCCTCGAAGTCTTCATCAAGATTCTTGTTGGAGCTCAAGCATTCTTCTTCTTGCATTTTGAAGTGCAATTCATTCTCCCTTATCTTTTCAGATGGTGTTATGTCATTCTTGACAAGTCCTTCATGAATTATGATTCACGAGTTATCAAGAATGAGATATTTAAAACCATCGTTTTCCTTGTTTAGGAGATCTTGTCAACCCTTTAATTATTCGTTGGAGTTATCTTGGGTTGTATTTCACCTAAAAGCTTTCCCTAAGGATTGTTGCTATTTATGGTGATTATAAATGACCCAAGTTCTTCATCTATAATTCCGGTGAAATAAGTTTATCGTCTCATTGTTGATCTCAATCCATTCAAATATTTCTGTTAGTGGTTGGTTGTCACCTCTTAATTTTGCGATGTTTTCCATAAGCCCACATCAAGCTTATTCGTTTTCGTTGTTGATTTTTTCAACAACTCCGTTCAACCCTTCTTCGTAAGGATGCTCTTTCAAATTCAATTTTGAGAGAAGTTGTCTTTTTCTTCTCCGTTATTTCTTCCCAACGATCTTCCATCTATTCTTTCTTTGATTTATATGCTATTCTTAAATTCCGGAGGCATTGTGATGTTGCTCTCTCCAAACCATCATCTTGTCATATCGAGATCATGTTTTTTCCCTTGCTTATCTTTTATCCGGAGTGTTGTATTCTCCATTCTATTTCTCTTGTCTTATCAAAGCTTTTCCCCTCTTTTCAACCGGAGTGTTGTCTGAATCTTTTTTTACCTTGTGCCATTCTTTTAATTGTTTCGGAGGCAATATGTTGCTGTTTTCATCAAGTATCTTCCCAACTTGGCAAGTTCATGTTCAATTCCTTCCATTTTCAAACGGTGTGCTGCCCAAATTCTGTCATTCTTATTCCTTAACTATACCATTGCAGTTTCATATCCTTTTGGTTCGTAAGCTCTTGCTTCATGTCTTTCAACCTACAAGGTTCTTGTTATGTTCCTTGTTCCTCTTTTCTAACGGAGTTTTCATCTTCGTTCATCTCCGTTGCATTCTTTCTTTCAAGATTGTTCAACCTCTCAAGGTTCTCTGGTTTCACTCGTCTGTCAAAGAAGCAACTTGTTTTACCTCTTCTTTTTCATTTCTACCCGGTGATATCTCTAGGATCTCGGGTCGAGATCCTCTGTTAGTGTGGGAGAGTTGTGACGCCCGAGACCGACATCCCAGAAGATTCCAGAAGATTCCAGATGTTCTGGGTTGCCCGTGTGTTTCTTTTGTGCTTGTGTTATTATTTTTGCATTGCATCATGTCATCATGCCATCATGTCATATTTATTTTTTGCATCTCAACCAAATAAATTGTGTGGGCCTTCGGTCCATTTAAATCGAGGGAAGAATGTCTTCTCTTTAAAACATATCATCCCAATATTTAGGGAGCTATATAATAAATATTCCATTGTTTGGAATTACCCGCAACACACGTGCATAATTTCCCCATGCTTTTCCTACTTCGAGTTACTCCTTATAACCTTGCCAATAATTCTTTTCCGTTGTTTCGAGGTTCCTCCAAAAATTCGAACATTTGTGGACACTTCTATATTCAAGTCTTAGTTCAAACCCATTTGAATTAAATTCAAATATGTTTAAATTATTTTCCGATCTGGCCTTTTATATTTTCTCCGGTCGTGCTCATTTTTACGAGCCCGAGAAAATTAACATTGTGCTAGTTTTGCCCAAACCCCCTCCTTCTTCTCTTTCTTTTCTTCTTGCTTGACTCCGAATAGGGATAAATAGGAGAGCAGCCCACCAGCCTTCCTCCTCCCAGCCCGTCCTCCAGCTGGCCTTAGGCCTCATCCCAGCCGCGGCCCAGGCCTCCCCTAGGCCCATTAGCGCTGGCCCAGTCCTCGGCCTGCTCTCAGCCTCCAGGCTGGCCCGACCGCTCCTCCAGTCCTAACCCTAGCGCATTGCCCGCTCCTCCCCATCTCCCTTCGCTCTCTCCCGTCAGACCGCCGCCACCCCGCACTCGATCTTCCCCTCGAGCCCCGATTCCCTCTCCTCTCCAGCGCTCGCGAAACCTCTCCTGATTCGACCCCCCCATCTCCTTCGCAGCCCGACTCCCTCTCGTCGAGTGGCTGGACAGGCAGCAGAGGCTCGATCGCCTCCCCTTTCCTACAGGCCGCCAGCGACGCCGGCCCCGTCGCCAAGAGCCACCCACCGCCGGGCCAGGGCGTCCGCCGCCTTGCCGTCTCCTCCCGCGCGCCAGGAGCAGCCGTCCCGCGGCCAGGCCCCGCCTCCTCTTCGACTCGCCTCTGGCCTCATGCGCCAGGGCCGGCCAGGAGTCTTCCTCGCCTCGCTCCCTTTCCCTTCCCTCCAGCCGCCTTGGATGGGGCCGGACCCGTCCTCCAGCGCGCCCACGCCTCCTCGACAGCAGCGCCTGCTGCCTCCTCCCGGCTCCCAGCGCCGGCCCGCACCTCGTCCTCCCCGACGCCATGGCCTCCCTCTGGCCTCCCTCCGTCTGCGTCCTCCCTCCGTTCCCAGCGCTATGGAGCCGAGCTCCGATGTTTTTGCTGCTGCCATGGCCTCGCCGCTGTCCCGTGCTGCTGTTTTGTTTGTTTTGTTGTGTTGCCTTGCTGTGAACTTGTCAGGGAACCGTGTACGCCTACACGCCAAAGACCGCAACGACCCGAACATCTACGGAAAAACGACATGTACATCTACGGGAACGTCTACTTCCGCTACCGTCGCCCGAGTACAACTACAACTTTTCGTCAAGTTCGACTACCGACGACTTGAACATCTACGGAAAAACGAGCTCGTGAACGGCTACGGAACAAGTGCCACTACATACGTGAACGACTACCGTCGCCGGAAGCGCCAAGTACCACGACTACTCGGAGACTCCAAGTACCCCTACCGTCGCCCCGTGTACCTCTACGGAACGACTACTTCCTCTTCGAAAACGAGAACAACTTCTTCCTCTACGAACGTGTACCACGACTCCCGAGAACAACTACTACCACTACGTCCCTCGACACTCGAACCGCTTCGAGAACGATTGTTCCGAAGGTATAACCCTGAGACGATGACCCGTGTGATGCTTGCTTGTGTTGTATGAAATGTTTCTTCCCTAGTGAGCACTGTGCCTGTTTCGTCCTTGTCATGCTCCTCGGTTGCCTCGTCGCCGACTCGTGGGAACCCGGTGACGGGATCACCTCACCTTTCATCTCGTTTGACTCGCTCACGCCACCTTTTCCTTTTGCACCGGTCTCTCGACTAGTTACCGGAACCGAATTGTTGCGTGGCATCATTTTGGTTATCGTTGCCGTGGCACCCTTTCCCTTCCACCGCGGTGACAATACTTCATATCTTCTTCATGTCAACCTTTTAATAAATTGCATAAACTTGATCATGTCATCCGCATCATATTAACAACACTAAAATGTTTAATTGTTGTTTGCTTATATTGCTAAACATGCTCATGGGGATTTTCCGGATATGTTGTTATTTTCCGGCCTCATTTAAAATGTCTAAATAGTGTAGTTTTATTATGCTTCACCTCTTGCCATGTTAACAAACATTTAATCTTGTCTTGTAAATAACGAGAGTCAATTAAATAATTAAATGTGGTGTTTCGTCAATATGCAACTCGTTGCATATTGAGCTCCACTTAACTTGTAGTGTTGTTTGTGCACTTTGCCATGCCATGCATATTTAAACTGGACATGCATCATACTTGGATGTGCATCGTATGCCATGTTTATACTTGTGTGTTTACCATGTTGTTTGTTTCTTTCCGGTTTGCTTCTCTTGATAGCTTTGGTTTCGTTCCGGAGTTGTGAGGATTCTCTCGTCTATGTTGCTCTGTCTACTTCATGGACCCATTCTCCTTCCTCTGTGGAATCCCAGGCAAGATGACCGAACCCCGATAACATTACTATCTTTGCCTATTGCTAGTAGTCTCGATCTATAGTTTTGCCTCGATGCCCATGATCTTCTTGTCAGCCTCCTACTTGTAACCATTGCCATGTTTAACCACCCTACCTACGCAAACCGTTACTTGGCTAAGTACGCTTCGATCAGCCCTTCTTATAGCATTGCTAGTTGCAGGTGAAGATCGAAGATGCTTGCTTCATGTTGAAGTTTGGTTGGGTTATCTCACACTATATAAATGCTTAAAATGAAATCATCTATATATTGGCAAGGGTGGAAGGCTAAGCCTTTTGCTTGGTGATTTGTTCCACTCATGCCGTTAGGAACCGTATAAACCGGTGTTATGTTCCTTGATTATGCGTTCCTAACACGGTTGGGGTGTATGGGACCCCCTCGATAAACCGCTAAGTGCTAAGTCTTTTCCAGCAAGTCCCAACATTGGTACTATTCGCCTAAACAACTAAAACTTTCCGAGGGAGTAATTAACCCGAGGCTTAATTAATTCAACCCCCTGGGCCAGTGCTCGCTTTGAGTGTTGGTCCAAACTATAGTCGTGTGCGGGGCCCCCTTGGCAACTTGGGTATTTCGGCCACTGTACGCTGTGCTCATCCGGTCGTGGCCTGAGACTAGATACGCGCGGCTACTATCAGGGTGTCGGCACGCCGGGAGGATTTGCTGGATTAGCCTTACCTTAGCTCGGTATATCTTGAGTTCGTGATTCCGAGAATACTCGGGTCTTCCCACTTTGGAGTTGCGACTCCGCGGATCGTGGGCTTGTAATGGGTCAAGTTGGAACACCCCTGCAGGGTTTGAACTTTCGAAAGCCGTGCCCGCGGTTATGTGGCAGATGGGAGCTTGTTAATATCCGGTTGTAGATAACTTGACACAATGATTCAATACACTACCAGCGTGAGTACCGTGACTGTCATTTTCCGAAAGGGTTTCGGGAGATGAACATGGTGGGGTTATGTTTGACCGGCTTTAGTTAGGATCACTTCGTGATCATCTCTCGACCGAGGCACTTTCTCTTCTCGCTCTCTTATACGTAAGCTAGTGCTAGTTGCTGCTGCAGACTCTTGTTGTTCCTTCACCTCTTGTTCTTTCTTCAGCCTTGTCCTCACCCAAGGCTTAAATAGTCTTGTTACCCGGGAACGGGATTGCTGAGTCCTCTATGGCTCACAGTTACTTCACCACACCAGATGCAGGTTCAGCCGAGTTTGATGCAGGAGCTGGTTCAAGTTCTTCACTGGGAGCTCGATGAAGAGAGTGGCCGTTTGCTTGTGCCGTTTCGACGATCAGTAGTGGTTTCTACTAGGATTCGATCCTGACCTGTGGCTTTATGTTGTTTTGGTATCTTTCTTTGGATCTTCACCCGTAGTCGGGTTGTGATGTTTTGAATGATGTCTTGCTTATGTAATGTATTGTGTGAAGTGGCGAGTGTAAGCCAACTATCTCCTTTTGCATTTTAATCCCTCTTTTACATGAGTTGTGCAAAGATACCAAACTTGAGATCATTCTAGGATGGGCTTATACCTTTAAGTCGTGCCTCGACACATAGGAGGTATAGTCCCATCCTGGGCATTACACACTTCCCCGTCCCGGCAGGATGCCGGCACAGGAATTCTGGTCCCCCGAAACTTGGTGGCGATGGCGGCGGAGATCGGAATTGCTTCTGGAGAAAAGGGTTCCGTCCTCGAGGGTTTCTGGACGCGAGGAGTATATATGCCAAAGGGGGTAACTAGAAGCGGAGAGGGGGGCCCAGGCGCCCCCCTAGGCGGCCAGGGGTGGGGCCGCCTGGGCTGCCCCTGGATCCCCTCTGGCCCTGCTTTGGTTTTTCTTGAAGCTCTCGATACGCTGATTTTTCCTGTATTTTTCCCGGAATTTTTAGGGCACTTTTAATACGGGGGAAACCTGAAATAGAAAAACAGCACAAAATAGGGACTGGCACTGTGGTGCACTGAGTTAATAGGTTACTCCAAATATGATCAAAAGTGTATGGAAGTGCATAAATATCATAGCAATATCACACAAAAGAGGCATGGAGCAAGCAGAAATTATAGATACGTTTTGGACGTATCAACATCCCCAAGCTTAATTCCTGCTCGTCCTTGAGTAGGTAAATGATAACAAGCATAATTTCTGTGGTGACATGCTATCAACCATATAAGAACTTTTAAGTAAAGCAATCCAGGCATGTAATTCAATTCAAGTCATAACAAGCAAGAGTCTATATTAGCATTGTAACAAGCAACATAAGAACATAAAGGTGCAAGAGCTCTCGCTGTCCGTGACTCGAATGTCTCCAAATGGTGTTTGCGTGCAAGAAAGGGGATAGGGATATATGAGAGAGTAAAACATAGTTTTTTTATTGTTGAGAACTTAATGTACTAAAGTTTCACACTTGGTCTTTGCTAGCCTTCTCGCCCCTCGTTGGTTACCCCAAGTGGAAGGTGTGAGATGTAGTGTTGCGGAAGTTTTTCCCTTGGCAAAGATACCAAGGATCGAATCCCCAGAGACTCCTAGGTTCAACAAGAAGGTGTCAACTGCTAACGGCGCCAGATATTAGCAATCAACGTGGACCTGCACACAGATACAAATAACTTTGCTCCCAACGAGTACAGAGAGGTTGTCAATCCCTCCGGCCTTGTAGTTCAAAAAGGATTAAACGCAAATGATAGTAGTGATAGATAATGTTTGCAATAGTAAATACTAGCGAAAAGTAAATAGCGGATGTGATCAATGATGGTAATATGGACCGGAGTCTCATGATGTTCACTAGTGATGTCTCTCTCCCAAAAGACGATAAAACAGCTATGTGAAGTAAACGAATTATAGCTGGGCAATTGACAGGACCACGAACGCAAACCAATGCTGACTACATTGCAAGAAAGGTTCAGGTTCAAAGCATGGGCGGTACGCCAAAGTAAGTAGACCGAAATCCATCAATATCTACTACTAATCATCCACCTTGAGATATCTATCCAGAACATCTCGCTGGTATTAAGTTGCGAGCCCCACCCATAGTGTAAACTCAAAGCAACAGACAACTGCATTAAAAGAACTTTGCGTAAAGTAAACAATCCTTGCACCCGCGGGCACAAGCACCATTGTTTTCCCCCTTGTGGCAACATCACATCCCCTAGACTCATGTTTCTGTCACTCAAACTAGTCATCGAGGGGCATGAACCCACAATCAAGCATAACGTTCCCTCTTGGAGTCACTACCTACTACTTGGCCAAAGCAATAAATAACAACGGAGAACATGCAAGAATTACTTACGAACATAAATATAAAAGAGGTAGATCAAATATATTACTTAAGCACAATCTGAACATAATCTCATAATCCATCGGATCCCAGCAAACTCATCATAGCAACAGCATAAGGGTTACATATGTGCCTCGATCATGTAGGGCAGCTCACGAGGACTAATTAGTGAAGCACAAGAACGGGAGGAGAATATCACATAGCTACTGGTCATGGACTCATGGTCCAAGGGAGACTACTCACAACTCATCCGGGAGGCGTCCATGGTGGTGGAGAAGCTCCCGGTGGTGATCCTCCCCTCCGGCAGGGTGCCGGGAAGAGTTCTCCTGGTGCTCCCGATCTTGGAAGCGGCGGCGGCGACGGAACAGAGATGGGATCGCGAAAAGAGTTTCTGTCTCGAGGGTTTCGGGAGACGCTTTAAATATATGCCAAAGGGGGGCATCGGGGAAGCTTCGGGGGGCCTAGGCGCCCCTCCCCCCCCCCCCCCCCCCC
>LR738709.1:464347821-464360629 GCA_902687465.1 Secale cereale | reverse complement strand
CGGAGCCGCCCCACCGACGCCCCGGTCGACGGCCTCTGATCCTCTTCGCCGACACCTTCCTCAACCCTACCGGAGATGCTTCGCCAACACTATCGTCAACCCCACCGGAGTAGCTTTGCCTATACCATTTTCAACCCTACCGGGGCAGCATTGCCAACTCACAAGTCCACGGCCTCAGATCTGCTTCCTCGCACCCTCATCCAACCTACCGGAGCAGCTTCTGACGCCCCTTCCACGGCCACAGATCCGCATCGTCGACACCGTCCTTAACCCAACCACCGGAGCAGCTTCACCTACGCCCTCATCCACGGCCACAGATCCGCTTCGCCCACACCGTAGTCCACCCTACCGGAGCCGCTCCACAAACACCCTACTCGACGGTTCTAGATCTCCTTACCGGACCCCGACAGCCAGCGCAGCGTCATCACCCTTGACGTTTCTAACCCGATTCCCACCGTCTGGCAAGATGCCAAGCACCCGCCACGGCCTAGGCACTTTTCACCTTTAAACCCGTCCAGCATCACCTGCCCGATGTACTTCAAATATACTAACAGGTCATTGTTACCTATTATGCAGCTGGCAAAAACTACAAGGATGATGTTTCTTCTGGATCTAACAACTTGGCCAACCAAGATCCTGGACCGAGGCATTGCTATGATCTTGTAAGCGTGTCTCCCTCTCTCTTGTATTGTTCTATGTCTGCCAGCGTGCTTTGCTAGGATTTTTGACCAATAATTCCTTTGTGCAGACAATGATTTCTACTACTGGCTGCTAAATTAGATATGTAGATGTCATACATGATACTACCTCGTACCTCCGTTCCTAAATATAAGTATTTCTAGAGATTCCACTATAGGCTACATACGGAGCAAAATGAGTGAATCTACACTCGAAAATGCATCTATATACATCTGTATGTGGTCCATACTGGAATCTCTACATAGACATATATTTAGGAACAGAGGCAGTACATTACACAAAATCGTAGGTGGCATGTAGGAATTCCAGTACACTACATTAGGCTCCCTTAGAGTGTCTGCTAGTCCAGCACACAGTGTCATGGCTAGTTTATGCTACGCACACAATCATTAATTGGTGGTTTAAATATGCACAAGGGATATACAATGTATTATCATGTAGAGATGTCTGAAATTAGCCGTGTCAACTTGCAGATAGGGTTACACAATAAAAAAGTACAAGATGTATGTGGCAATTTCATGCAACATCGCAAAAAAAGGAGAGCCAGCAGTGAGCATATACAGTGTGCTATGGTACGTCACTCTTCCATTGCAATCATCGTGACATGTTATTTCTATGTCAGTTCTATTGGCCAAGTTTCTTAGGGATAGTTATTATGAGTTATCCTAAGAAAATAAGCACCTGTGAATATAAGCTCCATGTAATAAGCCAACCAGTTTTTTTCATTGTGTTTTCAGCTTATCTTTGGTATGATCAGTGAAAATTCTAGATTGCATTATATTTTTTCATTTTGCTGTCCATATGAAAATTAATTTGACTTGCAAACGTCACAAATTGAACCCAATGCAGTAATTAATATGATAAGAAAACAAACCATCACTATTTGCTAAAAATGCAAATACAAAGATACCATCTACTTGGCACAATCTACTTTGGTCAATGTTTTCCATAGAGATCCCATTGCCTAGTTTAAACAAAAACGCATGACCATCACTGTTTGCTTTGATTACTTGTTGTTCTTGACCTAACACTCTAACAAAGCTTGTCAACGATTTAAACACTAAGGGCTGCTGTAGTGGGGCCTTTTCTAACTTGTAGGTGACATAAAGGTCTGGCTGTACACTAAAGTAGGCTCTCCAAGAGTACCTGGAGATCCATTTCGAAGGTATGCCTAGTTTTTACATAGTGCATACATAGTAAATGCTCATTTCAT
This sequence comes from Secale cereale, assembly GCA_902687465.1. Lineage (NCBI taxonomy): Eukaryota > Viridiplantae > Streptophyta > Magnoliopsida > Poales > Poaceae > Secale > Secale cereale. The sequence continues at coordinate 464,358,717 of LR738709.1, read as the reverse complement.
TGTGTGCAAGTGCAAGAGATGCGGCATGTTTCATTATGTGGTGTTGTTTTGTTATAATCTCATCCTTTTGTGTTCACAGACTGGAAAGTATTCATATTTATCCTCCAAGGAGACGAGTAACTAGTTTGTGTCACCTTGCAGAGGGGGTGCAATGAAGATAAGATTGAGGATTTCCAAGTACAATATGTTAGGAAGGAGCCTTGCAAGAGAAGTAGGAGCTGCGCTGAGCCTCTTCAACCTGTTAAGGTAAGTCACTGTATCCAACTCAACAGTTCAATTCCTTGTTTGTTTCAGGCATAGTTAATTTGCTCTTTTCAATTGCTTTATTTGTCCTCAGTTAATGAGATGCCCAAAGAATGATGCCTGATGTTGGGTACTTGTATAACTATTAGTTGACATAAATTAAGGCCTTAGCATTTAAATACTCTGCCGAAGTGTGCCTGAAGCTTTGAAGTCTATTAACCAACTATTATTGAATGAGGCTCACAATCTAGTTTATACTAGGCTAATTGTTGCATAGTATTGCTTGCTGTAGTATGTTTGTATGAAATCCTCTGTTGTTCATTATGCTCCCTAAGACTTTAATTGAGCTACAGAATGGCCAACTGCTTGCTTACTTCTACGCAACATGATGTCTAAATTTGTAACTTGTCTGTGTTTTGGATTGGGCCCTAACATCATGCTCCTCTGGTGAGCTAAGAGAGATTTCTGTATGCAGGCTGCACAGACTACCTTTTTTATAATTTTTAAAATATCACCTGCTTATGCTTCATGATGTGTAACATTATTGTTAGTCCTGTTTTGCCATGTACTCCCTCCATTCCTAAATATAAGTCTTTTTAGACATTTCAAGTGGATTATAACATACATATGTATGTAGACATATTTTAGAGTGTAGATTCACTCATTTTGCTCCGTATGTAGTCACTTGTTGAAATCTCTAGAAAGACTTATATTTAGGAATGGAGGGAGTACAAAATAGTCTATCTTGCTCACTTCACTGTTGTAACTATATTTTTGCCTAGTCATGTGTACTTACAGAAACATTTCACGATGAAGTGACATCAACACAAAGATCTGCGAGCAGGGTGGCATGGCCGTTACCGAATGATTATGGATTGGAATTGGATTATGCTGATGTTCTCGAGCATCAACTAGAGGTGGCAAGACAACGTGTACATGATTCTGAACGTACAATCAACAATTTGAGACTGGACATGCAGGTATTAGATGCAGGAGTCAAAAAAATGAAACAAGACATTGGGGTAACAATGAAGTAATTGGAGATTTTGCAGACTGAAATTTGTGTTATCTAAATCCGGCCAATCGTATTTTCTGAAGAGATTATAGTTCGAATGGTAAGTTATGTTGAGGCGCGTCCATGATGTATGAGCTGTATTTGCCCAGTGTATGTAATTTGCTCTTTGTGTATGCTTTATTATCACTGGTGCCGAACCATAATGCCCAGTGGGTACAATCGACTGTAATTTCTTAATTGTATAGTGTAGGATTATTCTATGTTTCTATGCCTTAGTCTGTTTATTATATAGTGTATGATTTTTAGAGCTGATAGTATATAGTAGGATAATTCTTTGAATATGCTATATCGTTCAAACGGGGGCCAACTCGCCCAAACATTGTAGTGACCATGGCCCTCCACAAGCCGTATGATCCATGGGCCATCTACGGGACGGACGACCCATGGCCTTCTATGGCCGTCGGATTCGTGGGCCTTTTATGGGCTGTCGGATCCGTGGGCCTTCTATCGGCTGTCAGATCCATGGGCCTTCTATGGGCCAACGGATCCATGGGTGTCGGATCAATGGGCCTTCTATGGGCCATTTGGTCAATGCGCCTTCTACGTCCCGTACGATACATGGGCCTTCTACTGGCCGTCTCATCTATGGGCCTTGTACGGGTCATATAAGGGGCCGTAAACGGGCTAGAGTGGAAATCATACGTTTTATGGGCTGACCATAACAAGCCGTTAATAGGCCATATTTGATGATGTTATGAAAATGGCCCAACGTATTAACGGGCCACAAACAGGCCGACTGTAACCACGGGCTGAATTCGGCCGAGAAGCAGAAAATGACAGTAACGGGCCGAAAGTAAATGAATGCTGGAAATGAGCCCAAGAATAAATGGGCCCTAAGAAGGCCGAAAGATAACATGGGATGGAAACGGCCCAACAGAATAATGGGCCGTTAATGGGTATAAAGTGATACACTGTTAATTACGGGCCAGTTTTACCACGGGCCGTTAATGGGCGACTCTTATAAGGGCCTCATATGGGCCAAAATACGTCATGGGCCATACATGGGCCAGAAGTTAAAACGGGCTGGAATTATATTGGACGGCCCAGATGACACTACTAGGCCTAATTCGGATAGGTCGTAAACAGGCCCTGGTTTAGCGGGCTGTAAATGGGCTATACACGAATAGACCGTTAACAGGCTTGCCATGGGCCGGCCCGCCACCTTTTGACCAAGTCAAACGGGCCGGCCTTTTCGCAGGAATGGGCCTCTGTTGGGCCGTGCCACGTGTTGACGTATCATAGGCGCTTTGGGTCCAATGAGTAGATGACGCTACTGGGCCTAATTCGGATAGGCCGTAAATGGGCCCTCGGTTAGCGGGCTGTAAATGGGCTATATGCAAACATGCCATTAACAGGCTTGCCGTGGGCCGGCCCGCCATCTTTTGACCAAGTCAAACGGGGCGGCCTTTTCACAGGAATGGGCCTCTGTTGGGTTGTGCCACGTGTCGACGTATCATAGGCGCTATGGGTCCAATGAGTGGATGACATCTGTTCCAACGGCGAGCCGACACGTGTTCCCTCCAGCCAATGATGATTTTACACGTGGAAAATCCCCATTGGTCGGGGCTGTTAATGGGTTATCGGATCCAAAACCGGACCCGATAGCTTAACGGCATTCCGTCACGGTGGATGCCACGTGTCGATCACCCTTGACGAGAGCACTTCTGTGACGCGCGATTTATCGTCATGGAAGTGGACACTTCCGTGATGATAATTTTGGTAATGTCATGGAACACTTCTACGACAGCACAGGTATGACTATCTTGATTCTGTCATAAAATCGTCATGGATGTACATGCACGACCGAAAATGTGACCTACTGTGACAAACACGTATCATCACGGAAGTGTATTTTTTGTAGTGATATATGATGCATATGTTGTGTTACATTTGCATGGCATTTTATGACACCGGTTATTTTTAATTTTAAGTTGAACCTGTTAATAACTCAACTTGAATATATCATTGACCGGGTCATGGTGCCACTGAATCGAGTTTTTCTCAGTGCAACCACATTTGCCTTTTATGGGAAGGCCTTTATTCGGTCTGTTTTCATGCCTCTAGTCGGTGCCTCCAACTAGGGAAGGTTATGGGCGTGTGGTACCCTGGCCCGGTAAGCAGACATAACCTTGTGTGCCCGTTGTTGAGATTATGGTACCGTGTTCCCGTTTGGGACAATTTATGTTTTGGCCACGATGGCGGTCGTTGTGTCTTTGGTAGACACGGGGCCACCGAGGACTAGCCCGATGGGGAGTGAGTCGGAGTGGCCGAAAGAGTGTCATGGTGTAACACCCCGGGTATCATGCTACAGTAAACCCATGCTAATGATGTCATGTCACTAGTTTTTTAAGCTAAGTTTCCTCTTGTTAAAAATCAAGACCAAATTTCAAAATTAAAAATGCAAGTCAAATATTTATTTCTTCAGAACGCTAAAACTAAATGTTCACAATATGATATAAATTCCCCTGATCATTTCCATGTTGAACCCAACATTTTTTGAGCCTCCAAAAATCTGTAGCTATGTTTGAATGACCCAACAACACCCTTCCATCACTTTTAAAATTCAATCCAAAATTCAATTGATGTTCAAACTTTTGTGGCAGTGCAATTTAATGCAGCTTGAATTATGTGGAAATTTACACTTTTTACAAAATCAATTGGTGGCTCTACTTAATGCAAAACAGTGTCGAAAATCAAAATGCTAACAAAAAGGCCTCACCCCTCCCCTGGGCTCTGGCCCAACTGGCCACTAGGCCGGCCCAGCACGCCCCCTGTTTCCCCTTCTCCCCTCTACACTGCAGTCGTGGCTGCCACCGATGCCCGCCACAGCCACAGCCATCGGCCAGTCGCCCCCGCCTACTTCTACCCCCAAGCGCTCGAACCGAACCCTAGCTACCTCTCTCGTTGCTTTTTCCCCCTCTTCGCGCCGCCTCCTTCCCCACCATGTGCGGCCGACACCATCGTCTACGCGCCTGCGTTGATCCCGCGACCACTGTGCTCCCCTAGCTTGGGGAGGCTCTTTAGCAGCTGCGTCCCGCCCTTCTTCATCATCCATGCCACTTCATCGAGCTCGGGGAGCCGCGACGTCGTCACCACGTCTTCTGCTTCCTCTCCGATCACCGACGCCGCCGCTTCGACCCGTCGTCTCCAGCGCCTCTCCGAGCCCGCTGCCCTGCCCTGCCGGATCGCTGTGAGCCCCGCCTCACCTCCTTCCTTCCTCTGCCCCGCACCCCTACCGTAGCTAGCTAGGGCCGAGGCCCCGCTGCCGCACGTCCCCGCACCGCCGCCGTTGCCGCAGTCGTGGGCCGCACCCCTGCCGCCGGCCTCCTCCCTGCAGCCATGCTACTGCCGCCGCGCCCAACCACGCCGGCCCGCGCCCACCACCGCCTGACCTTCGCTCTCCCTGCTCAGCCCTGCTCGTGCTGCTCCAGCCGCCACAACCGCTCGCCCCCTTCCTCCATCGCCGCCCGGCCGCTCTGCATCGCCCCGCCGCGGCCCCTCCCGCCTACTCCGCGCGCCCCGCTTCCCTTCACGCCTCCTACGCGCCCGCCGGAGCACCCCGACTACGCCCGCGCGTACGAGCCCCCGTTCGCATCGCCATGCCCGCCACCGTCCTAGCCCGCAGCCGACGACGCTGCTCATCGCCGCGCCGGCTAGGCCACGCCGCCCGCAACCGCGGCCCCCACTAGGGCCCAGGGCCGCTCCCCTGGCCGCCCCTTGCCCCTCGCCGGCGCTGCTCCGGTCGGCTGGCCTCGCCCAGCGCCCGGGCATAGCGCCCGTCGGGCACGGGCGCCCGTGCCCAATAACCCGCCCATCTAGGCCTCTAGGCCTATGACATCCGGGCCCCTTGCCCCATAAAAAAGGTTTAAATAATAATAATAAGTAAAAGATTAATTAATTAACATATTAATTAACTTAATTAATTTAGGTTAATTAACTTAACTTAATTAACCTTTCTAATTAGTCTGATTAGTCTAGGTTAATTAGTTAATAGTCTATGATAGTGGGCCCCACTGCCCAGTTGACTCAGTCAACCTATTGACTTGCTGACGTCATCGCCGCGTCGTGCTGACGTCATTTATTCCTTTTGTTAATTCAAATAATTCCAGAATATGTTTAAAACTTTAGAAAATCATATAAAATAATCTGTAACTCGGATGAAAAAGTTTTATATATGAAAATCACTCAGAACGACGAGACGAATCCGAACACGCGGTCCGTTCGTTCGCCACACGTCCCTAGCATAGTGAACCTGCAACTTTCCTCCTTCGATTCATCTGTCCGAAAACACGAAACACCGGGGATACTTTCCCGAGTGATATCCCCCTTCGTCGGTACCGTGTACCACCGCGTTAGAGCACCGTAGCACTGCGTTTTGACTTGTCGTGCTTCTTTGTTGCATCTGTATGCTTTGTATTTATTGTTTCTTCCCCCTCTTCTCTCCGGTAGACCCCGAGACCGAAGATGCCTCGGTGATCGACTATGGTGTTGATGACCCCTCCTTCTTGCTAGAGCAACCAGGCAAGCCAACCCCCCTTGATCATTCCGATATCTCCCACTCTCTTCTCTCTTATGCTTGCATTAGAACTGCTATTGCTTTTTGTATGATCCTATTCTGATGCATAGCCTGTTGTTGATACTGCTTTCATACCTTACATGTTTATACTAAACTGCTTAGTATAGGCTGGTTAGAGATCCACCATTGACCCCCTACCTTGTCCCGACTGCCCCGCTGGATTATCAGAAGACCCGATCAACGGGATCGATGACCAGGACCCGGCACCGCACTTCACTTTCCCCTTAGTTGCTCGACACTACTGGGTTACAATCGAGTGCCGAGGGTGAGACCTCATCAGCACTTATGATGTTAACCTTGTAGGTTAGTTCATCGGTTGTGGTCATCGAGGGTGATTCCTCTTTCTCCACTCCCGATAACGACGCTGACATGCAACTCTTCAAGAGTGGACCTCGAGGGTGAATCCTCTTTCGTTCACCTTGATGATAAACATCAGGTGGAATTCCATCGAGGGTGATTTTCTCAGGTTTCACTTTGGTGTCAGACACACAGTTACTATGGTTACTATGACTTTACACTGAACATGGTTATTAAAGACGGGTCAACCCAGAGGGGTACCCGCGCGAGCTTAATTGCGAGTGATGTGTAGTCGGGTTGACCTGGAAGGTGCCCGCGAGATAATACGAGGCGTGGCCGGGCACTCGCCCTTGCCGCAAGTTCTCGAGACGGGGCGATGGGGTCACAAGTTCGTGCGTCTCTGCTCGTTACCGCGCGTTCCCAAGACACTAAACGGTTTGGATATTTGATCCAAGGGCCCTCTGGCCTGATAGCGCTAACCATCACGTGGGCATAGTATGGGCGTTCTACGTCGTATGTTTCAGTCGAAGCTTAACTCACGCCATTGCGACTGAGTGGCGCGCGCCGGGTTGGACTGGTTAGGCTCCTACCTTTTTAAAGGTGGTTGCTAGGTCTGCTCACCGGCCGCCCGCGCAACGTGCAGGAGTTCCCGGGGTGATTGGCCCATGACCCCTGGGGGCATAGGGTTTAGTCCGACGTGCATGACCTCTCTATTAAGTCTAGGTTGGGTTGCGGCGTATTGTTTGGTCGAGGGCGGGCATGACCTGATTGTGTGTCCGGTCGGAGTTAAGCAAGCGTGATGGGTAAGTTGGTGCACCCCTTCAGGGAAGAAAACATCTATCGATAGCCTGTCCTACGGTAACGGACACTTGGAGTTGTATCCCGATCGCTACAACTAGAACTGGATGCTGAGGCATTGTTTGGATATGTTGCTTAGGGAGTCGAGAAAGGGTTCCGGAGCGTTGATACAACAACATAAATATGACTTATGTTATACTACTCTACTTCCCCCTCTTGCTGCAAGACGGTGGTTTCCAGAAGATGCTAGTCTTCGATAGGACTAGATTCTCCCCCTCTTATTCTGGCATTCTGCAGCTTAGTCCATAGATACTACCCCCTTTTATTGATACCGATGCATATGTAGTGTAGATCCTTGCTTGCGAGTACTTTGGATGAGTACTCACGGTTGCTTTGCTCCCCCTTTTCCCCCTTCTTGCTTCTTTTTGGTTGATGCAACCAGATGGTGGAGTCCAGGAGCTAGATGCCACACTTGATGACTGCTACTATCACGACAAAGCCTACTACCTCATGGAGACAACTGACACCAGGAGTAGTTAGGAGGTCCCAGGCAGGAGGCCTTGCCTTTTCGATCATTGATGTTTTGTGCTAGCCTTCTTAAGGCAATCTTGTTTAACTTATGTCTGTACTCAGATATTATTTCTTCCACTGACTCTTGTGCATTCGAGCTTATGTATTCGAGCCCTCGAGGCCCCTGGCTTGTAATATAAAGCTTGTATTATTTTATTTGTGTCTAGAGTTGTGTTGTGATATCTTCCAGTGAGTCCCTGATCTAGGTCGTACACATTTGCGTGCATGATTAGTGTACGGTCAAATCGGGGGTGTCACAAGTTGGTATCAGAGCCGACTGCTTGTAGGAACCCCCTTTCCAACTCCTTGGCCGAAGTTGAGTCTAGTCCTTGAAAAACTATTTTACTAACTTGGATGTGTGGCTTACGGGCCCACGTCGCCAATTGGATGGTATTAGGATCTTTTATTCCTCGTCCTTACTCTGGGATTCTGATCTCTCTTCTATTTGGGTTAAATGATTTTGCTAAAATCTAACTTTAGGTTCTCGAAATTACTTCCTCCCGGAGAGCCCCTTCAGTCAAGATGGTCGCCCGCTTCATCAGAATATTCTGGAGATAATATTCGATATTTTTCGGAGACCCTTGTGCCCTTCGCCATTGCAATTCCGTATCACCGATAAATCCCTAAGGATAGCTGCATACAATTGTCGTCCATACCTTCATTTCAATTGATCTTGTTATTAAAAGATACCCTAAAATACTTCGGACATTTTGAGAATCTTTTATGCCCGCGCAGCTCCTTTTCCCGCATGAATACATGTATGAATAATGCCTCACACTTACCGGGGATTCGTTCATCCCGAGTTGTTCATGCGTTTCACAAAGGTCTTCGAAATGCTATTCAATCTTCCAAAATCCTCAGCAACCTATTACTCTGGAAAGTTTTACCTGCTTGCATTATGTTTAATTCCATATGTATGGCAATATTCGTTAAAATCCTTTGTGATTGACTTTATGATCTTATTGATTCAATAGGTTGCAAATACTCGCAATCATCAGTCAAACTAGAATTCGTTCTTCCAGCTCAGACGTCATTCCAAATATGAGCTGGTTCTCGACCAATCAAATTGTTGTCGATTGTAGTCCTATGTCATTTCAACTTACATGTCCTTAATCAGAGCGGTTGCTTCTGATCGCTTGATTTAGAAATCATAACTCCTTTGCATTTGAGTTTTGAATTAGTCAGTTGTTTATAAAAACGAATCTCTCTGTATTCTTTCTTCTCTGGTTGAGTGTCGATGCTCACATCAGATCCCTTGTAGACCACCGGGTCCTTTGTTGGATTTTATACGACATCGTCCTTTATATTCTAATACCTTGTGAGTTCTGCCATGATATATAATGCCTTGGGTAAAATATATCATCTGCTTTCTCAACCATGCTCTGCTTTCGAGCTTGTATAAATTGCTCCTGAATTTTGCGTAGTATGAGTCTAAGATGCCCCGATGGGTTGAACTTATGCCTTCCTTAATCTGTGTGAACCCGGAAGTTTTCCAAGGTTCATACTCCTCTGGTAACTCACCAGGCAAGTCTTCGCAATCAATTCATTTTTAATAAGGCAGTGAATGAAAGCTTATGCATTGAAGAAGTGGGAGTCAACCTTGAACTTTTTGTTCATGCCCATGGACACACGATGTAAATTTTATCATTAAGACTTCTCTTAAAATTAATTATCCCCTTGATATAAGTTCATCTTATATCAGGGATCTGGCCTTTTGCAATCGTGGTTCCGACCATGCTCTCCTTTAAATATTATTCTTCGGACAAGTTAAGCCACTTGTCCTCTGCAGGTCAATGCACCTGTCCAAGCTCTATTATGATCTACCTTCGAGTATTACCCCGTGATATCTCAATAATGTCACAGAACCATATTACTTCTTATGAGTTCTTCTTCAAGTATTACTTCTCATCGATTCCAATTTGCCCCGGGTTCTGAGTTATTAGCCCCTCGAGAACACCGATAAGCAAGGTTGTCAGAATCGCGATTCTATTGTACGATTCTACGACTTTACGATCCAAACTAACCCCTCTGATTCTACGACTTTAGTTCACAGAATCTACGTTTCTACGATCCTGATAGTGAAGATTCCACGATTTGCGATCCTACCATCAGGGCTCCGATCCGATTCAAAGTCGCGATTCTGACAACCTTGTCGATAAGTGAATTGATTCCACACTCCAATTCAATAACTCTAAGTAATTTTTGTTGCTTGCGAGTTTAGTAATCCTTCAAGTCATTCTTAGCCTGATCTGCTATACCATTATCGTGCTAAATATTTAGTTGTGCTACCTGGTCCTTCTACCCGGAGCACAATTTTCGACTATGAGCTAAGCTTACGTCGATCTTCCTCTTCTTATCATTTCACCTCGAACAACAAGATTGACTTCGAGCCTGTGTCGAATCCATGGTTCTCATAGCCTTTCACTTCATCCTTCCTTTTGCTTGATGTCGTCGCTACTCGATGGCATCTCCATAGAGTCTCTCGACAAAATTTGTCGTGATCACTATCAACCCTTTGGCTTCTTCAGAGATGTCAATTGAACTCATGGCTAGAAATACCATCCCTGCCCCTCGATGATGTGTGATATCATCGACAACCTCCTTGTATTCGTGCCAACACGGACTTGGTTATGTTTTGCTCATACCTTGTTTTCTTGCTATTACTGAAGTTATTCCCCGTGGATTCTTGAGGCCTTCAGAGCCAACCTTTCCTTGACACACCATAATATCACTACCTCGAGGCATGATTGTGGCATCCCGAATATCAAAAGGAACATTGGAAGCACCACACTAAATGTTTCTTGATCAACTATCCAACATCGTTGTGTGGGTACATATCATAATTCTTCTTACCCCTTTTATCCATATGGTCATGACTTTGATCTCCTGACACGTATATCATGACGTGCTTAATCTTGGGGATGGTTTACTCCTATTCATTGTGTTTAAACACATTTTCCTTTCCATTTGTTTGTTTAACCTTTCATTGATCTAAATATAATCTAAGTAGTAATAATTTTCTGCTTATGTAAACACCTTGGTGTACAACTCTGTCAGTGAGACCCTGTTACCATTGTTGATAACATTTCGGTAACCACCGATGGAAGACAACTTTGCCTATTGGTCCGCCTCGTTTCAACGAGCAGGAAAATGGTTCTCTTCGTCCCTCGCCCTTGGTACCAACGTTATTGCCAACTTAACTGACAGGCTATTCTCTGACCTGCCTTGCTATCATGACTGTGCAAAATGTTAGCACCCTTCCTACTTTTAACCCACATGGTGGGCCCATAACCCACAGGTCCCAGGATCGAATCCTGACTCTCGTGTACCCCCCCCC
>LR738709.1:464248368-464347748 GCA_902687465.1 Secale cereale | reverse complement strand
CCCCCCCGGTTTCCAAGGTTGTTACTTATGCTTGACTTCGTGTGCAATTCACGACCCACCTTCCTAATGATCTATTCTGGTTTCAGCCGCAATACTTATTCCGTTGGTCTGAACCCCTTTTTCACACTCTGTTCAGTTATTAATCGTTTGTCCATTCGCTTGAAACTTCCTATTGCACCTTCGTACTTCACTCTCAATGTTTTATTAAGTTTCAACTCGAGAGATACTTCTGCCTCATTCCCTGATTTGTTCACCAAATAGTTAACCCTATATGGGTCAGTTCTCCTGAAGTTACCCTTACTTCCCCACTTAAATCTCGGGACGAGATTTCTTGTAGTGGAGGAGATTTGTAACACCCCGGGTATCATGCTACAGTAAACCCATGCTAATGATGTCATGTCACTAGTTTTTTAAGCTAAGTTTCCTCTTGTTAAAAATCAAGACCAAATATCAAAATTAAAAATGCAAGTCAAATATTTATTTCTTCAGAAGGCTAAAACTAAAATGTTCACAATATGATATAAATTCCCTTGATCATTTCCATGTTGAACCCAACATTTTTTGAGCCTCCAAAAATCTATAGCTATGTTTGAATGACCCAACAACACCCTTCCATCACTTTTAAAATTCAATCCAAAAATCAATTGAGGTTCAAACTTTTGTGGCAGTGTAATTTAATGCAGCTTGAATTATGTGGCAATTTACACTTTTTACAAAAATCAATTGGTGGCTCTACTTAATGCAAAACAGTGTCGAAAATCAAAACGCTAACAAAAAGGCCTCACCCCTCCCCTGGGCTTTGGCCCAACTGGCCACTAGGCTGGCCCAACACGCCCCCTGTTTCCCCTTCTCCCCTGTACACTGCAGTCGTGGCTGCCACCGATGCCCGCCACGGCCACGGCCATCGCCGTGGCGGCCATCGACCAGTCGCCCCCGCCTACTGCTACCCCAGGCGCTCGAACCAAACCCTAGCTACCTCTCTCGTTGCTTTTCCCCCTCTTCGCGCCGCATCCTTCCCCACCATGTGCGGTCGACACCATCGTCTCCGCGCCTGCGTCGAACACGCGACCACCATGCTCCCCTAGCTTCGGGAGGCTCTCTAGCAGCTGTGTCCCACCCTTCTTCATCATCCATGCCACTTCATCGAGCTCGGGGAGCCGCAACATCGTCACCACGTCTTTTGCTTCCTCTCCGATCACCGATGCCGCCGCTTCGATCCGTCGTCTCCGGCGCCTCTCCGAGCCCGCTGCCCTGCCCTGCCAGACCGTTGTGAGCCCCGCCTCACCTCCTTCCTTCCTCTGCCCCGCACCCCTACCGTAGCTAGCTAGGGCCGAGGCCCCGCTGCCGCACGTCCCTGCACCGCCCGCCGTTGCCGCAGTCGTCGGCCGCACCCCTACCGCCGGCCTCCTCCCTGCAGCCATGCTACTGCCGCCACACCCAACCACGCCGGCCCGCGCCCACCACCGCCTGACCTTCGCTCTCCCCGCTCAGTCCCGCTCGTGCTGCTCCAGCCGCCGCAGCCGCTTGTACCGTTCCTCCATCACCGCCCGGCCGCTCTGCACCGCCCCGCCGCGGCCCCTCCCGCCTACTCCGCGCGCCCCGCTTCCCCTCACGCCCCCTACGCGCCCGCCGGAGCACCCCGACTGCGCCCGCGCGTACGCGCCGCATTCCGCCTCGCCACGCCCGCCACCGTCCTAGCCCGCAACCGACGCCGCTGCTCATCGCCGCGCCGGCTAAGCCGCGCCATCCGCAGCCGCGGCCCCCGCTGGGGCCCAGGGCCGCTCCCCTAGCCGCCCATTGCCCCTCGTCGGCGCTGCTCCGGCCGACTGGCCTCGCCCAGCGCCCGCGCATAGCGCCCGTCGGGCACGGGCGCCCGTGCTCAATAACCCGCCCGTCTAGGCCTCTAGGCCTATGACATCCGGGCCCCCGGCCCCTTAAAAAAAGTATTAAAAAATAATTATTATTAAAAGATTAATTAATTAATTAACTTAATTAATTTAGGTTAATTAACTTAACTTAATTAACCTTTCTAATTAGTCTGATTAGTCTAGGTTAATTAGTTAATAGTCTATGACAATGGGCCCCACTGCCCAGTTGACTCAGTCAACCTATTGACTTGCTCACGTCATCGCCGCGTCGTGCTGACGTCATTTATTCCTTTTGTTAATAAAAATAATTCCAGAAAATGTTTAAAACTTTAGAAAATCATATAAAATAATCTGTAACTCGGATGAAAAAGTTTTATATATGAAAATCGCTCAGAACGATGAGACGAATCCGAACTCGCGGTCCGTTCGTTCGCCACACGTCCCTAGCATAGTGAACCTGCAACTTTCCTCCTTCGATTCATCTGTCCGAAAACACGAAACACCGGGGATACTTTCCCGAGTGATATCCCCCTTCGCCGGTACCGTGTACCATCACGTTAGAGCACCGTAGCACTGCGTTTTGACTTGTCGTGCTTCTTTGTTGCATCTGTATGCTTTGTATTTATTGTTTCTTCCCCCTCTTCTCTCCGGTAGACCCCGAGACCGAAGATGCCCCGGTGATCGACTACGGTGTTGATGACCCCTCCGTCTTGCCAGAGCAACCAGGCAAGCCAAGCCCCCTTGATCATTCCGATATCGCCCACTCTCTTCTCTCTTATGCTTGCATTAGAACTGCTACTGCTTTTTGTATGATCCTATTCTGATGCATAGCCTGTTGTTGATACTGCTTTCATACCTTACATGTTTATACTAAACTGCTTAGTATAGACTGGTTAGAGATCCACCAGTGACCCCCTACCTTGTCCCGACTGCCCTGCTGGATTATCAGAAGACCCGATCAACGGGATCGAAGACCAGGACCCGGCACCGCACTTCACTTTCCCCTTAGTTACTCGACACTACTTGGGTACTATCGAGTGCCGAGGGTGAGACCTCATCAGCACTTCTGATGTTAACCTTGTAGGTTGGTTCATCGGTTGTGGTCATTGAGGGTGATTCCTCTTTCTCCACTCCCGATAATGACACTGTCATGCAACTCCTCAAGAGTGGACCTCGAGGGTGAATCCTCTTTCGTTCACCTTGACGATAAACATCAGGTGGAATTCCATCGAGGGTGATTTCCTCAGGTTTCCCTTTGGTGTCAGACACACAGTTACTATGGTTACTATGACTTTACACTGAACCTGGTTATTAAAGACGGGTCGACCCAGAGGGGTACCCGCGCGAGCTTAATTGCGAGTGATGTGTAGTCGGGTTGATCTGGAAGGTGCCCGCGAGATAATATGAGGCGTGGCCGGGCACTCGCCCTTGCCGCAAGTTCTCGAGACGGGGCGATGGGGTCACATGTTCGTGCGTCTCTGCTCGTTACCGCGTGTTCCCAAGACACTAAACTGTTTGGATATTTGATCCAAGGGGCCTCTGGCCTGATAGCGCTAACCATCACGTGGGCATAGTATGGGCGTTCTGCGTCGTAGGTTTCAGCCGAAGCTTAACTGACGTCATTGCGACTGAGCGTCGCGCGCCGGGTTGGACTTGTTAGGCTCCTACCTTTTTAAAGGTGGTTGCTAGGTCTGCTCACCGGCCGCCCACGCAACGTGCAGGAGTTCCCGGGGCGATTGGCCCATGACCCCTGGGGGCATAGGGTTTAGTCCGGCGTGCATGACCTCTCTATTAAGTCTAGGTCGGGTTGCGGCGTATTGTTTGGCCGAGGGCGGGCATGACCTGATTGTGTGTCCGATCGGAGTTAAGCAAGCGTGATGGGTAAGTTGGTGCACCCCTTCAGGGAAGAAAACATCTATCGATAGCCTGTCCTACGGTAACGGACACTTGGAGTTGTATCCCGATCGCTACAACTAGAACTGGATGCTGAGGCATTGTTTGGATATGTTGCTTAGGGAGTCGAGAAAGGGTTCCGGAGCGTTGATACAACAACATAAATATGACTTATGTTATACTACTCTACTTCCCCCTCTTGCTGCAAGACGGTGGTTTCCAGAAGATGCTAGTCTTCGATAGGACTAGATTCTCCCCCTCTTATTCTGGCATTCTACAGCTTAGTCCACAGATACTACCCCCTTTTATTGATACCGATGCATATGTAGTGTAGATCCTTGCTTGCGAGTACTTTGGATGAGTACTCATGGTTGCTTTGCTCCCCCTTTTCCCCCTTCTTGCTTCTTTCTGGTTGATGCAACCAGATGGTGGAGTCCAGGAGCCAAATGCCACACTTGACGACTGCTACTATCACGACAATCATGGAGACAACTGACATCGGGAGTAGTTAGGAGGTCCCAGGCAGGAGGCCTTGCCTTTTCGATCATTGATGTTTTGTGCTAGCCTTCTTAAGGCAATCTTGTTTAACTTATGTTTGTACTCAGATATTATTGCTTCCGCTGACTCTTGTGCATTCGAGCTTATGTATTCGAGCCCTCGAGGCCCCTGGCTTGTAATATAAATCTTGTATTATTTTATTTGTGTCTAGAGTTGTGTTGTGATATCTTCCAGTGAGTCCCTGATCTTGGTCGTACACATTTGCGTGCATGATTTGTGTACGGTCAAATCGGGGGCGTCACACATGGCAATGGAGGGGTTTCGTCGGAATGTTGTTGGTCCACCCGAATGGGAGTGTGAGGCCATGGGTTCCGTGGTGTGGGTACAGTGCACTACCTCTGCAGAGTGTAATTAATCTATTGATAGTCGAGTCCACGGTTACGGACACGCTCGAAAGTAGGTCACACCATGGATCAACATTAATAAAACTTTGCACACTAAGTCATGAACTTTGCACTATTGATGGTGGTGGGAAGGCCATCGTGATGTTTGAGACCAAGGGTTAGTCATGGTTGTGATCACCGGCAAGATCACGAGGTAACCCGAATTAAGACCAATAGGTTGGTATGTTTGTGATCTAAGAAAGATCACCGTTGGTAAGCCAGTCCGAGGGACTGTCTTCACAAGAGCAAGAGCACAACATGTTGGATATATATATATATATATTGTTGCATTTTAATAATTAAATAGTTATCATGATATTGTTTGTCATCATGTTTATGCTTGTTGTAAGCTTGCAAGTACATTTAATGTACTGACCTGGCGTGTCATGCCAGATTTCAAGAAAGTCTCGAAGGAAAGGAGTGCTGTCCGAGTCTAGATCGTGTCCACGTCGGTGTCCCTGTGCTATAGAGTTCCGCTACGATGTTGTTCCGCTGCCACGTAGTTGTTATGAGCAAGGCCCCTTTATGTTCACTAAATAATGTACATATTGTGCAGCCACACTGTGTGTGCCGCTTGGCCTCGCTACCTGTTGTAATATAAACTTTGATCCGCTAGCATCAATAAAGCGATTGTTTTGTGTACCAAAATGTTGTGTGTTGCCAGAAGACATGGTCTCTGGGCTGGCAATGCATGGTAAACCAGTTGCTCTGAGCCGGGGTGCTACAACTTGTTGCGAAAGGTTTTCGACAAGTGTAAGGAGTTGACTACGATGAGACTTTCTCACCCGTAGCGATGCTTAAATCTGTCCGAATCATGTTAGCGATTGCCACATTTAATGATTATGAAATCTGGAAAATGGATGTCAAAACTGCATTCCTAAATGGATACCTCAACGAAGAGTTGTATATGATGCAACCAGAAGGTTTTGTCGATCCTAAAGGTGCTAACAATGTGTGCAAGCTCCAACGATCCATCTATGGACTGGTGCAAGCATCTCGGAGTTGGAATATACGCTTTGATGAGGTGATCAAAGTATATGGTTTTATACAGACTTTTGGAGAAGCCTGTATTTACAAGAAAGTGAGTGGGAGCTCTGTATCATTTCTAATTTTATATGTAGATGTCATATTATTGATTGGAAATGATATAGAATTTCTGGATGGCATAAAAGGATACTTGAATAAGAATTTTTCAATGAAAGACCTTGGTAAAGCTGCTTATATATTAGGCATCAAGATCTATAGAGATAGATCAAGACTCTTAATTGGACTTTCACAAAGCACATACCTTGATAAAGTTTTGAAGAAGTTCAAATGGATCAGTCAAAGAAAGGGTTCTTTCCTGTGTTACAAGGTGTGAAGTTGAGTAAGACTCAATGCCCGACCACTGCAGAAGAAAGAGAGAAAATGAAAGTCATTCCCTATGCCTCAGCCATAGGATCTATCATGTATGCAATGCTGTGTACCAGACCTGATGTGTGCCTTGCTATTTAGCAGGGAGGTACCAAAGTAATCCAGGAGTGGATCACTGGACAGCGGTCAAGAACATCTTGAAGTACCTGAAAAAGGACAAAGGATACGTTTCTCATTTATGGAGATGACAAAGAGCTCGTCGTAAACGGTTACGTTGATTCAAGCTTTGACACTGATCCGGATGACTCTAAGCCACAAAATGGATATGTATTTTTATTAAACGGTGGAGCTGTCAGTTGGTGTAGTTCCAAGCAGAGCATCTTGGCGGGATCTAGGTGTGAAGCAGAGTACATAGCTGCTTCGGAAGCAGCAAATGAAGGAGTCTGGATGAAAGAGTTGATAGCCGATCTAGGTGTAATACCTAATGCATCGGGTCCAATGAAAATCTTTTTGTGACAACACTGGAGCAATAGACTTGGCGAAGGAATCCAGGTTTCACAAGAGAACCAAGCACATCACGAGACGCTTCAATTCCATCCGCGATCAAGTCAAGGAGGGAGACATGGAAATTTGCAAGATACTTATGGATCTGAATATCACAAACCCATTGACTAAGCCTCTTCCACGAGCAAAACATCATTAGCACCAAGACTCCATGGGTGTTAGAATCATTACTATGTAATCTAGATTATTGACTCTAGTTCAAGTGGGAGACTGAAGGAAATATGCCCTAGAGGCAATAATAAAGTTGTTATTTGTATTTCCTTATATCATGATAAATGTTTATTAGTCATGCTAGAATTGTATTAACCGAAAACTTAGTACATGTGTGAATACATAGACAAAACAGAGTGTCCCTAGTATGCCTCTACTAGACTAGCTCGTTGATCAAAGATGGTTATGTTTCCTAGGCATAGACATGAGTTGTCAATTGATCAACGGGATCACGTCATTAGGAGAATTATGTGATGGACAAGACCCATCTGTTAGCTTAGCAACTTGATCGTTTAGTTTTACTGCTATTGCTTTCTTCATGACTTATACATCTTCCTATGACTATGAGATTATGCAACTCCCAAATACTAGAGGAACACCTTGTGTTCTATCAAACGTCACAACGTAACTGGGTGATTATAAAGACGCTCTACAGGCGTATCCGAAGGTGTTTGTGGTGTTGGCATAGATCAAGAATAGGATTTGTCACTCCGAGTGTCGGAGAGGTATCTCTGGGCTGTAATGCCCAGGATGGGACTATACCTCCTACGTGTCGAGGCACGACTTAAAGGTATAAGCCCATTCTGGAATGATCTCAAGTTCGGTATCTTTGCACGACTCATGTAAAAATAGGGATGAAATTGCAAAAGGATAGTTGGCTTACACTCGCCACGTCACACAATACATCACATAAGCATAACATCATCCAAAACATCACAACCCGACTACGGGTGAAGATCCAAATGAAAGATACCAAAAACATAAAGCCACAGGTCCGAATCGCACCTAGTAGAAACCACTACTGATCGTTGAAACGTTACCAGTATTGACGTGTCGCCGTGTAGGCGTTCTCGTTTCGAAGATGTACATGTCGTCGGGCGTAGTTGAACTTGGCGCATCATCTTGTGTAGTCGTTCGGGCGTCAGCCTCGAGGTACTTGGTATCTTGGCGTCCTCTCGGCCTTGACAGAGGTGAAACGACACGCAATGGTTGTTGTACTTGGCGAAAAAAATCAAAGAAGACCTTGGCGGTTCCATGCGGAAATGCATCCATGGCACTCGGAGGAAGCAGCGGGTGGCAACAGCAGAACTTGGCGGCGCCGGTGGCCGTGGAGGCGTGGACCCGTCCGAATCCAGGCGAGGCAGAGGGTGGTGTGGTGGTGGCCGATGCAGAGGATGGGCGGAGCATAGCAACGACGGCGACCGGCGACGATGGCTGTGGGCTTGGCGAAGAGCAGCGACAGGGGCGACGGCATCGGCGCTGTCGTGGTGGCCCGCGGTGGCCTGAGGTGGTGGTGGAAGGGCGCGATGACGCGGAGGCGGCGGCCGTCGCCGGAGGCGGGGGCGACGACTCTAGAACTCTCGTAGGAGGAGGTCGGGCGCGAGGTGAGCCGGCTAGGAGGCTCACGACGGCGTCCAGGCTCGCAGGAGGAGAGGAAGTATCCGGCGCGGCTCGAAGGAGAAGGGGGTGGGGTCGCAGGGGCGCGGCTGGAGATGGCTTGAAGGCCGGCGACGAGGCGACGGGGAGGAAGGAGGCCGAGAGGAAGGCGCGGGGAGAGCGACGGCGTTGGGAGCACAGATGGGATCGAGCCAGCGAGGGGTACGTTGCGGCGGCGCTAGGGAAGGGATCGAGGGAGCGAGGGGAGAGATGCACAAAATGAAAGTCATTCCCTATGCCTCAGCCATAGGATCTATCATGTATGCAATGCTGTGTACCAGACCTGATGTGTGCCTTGCTATTTAGCAGGGAGGTACCAAAGTAATCCAGGAGTGGATCACTGGACAGCGGTCAAGAACATCTTGAAGTACCTGAAAAAGGACAAAGGATACGTTTCTCATTTATGGAGATGACAAAGAGCTCGTCGTAAACGGTTACGTTGATTCAAGCTTTGACACTGATCCGGATGATTCTAAGCCACAAAATGGATATGTATTTTTATTAAACGGTGGAGCTGTCAGTTGGTGTAGTTCCAAGCAGAGCGTCTTGGCGGGATCTAGGTGTGAAGCAGAGTACATAGCTGCTTCGGAAGCAGCAAATGAAGGAGTCTGGATGAAAGAGTTGATAGCCGATCTAGGTGTAATACCTAATGCATCGGTTCCAATGAAAATCTTTTTGTGACAACACTGGAGCAATAGACTTGGCGAAGGAATCCAGGTTTCACAAGAGAACCAAGCACATCACGAGACGCTTCAATTCCATCCGCGATCAAGTCAAGGAGGGAGACATGGAAATTTGCAAGATACTTATGGATCTGAATATCACAGACCCGTTGACTAAGCCTCTTCCACGAGCAAAACATGATTAGCACCAAGACTCCATGGGTGTTAGAATCATTACTATGTAATCTAGATTATTGACTCTAGTTCAAGTGGGAGACTGAAGGAAATATGCCCCAGAGGTAATAATAAAGTTGTTATTTGTATTTCCTTATATCATGATAAATGTTTATTAGTCATGCTAGAATTGTATTAACCGGAAACTTAGTACATGTGTGAATACATAGACAAAACAGAGTGTCCCTAGTATGCCTCTACTAGACTAGCTCGTTGATCAAAGATGGTTATGTTTCCTAGGCATAGACATGAGTTGTCAATTGATCAACGGGATCACGTCATTAGGAGAATTATGTGATGGACAAGACCCATCTGTTAGCTTAGCAACTTGATCGTTTAGTTTTACTGCTATTGCTTTCTTCATGACTTATACATCTTCCTATGACTATGAGATTATGCAACTACCAAATACTAGAGGAACACCTTGTGTTCTATCAAACGTCACAACGTAACTGGGTGATTATAAAGACGCTCTACAGGCGTATCTGAAGGTGTTTGTGGTGTTGGCATAGATCAAGAATAGTATTTGTCACTCCGAGTGTCAGAGAGGTATCTCTGGGCTGTAATGCCCAGGATGGGACTATACCTCCTACGTGTCGAGGCACGACTTAAAGGTATAAGCCCATTCTGGAATGATCTCAAGTTCGGTATCTTTGCACGACTCATGTAAAAATAGGGATGAAATTGCAAAAGGATAGTTGGCTTACACTCGCCACGTCACACAATACATCACATAAGCATAACATCATCCAAAACATCACAACCCGACTACGGGTGAAGATCCAAATGAAAGATACCAAAAACATAAAGCCACAGGTCCGAATCGCCCCTAGTAGAAACCACTACTAATCGTTGAAACGTCACCAGCATTGACGTGTCGCCGTGTAGGCGTTCTCGTTTCGAGGATGTACATGTCGTCGGGCGTAGTTGAACTTGGCGCATCGTCTTGTGTAGTCGTTCGGGCGTCGGCCTCGAGGTACATGGTATCTTGGCGTCCTCTCGGCCTTGACAGAGGTGAAACGACACGCAACGGTTGTGGTACTTGGCGAAAAAATCAAAGAAGACCTTGGCGGTTCCATGCGGAAATGCATCCATGGCACTCGGAGGAAGCAGCGGGTGGCAACAGCAGAACTTGGCGGCGCCGGTGGCCGTGGAGGCGTGGACCCGTCCGAATCCAGGCGAGGCAGTGAGTGGTGTGGTGAGCAACGACGGCGACCGGCGACGATGGCTGTGGGCTTGGCGAAGAGCAGCGACAGGGGCGACGGCGCCGGCGCTGTCGTGGTGGCCCGCGGTGGCCTGAGGTGGTGGTGGAAGGGCGCGACGACGCGGAGGCGGCGGCCGTCGCCGGAGGCGGGGGCGACGACTCTGGCACTCTCGTAGGAGGAGGTCGGGCGCGAGGTGAGCCGGCTAGGAGCTCACGACGGCGGCCAGGCTCGCAGGAGGAGAGGAAGTATCCGACGCGGCTCGAAGGAGAAGGGGGTGGGGTCGCAGGGGCGCGGCTGGAGATGGCTTGAAGGCCGGCGACGAGGCGACGGGGAGGAAGGAGGCCGAGAGGAAGGTGCGGGGAGAGCGAGGGGGGTCGGGAGCACAGATGGGATCGAGCCAGCGAGGGGTACGTTGCGGCGGCGCTAGGGAAGGGATCGAGGGAGCGAGGGGAGAGATGGGGACGAGGGGATCGTGGTGCGACGGGTTAGGGTTACGTAAGGCCCGACTGGGCCTTAGGCCTGGCCTGGAGGTTGATGGTCTTAGAGGCCGGCGGCTGGGCCTCTTCTTCTCCCTTTTCTACTGATTTTCTTTAACAGAAAAAAGAAGAAAGATGGAAAAGAAAGGGAGGCTTAGGGAAAGATTTAGCACATGGGATTATTTTTCTTGGGCTCATAAAAATGAGTGTAGTCTGAGAAAAATAGAAGTGGCAAGATCGAGATATAATTCAAACATATTTGAATTTAATTCAAATGGGTTTGAACTAAGACTTGATTTTTGAAGTGTCCAAAAATGTTGAGGTTTTTGGAGGAACCTCGATAAACGGGAAAAGAATTATAGAGAAGGTTTCGACGGTGAAACTTGAAGCAAAAGAGGCCTGGAGAATAATTGCAAGTGTGTTTTTGGTGAATTCCAAACAATTGGAATAATTTAATATAGCTCCCTAATATTAGGAGGATATGTTATAAAGAGAAGTCACTCTTCCCTCGATTTAAATAGATCAAAAGATCTATGCAATTTATTTAGTTGAGATGCCAAGATTAATGACATGACAGCATGATGCTATGATGCAATGCAAAAATAAATAGAGCAAGCACAACTGAAACACGCGGGAAAACCCGGAACATCTAGAATCTTCTGGGACGTCGGTCTTCGGGCGTCACAACTCTCCCACACTAACAGAGGATCTCGACCCGAGATCCTGGAGATGGCACCGGGTAAAAAAAACGGAAGAGGAAGAGGTAAAACAAAGTTGCTTCTTCAACAAAGGAGTGAAACCACGAACCTGAGAGGTTGACCAAATTGAAAGAAGAATACAACGGAGATGAACGAATATGAAAACACTCCGTTAGAAAAGAGTAACAAGGAGCATTATGAGAACCTTATAGGTTGAAAGACATGAATTAAGAGCTTACGAACCAAAAGAATATGAAACTGCAACTGTATAGCCAAGGAAAAAGAATGACAGAATTCGGGCAGCACTCCGTCTGAAAAATGGAAGGAATTAACATGAACTTGAGGAGATGGAATGATACTTGAAGAAATCAATAACACACTGCCTCTGAAACAATTGAAAGAACGACACAAGGGGTAAGAAAGATTTCAGGCAGCACTCCGGTTGAAAAGAGAGGCAAACTTGATAAGATAAGGGAACTTGAATGAAGAATACAACACTCCGGTTAAATGATAAGCAAGGGAAAGAACATGATCTCGATAAAACGAGATGATGGTTTGGAGAGAGCAACATCGCAAAGCCTCCGGAACGAAAGAATAGATGCTAGATCGTTGGGAAGAAAGAACGGAGAAGAAATGACAACTTCTCTCAAAATTGAATTTGAAAGAGCATCCTTACGAAGAAGGGTTGAACTGAGTTGTTGGAAAATCAACAACGAAAAGAATAAGCTCGTTGTGGGCTTATGGAAAACATCTCAAAATTATGAGGTGACAACCGGCCACTAACGGAAACGATTGCTTTGATTGAAGGCACCAAAGAGATTAAAAAAAATATCACCAGAAGGATAGATGAAGAAGTTGGGTCATTTATAATCACCATAATAGCAACAATTCTCAGGGAAAGCTTTTAGGTGAATTATAACCCAATATAACTCCAACGAATAATTGAAGGGTTGAAAACATCTCCTGAACAAGGAAAATGATGGTTTTAAATATCTCATTATTGATAACTCGTGAATCATAATTCATGAAGGAATTGTCAAGAATGACATAACACCATCTGAAAAGATAAGGTAGAAAGAATTGCACTTCAAAATGCAAGATGGAGAATACTTGAGCTCCAACAAGAATCTTGATGAAGACTTCGAGGATGAATTAAATCTTGATGAACCACCATGAAAACTCCGGTAATGAAAGCACAAGAAGTGAAAGATGAAAAGAATAAGATTCAAGGCCTGTGATGAATTAGATGGAGCTTTGAAATGATATAATTGAATAACTTGGAGCTCCGGAAAACAAGATGAAGAACTTAGAACCGAGAATATGATATGATGAACAAGCTCCGGAAAAAAGGAATTATTCACTTTGAGGAAATAAGACTAAGATTTACTGTATGCTTATCCTTCATCAAATTAAATTGATGAAAAAATGGATTTGGCATACTACATATTCTCGTTGCAAAGAATTAAGAGAGATCTAGCACAACCTTGGATAAATATTCAACAAAGCACCGGTAGAATATGGAGACGATCGAAGAGGCATCAATGAAGAATATTTGGAGGACGAGGTTGAAAACTGAGAATGAAGAAATCTTCTGAAATGATGGCCTTCGGAGGATCACAATGGAAAGAATTCATGAAATGCTTCGGATGGTATAAAAGTAATTCCTCACAATCGAAACAATAATGAGGATGGCATGAAGCTAGAACCACGAATCTTCAAGAGAACGGCCAATGATTTAAGAGAAACTCTTCTCCGGTGTTCAAATGTTGAGAATGTCAAGGAGAAACACCTTGAAGAATTGCGAGATACTCCGGAAGAATGAAAAGATGGAAGGTAGAGCTAAAGATGAGAATAATTGGAAACAATCTTGGAGAAGGCATGTGACCGATGGAAATCATTCTTACGTCACTCTTTGAAAAGAATTTCAGAATAACTCCGGAAAATTAAAAGAGTCAGGAAAGATCCTGGGAAAAGATCTGTGGGTTAGGGCCCACTAAAGAAATCACCATTGGAATGGTTACTTGATATATTGCACCGGTTGAATTAAATGGCTTGAATAAGATAGCAACCTCAAAATAGTTTGAACGGATTAAGAATGGAATTATGAATCTTCTGAGTTGTCTTGTACACTCCGGATAAGAATAGGAGAGTTGAATGAATAAGAGAGCCTTCGGATAATAATTTTCAACATGGGAAAGCGTGTGAAACAAGAGGAAGGATATGATCAACACCAAGGCTTGAATTAAATCCACCGGAGAAGAAACGTGAATGGAGAATGAAAAACTTGAAGCTCCTGAGCATCTTCCTGAGAATCACTCGATAAGGACATTGACGAAAGATGAAGAAACATCACATTAATAAAATGGATATTTCATTTTCGAATTTTTGACTCCGAGAATAAGAAGGGAGGGAGGGTGGGGAAACAACGACAACTTGGGATGAATGAAACAGACAAATCGTCAGATTTCTCAACGGCGTCCGTATGGAATAACTTGAAGAGAAGGCACATCGGTTGAAAAGGATTAACATGAAAATCTCAATGGTCAAGAAGAATTAGTACTCCCATAGAAATATGAGAACACCGATTAGGAAAGGTATGGAATCAACACTTGACATCGAAGCTACTCGAATACCAGAATCAAAACGAAAACAAAGGATAGATATGTTACAACATAATCTTCACAATATCATCTGAACAGAGAATTGAACGAATGAATTCCGTAGGTACATCAACTTGACGAGAAGCCACTTGGGAGAACAAAAGGTAAATAAAAACAACAAGGAGCAGATAGAACAAATACAAGATAGTGAAAGCTTATGGAACGTGTTACAAAAGGGTTTTGCAATCCCCGGATCAGCATAGCCAAGGACCCTTTAAGATGCAACTCCCGGTCGGAACATCACCCATAAAACTACTTCACTCAATGTAGAACCCCAAACTTCATATCATGCATTCGTTGGAAGAATGCCTACGAACTACTAGAAGAACCCACCTATTGATTTCCGAAAGTTTCCAGTTATGCAATCAGGTTTTGGGGATACAGGGGAAGCATCGCGCACTCAACTCTAATCCTACATCCAGTTGTATCCATCCTTCAACACATAACCAGTTATTTCCGGAAACCGTTTACCTCGGACCTTCGAAACGCATCTACTATACAAGCTATGGCAATACCCCCGAACTACCTCCCCGGTACTGGGTGATGTCGGGGTTATCTTGCCACTAACCGCATAGGAGAGTTTTCGATGTCGGCCGTCTTAAGTATTCGAGAACTGCTGCGATATATTTGTGACGACAACACCTCGGAGCTCAACTCCCCGGGACACTGCCACAACCCCTAAATGACAGGAGGCATCGAGAACAATGTTCTTGTCACAAAGACATCGGAAC
The DNA here is from genome assembly GCA_902687465.1 of Secale cereale. Lineage (NCBI taxonomy): Eukaryota > Viridiplantae > Streptophyta > Magnoliopsida > Poales > Poaceae > Secale > Secale cereale. Next base: position 464,332,816 of record LR738709.1, on the reverse strand, counting down.
AATCCAAACAATACTCGCGAGATTCCTAAAAAAATTGGTGAATTTTTGAGAGTAGAAGAGGCAAGAGTAATCGTCAGGAGTCCTCACCAGAGTGAAAAGAGATGAGGAGCAAAAGAAATCCTACTCTCTGATATATATATAGGACTCAAGACATTTTCAAGTGTGTGCCTAGACTCAACCGTCAACGATTCGATCAATCAGTGGGGGCTCCTAGGTCGGAGAAGGCTCTGAATACCAACTTGTAATGCCCAGGATGGGACAATACCTCCTACGTGTTGAGGCATGACTTAAAGGTATAAGCCCATTCTGGAATGATCTCAAGTTCGGTATCTTTGCACGACTCATGTAAAAATAGGGATGAAATTGCAAAAGGATAGTTGGCTTACACTCGCCACGTCACACAATACATCACATAAGCATAACATCATCCAAAACATCACAACCCGACTACGGGTGAAGATCCAAATGGAAGATACCAAAAACATAAAGCCACAGGTCCGAATCGCCCCTAGTAGAAACAACTACTGATCGTCGAAACGTCACAAGCATACGGCCACGCTCTTCATCGAACTCCCGGTGGAGTTCTGATCCATCTCCTGCAGCAATCTCGGCTGAACCTGCATCTGGTGTTGTAGTATCTGTGAGCCACGAGGACTCAGAAATCCCATAACCATGGGTATCAAGACTAGCAAAGCTTTATGGGTATGGAGAAGGGTAGTGGTGATGTTGCAGCAGCAGCTAAGCATCATATGGTGGCTAACTTACGAGTACAAGAATAAGATGAGCATCTACGCAAGCGGTCGCAACTAGTAATGATCGCCAAGATCCTGAACTACCTACGAGTCAAACATAACCCCACTTTTTCTCTTCTCAAAGTGAAAAGAGACAGTCACGGTTACTCACACAGTTGTGTGTTTAACTTCGGATCCTCTGTCAAGTTTTCTACAACCGGACATTAACAAATTCCAATTTGCCACATAACCGCGGGCACGGCTTTCGAAAGATCATAACCCTACAGGGGTGTCCCAACTTAGCCCATCACAAGCTCTCACGATCAGCTGAAGTGATAAATATAATATCATCACCCCTTATCTTAGGGAAATCCGATCAGGCTCGGCATCCCGGTGCACAAGACATTTCGACAATGGTAAAACAAGTCCAGCAAGACCTCCCGGCGTGCCGACACCCTGATAGTAGCCGCGCGTATCTCGTCTCAGCCCACGACCGGATGGGACAGCCTACGGGAGCCAATCCTCGAGTTTCCCCGTGGTGGCCCCGTAGTCGGCCCGTTTGGGACCAACACCATCAGCACTGGCCCCCCCTGCTGTGTAGAAAGAATACCCGGGGACGCGACCCCCTATACAAATTTAATTAATTAATTAAGTTGTTATTATGGGCCTTGCTGGAGGAGTTTTATTCAAAGACGAAGTGTCAAGGGGTCCCCATATACCCAACCATGTAAGGAACGCAAAATCAAGGAACATAATGCCGGTTTATCGACGCCTAAGGTGGCATGAGTGGAACAAAACACCGAGCAAAAGGCCAAGCCTTCCACCCATGCCCAGTATATAGGTGTGTTAATAATAATAATAGATATTGTGATATTCCCAAAACATCAAGATCCGACATGGATCAAACTTCATCTTCACCTGCAACTAACAACGCTATAAGAGGGGCTGAGCAAGCGGGTAACATGGCCAAACAATGGTTTGCTAGGAAGGTTTCAAAGGTTAGAGGTTTCATGGCAACAAGGAGAGGGGCTGACAATAAATGATGGGTGGTGAGACATATAATGATAGCATCGAGACAACTAAGCATGGCAATGGTAGTAATGGTATCCAAGGGTATGGTCATCTTGCCTGAGATTCCGCAAGGGAGAAGAACGGGTCCAAGAAGTAGTCGAACAATCCTCACAACTCCGGAACGAACCCGAAGCTAACGAGGGAAGCAAACCGGAAAGAAACAAGCAACCCGGTAAACACGCAAGCATAAACATGGCATACGATGCACATCCAAGTATGATGCAAGACAATTCTATATAGGATGCACCACAAGTCTATACAGGAAGCAAAACATGGCAAGGTAGGAAGCACAGAAAAACAACACAAGCAACATGACAATATGCTCAACCAAGTAGGATGCAAGACAAGTCTACATATGATGCACAGCAAGTCTATATATGATGCAATACATGGCAAGGTAAGAAGCACACAAGAATAACACAAGTCTACATATGATGCAATACATGGCAAGGTATGATGCAAGACAAGTCTATACAGGAAGCAATACATGGCAAGGTATGATGCACTCAAAAACAACACAAGTCAACAAGTTTCAATGAGGCCGGAAAGTACAACAACAATTCCGGAAAATCCCCATATGCATGTTTAGCAATTTTAAGCAAACAACAATTTAACATTTTAATGTTGTTAACATGATGCGGATGACATGATCAAGTTTTATGCAATTTTTAGTTAAAGGTTGACATGAGAGATATGAAGCACTTGTCACCGTGGTGGAAAAGGGTGCCACAGCGACGAATCCAAAAATGATGCCACGCAACATATCGGTTCCGGTAACTCATTGAGAGACCAGTGCAAAAGATAGCGGAGAGAGTGATATGCAAAAGAGATGGGGTGAACCCGGTTGCCCGGTTCCCACTTGACAACGACAGGGCAAACGAGGGTCACAACGGACACGATGCAAACATCCGATTCATCTCATACAACACATGCAGCCCACGGGTCATCGTATCGGGGTTATACCTTCGGAACGTTCGTTTTGGGGCGGTTCGAGGTCGTAGGGGAAGTAGTGGTACTCGTGGGTCGTGGTACACGTTCGTAGAGGGAAGTAGTCGTTCCGTTCGTAGTCGTACACGGGGCATCGGGGTCGTCGTTGACGTAGAGGTACTCGTTCCGTTTCGGAGAGGTACTTGACGAATCCATCATTTCCGGGGCGACGGTAGTCATACACGTTGGCGTTTTCGTTCACGGTTCTTCGGCGACGGTAGTGGTACTTGACGTGTCGCCGTGTAGGCGTTCTCGTTTCGAAGATGTACATGTCGTCGAGCGTAGTTGAACTTGGCGCATCGTCTTGTGTAGTCGTTCGGGCGTCGGCGTCGGTGTCGAGGTACTTGGTATCTTGGCGTCCTCTCGGCCTTGACAGAGGTGAAACAACACGCAACGGTTGTGGTACTTGGCGAAAAAAATCAAAGAAGACCTTGGCGGTTCCATACGGAAATGCATCCATGGCACTCGGAGGAAGCAGCGGGTGGCAACAGCAGAACTTGGCGGCGCCGGTGGCCGTGGAGGCGTGGACCCGTCCAAATCCAGGCGAGGCAGAGGGTGGTGTGGTGGTGGCCGATACAGAGGATGGGCGGAGCATAGCAAAGACGGCGACCGGCGATGGTGGCTGTGGGCTTGGCGAAGAGCAGCGACGGGGGCGACGGTGACGGCGCTGTCGTGGTGGCCCGCGGTGGCCTGAGGTGGTGGTGGAAGGGCGCGACGACGCGGAGGCGGCGGCCGTCGCCGGAGGCGGGGGTGACGACTCTGGCACGCTCGTAGGAGGAGGTCGGGCGCGAGGTGAGCCGGCTGGGAGGCTCACGACGGCGGCCAGGCTCGCAGGAGGAGAGGAAGTAGCCGGCACGGCTCGAAGGAGAAGGAGGCGGGGTCGCAGGGGCGCGGCTGGAGATGGCTTGAAGGCCGGCGACGAGACAACGGGGAGGAAGGAGGCCGAGAGGAAGGCGCGGGGAGAGCGAGGGGGGTCGGGAGCAGAGATGGGATCGAGCCAGCGAGGGGTACGCTGCGGCGGCGCTAGGGAAGGGAGCGAGGGAGCGAGGGGAGAGATGGGGACGAGGGGATCGGGGTGCGACGGGTTAGGGTTAGGTAAGGCCCGACTGGGCCTTGGGCCTGGCCTGGAGGCTGATGGTCTTAGAGGCTGGCGGCTGGGCCTCTTCTTCTCCCTTTTCCTCTGATTTTCTTTAACAGAAAAAAAGAAGAAAGATGGAAAAGAAAGGGAGGCTTAGGGAAAGATTTAGCACATGGGAATATTTTTCTCGGGCTCATAAAAATGAGCGTAGTCTGAGAAAAATAGAAGTGGCAAGATCGAGATATAATTCAAACATATTTGAATTTAATTCAAATGGGTTTGAACTAAGACTTGATTTTTGAAGTGTCCAAAAATGTTGAGGTTTTTGGAGGAACCTCGATAAACGGGAAAAGAATTATAGAGAAGGTCTCGACGGTGAAACTTGAAGCAAAACAGGCCTGGGGAATAATTGCAAGTGTGTTTTTGGTGAATTCCAAACAATTGGAATAATTTAATATAGCTCCCTAATATTAGGAGGATATGTTATAAAGAGAAGTCACTCTTCCCTCGATTTAAATAGATCAAAAGATCTATGCAGTTTATTTAGTTGAGATGCCAAGATTAATGACATGACAGCATGATGCTATGATGCAATGCAAAAATAAATAGAGCAAGCACAACTGAAACACGCGGGAAAACCCAGAACATCTGGAATCTTCTGGGACGTTGGTCTTCGGGCGTCACATGGGCCCTCTCGGTAATACACATCATAATAAGCCTTGCAAGCAAATGACTACTGAGTTAGTCACGAGATGATGTATTACGGAACGACTAAAGAGACTTGCCGGTGACGAGATTGAACTAGGTATGATGATACCGACGATCGAATCTCGGGCAAGTAACATACCGATGACAAAGGGAACAACGTATGTTGTTATGCGGCTTGACCGATAAAGATCTTCATAGAATATGTAGGAATCAATATGAGCATCCAGGTTCCACTATTGGTATTGACCGGAGATGAGTCTTGGTCATGTCTACATAGTTCTCGAACCCGTAGGGTCCGCACACTTAACGTTCGATGACGATCGGTATTATGAGTTTATGTCTTTTGATGTACCGAAGGTAGTTAGGAGTCCAGGATGTGATCACGGACATGACGAGGAGTCTCAAAATGGCCGAGACATAAAGATTGATATATTGGACGGCTATATTCGGACACCGGAAGTGTTCCGGGTGATTTCGGAGAAACCGGAGTACCGAAGGGTTACCGGAACCCCCCAAGAGAGATAATGGGCCACATGGGCATTAGTGGAGAGAGAGAGGGCCGGCCAGGGCAGACCGCGCCCCCCTCCCCCTTTGGTCCGAATTGGACTAGGGAAGGGGGGCGGCGCGCCCCCCTTCCTTCTCCCTCTCATCCTTCCTTTCCCCCTCCTAGTAGGAGTAGGAAAGGGGAGTCCTACTCCTACTAGGAGGAGGACTCCTCCTCCCTCCCGTGCGCCCTAGGGCCGGCCGGCCTCCCCCTTGCTTCTTTATATACGGGGGAAAGGTGGCACCCTAGAACACACAATTGAACATCAGTCTTAGCCGTGTGCGGTGCCGCCCTCCACAGATACACACCTCAATCATATCGTTACAGTGCTTAGGCGAAGCCCTACGTTGGTAGCTTCATCATCACCGTCACCATGTCGTCGTGCTGACGAAACTCTCCCGTGATGCTCAACTGGATCAAGAACTAGTGGGACGTCATCGAGCTGAACGTGTGCTGAACGCGGAGGTGTCGTACGTTCGGTGCTTGGATCGGTTGGATCGCGAAGACGTTCGACTACATCAACCGCGTCACTAGACGCTTCCGCTTTTGGTCTACGAGGGTACGTAGACACACTCTCCCCACTCGTTGCTATGCTTCTAGTAGATAGATCTTGCGTGATCGTAGGATTTTTTTTGATATACTACGTTACCCAACAGAGAAGACATCTTCCATTACACCCTTTGGAGCTTTCTGCTATGATTCCATGCCTTTTGGGCTTAAAAGTGCCCAGGCGACTTATGAGTGCTGTGTTCAGAATTGTCTTCACAGTCAAGTTGGGAGTAATGTTCATGCTTATGTGGATGATATTGTGGTCAAGTCTAGAAAGAAGGAGACTCTCCTAGATGATCTTAAAGAGATTTTCGATAATCTCCGAGTTTACAAGGTGGTGCTTAACCCGGCCAAATGTGTCTTTGGAGTACCTGCAGATAAACTGTTTGGGTTTTTGGTTTTAGAACGGGGCATTGAAGCTAACCCAGAGAATATCAAGGCCATCACCTCCCTTGCTAAGCTGGCTTGTATCAATGATGTCCAGCGTCTGGCGGGTCATATTGAAGCTTTGAGCCATTTCATAAGTCGCCTGGGAGAGAAGGCAATCCCTTTGTATGAGACGATGAAGAAGACGGGTCACTTTGCCTAGAGCGATGCTGCTAATGAGACTTTTGAGGTGCTCAAAAAACATCTAGCTAAGCCGCATGTCCTTGCTTCTCCTGTTGAGAAAGAGACCTTGCTCATGTATGTGGCGGCTAATAGCAAATCTGTCGGTGTGGCAATAGTTGTTGAACGCAAAGAGGCGGGTAAGGAATATCATGTTCGGCGGCCGGCTTATTACGTTAGTGAGGTGTTGATTGAATCCAAGCAACGATACCCACATTGGCATAAGCTGATGTATGGAGTCTTCATGGCAAGTCGTAAGCTGAAGCTGTATTTTCTTGGTCATCCTATTACTGTGGTCAGTTCTGCTCCTTTGGGGGATATTATTCAGAATAGAGAGGCTACATGCCGGGTTGCTAAGTGGGCGATTGAACTTGGGCCTCATGGTTTAAAGTATGTGCCAAGAACATCCATTAAATCTCAGGCCTTAGTGGATTTTATAAATGACTGGACAAAATTGCAGATGCCTGAGGAGAAGCCTGAAATACATTGGATGATCCACTTTGATTGGTCCAGGCAGTTAGAAGGCTCGGGGGCAGGAGTTATTTTGACTTCCCCACGAGGTGACAATTTTCGTTATGTTTTAAGGCTCATATTTCCTTGCACTAATAATGCAGGTGAGTATGAAGCTTTACTTCATGGCCTTCACATGGGCAAAGAGATGAATTTAAGCCGGGTCAGATGTTTTGGCGACTCAGATCTTGTGGCTCAGCAAGTCTCTGGCAAGTGGGATTCTAAGGATCCGCTCATGGCGGCTTATCACCGGGCGGTTGATAATATTGCAGGTCATTTTAAGGGTTATCAAGTGGATCACCTTGATCGATGGGAGAATGAGGCAGCTGATGCTTTAAGCTGGCTTGGTTCTCAATGTATGCCAGTGCATCCTAACGTGTTCCTCGATGTGCTTCACAATCCCTCGGTCAAATTGCCATCTAAAGAAGACCTTGCTGTTCCTGATCCGGAGGCCCAGTTGGTGGCGGCTCTTCATGTTATCCCTGATTGGACCTTCCCTTATCTGGCTTATATGACCCGGGGCGAGTTACCTGAGGACGAAACTTTAGCACGGCAGATCACCAAGAGGACCAAATCTATGACTATCACCAATGGCGAGTTACATCGGCGCAGTGTGACTGGTGTGTTCCAGCGTTGTATTTCTCCTGAGGAAGGTTGTGAAATTTTATGAGAAAGTCATGAAGGTGATTGTGGTCATCATGCTGGCTCAAAATCTTTGGTGGCTAAGGCTTTTCGTCATGGATTTTACTGGTTGACGGCTCATGCTGATGCACATGACATCATCAGTAAATGTGATGGGTGTCAAAAGTTTGCAAGGCGGGCTCATGTGACGGCTCAAGAATTGTGGATGATTCCAACAACTTGTTCGTTTGCAGTTTGGGGGCTTGAGATGGTTGGACCTTTCAAGAGGTCTAAAGATAAAATACCCACCTTCTGGTGGAAGTTGATAAATTTACCAAGTGAGTTGAGGTAGAACCGGTCAGGAAGTGTGATGCAGCGACTATGGTTCAGTTTGTTAAAAAAACTGATCTTCCGCTTTGGTTACCATCATAGTATCATTACTGATAGTGGTACTAATCTGTCTAAGGGTGCTATGAAAGGGCTGTCAACAAGAGCATATTCGTCTTGATGTTTCTCCCGCGGCTTATCCACAGTCTAATGGTCAAGCAGAAAGGGCTAATCAAGAAATTTTGAGAGGTATCAAACCACGGCTTATGGTTCCTTTGGAGCGCACATTGGGTTGTCGGGTTGAGGAGTTACCTTCAGTGCTTTGGAGTATCAATGTTGAAACTGGTAATGAGACTGCAAGACAGAATGCACTCGGTGCTTTAGATGAAGAGAGTGATCTTGCGGCGGCTCGTTCGGCAATATACCAGCAAGACCTATGTCGCTATCATAGCCGCAAAGTCAAGACTGGGTGTTTCAAGAAGGCGATTTGGTGCTTCGGTTGATTCAAGATCAGACAGATATGCATAAATTGTCTCCTCCTTGGGAAGGACCTTTTGTGATCAGTAAGAATCTCAACAATGGCTCGTATTATCTCATTAATATACATGAGCACCATAAGTCGCGCACCTCTGAGCAGGAGACCAACATGCCATGGAACATTGCTCACCTTCGGCCTTAGTATACTTGACCCACCGGCTCTCCCTGTTGTGCATACTTCTATTGATTTTTTTATGATCAATATCATAAAGCCGACATCCCTGAAATATTCAGGGGCTATGTCATTTCATTTCTATGTATATGAGTCTTTATTAACTGATGATCATAAGATCACTTGGGGGCTTCTAACCAGCTAAGGTTTAGCTTTCATACCCTTTTGACCGCCATGAGTCGCCATATTATGAGTTACACCTGCCTGTTTGCAACTTGCTACTCAAAGTGACATGCCGAGATATTAACAGACAATCTTTTTAAGACCCTGAAATTGTTAAGGTTTAAACATGCGGCATGTGTCACGTGAAAGCCGGCTTGCAGCGAGCTAGAATAAACTCAAACTGTTGTTCAGCCTTGAAAGCACATGGCATGTGAGCCAACTTGTTTGGTCGTGTTTTGGAAAGCCGACCTCACAAATATTTGAGCTTTGTTCTATGTTTGTTCCTTTGGGATTTATTGATAATTTTTTTCTTTTGTGTGCAAATTCTACCAGGACCATCAGGTTCCGGGTTATGATTCTCATGATTTGAGAAATTTGGGTTGTCACCACACTGGTTTTGAACTTTAAGTCGCGTGTATGTCTTGGCTTCAATAGCCGTGATCATGATTTTTTTGGTAGTCATGCAAGACTACCTGTATTAGGGTTGTCACCCGCCCTGGTTTTTGATTTTAAGTCGCTAGTATGTCTTGGCTTCAACAGTCGTGATCATGATTTTTTTATAGTCATGCAAGACTACCTATATTAGGGTTGTCACTCGCCCTGGTTTGTGACTTTAAGTCACAAGTGCATATGATTGATTGATCTCTTGCAGATATATTAAAACTTCAAGAAAAGAGTAGAATTGTGGCACTGATCATACGTCTGATTCAATTAAGCATGCGATATTGTCCTTCTGCTGAGGATACAGTTCAATAAAACATACACGAATTCATGACATGGTGGATCATTGTTTTACGGGCTACCCTATTACAAGGCTTTCGAGTGAGCCCAAAAGATTCTGAATCAAGTGTTTTTGTGAAGCCGCACTATGCCGTTAAGTTGGTGCCAGCACCATATGGATTTTGACCTGATGAATTGTTGTCATCATTGCACCTTGAGGCAGAGGCTTCCAGGTCAGCTTGCGCCGGCTTGATAACCCACAAGTATAGGGGATCACAACAGTTTTCGAGGGTAGAGTATCCAACCCAAATTTATTGATTCGACACAAGGGGAGCCAAAGAATACTCTCAAGTATTAGCAGTTGAGTTGTCAATTCAACCACACTTGGAAGACTAAATATCTACAGCAAAGTATTTAGTAGCAAAGTAGTATGGAAGTAACGCTAACAGTGGCAAAAGTAACGGCAGCAGTTTTGTAGTGATTGTAACAGTAGCAGCGGAAAAGTAACTAAGCAAGGAGCAATATGTGAAAATCTCGTAGGCATTGGATCAGTGATGGATAATTATGTCAGATGTGATTCCTCATGCAATAGTCATAATATAGGGTGACACAGAACTAGCTCTAGTTCATAAATGTAATGTAGGCATGTATTCCGAATATAGTCATATGTGCTTATGGGAAAGAACTTGCATGACATCTTTTGTTGTAATGCCCCGGATGTAATACTTTCCCTTTTGGGTATATAATAAATCTCCGGCTTCATCTATTTCCATTTCGGGTTCTTTGTCTTTCGGGCTTTCGTCGTTTTGTTGTGTGAGTGTGTGGCATTCATTCATATCATGTATACATGTGCATTGCATTGCATTTGTGTTGTGGGTTGCATCCGGTTCGTGGCGTTCCTTCCCGTTGTCCGTTTCGTGTTCCGGAGCTCCCTCACGTGTCCGTGACGTCCCATAGGCCTACTTTGTTGTTCGGGCGTTTTTCGTTACCGGTGTGCCGCGAGGTTGTGTTGTGTGTTGTTGTTTTGTTGTGTGCAACCCGCCTCTCAAATCTCGTCTCGTTTGGACTCCGTTGACTTTTCCCTCCGTTGCTCGTGTGGGCCCGAAGTGCCTTCGCTTCGTGTCCCAGAAATACCCCTGCTGCTTTCTTTTACCTCCGTCTAGGCCCTTTTATTCTATCCCCGCGATCGGATAAATCTTCTCAGATCCAATCGCACTATTCATCTGGATCCCGAAGGATCCCCTCGATCCATCGGATCCTTCGATCCACGCCGCCGCAGCGCTCCCTCGGAGTCAACGCAGCGCCAGCGCACCTGTTTCCTTCGTCGCCAGGCCAGGTCGGCCTCGGCCCGTACGTCAGCAGCCGGGCGCCAGGCCTCTCGCCTCGCCAAGCCAGCAGCATCGACGCAGCCAGCTCGCGTTGCCCCTCCCCGGCTCGTACGCCGCGTGGGCCGTCGCCCCTGGGGGGACCGCATCGCCGTCGTCGCGGTGGGCCGCAGCCGCCTCCCCCCGGCCCGCTACCTCCCTCGCCCGCCTTCGCCTCTCCTCGCCGCACGGGCCGCCGCCGCCTCCAGGCCAGCCAGGCCGCCTCGCCTCCTCCGCGGGCCGAGCCGCCCCGAGGCCCGCACCGCCTCCCTCCAGGCTCCTGCAGCTCCACGACTGGGCCGCGCCCCCTGTGGGCCACCGAGTCGCCGCCGCGCACCGCGGGCCAGCCTCCCCGGCCCGGCCGGCAGCCGCCACTGTAGCTTCTTCCAGATCGGGCCGCCGCACTGTTCATCCGAAGCCCATCTACTGTTCATCCTTCAGATCTGGATCTGAGGTCTATTTTTCAAAACCCTAGTCCCTGTTCTTTTGATCTGTGATGCATACTTTGACCTGCCCTAACTTTTTATCTGCTGCTCCGTTTTGCGCGTGTAGCATGTCCAGATGTTCGTGGAGATGCCCTCTACGTTTTACCTGTTGTAGTCATGCATGTTAGATGTCATCTTGACACTTGTTTTGCTGTTGCAAGAGTGCATCATGATATAAACTGCTGTTATGTGTTATTTTCATGCCACCTTTGACTTGTGGTATCTTTTAGCTCGTTTGTCCAAACGATGCAAATGACATGTCCACGTGTTCGTGTTGCCACGAACTACGTGTTGGGTGTGATAGGTTGCATGGTAGATTTATCTTTTCCTTGTTATCATCGTTGCAAAGTGCCATGTTCACATGTTGTGTTTTCACTTGTTATGAAATTTCATCTTGTTGAGCTCGTTGCAATCGGTGTGTTCACCACAATGATGCATGCTTGTGTGTTTCGGGATCACCGTCATATGTTTTGTGATGAGGTGCTTACCCTTTGCCATGTTTAGTTTCGAGGTGTCTTAAACATGCTCTTTTGTGTGCTATGATGATATTGCTGTTTTAGGACTTAGTGAAATTTCACTAAGTCTGAAATCTGTAACGTTCCGATGCCATGTTCGTGTGATGTTGTAGGACAAAGCATGATAGTTTTGGGGTGGATTTTGATTGTTCCTTGTAGTATATATTGTTGTCTTTCCATTCATGTCCTCACATGTCCATTTGAGTGGCTGTAGCATGTTTATCTTTTGCTCCAAACTTTCAATAAAATTCTGCTGCCAGAATTTTATTTCAAAGTTCAATATGTCCAAGATCATTGCTATTGATCCGTGACTCCGTTGGGGGTGCACTTTGGACCTAGTTGCTGTACTTTATATCTAGTTTATGTTCAAGTCCTTTGCCATGCTTTTTGAGTGCTGTAGTTTAATTATTTTGAGCTCCAAAGATGCTATGTTGCTGTAATTTGCAGTTTTCGCTCAAATCTTGTTTCGGGCATAACTTTTAGCCCGTAACTCCGATTTCAGCGAATCTTATATCAAACTTGGGTGATTTTCTGTGTAGATTAATAATATCAGGTTGTTATCTTGTTTTGAGATGTTTTGCTTGAGTGATGTTTTATGTGCATCTTTAGTGCATCCATCATGCATTCATGTTTTTCGAGTGCGCATTGCATCGTGTTGATTGGTGCTTGGTGTGTTTGTCTTGTTTAGAGCCGGAAGTTGAGCACGAGTGTTCCAACGAGGTTGAGCACGAGGTTTCCAACGAGTTTGAGCACGATGACCCTTCTTTCGATCCGAACGTCTTCTCTTCAGGCAAGATGACCGAACCCCGATAACATTACTATCTTTGCCTATTGCTAGTAGTCTCGATCTATAGTTTTGCCTCGATGCCCATGTTCTTCTTGTCAGCCTCCTACTTGTAACCAATTGCCATGTTAACCACCCTACCTATGCAAACCGTTGCTTGGCTAAGTACGCTTCGCTCAGCCCTTCTTATAGCGTTGCTAGTTGCAGGTGAAGATCGAAGATGCTTGCTTCATGTTGAAGTTTGGTTGGGTTATATCACACTATATAAATGCTTTAATTGAAATCATCTATATATTGGCAAGGGTGGAAGGCTAAGCCTTTTGCTTGGTGTTTTGTTCCACTCATGCCGTTAGGATCCGTATAAGCCGGTTTTATGTTCCTTGATTATGCGTTCCTAACACGGTTGGGGTGTATGGGACCCCCTCGATAAACCGCTAAGTGCTAAGACTTTTCCAGCAAATCCCAACATTGGTACTATTTGCCTAATAACAAACTAAACATGCATAGGGAGTAATTAACCCTCTTTCTTAATCAACAACCCCGGGCCAGTGCTCCTCATGAGTGTTGGTCCGAAACGGGGAGTCTGCGGGGCCACCTCAAGGAAACTCGAGGTTTGGTAAAAACCTGTAGAATCGCCCATCCGGTCGTGTCCTGAGACCTAGATACGCGCGGCTACGATCAGGGTGACGACACGCCGGGAGGATTTGCTGGATTAGCCTTACCTTAGCTCGGTATATCTTGAGCACGGGATTCCGAGGATACTCGGGTCTTCCCACTTTGGAGTTGCGACTCCGCGGATCGTGGGCTTGTAATGGGTCAAGTTGGAACACCCCTGCAGGGTTTGAACTTTCGAAAGCCGTGCCCGCGGTTATGTGGCAGATGGGAGCTTGTTAATTCCGGTTGTAGATAACTTGACACAATGTTTGCTAATACACTACCAGCGTGTGTTCCGTGACTGTCAATTTCCGAATAGGGATTCGGGAGTTGAACACGGAGGGGTTATGTTTGTGGGCTTGTAGCTAGGATCACTTCGTGATCACTTCTTGCGATGCCTTCTCTTCTCGCTCTCACTTGCGTAAGCTAGATGCTAGTTGCTGCTGCAGACTTGTTCTTTCTTCAGCCTTTCCCTCACCTAAAGGCTTAAATAGTTCTGTTACCCGGGAACGGGATTGCTGAGTCCTCTGTGGCTCACAGTTACTTCACACACCAGATGCAGGTCCAGCTGTGAGCTATCCAGGCGATGGCACCGAGCTGGATTGGGAGTACGACGAGGAGCGTAGTCGGTACTACGTGCGCTACCCGGACGATCAGTAGTGGAGTCTCTTACTAGGATTCGATCCGCCTGTGGTTGTTTTATTTATCTGAGTTTGGTACTTTGACTTTTGGCTTTTGCCCTTAGAGGGTTGTAGTGATCTTAATGTATGATGTTTGAGACTTGTATTGATATTCTGTGACGTGGCGATTGTAAGCCAACTATTTTCAGTTTACTATCCCTCTTTTACATGAGTTGTGCAAAGATTACCAAACTTGAGATCATTCTAGGATGGACTTATGCCTTTAAGTCGTGCCTCGACACGTAGGAGGTATAACTCCATCCTGGGCATTACAAGTTGGTATTCAGAGCCTTCTCCGACCTAGGAGCCCCCACTGTTTGATCGAACCGTTGACGGTTGAGTCTAGGCACACACTGAAAACTTTTTGAGTCCTATATTATATCGGAGAGTAGGATTTCTTTGCTTCTCATCCCCTTTCTCTCTGGTGAGGACTCCTGACGTCTACTCTTGTCTCTCCTATCTTCAAAATTTGCACAAAAAATTTTTTTAGGAATCCCGCGAGTATTCTGGGATTGTTTCGATGTTCTTGTGACAAGGATATTGTTCCCGATGCCTCCTGTTACCGAGGAGTTGAGCTTCGGGGTATCATTGTAACAAGTATATCGCGACAGTACTAAATACTTAAGACGGCCGACATCGAAAATCTCCCCTATACGGCCAGTGGCAAGATAACCCCGACATCACCCAGTACTGGGGAGGTAGTTCGGGAGTATTGCCATAGCTTGTTATAGTGGATGCTTTTCGAAGGTCCGAGGTACACAGTTTCCGAGAAAGACTGGTTATGTGTTGAAGGATGGATACACCTGGATGTAGGTTAGAGTTGATTGCGCGGTGCTTCCCGTGTATCCCCAACACCTGATTGCATAACTGGAATCTTTCGGAAAGCTATAGGTGGGTTTTATCCAGTAGATCGTAGGCATCCTTCCAACGAATGCAGGTTAGTGAGTTCGGGGTTCGACATTGAGTGAAGGAGTTATATGACCGAGGTTACTATCAGGAGTTGCATCTTAAAGGGTCCTTGGCTATGCTGATCCGGGGATTGCAAAACCTTTTCGTAACGCGTTCATATGCTTTCAGCACAAAGATGTTAGAACGAAACTCCTTTCTTGTGTTTGTTCCTTTTCCGTACCTTGTTGTTTTATTATTTTATCCTTTTGATCCCTATGTGGCTTCTCGTGAAGACTGATGTTATCAATTAACTAAGGAATTCATTCGTTCCTCTTGTTCGGATGATTTCATTCGTTCTTATTGTTCGAATGATTATTGTGAAGACTTGTTGCAATTCATTCCATTGATTCAGCTTATTCCTTTTGTCAATCAATTGCTGATTCGTGGTCATCTCTTAACAGGATGGCTCCGAAAAAGGTTCTGAATGCCAACCCAGAGGTGGAAGAGGTTCCAGAGCATCCTCCTTCACCTCCTCCTCCGCCTGAGGCTTGGAGAGCAATTATGCAGACTACTGCTCAGAACACTCAGTTGATGATGCAGATGATGCAGATGATGCAAGCTAATCAAGCTAATCAAGCTAATCAGGGCGTTCCAATGAACCAAGGCAACTTCTTCCAGCAGCACCATGCTACCCTCAACCAGTTCTTGGCCAACAATCCTAAAGCTTTCAGTTACTGTGTCGACCCTCTTGATGCTGAAGATTGGCTGACCGATATCAAGAAGCATTTTGAGTGCAGTAACGTGAAAGAAGATGACTATGTGAAGTTTGCAGCCTTCCAACTGAAAGATCAAGCAGCTGATTGGTGGCAGCAGTACAAAGACTCAAGGCCGGGTCAAGTGATCTCGTGGGAGAACTTCTGCAAGGATTTTCGCTCGCATCACATTCCTACAAGTGTTATCGAGGGTATGCGTGAGCAATTCCGCAACCTCAAGCAGGGCTCCATGACAGTCTATCAGTATAATGTCAAGTTCCAAAACCTTGCTCGCTATGCAAAGCAAGACATTCCTGATGCAAAGAGTAAAATCTATCAGTTCCGTGGAGGTCTCAAAGATGAACTTCAGCTTGCTCTCACTCTGTTCGAGCCAGACGAATTCGATAAGTTCTATAATATGGCTTTGAAACAAGAAGCAGCTCAGCTTAAGATGGAGGCTTCTAAGAAGAGAATTCGAGATGCTGTTCACTCTACCTCATCGTCTCAGTTGGCTGCAAAACAACAGAAATTCTGGCTTCCTCCTCCTCCAATGATTCGAGCTCCATACAACAACTCCAGCAACTTCAACAACTCCAACAACAAGAACTCTAGTGGTCGTGGTTTCTCCCACCCACCCAACCCAAGCAACCAGTCGAAGAAGCAGTTTCAGTCTCAAGGCTCCAAGTCCAGTGGCTCTCAGTTCCGTCCTCTCTCAGAAGTGACTTGCAACAAATGCACTCAGAAGGGTCACTATGCAAACAGATGTCCGAATCCGAAGCGTCTTCCTCCTCCTCCACCTATGAGTTCAGCTATTGTCAAGCATGATCCAAAGTCTGCAAGGGTTAATCTGATGAATGCAGCACAAGCAGAGGCTTCTTCTGATGTCATTCTGGGTAACCTTCCAGTGAACTCTTTTCCAGCTAAAGTGTTATTTGATTCGGGTGCATCATGCTCTTTCATGTCTCAACCATTTGCATCCAAGCACAGTATTGCCACTTCAAATTTGCCTCAGACGTTGCAAGTTGTTTCTCCAGGCAAGATTATGACTTCTAGTGTTTATGCTCCGGATGTTTCTATTCGCATGGGAGATTATCGTTTTCTGGCTAAACCGGTGATTCTTGGTCATTCTGACATCGACCTCATTCTCGGAATGGATTGGCTTTCTCAGCACGATGCTCATATTGATTGTGCTCAAAAGGAAGTCAAGTTGACTCATTCTGATGAAGATGTGATTATCTTCGCCTTCAGGGATAATACTATTCGGCTTTTCTCTCTTAATGATAAGGGTGAAATTAATGCCATAGAGCAAATTCCAGTGGTGAATGAATATCAAGACGTCTTTCCAGAAGAACTTCCAGGCATGCCTCCACACCGTCAGGTGGAGTTTGTCATTGAACTCGAGCCGGGCACCGAACCTGTTTGTCGGCGTCCATACAAGCTCTCTTCAGATGAATTGAAGGAATTAAAGAAACAGTTGGATGAACAGGAGCGTATGGGTCTCATCAGACCGAGTACATCTCCGTGGGGCTGTGGTGTCTTATTTGTTAAGAAGAAAGATGGCACGGAGCGTCTCTGTGTTGACTACCGGCCATTGAACAAGAAGACGATTAAGAACAAGTATCCGCTCCCCAACATCAACGAACTCTTTGAGCAGCTCAAAGGAGCTAAAGTATTCTCTAAGCTTGACCTCCGAATGGGCTATCATCAAATTCGCATTCGCGAGGAAGACATTCCCAAGACGGCCTTCAGAACGAGCTACGGTTCATATGAGTATACCGTCATGTCCTTCGGTCTCGCCAATGCTCCTCCTACCTTTTCAAGGATGATGCATTACATCTTCAACCCCTATACTGGCGAATTCGTGCTTGTGTATCTGGATGATATTCTGGTGTTTTCCAAGAATGAAGAAGATCACGAAAAGCACTTGCGTCTGGTTCTTGATCGACTCCGAGAGCATAAATTCTATGCCAAGTTCTCAAAGTGCGAGTTTTGGCTCGATAAGGTTTTGTACCTGGGCCACATTATCTCAGCTGACGGTATTGCGGTTAATCCCGAGAAAGTTGAAGCAATTGTCAACTGGGAAGCTCCTCAGAATGTCAAGCAGCTCCGCAGTTTTCTGGGTCTTGCCAGCTATTGCAGAAGGTTTGTGGAGAACTTCTCCAAGATTGCCAAGCCTCTTTCCAACCTCCTTCAGAAGAGTGTCAAATACTTTTGGTCTCCCGAGTGTGAAGTGGCTTTCAAAACCCTCAAAGAGAAGCTTGTTTCTGCTCCAGTTCTGATTCCTCCAGATGAATCCAAGCCCTATGAAGTGTTCTGTGACGCTTCTCTTCAAGGCCTTGGTGGTGTGCTTATGCAAGAGAAGAGAATCGTGGCATACACTTCACGTCAGCTAAAGCCAGCTGAGAAGAACTATCCCACACATGATCTCGAGCTAGCAGCTGTGGTACATGCTCTGATTACGTGGAGACATCTGTTGTTGGGCAGAAAGGTCGACATCTTCACTGATCACAAGAGCTTGAAGTACATCTTCACACAGCCGCATCTGAACCTCCGCCAGACTCGTTGGGTCGAGATGATCCAAGAGTACAACCCCAGCATTGAGTACACTCCAGGCAAGGCGAATGTGATTGCAGATGCTTTGAGCAGAAAGGCATATTGCAACAGCCTTCTTATCAAGCCACACCAGCCTGAGCTTTGTGAAGCTTTCAGGAAGCTCAACCTTCAGGTTGTTCCGCAGGGTTTTCTTGCTAATCTCCAAATTGCTCCTACCTTGGAAGATCAAGTCCGTGAGGCTCAGCTCAGTGATACCATGGTGAAGAAGGTGAAACATGGGATTGCAAAGGGCACTCCAAAATATAAGTGCTTCCGTGTTGATGAGAGGGATACCTTGTTCTTCGAGGACAGACTTGTTGTTCCCAAAGGTGATCTCAGGAAGCTCATAATGGAAGAAGCTCATGACTCCCTCCTTTCCATTCATCCTGGCAGTTCCAAGATGTATCAAGACCTCAAGCAATCTTACTGGTGGACACGCATGAAAAGGGAAATTGCCCAATTCGTGAACGAATGTGATGTATGCAGAAGAGTGAAAGCAGAACATCAACGTCCAGCCGGTCTTCTCCAACCTCTTCCTATTCCCGAGTGGAAGTTCGACCACATTGAAATGGACTTCGTCACTGGTTTTCCTAAATCCAAGCGAGGCAATGATGCTATCTTTGTGGTGATTGACAAGCTTACCAAAGTTGCTCACTTTCTTCCAGTCAAAGAATCAATCAATGCAGCTCAACTTGCAGAGCTGTACACTTCCAGAATTGTGTCCCTACATGGCATTCCTCAAGTGATATCCTCAGACCGTGGCAGCTTGTTCACATCAAGGTTCTGGGACTCCTTTCAGTCCGCCATGGGCACTAAGATCAGGTTCAGCACTGCCTTTCACCCTCAGACTAGTGGTCAAGTCGAGCGTGTGAATCAGATCCTAGAAGATATGCTCAGAGCCTGTGTCATCTCCTTCGGCATGAAATGGGAAGACTGCCTTCCATTTGCCGAGTTCTCTTACAACAACAGCTTTCAAGCAAGTGCAGGCAAAGCACCGTTTGAAATTCTCTATGGCAGGAAGTGCCGTACCCCTCTCAACTGGTCTGAAACAGGTGAACGCCAACTTCTTGGCAATGATTTGATCTCTGAAGCCGAAGAAATGTGCAAAGTCATACGTGAGAATCTCAAGGCCGCTCAGTCGCGTCAGAAGAGCTACTATGATGGAAAGCATCGTGATTTGGCTTTCGACATCGGTGATCATGTCTATCTCCGAGTGTCTCCGATGAAAGGAACCCAAAGGTTCGGTATCAAAGGAAAGCTTGCTCCTAGATACGTCGGGCCTTTCAAAATTCTTGGCAAAAGAGGCGATCTAGCCTATCAGCTCGAGCTCCCTTCCAACTTTGCAAATGTTCATGATGTCTTCCATGTGTCTCAACTTCGCAAATGCTTCAAGGCACCTGAGCGCATGATTCCGTTTGAGGAGATTGATCTTCAACAAGACCTTTCCTACCGAGAGCATCCAGTTGCAATTCTCGAAGAAACTGAACGCAAGACTCGCAACAAGTCCATCAAGTTTCTGAAAGTCAAGTGGTCGCATCACACAGACCGAGAAGCTACCTGGGAACGAGAAGATCATCTTCGTTCCGAGTACCCTTCCTTTTTCCAGTCCTAGATCTCGGGACGATATCTTTTTGTAGTAGAGGAGAGTTTGTAATGCCCCGGATGTAATACTTTCCCTTTTGGGTATATAATAAATCTCCGGCTTCATATATTTCCATTTCGGGTTCTTTGTCTTTCGGGCTTTCGTCGTTTTGTTGTGTGAGTGTGTGGCATTCATTCATATCATGTAGACATGTGCATTGCATTGCATTTGTGTTGTGGGTTGCATCCGGTTCGTGGCGTTCCTTCCCGTTGTCCGTTTCGTGTTCCGGAGCTCCCTCACGTGTCCGTGACGTCCCGTAGGCCTACTTTGTTGTTCGGGCGTTTTTCGTTACCGGTGTGCCGCGAGGTTGTGTTGTGTGTTGTTGTTTTGTTGTGTGCAACCCGCCTCTCAAATCTCGTCTCGTTTGGACTCCGTTGACTTTTCCCTCCGTTGCTCGTGTGGGCCCGAAGTGCCTTCGCTTCGTGTCCCGGAAATACCCCTGCTGCTTTCTTTTACCTCCGTCTAGGCCCTTTTATTCTATCCCCGCGATCGGATCCGTTGGATCACGATCGGAGGGCTCCTAGACACCCCTAATCTCCAAACCCTAGTCTAAAACTGCTACTTATAGACCCCTAGTCTATTTGGCATGTCCCCTTCTTCTTCCTCCTCTCTCCCCTCTTTTTATTTTTTTTCCATTTTACTCCAGATCCGAAAATCTTCTCAGATCCAATCGCACTATTCATCTGGATCCCGAAGGATCCCCTCGATCCATCGGATCCTTCGATCCACGCCGCCGCAGCGCTCCCTCGGAGTCAACGCAGCGCCAGCGCGCCTGTTTCCTTCGTCGCCAGGCCAGGTCGGCCTCGGCCCGTACGTCAGCAGCCGGGCACCAGGCCTCTCGCCTCGCCGAGCCAGCAGCATCGACGCAGCCAGCTCGCGTTGCCCCTCCCCGGCCCGTACGCCGCGTGGGCCGTCGCCCCTGGGGCGACCGCATCGCCGTCGTCGCGGTGGGCCGCAGCCGCCTCCCCCCGGCCCGCTACCTCCCTCGCCCGCCTTCGCCTCTCCTCGCCGCACGGGCCGCCGCCGCCTCCAGGCCAGCCAGGCCACCTCGCCTCCTCCGCGGGCCGAGCCGCCCCGAGGCCCGCACCGCCTCCCTCCAGGCTCCTGCAGCTCCACGACTGGGCCGCGCCCCCTGTGGGCCACCGAGTCGCCGCCGCGCACCGCGGGCCAGCCTCCCCGGCCCGGCCGGCAGCCGCCACTGTAGCTTCTTCCAGATCGGGCCGCCGCACTGTTCATCCGAAGCCCATCTACTGTTCATCCTTCAGATCTGGATCTGAGGTCTATTTTTCAAAACCCTAGTCCCTGTTCTTTTGATCTGTGATGCATACTTTGACCTGCCCTAACTTTTTATCTGCTGCTCCGTTTTGCGCGTGTAGCATGTCC
Organism: Secale cereale; assembly: GCA_902687465.1. Taxonomy (NCBI): domain Eukaryota; kingdom Viridiplantae; phylum Streptophyta; class Magnoliopsida; order Poales; family Poaceae; genus Secale; species Secale cereale. The sequence goes on along the minus strand of LR738709.1, from coordinate 464,311,754 downwards.
AGATGTTCGTGGAGATGCCCTCTACGTTTTACCTGTTGTAGTCATGCATGTTAGATGTCATCTTGACACTTGTTTTGCTGTTGCAAGAGTGCATCATGATATAAACTGCTGTTATGTGTTATTTTCATGCCACCTTTGACTTGTGGTATCTTTTAGCTCGTTTGTCCAAACGATGCAAATGACATGTCCACGTGTTCGTCTTGCCACGAACTACGTGTTGGGTGTGATAGGTTGCATGGTAGATTTATCTTTTCCTTGTTATCATCGTTGCAAAGTGCCATGTTCACATGTTGTGTTTTCACTTGTTATGAAATGTCATCTTGTTGAGCTCGTTGCAATCGGTGTGTTCACCACAATGATGCATGCTTGTGTGTTTCGGGATCACCGTCATATGTTTTGTGATGAGGTGCTTACCCTTTGCCATGTTTAGTTTCGAGGTGTCTTAAACATGCTCTTTTGTGCGCTATGATGATATTGCTGTTTTAGGACTTAGTGAAATTTCACTAAGTCTGAAATATGTAACGTTCCGATGCCATGTTCGTGTGATGTTGTAGGACAAAGCATGATAGTTTTGGGGTGGATTTTGATTGTTCCTTGTGGTATATATTGTTGTCTTTCCATTCATGTCCTCACATGTCCATTTGAGTGGCTGTAGCATGTTTATCTTTTGCTCCAAACTTTCAATAAAATTCTGCTGCCAGAATTTTATTTCAAAGTTCAATATGTCCAAGATCATTGCTATTGATCCGTGACTCCGTTGGGGGTGCACTTTGGACCTAGTTGCTGTACTTTATATCTAGTTTATGTTCAAGTCCTTTGCCATGCTTTTTGGGTGCTGTAGTTTAATTATTTTGAGCTCCAAAGATGCTATGTTGCTGTAATTTGCAGTTTTCGCTCAAATCTTGTTTCGGGCATAACTTTTAGCCCGTAACTCCGATTTCAGCGAATCTTATATCAAACTTGGGTGATTTTCTGTGTAGATTAATAATATCAGGTTGTTATCTTGTTTTGAGATGTTTTTCTTGAGTGATGTTTTATGTGCATCATTAGTGCATCCATCATGCATTCATGTTTTTCGAGTGCGCATTGCATCGTGTTGATTGGTGCTTGGTGTGTTTGTCTTGTTTAGAGCCGGAAGTTGAGCACGAGTTTTCCAACGAGGTTGAGCACGAGGTTTCCAACGAGTTTGAGCACGAGGACCCTTCTTTCGATCCGAACGTCTTCTCTTCAGGCAAGATGACCGAACCCCGATAACATTACTATCTTTGCCTATTGCTAGTAGTCTCGATCTATAGTTTTGCCTCGATGCCCATGTTCTTCTTGTCAGCCTCCTACTTGTAACCAATTGCCATGTTAACCACCCTACCTATGCAAACCGTTGCTTGGCTAAGTACGCTTCGCTCAGCCCTTCTTATAGCGTTGCTAGTTGCAGGTGAAGATCGAAGATGCTTGCTTCATGTTGAAGTTTGGTTGGGTTATATCACACTATATAAATGCTTTAATTGAAATCATCTATATATTGGCAAGGGTGGAAGGCTAAGCCTTTTGCTTGGTGTTTTGTTCCACTCATGCCGTTAGGATCCGTATAAGCCGGTTTTATGTTCCTTGATTATGCGTTCCTAACACGGTTGGGGTGTATGGGACCCCCTCGATAAACCGCTAAGTGCTAAGACTTTTCCAGCAAATCCCAACATTGGTACTATTTGCCTAATAACAAACTAAACATGCATAGGGAGTAATTAACCCTCTTTCTTAATCAACAACCCCGGGCCAGTGCTCCTCATGAGTGTTGGTCCGAAACGGGGAGTCTGCGGGGCCACCTCAAGGAAACTCGAGGTTTGGTAAAAACCTGTAGAATCGCCCATCCGGTCGTGTCCTGAGACCTAGATACGCGCGGCTACGATCAGGGTGACGACACGCCGGGAGGATTTGCTGGATTAGCCTTACCTTAGCTCGGTATATCTTGAGCACGGGATTCCGAGGATACTCGGGTCTTCCCACTTTGGAGTTGCGACTCCGCGGATCGTGGGCTTGTAATGGGTCAAGTTGGAACACCCCTGCAGGGTTTGAACTTTCGAAAGCCGTGCCCGCGGTTATGTGGCAGATGGGAGCTTGTTAATTCCGGTTGTAGATAACTTGACACAATGTTTGCTAATACACTACCAGCGTGTGTTCCGTGACTGTCAATTTCCGAATAGGGATTCGGGAGTTGAACACGGAGGGGTTATGTTTGTGGGCTTGTAGCTAGGATCACTTCGTGATCACTTCTCGCGATGCCTTCTCTTCTCGCTCTCACTTGCGTAAGCTAGATGCTAGTTGCTGCTGCAGACTTGTTCTTTCTTCAGCCTTTCCCTCACCTAAAGGCTTAAATAGTTCTGTTACCCGGGAACGGGATTGCTGAGTCCTCTGTGGCTCACAGTTACTTCACACACCAGATGCAGGTCCAGCTGTGAGCTATCCAGGCGATGGCACCGAGCTGGATTGGGAGTACGACGAGGAGCGTAGTCGGTACTACGTGCGCTACCCGGACGATCAGTAGTGGAGTCTCTTACTAGGATTCGATCCGCCTGTGGTTGTTTTATTTATCTGAGTTTGGTACTTTGACTTTTGGCTTTTGCCCTTAGAGGGTTATAGTGATCTTAATGTATGATGTTTGAGACTTGTATTGTTATTCTGTGACGTGGCGATTGTAAGCCAACTATTTTCAGTTTACTATCCCTCTTTTACATGAGTTGTGCAAAGATTACCAAACTTGAGATCATTCTAGGATGGACTTATGCCTTTAAGTCGTGCCTCGACACGTAGGAGGTATAACTCCATCCTGGGCTTTACATTTGTCCTACCCTCCCGTGGCAGCGGGGTCCTATTGGAAACTAAGGGATATTAAGGCCTCCTTTTAATAGAGTACCGGACCAAAGCATTAACACTTAGTGAATACATGAACTCCTCAAACTATGGTCATCACCGGGAGTGGTCCCGATTATTGTCACTTCGGGGTTGCCGGATTATAACACATAGTAGGTGACTATTGACTTGCAAGATAGGATCAAGAACTCACATATATTCATGAAAACATAATAGGTTCAGATCTGAAATCATGGCACTCGGGCCCTAGTGACAAGCATTAAGCATGGCAAAGTCATAGCAACATCAATCGTAGAACATAATGGATACTAGGGATCAAACCCTAACAAAACTAACTCGATTACATGGTAAATCTCATCCAACCCATCACCGTCCAGCAAGCCTACGATGGGATTACTCACGCACGGCGGTGAGTATCATGGAATTGGTGATGGAGGAAGGTTGATGATGACGACGACGACGATCTCCACTCTTTAGAGCCCCGAACGGACTCCAGATCAGCCCTCCTGAGAGAGATTAGGGCTTGGCGGCGGCTCCATATCGTAAAACGCAATGAATCCTTCTCTCTGGGTTTTTTCTCCCCGAAAGTGAATATATGGAGTTGGGGTTGAGGTCGGTGGAGCGTCAGGGGGCCCACGAGACAGGGAGCGCGCCCAGGGGGTGGGCGTGCCCCCCACCCTCGTGGACAGGGTGTGGGCCCCCTGGTCTTGATTCTTTCGCCAGTATTTTTTATATATTCCTAAAATATTCTCCGTTGAATTTCATGTCATTTCGAGAACTTTTATTTCTGCACAAAAATAACACCATGGCATTTCTGCAGGAAACAACGTCAGTACGGGTTAGTTCCATTCAAATCATGCAAGTTAGAGTCCAAAACAAGGGCAAAAGTGTTTGGAAAAGTAGATACGTTGGAGACGTATCAACTCCGCCAAGCTTAAACCTTTGCTTGTCCTCAAGCAATTCAGTTGATAAACTGAAAGTGATAAAGAAAAACTTTGACAAACTCTGTTTGCTCTTGTTGTTGCAAATATGTAAAGCCAGCATTCAAGTTTTCAGCCAAGATTATGAACTAACCACAGTCACAATAACTTTCAGGTCTCATGTTTACTCATATCAATGGCATAATCAACTAGCGAGCAATAATAATAAACCTCGGATGACAACACTTTCTCAAAACAATCATAATATGATATAACAAGATGGTATCTTGCTAGCCCTTTTTGAGACCACAAAACATAAATGCAAAGCACCTCTGAAGATCGAGGATTGACTAGACATTGTAATTCATGGTAAAAGAGATCCAATCACAATCATGCTCCATGTAAATTAATAGCGATGCATGCAAATGACTGCGGTGCTCTCCAACTGGTGCTTTTTTAATAAGAGGATGATGACTCAACATAGAAGTAAATAGATAAGCCCTTCGCAGAGGGAAGCAGGGATTTGTAGAGGTGCCAGAGCTCGAGTTTTTAAATAGAGATGAATAATATTTTGAGCGCTATACTTTCATTGTCAACATAACAAGCAAGAGATCTCGATATCTTCCATGCTACACACATTATAAGCGGTTCCCAAACAGAATGGTAAAGTTTATATTCCCCCACCACCAACAAGCACACTCCACGGCTCACCCGAAACAACGGGTACCGTCCATACTAACAACAGCCCTGGGGGAGTTTTGTTTAATTATTTTGATTTGATTTGAGCATGGGACTGGGCATCCCGGTTACCGCCCATTTTCTCGTGAATGATGAGAAAATTCCACTCATCGTGAGAATAACCCACCTAGCATGGAAGATATAGACAACCCTAGTTGATACATGAGTTGTTCGAGCATACAAAACAGAATTTCATTTGAAGGTTTAGAGTTTGGCACATACAAATTTACTTGGAACGGTAGTTAGATACCGCATATAGGAAGGTATGGTGGACTCATATGGAATAACTTTGGGGTTTATGGAAATGGATGCACAAGCAGTACTCCCGCTTAGCACAAGTGACAGCTAGAAAGAGACTGGGAAACGGCCAGCTAGAGAGCGACAACAGTCATGATCGTGCATTAAGATTAATCAATAATAGGTGCAATCATGAGTAGGATATAAATCACCATGAACATAAATATTGTGGAGGCTATGTTGATTTTGTTTTAACTACATGCGTGAACATGTGCCAAGTCAAACCACTTGAATTGTTCAAAGGAGGATACCACCCAATCATACCACATCACAACCATTTTAATATCATGTTGCCATGCAAGGAAGACCATTATAAACTCCTAGCTAACTAAGCATGGCATGAGCAACTATAATCTCTAATTGTCATTGCAAGCATGTTTCATTCATAATAGGCCGAATCAGGAATGATGAACTATTCATATTTACAAAAAGAAGATAGGTCGAGTTCATACCAGCTTCTCTCATCTCAATCAGTCCATCATATATCGTCACTATTGCCTTTCACTCGCATGACCGAACGGTGTGGATAATAATAATAGTGCACGTGCATTGGACTAAGCTGGAATCTGCAAGCATTTAATACAAGGGAGAAGACAAGGTAATATGGCTCTTGGTTAAATCAACAATAATGCATATGAGAACCACTAAGCATTTTCATCATGGTCTTCTCCTCTTGACCCCCCCAGAAAAGAAAAGAAATAAAACTATTTACACGGGAAAGCTCCCAACAAGCAAAAGAAGAACGAGAGATCTTTTTGGGTTTTCTTTTAATTACTAATACTACAAGCATGGAAGGTAAACTAGCTAAAAAGCTACAACTATTTTTTTTCTTCAGGTTTTTGTGGAAAACAAGAAAAAGGCTTAGAAAAGAAAATAAACCAGCATGGATGGTACAATGAAAAAGTATGAGCACCGATAACTGGAATGCGTGTGTGAACATGAATGTAATGTCGATGAGAAATACGTACTCCCCCAAGCTTAGGCTTTTGCCCTAAGTTGGTCTATAGCCAGTACTGGCCTGACAGATATCCAAAGTCGTAGATGGGGTTGTACTGTGATGCGGCGGCTATTGCATGATGAGATGCAGCTTGGAGACGAGCCGCCTCCGTCCTCTCTTCATACTCGTTCGCCTCCTCCCTGGTTATGACATATCTCCTTTTTCCCTGAAAGTCAAAGAAAGTAGGAGCAGGCAGAGCAATATGGACAGTGCGACGTCTGTCAAAGATTAGTCGGTACTGAAGGAATTGTTCATTCCTCTCAACAAACTGATGGAGAACCATAGCATTATAATCTAGATAAGCGGGAGGCAACTACGCATCATTTTCAAGTATGGGTACATGAAGATAATTAGCCACACGCGTTGCATAAATTCCACCAAACAAATCTCCACTTAAACCGTTAAGATGTAACCTTCGTGCAACAATAGCCCCCAAGTTATATTGTCTATCACCTAATACCGCACTTTTGAGGACACTAAGATCTGGGACACACATGTGTCAAGCCTCATCCTTACCGTTAATGCATCTACCAATGAAAAGAGCAAAATAATGTATGGAAGGGAAATGAATGCTCCCTATGGTAGCTTGTGTGATTTCTCTGGATTCCCCCACAGTGATACTAGCTAAAAAGTCTTTATATTCAGATTTGCAAGGTTCACTAACGTTACCCCATTGTGGGAGTTTACAAGCGTTATTAAAATCTTCTAAGTCCATGGTATAAGATTTATCATAAAGATCAAATAAGACAGTGTGAGAATTCTGTGAAGATGTAAATTTAAACCTTCCCACAAAGGAATCAGTTAAGTAGTGGTACTGTGGGCACTTATCTGACACGAAGTCCTCAAGATCAGCATTACGCACATACGTGTCAAATTCTTCCTTGATGCCTGCCTGGACCATAAACTCCTCCGACGGCCATTCACAAGGCCGTACTTGAGCTTCCCTCGGTAGTTCATCGTCCAGCTCACGTATCGCGAGCCTTGGTCCGTGCTTCCTTGAGGAACCACCTTGGTAGATTTTCCTATGCATTTTTCTCTGAAAAAATTCTGAAATTTTTAGTGACCCAAAATAAAAGTGAACCAAACCCAACAAGATTGATATCAACTACTCCCACAAGTGCCTAGAGACTATATCATGCACTAGAACTACTTGGGACCACATAAATTTGACATGCAAGCTCAAGAACAGGGTCACTTGGCAGCAAAAATTTGCAATAAATAAAGCACTAGAACAAAAACTCATTGGACCATTGGAGGAGTCACATACCGAAGAACAATCTCCCCAAACATTTTTGTGAATGGAGCTTTGATCAAGGAGATCGAAAATGGCAGCAAGCTGAGCTAGAACACGAGTTTGAGCTATGGGAGGATTTTTTTTCTAGAGGAAGATGAAGTGTGTGGGTGCTGGAATAAGTGGAGGGGGGCACATGGGGCCCACGAGGTAGGGGGCGCGCCCAGGGGGTGGGTGCGCCCTGTACCCTCGTGGCCAGGTGGTGTGGCCCCCTGATGTGTTCTCAATGCCAAATATTCTTAAATATTCTATAAAAAATCACATTTCATTTTCGGGACATTGGGAGAAGTTTTATTTTCGAGGTATTTTTTATTGCAAGGATAACTCGGAAAACAGACAGAAAATACTATTTTGCTTTATTTAATCTAAATAACACAAAGTAAAAGGAGGATACAGAGAGTTGTGCTTTCTAAATTCATCCATCTCATGCTCATCCAAAGGAATCCACTAACAAGGTTGATCAAGTCTTGTTAACAAACTCTTTCCGAATAACATGAAACCGTAGAATTTTTGAATAACACTAGGTTACCTCAACGGGGATATGCATGTCCCCAACAATAAGAATATCATATTTATTCTTGACAGTAGGAAGAGGAAATTCAAAACCTCCAATAGTAATCGTTGAAAATTTTCCAATAGAATTGATACTGTGGACCTGAGGTTGTTTCCTCGGAAAGTTTACCGTATGCTCATTACCATTAACATGAAAAGTAACATTGCCTTTGTTGCAATCAATAACAGTCCCTGCAGTATTCAAAAAGGGTCTACCAAGGATAATAGACATACTATCGTCCTCGGGAATATCAAGGATAACAAAGTCTGTTAAAATAGTAATGTTTGCAACCACAACAGGCACATCCTCACAAATACCGACATGTATAGCTGTTGATTTATCGGTCATTTGCAAGGATATTTCAGTAGGTGTCAACTTATTCAAATCAAGTCTATGGTATAAAGAGAGTGGCATAACACTAACACCGGCTCCAAAATCACATAAAGCAGTTTTAACATACTTTCTTTTAATGGAGCATGGTATAGTTGGTACTCATGGATCTCCTAGTTTCTTTGGTATTCCACTCTTAAAAGTATAATTGGCAAGCATGGTGCAAATTTCAAATTCAGGTATCCTTCTTTTATTTGTAATAATATCTTTCATATACTTAGCATAAGGATTTGTTTTAAGCATATCAGTCAAACGCATACGCAAAAGGATAGGTCTAATCATTTCAGCAAAGTGCTCAAAATCCTCATCATCCTTTTTCTGGGATGGTTTAGGAGGAAAAGGCATGGGTTTCTGAACCCATGGTTCTCTTTCCTTAATGTACTTCCTAGCAACGAAGTCTCTCTTATCATAACGTTGATTCTTTGATTGTGGGTTATCAAGATCAACAGCGGGTTCAATCTCTACATCATCGTTATTGCTAGGTTGAGCATCATCATGAACATCATCATTAACATTATCACTAGGTTCATGTTCATTACCAGATTGTGTTTCGGCATCAGAAATAGAGATATCATTGGGATTCTCAGGTGTGTCAACAACAGGTTCACTAGAAGCATGCAAAGTCCTATCATCTTTCTTTTTCTTCTTCTTAGAAGAACTAGGTGCTTCAACATTAGTTATCTGACAATCTTGCTCAATTCTCTTAGGGTGGACCTCAGGATACAGAGGTTCTTGAGTCATTCTACCCCCTTTAGTCACAAATGTAACATCATTATCATTTTTCTTATTATTTAATTCATTGAGCAAATCATTTTGTGCTTTAAGTACTTGTTCTACTTGAGTGGTAACCATAGAAGCATGTTTACTAATGAGTTTCAGTTCACCTTTAACTCTAGACATATAATCACTCAAGTGTTCAATCATATAAGCATTACGTTTCAATTGTCTACCAACATAAGCATTGAAGTTTTCTTGTTTAACAATAAAATTTTCAAACTCATCTAAACATTGGCTAGCAGACTTATAACGAGGAATATCACCTTCATCAAATCTATAGAGAGAATTTATCTTTACTACCTGTGTCGGGTTATCAAGACCATGTATTTCTTCAATAGGTGGTAAATTCTTAACATCTTTAGCTTTAATACCTTTTTCTTTCATAAATTTCTTTGCCTCTTGCATATCTTCAGGACTGAGAAATAGAATACCCATTTTCTTCGGAGTTGGCTTAGGAGTTAGTTCAGGAAGTGTCCAATTATTTTCATTACTCAACATATTATTCAATAGCAATTTAGCTTGATCGACAGTTCTTTCCCAAAAAACACAACCAACACAACTATCCAGGTGGTCTCTGGAAGCATTCGTTAGTCCATTATAAAATATATCAAGTATTTCATTTTTCTTAAGAGGATGATCAGGCAAAGCATTAAGTAACCGGAGAAGCCTCCCCCAAGCTTGTGGGAGACTCTCTTCTTCAATTTGCACAAAATTATATATTTCCCTTAGGGCAGCTTGTTTCTTATGAGCGGGAAAATATTTAGCAGAGAAGTAATAAATCATGTCCTGGAAACTACGCGCACAACCAGGATCAAGGGAATTAAACCATGTTTTAGCATCACACTTTAAGGATAACGGAAATAAATTAAGGATATAGTAGTAACGAATTTTTTCCTCATTGGTGAATAGGGTGGCTATACCATTCAACTTAGTAAGATGTGCCACAACAGTTTCAGATTCATAGCCATGGAAAGGATCAGATTCAACCAAAGTAATTAACTCAGGATCGACAGAGAAATCATAATTCTTATCAAAAATATAGATAGGTGAAGTTGCAAAAGCAGGGTCATATTTCATTCTAGCATTCAAAGACTTTTCTTTCAGCTTAGCTAACAATTTCTTAAGATCATACCTATCATTGCAAGCTAAAAGATCTCTAGCAGTTTCTTCATCCATAACATAACCCCCAGGCACAACAGGCAATTCATATCTAGGGGGATAATCTTCATCATCATTTTCATCAATATTATCAGTTTCAATAATTTCTTTCTCTCTAGCCCTAGCAATTTGTTCATCAAGAAATTCACCTAGTGGCACAGTATTATCAAGCATAGAAGTAGTTTCATCATAAGTATCATGCATAGCAGAAGTGGCATCATCCAGATCATGCGACATATCAGATTCAATAGCAGGTTTAGGTGTCGCAAATTTACTCATAACAGAGGGTGAATCAAGTGCAGAGCTAGATGTCAGTTCCTTACCTCCCCTTGTAGTTGAGGGATAAATCTTGGTTTTTCCGTCTTTCATGTTCTTCATAGTGATCAACAGATATAAATCCCAAGTGACTCAAAGAATATAGCTATGCTCCCCGGCAATGGCGCCAGAAAATAGTCTTGATAACCCATAAGTATAGGGGATCACAACAGTTTTCGAGGGTAGAGTATTCAACCCAAATTTATTGATTCGACACAAGGGGAGCCAAAGAATACTCTTAAGTATTAGCAGTTGAGTTGTCAATTAAACCACACCTGGAAGACTTAATATCTGCAGCAAAGTATTTAGTAGCAAAGTAGTATGGAAGTAACGGTAACAGTGGCAAAAGGAACGGTAGCAGTTTTGTAGTGATTGTAACAGTAGCAGCGGAAAAGTAACTAAGCAAGGAGCAATATGTGAAAAGCTCGTAGGCATTGGATCAGTGATGGATAATTATGTCGGATGCGATTCCTCATGCAACGGTTATAACATAGGGTGACACAGAACTAGCTCCAGTTCATCAATGTAATGTAGGCATGTATTCCGAATTAAGTCTTACCTGCTTATGGGAAAGAACTTACATGACATCTTTTGTCATACCCTCCCTTGGCAGCGTGGTCCTATTGGAAACTAAGGGATATTAAGGCCTCCTTCTAATAGAGTACCGGACCAAAGCATTAACACTTAGTGAATACATGAACTCCTCAAACTACAATCATCACCGGGAGTGGTCTCGATTATTGTCACTTCGGGGTTGGCGGAGCATAACACATAGTAGGTGACTATTGACTTGCAAAATAGGATCAAGAACTCATATATATTCATGAAAACATAATAGGTTTAGATCTGAAATCATGGCACTCGGGCCCTAGTGACAAGCATTAAGCATGGCAAAGTCATAGCAACATCAATCTTAGAACATAATGGATACTAGGGATCAAACCCTAACAAAACTAACTTGATTACATGGTAAATATCATCCAACACATCACCATCCAGCAAGCCTACGATGGGATTACTCACGCACGGCGGTGAGCATCATGGAATTGGTGATGGAGGAAGGTTGATGATGACGACGACGACGATATCCACTCTACGGAGCCCCGAACGGACTCCAGACCAGCCCTCCCGAGAGAGATTAGGGCTTGGCAGCGCCTCCATATCGTAAAACACGATGAATCCTTCTCTCTGATTTTTAACTCCCCGAAAGTGAATATATGGAGTTAGGGTTGAGGTCGGTGGAGCGTCAGGGGGCCCACGAGACAGGGGGGCGCGCCCAGGGGGTGGGCGCACCCCCCACCCTCGTGGATAGGGTGTGGCCCCCCTGGTCTTGATTCTTTCGCCATTATTTTTTATATATTCCAAAAATATTCTCCGTTGATTTTCAGGTCATTCCGAGAACTTTTATTCCTGCACAAAAATAACACCACGGCAATTCTACTGAAAACAACGTTAGTCCGGGTTAGTTCCATTAAAATCATGCAAGTTAGAGTCCAAAACAAGGGCAAAAGTGTTTGGAAAAGTAGATACGTTGGAGACGTATCACGACTCTTCTACGTCTGCTATCTGGAGATCAATAGATGTCCAATCGACACCAGACAAGGCTTCAAAAATGGCTTCATCGTTGATAACCGGAGCAGGTTCAATGTCAGGAGCGAAAGTATGCTTACGCCTTGGTTGGGTGAGGTCTATGATGTCATGAGTCGGTGCTTTGATCCTTGTATTATCCATGTTATAAGTCGGTTAGTATTTTGATAAATCAATCTCTTCGGCTAGTTTGCACGCCAAGGACATATTTCCTTCACGCAGCTAGCAAAGTTAGCCCGCTCAAAGGGAGACCCGTTTTCCTTCAGTCCTGGATAGCCGGTGGCCATCTCCTCCGGGTCTAGCTCCGCTTTCCATGCTTTTGCCTGGCTCAATGCAGTAATAGCACCTGAACGGACGGCTGATAACTTCAATTCTCCAATTTGCTTTGGCACTGTACATAACTGGTCTAGCACCGTCCTGATGAGAGTCGGCGGCGCCTTTCCGTTGGAGATAGACACAAGTGCCCGTTGCGTGCCAGTGTATAGTTGCTCAACTAGGGAATATACAGCCTTCAGCTTCAACAGCGTGTCTTGACCAAGGTTGGAGCTTCTGGGACCTATTGAGCAAATGTACACATGAGTCGCCAAGCGGGTCAGAAATAAAAATTATTATGAAGCATTAAAATAGCAAAAGTGCTCAAGTTTAATGTTGCTTACCAAAGATGGCGGCTGTCATCTAGGATATGCGCCATTTCAAGCCGGTCAACTCTCCAGATGTGGTTTTCAATGCAGTCTCAGCAGCCTCCGCTTTATGCAGCAATGTGGTTCTTTCCTTTTCCCAGGTGCTTCTTTCTATGGCAAAGCTGGACTTGAGCTTCTCATTCTCTTCCAAACTGAAATTGATTTCAGCCTTGAGGGTTTCAGATTCTTGGTGTTTGAGCATTTTTCTTAACTCGCCCAACTACAAGTTATTAAGGTTCAAAGCCTCCTGCAAATGAGAATTTGAGATCATAAATACAGTTCATCATGGAGGCAATTTGATCATGGAATGAATCTTTTTAAGTCCCAAGCACATTGCGAGTAATATACTTGGCACTTGGGGTCTAATGTATGATGAAGTTCTTTTGAAATAAAATACAGAAGACCCGGCTCATCTTTATAAGATAACTCGTCCCTTGGGGGCTACGATTTGGAGCTTTACTACATTAAAATACAGAAGACCCAACTAATCCTTGAAGAATAAGCCGGCCCTTGAGGGCTATGAGACTTTTTCTTTTGCACACGCATATTATGAAGATCCAGCTTATACGGCTTATATAAGCCGGCTCTTGGGGGCTATGATCCAAAATTCTAGGTCGAAATTTTAATAAAGTCTTAAACATATTCAATGAATTTTTCCTATGATTAAGACTTGGGGCTAGATAAATTTGCATACATGTAGAAGTTAAAACAAGGGCTATGCATTCATTTCTCGTACTTCTGTCGCATCATGTTGACCAAGTTGGCTTCAAGATCATGACTCGTATGAAGACGGATCAGATAGCTAGAATACAGCTCATTGGCGTCTAAATTAGAATAGTTCTCAAGATCAAGCTTGGCTTTGCTCTTCTCATCCTTAGCGGAATACTTGGCAAGCACTGTGGAGATTTCGAGCGGTTTGTAGGTTGACCCAGTTACAGTTACTTCTTCAATGAGATCAGAAGCCGGGGTTTGATCAGTTGGCTTAGCAGGAGAAGGATGCTTGGGACTTGGCGGGTCATGAGTAGTCGTTAGGTCATCATTAATATCCATGGTCGGCTCAGTAGTAGCAGGGTCAGCCTGAGGAGGAGGGTCAGTTTGTTGATGCATAGGATCTTCGGAATCCCGGATAAGGGCCTCGGTAGCCTCCGGCACCTGTTTCTCCGGCTCAGCAATTTCTGGAGCCTTGGAAGAGTCGGCCGGTTTCTCTTACCCGTCTTCGCCTTAGCTGTAATGAAGACAACGTGGTCTAATGAGTATGCAATGACAGGCATTTTATTGAACAATATTAAGTACTTACCCTGGGTTAACCACAAATGTGGGGAGCTGTGTTCTAGTTGAGTCGCCAAAAGAATGAGATGTTTCTTGATATGCCCCCTTAGAAGGATTAAGAGGTTGTCGTATGAGGCCGGCTCGTGGAAGAGATAAAGTAGGGCTATGAGGCACCTCATGACGATGCTTCCGAGCAGCTAGTGTGTTGGGTAGGCCGGCCACAAGCTCTTCCTGGCCTCTACTCTAGGTATTGCGCCTGGACTCGTGTTGTTGTATCTTCAAATGAAAGTTTGGGTCCAAATAAGCAAGAGGATGTGAAAATCTTACTTTCCTGACGACCCGTCGTGTTTTCTCTTTTAGCAAGGATTCTGAGACGGAGGAGATATGAATTACCTCGAATACGTCTGCTTGGCTTGTTTCCGCTTCCTCCCGAGGGGAATCAACATCAATAAGTTGTATAAATAAAAAGTCCAAGGGAGTCAAGTTCTACCACTGAATCATCCAGCTCAAGTTGTTCTTGTACTATTGGCTTCTTCGGACGGCCCGGACCACGACCAGCAGTCTTAACTCTTCCCCGCTTAGTTGAAGCGGCGGCGGCTGGCATTTTCTTCCTCCAGAAGGGAGAATCGGCCTTAGTACGCATGAAGTGTAATGCCCAGGATGGGACTATATCTCCTAGTGTCGAGGCACGACTTAAAGATATAAGCCCATTCTGGAATGATCGCAAGTTTGGTACCTTTGCACATCTCATGTAAAAATAGGGATGGAAAACTGAAAAGATAGTTGGCTTACACTCGCCACGTCACACAAATTCATTACATGTTCAAACATCATTCAATAAAACATCACAGCCCATCTAAGGGTAAGATCCAAATGACAAGATACCAAACATAACATTAAACCACAGGTCTAGATCGAATCCTAGTAGAAGCTCTACTGATCAACCGGATAGTTCACGTAGTAACGGCTACGCTCCTCGTCGTACTCCCAGTCTAGCTCAGTGCCATCACCTGTGTAGCTCACCATCGTACCTGCATCTGGTGTGTTGAAGTAACTGTGAGCCACAGAGGACTCAGCAATCCCGTTCCCGGGTAACATGACTATTTAAGCCTTGGGTGTGGAACAAGGTTGATGAAAGAACAAGAGTCTGCAGCAGCACTAGCCTAGCTTACGTAAAAGAGAGCGAGAAGAGAAGGTGCCTCGGTCGAGAGATGATCACGAAGTGATCCTAACTATAGCAAGTCAAACATAACCCCACCGTGTTCACTTCCCGAATCCCTTTCGGAAAATGACCGTCACGGTACTCACGCTGGTAGTGTATTGGAACATGGTGTCAAGTTTTCTACAACCGGATATTAACAAGCTCCCATCTGCCACATAACCGCGGGCACGGCTTTCGAAAGTTCATAACCCTGCAGGGGTGTTCCAACTTGGCCCATGACAAGCCCACGATCCGCGGAGTCACAACTCCAAGGTGGGAAGGCCCGAGTATTCTCGGAATCCCGTGCTCAAGATACTCCGACTAAGGTAAGGCTAATCCAGCAAATCCTCCCGGCGTGTCGACACCCTGACAATAGCCGCGCGTATCTAGTCTCAGGACACGACCGGATGGGTGATGCTACAGGTGTATGCCAGATACCTCGGTTTTCCCCAAGGCGGCCCCGCAGGACCCCCAGTTCGTACCAACACTCATGTGGAGCACTGGCCCGGGGTTGTTGATTAAAATAAAAGGGTAGCTAGTCCCTATGCAAGTTTTATTAGTTATTAGGCGAATAGTACCAATGTTGGGACTTGCTGGAAAAGACTTAGCACTTAGCGGTTTATCGAGGGGGTCCCATAACCCCAACCGTGTGAGGAACGCATAATCAAGGAACATAACACCGGTTTAAACGGTTCCTAGCGGCATGAGTGGAACAAATCACCAAGCAAAAGGCTTAGCCTTCCACCCATTACCAATATATAGATGATTTCATTTAATATTTAATATAGTGTGATATCCCAACAAGCTTCAACAAGAAGCAAGAATCTTCAATCTTCACCTGCAACTAACAATGCTATAAGAGGGGCTGAGCGAAGCCTACGTATAGCCAATCAATGGTTTGCATAGGTAGGGTGGTTAAACAGGTTCATGGTTACAAATAGGAGGCTGACAGGAAAACATGGGCATCGAGGCAAAACTATAGAGCGATACTCTAGCAATAGGCAAAGATAGTAATGTTACCGGGGTTCGGTCATCTTGCCTGAAGAGTTGTCGATGGGATCGTAAGAGGGGTCCTCGTTCTCAACCTCGGTAGTAACCTCGTGCTCGTACTCGTTCTCGTTCTCAGCTTTCGGCTCTACTCAAAAACAAGAACACAAGGCAACGAATCAAACAAGATGCAATGCGCAGAAAAATTACTGGATGCATGACTGATGCACTATGGAAGCAAAACAGATGCACTATGGAAGCACAGAAAGTCTACTTAGGAAGCACAGTGTTATAGCACAACAATACGCATCAAGCAAAAATGCTTCAAAACATGCTAACAATAGGATATTATGAATCTACATGAAAAATCACACAAGTTTCATATAGGACTTGCTCAAAACGGAGCAACGGGCTAAAAGTTACACCCGAATCAATAAACATGCACAAGCTGAAAATAACAGCCACATAGCATCTTTGGAGCAATGGATAAATAAGCTACAGCACTCAAACATCATGGCAATGAGCATGGACATAAACTAGACATATCCTACAGCAAACAAATCCATTGGAGCATCCCCAAAGGAGCCATGGATCAATAGCAACAAGCTATGACATATTGAACTTGACAACAAAATCCTGACAGCAGTAATTTGTTGCAACTTGGGAGCAAAAGTTAAATATGCTACAGCCACTCAAATAAGCATGTGAGAGCATGAATGGATAGCCAACAATATATACTACAAGGAATCATCAAGAGTCACCCCAAAACTATCATGGATTGGCCTAGAACAACAAGCAAACATGGCATCTGGAAATTACAGATTCCAGACTTAGTGAAATTTCACCAAGTGTTAAAACAGCAGTTTCATCATGGCATCTTTGAGAGCAAGTTTAAGTCACCTCAAAGCTAAACATGGCAAGTAGTAAGCACCACAGCAAAGTACTCATGATGTTGAATCCAAAACACCTTAGCATGCATCAAGGGGACAAACACAACGATATCAACGAGTTCCTCTACGAGGCATCTCGCAACAAGTTTAATGACATAACAGCCACATAGCACTTTGCAAAGGAGATAAACATGGCAAGATTAATTCTAACATGCAAACTAAAGCAATCAACATGTAGAGCATCTCAAGACGAACATATGGACATGTCATTTGCATCATTTGGATAAACATGCACCAAGTTATCACATAGCAAAGATGGCATGAAAACAACTACTAACAGCAGTTTATAAAAAGTTGCACTCTTCCAACGGATATTTAAGCATCTAGATGAACTCAAACATGCATGGCACAATGGAACAAAATGTAGTATAAGTCTCCACTATCATTTTGACATATCATTTGCTCAAATCGGACCATCACACAAAAAGTTATCACTAAAACAAAATAGCATCAGACAGCAAAATCTCAGGGACTTAGCAGATTTCGGAGACTACCTCAGGGGTCAGATCTGGAAAAAAAACAACGCGGGCTGGGAGGCGGATCGGGCCGGGATCCGGCCTAGCGGATCGGGCCCGCGGGGATCCGCCGGCTGGCGCGGGCTACCGGGCGCGGAGCGCTAACGGGCCGGGTCGCGGGCGGCGCCCGCTAGGGTTATGGCCCACCCGGCCGGCTGGATCGAGGCGGCTGGCTCGGGATCGGGCGTCGGTCGAGGGGGTCGGGATCCCCCGACGATCCCGACGGCGGCGGCGCTTGGAGGCTCGAGGGCGGCGGCCTGGGAGGTCGGCGGAGATGGCCGACGCGGCCTGGCCGGCGGCGGGCAAGGGAACGCGGCGGGGCCGTCCGGCTGGGGCCGGCGGAGGTTGCTGGCACGGCGGGGAGGGAGCCGCGGCGGCGGGTGGTGAGGGCCGGCGGGAGGCGTGGCCAGCGGTAGGGCCTTGGCCGGCCGGAGGAGGCGGCGGCGGTGAGCTCCCTCGCCGGCGGGAGGCGAGGTGGTGACCGGCGGCGGGGAAGAAGGGGCTCCGGCGAGCTCCTCCGGCGAGGAGTCCGGTGGCTGCGAGAACTCCGGCGAGGTGGCGCGAATTTCGGTGGCTAGAGGTAGGAGATGATGGAGGAAGGAGACACTAGGGTTTCTAGGGCAAAAATTGGGGAAGTTGGACAAATATATAGGCACAAGGAGCTAGGGTTATCCAAATGAGGTGTGGTTTTCAGCCACGCGATCAGAATTGGATGGCCTAGATGAAGGGAGGGGTTTGGGTTGGTTTGGTGGGCTGTTGGAGGGGTGTCTTGGGCCTCAAAGAGGGGGTACTTTCAGCCCACAAGAATAACTGTTGGGGTAGCAAACAAACTCCAAATGCGACGAGATTTGACAGGCGGGTTACACACACCGGAACAACAACACACGACAAGTCTCACCCCAAACCGGAAACGTTACACGGCCAAACACCAAAGTAGGCCTCGGGGATGCCACGGACGCGTGAGGGAGCTCCGGAACGCGAAACGGACAACGGAAAGGAACGAGTTGGACCGGATGCAAACGACAACACAAAAGCAATGTGATGCACATGACTACATGATATGAATGAATGCCACACACGCACACAACAAAACGACGAAAACCCGAAAGACGAAGAACCCGGAATGGAATTGATGAAGCCAGAGATATATTATATTGCCCAAAAGGGAAAGTATTACATCCGGGGCATTACAAACTCTCCTCTACTACAAAAAGATCTCGTCCCGAGATCTAGGACTGGAAAAAGGAAGGGTACTCGGAACAAAGATGATCTTCTCGTTCCCACGTAGCTTCTCGGTCGGTATGGTGTGACCACTTGATTTTCAAGAATTTGATGGACTTGTTGCGGGTCTTGCGCTCAGTTTCTTCGAGAATAGCAACGGGATGCTCTCGGTAAGACAAATCTTGTTGAAGATCAATCTCTTCAAACGGAATCATGCGTTCAGGAGTCTTGAAGCACTTGCGGAGTTGAGACACATGAAACACATCATGAATATTGGCGAAGTTGGAAGGGAGCTCAAGTTGATAGGCTAGATCGCCTCTTTTGCCAAGGATCTTGAAAGGCCCGACGTATCTAGGAGCAAGCTTTCCTTTGATACCGAATCTTTGGGTGCCTTTCATAGGAGAAACACGGAGATAGACATGATCCCCAATGTTGAAGGCCAAATCACGATGCTTGCCATCATAGTAGCTCTTCTGACGTGACTGAGCGGCCTTGAGATTCTCACGTATGACTTTGCACATTTCTTCGGCTTCTGAGATCAAGTCATTGCCAAGAAGTTGACGTTCACCAGTCTCGGACCAGTTGAGAGGGGTACGGCACTTTCTGCCATAGAGGATTTCAAACGGAGCTTTGCCGACACTTGCTTGGAATCTGTTGTTGTAAGAGAACTCGGCAAATGGAAGGCAATCTTCCCATTTCATGCCAAAAGATATGACACAGGCTCTGAGCATGTCTTCTAGAATCTGATTCACTCGCTCGACTTGACCACTAGTCTGAGGGTGAAAAGCAGTGTTGAACCTGATCTTAGTGCCCATGGCGGACTGAAAAGAGTCCCAGAACTTTGAAGTGAACAAACTTCCGCGGTCTGAGGAGATAACTTGAGGAATGCCATGTAAGGACACAATTCTGGAAGTGTACAACTCTGCCAATTGAGCTGCATTGATTGATTCTTTGACTGGAAGGAAGTGAGCGACTTTGGTAAGCTTGTCAATCACGACGAAGATAGAATCATTCCCTCTCTTGGACTTAGGAAAGCCAGTGACAAAATCCATTTCAATGTGGTCGAATTTCCACTCGGGAATAGGAAGAGGTTGGAGAAGACCGGCTGGACATTGATGCTCTGCCTTCACTCTTCTGCAGACATCACATTCATTCACGCATTGGGCAATCTCCCTTTTCATGCGTGTCCACCAGTAAGATTGCTTGATGTCTTGGTACATCTTGGAACTGCCAAGATGAATGGAAAGGAGGGAATCATGTGCTTCTTCCATTATGAGCTTCCTGAGATCACCTTTTGGAACCACGAGTCTGTCCTCAAAGAACAATGTATCTCTCTCATCAACGCGATAGCACTTGTATTTAGGAGTACCCTTTGCAATACCATGTTTCACTTTCTGCACCATAGCATCACTGAGTTGGGCCTCACGGATCTGATCTTCCAAGGTAGGAGCAACTTGAAGATTTGCAAGAAAACCTTGCGGAACAACTTGGAGGTTGAGCTTCCTGAATGCTTCACAAAGCTCAGGCTGAAACGGCTTAATAAGAAGGCTGTTGCAATATGCCTTTCTGCTCAAAGCATCTGCAATCACATTCGCCTTGCCAGGTGTGTATTCGATGCTGGGATCATACTCTTGGATCATTTCAACCCAACGAGTCTGGCGGAGGTTCAGATTCGGCTGTGTGAGGATGTACTTCAAGCTCTTGTGATCGGTGAAGATGTCGACTTTTCTGCCCAACAGAAGGTGTCTCCACGTAATCAAAGCATGTACCACAGCTGCTAGTTCAAGATCATGTGTGGGGTAGTTCTTCTCACTTGGCTTGAGCTGACGAGAAGTGTAAGCCACAATTCTCTTGTCATGCATAAGCACACCACCAAGTCCTTGAAGAGAAGCATCACAGAATACTTCGTAGGGCTTGGACTCATCTGGAGGAGTAAGAACTGGAGCAGAGACGAGCTTTTCTTTGAGAGTTTTGAATGTCACTTCACAATCTGGAGACCAATAGTACTTGACATTCTTCTGCAGCAAGTTGGAGAGAGGCTTGGCAATCTTGGAGAAGCTCTCAACGAACCTTCTGCAATAGCTGGCAAGACCAAGAAAGCTTCGGAGTTGCTTGACGTTCTGAAGAGCTTCCCAATTGACAATTGCTTCAACTTTCTCGGGGTTTACCGCAATACCATCGGCGGAGATGATATGGCCCAGATACAAGACCTTATCGAGCCAAAATTCGCACTTGGAGAACTTGGCATAGAACTTATGTTCACGGAGTCTGTCGAGAACGAGACGGAGGTGCTTTTCGTGATCTTCTTCATTCTTGGAAAAAACCAAAATGTCATCCAGATACACAAGCACAAACTCGCCGGTGTAGGGGTTGAAGATGTAGTGCATCATTCTCGAGAAGGTAGGTGGAGCATTAGCGAGACCAAAAGACATGACTGTATACTCATAGGAGCCGTAGCTCATTCTGAAGGCAGTCTTGTGGATATCTTCCTCACGAATGCGAATCTGGTGATAGCCCATTCGGAGATCGAGCTTAGAGAACACTTTAGCTCCTTTGATCTGCTCGAACAGTTCGTTGATGTTGGGGAGCGGATACTTGTTCTTTATTGTCTTCTTGTTCAATGGCCGGTAATCAACACAGAGGCGCTCCGTGCCATCCTTCTTCTTGACAAATAAGACACCACAGCCCCAAGGAGATGTACTAGGCCTGATCAGACCCAAACGTTCTTGTTCATCAAGCTGCTTCTTCAACTCCTTCAATTCTCCAGGAGAGAGCTTGTACGGACGCCGGCATGCTGGCTCAGTACCCGGCTCGAGTTCAATGACGAATTCCACCTGACGGTGTGGAGGCATGCCTGGAAGTTCTTCGGGAAAGACGTCTTCGTATTCGTTAACCACCGGAATTTGAGAGATGGCATTAATCTCGCCCTTGTCATTGAGAGAGAAAAGCCTGATTGTGTTATCCCTGGAGGCGAAGATAATCACATCTTCATCAGGATGAGTAATCTTGACTTCCTTGTTTGCACAATCAATTTGATCATCATGCTGAGAAAGCCAGTCCATCCCGAGGATGAGGTCAATGTCGGAATTGCCGAGAACCACCGGAGAGGCCAGAAATCGATAATCACCCATGCGAATAGAAACATCCGGAGCATATATACTGGAATGCATTCGTCTCCCCGGAGAAATAACTGATAACTCCCTTGGCAGACTTTTAATGTCAAAACTGTGCTTGGATGCAAATGGTTGAGACATGAAAGAACATGAAGCACCCGAATCAAACAACACTATAGCAGGAAAAGAGTTCACTGGAAGGTTACCCAATATGACATCAGAAGAATTCTCCACTTGCGCTGCATTCATCAGATTCACTCTTGCAAATTTGGGATCATGCTTGACAATAGCTGAACTGACAGGTGGAGGAGGTGGAAGGCGCTTCGGGTTGGGGCACTTGTTGGCATAGTGACCCTTCTTGCCACACTTGTTGCAGACCACTTCTGAGAGAGGACGGAAATGAGAACCACTTGACTTGGAACCTTGAGACTGAAACTAATTCTTCGACTGGTTGCTCGGGTTGGGTGGGTGGGAGAAACCACGACCACCGGAGTTCTTGTTGCTGTTGTTGTTGTAGGGAGCTTGGATCACAGGAGGAGGAGGAAGCCAAAAATTTTGTTGCTTCGCGACGACTTGAGAAGATGAGGAGGAGTGAACGGCATCTCGAATCCTCTTTTTAGAAGCCTCCATCTTGAGCTGGGCTGCCTCTTGCTTAAGTGCCATGTTATAGAATTTGTCGAACTCATCGGGCTCGAACAAGGTGAGAGCAAGTTGAAGTTCATCTTTGAGACCTCCACGGAACTGATAGATCTTGCTCTTGGCATCTGGTATGTCTTGCTTGGCATAGCGGGCAAGGTTTTGGAACTTGACATTATACTGGTAGACAGTCATAGAGCCCTGCTTCAGGTTGCGGAATTGCTCACCCATACCCTCGATGACACTTGTTGGAATGTGGTGAGAGCGAAAGTCCTTGCACAAATCATACCAAGAGATCACACGCCCTTCTCTGGAATCTTTGTACTGCTGCCACCAGTCAGCTGCTTGGTCTTTGAGTTGGAAGGCTGCAAATTTCACATAGTCCTCAGGCCTGACGTTACTGCACTCAAAATGCTTCTTGATATCGGTAATCCAATCTTCCGCATCGAGAGGGTCGACACAGTAACTGAAAGCCTTTGGTTGATTGGCCAAGAACTGGTTGAGCGTAGCATTGTGCTGTTGGTTGAAGAAATTGCCTTGGTTCCCTGGAGCACCCTGATTTGCTTGATTTGCTTGCATTTGCTGCATCATCTGCATCAACATCTGGGTGTTCTGATTTGTAGTCTGCATAATCGCTCTCCAAGCCTCAGACGGAGGAGGAGGGGAAGGAGGACGATCTGGAACCTCTTCACCCTCTGGGTTAGCGTTGGGAACCCGTTTCAGAGCCATCCTGAAAGAGATGACCACGAATCAGCAATTTGATTGAAAGAAGGTATAAGCTGAAACAACGGATAGAATGCAACATAGTCTTCACAAGAATCATTCGAACAAGAGGAACGAATGAAATTCTCAGTTTAATGATAACAACAATCTTCACGAGAAGCCACTGGGAGACAAAAGATAAATAAGAAAAACACAAGGTACAGATTGAACAAACACAAGATAGGAGTTTCGTTCGACATCTTTGTGCTGTAAGATTATGAACGCGTTACGAAAGGGTTTTGCAATCCCCGGATCAGCATAGCCAAGGACCCTTTAAGATGCAACTCCCGATCGGAACATCGGTCATAAAACCACTTCACTCAATGTAGAACCCCGAACTCGCTAACCTGCATTCGTTGGAAGAATGCCTACGATCTACTGGATAAACCCACCTATTAATTTCCGAAAGTTTCCAGTTATGCAATCAGGTGTTGGGGATACAGGGGAAGCACCGCGCAATCAACTCTAATCCTACATCCAGTTGTATCCATCCTTCAACACATAACCAGTTGTTCTCGGAAACCGTCTACCTCGGACCTTCGAAAAGCATCCACTATACAAAGCTATGGCAATACTCCCGAACTACCTCCCCAGTACTGGGTGATGTCGGGGTTATCTTGCCACTAACCGTATAGGAGAGTTTTCGATGTCGGCCGTCTTAAGTATTCTAGTACTGTCGCGATATGCTTGTGACGACAATACCCCGAAGCTCAACTCCCCGGGACACTGCCACAACCCCTAATGTCAGGAGGCATCGAGAACAATATTCTCGTCACAAGAACATTGAAACAATCCAACAATACTCGCGAGATTCCTAAAAAAAAAATTGGTGCAATTTTTGAAAGTAGAAGAGGCAAGAGTAGTTGTCAGGAGTCCTCACCAGAGTGAAAGGGGATGAGGAGCAAAGAAATCCTACTCTCCGATATAAATATAGGACACAAAACATTTTCAGTGTGTGCCTAGACTTGACCGTCAACGATTCGATCAAACAGTGGGGGCTTCTAGGTCGGAGAAGGCTCTGATACCAACTTGTAATGCCCAGGATGGGACTATATCTCCTACGTGTCGAGGCATGACTTAAAGATATAAGCCCATTCTGGAATAATCGCAAGTTTGGTACCTTTGCACATCTCATGTAAAAATAGGGATGGAAAACTGAAAAGATAGTTGGCTTACACTCGCCACGTCACACAAATTCATTACATGTTCAAACATCATTCAATAAAACATCACAGCACATCTAAGGGTAAGATCCAAATGACAAGATACCAAACATAACATTAAACCACAGGTTTAGATCGAATCCTAGTAGAAGCTCTACTGATCAACCGGATAGTTCACGTAGTAACGGCTACACTCCTCGTCGTACTCCCAGTCTAGCTCAGTGCCATCACCTATGTAGCTCACCATCGTACCTGCATCTGGTGTGTTGAAGTAACTGTGAGCCACAGAGGACTCAGCAATCCCGTTCCCGGGTAACACGACTATTTAAGCCTTGGGTGTGGAACAAGGCTGAAGAAAGAACAAGAGTCTGCAGCAGCACTAGCCTAGCTTACGTAAAAGAGAGCGAGAAGAGAAGGTGCCTCGGTCGAGAGATGATCACGAAGTGATCCTAACTATAGCAAGTCAAACATAACCCCACCATGTTCACTTCCCGAATCCCTTTCGGAAAATGACCGTCACGGTACTCACGCTGGTAGTGTATTGGAACATGGTGTCAAGTTTTCTACAACCGGATATTAACAAGCTCCCATCTGCCACATAACCGCGGGCACGGCTTTCGAAAGTTCATAACCCTGCAGGGGTGTTCCAACTTGGCCCATGACAAGCCCACGATCTGCGGAGTCGCAACTCCAAGGTGAGAAGGCCCGAGTATTCTCGGAATCCCGTGCTCAAGATACTCCGACTAAGGTAAGGCTAATCCAGCAAATCCTCCCGGCGTGTCGACACCCTGACAATAGCCGCGTGTATCTAGTCTCAGGACACGACCGGATGGGTGATGCTACAGGTGCATGCCAGATACCTCGGGTTTCCCCAAGGCGGCCCCGCAGGACCCCCAGTTCGGACCAACACTCATGTGGAGCACTGGCCCGGGGTTGTTGATTAAAATAAAAGGGATAGCTAGTCCCTATGCAAGTTTTATTAGTTATTAGGCGAATAGTACCAATGTTGGGACTTGCTGAAAAAGACTTAGCACTTAGCGGTTTATCGAGGGGGTCCCATAACCCCAACCGTGTGAGGAACGCATAATCAAGGAACATAACACCGGTTTTAACGGTTCCTAGCGGCATGAGTGGAACAAATCACCAAGCAAAAGGCTTAGCCTTCCACCCATTACCAATATATAGATGATTTCATTTAATAATTAATATAGTGTGATATCCCAACAAGCTTCAACAAGAAGCAAGAATCTTCAATCTTCACCTGCAACTAACAATGCTATAAGAGGAGCTGAGCGAAGCCTACGTATAGCCAATCAATGGTTTGCATAGGTGTGATGGTTTGGCTTAGTAGGGATGATAGACTACTCATATCAATAAGGAATTCCTTCTTTTCCGGGAGCCCATTCGGATAGAACTCCAAAGTTAAGCTTGCTCTGCTTGGAGTAGTTTCGGGATGGGTGACCGACCGGGAAGTTGCTCCCGGGTGCGCACGAGTGAGGACAAAGTGCGCAGAAAAGACTAGTATTGATATGTGAGGCCAGTCTAGATCCCGCCAGGAGTAACGACAACCGGCGGGTGTGTCTGGGGCGTTACAAGTTGGTATCAGAGCCGACCCTCGCGGTTACACGGATGTTTGCGGACAGTTTGTTGTCATGTTGTGCATGACGTTTGTGACCCGTCATGGCACACGGCATGGCACATGTGCTGTCCTGGAAGCACACACGGTTGTGCCAAGAGGGAACGTTCCTGTGGCCCGACGAGGACGTCGGTTCCTCTGAGTGGGGGTGTATGTGATGGCCTGGCTTATTAGGGATGATAGACTACTCATATCAATAAGGAATTCCTTCTTTTCCGGGAGCCCATTCGGATAGAACTCCAAAGTTAAGCGTGCTCGGCTTGAAGTAGTTTCGGGATGGGTGACTGATACGTCCAAAACGTATCTATAATTTCTGCTTGCTACATGCCTCTTTTGGGTGATATTGCTATGATATTTATACACTTCCATACACTTTTGATCATATTTGGACTAACCTATTAACTCAGTGCACCCCAGTGCCAGTTTCTGTTTTTTGCTGTTTTTGTATTTCAGGTTTTCCCATTATGAAAACTGCCAGAAAAATCCCAGAAAAATTATATAAAAAATCAGCATTCCAGAAGCTTCCCGGCAGCCGAAGTAGGGCCGGAGGGGGGGCACCAGGGCTCCAGGCGCCCTGGTGGCGCGGCCCCCCTCCTGGTCGCGCCGAGGGGCGCCTGGGCCCCCCAGGCCTCCGTTGATGCCCCCCTTTGGCATATATTTAACACGCGTCCCGAAACCCTCGAGACGGGAACCCTTTTTCGCGATCTCATCTTTGTTCCGCTGCCGCCGCGCTTTCAAGATCGGGAGCACCAGGAGAACTCTTCCCGGCACCCTGCCGGAGGGGAGGATCACCACCGGGAGCCTCTCCACCACCATGGACGCCTCCCGGATGAGTTGTGAGTTGTCTCCCTTGGACCATGGGTCCATGACCAGTAGCTATGTGATGTTCTCCTCCCCTTCTTGTGCTTCACTAATTAGACCTCGTGAGCTGCCCTACATGATCGAGGCACATATGTAATCCTTATGTTGTTGCTATGATGAGTTTGCTGGGATCCGATGGATTGTGAGATTATGTTCAGATTGTGTTTGAGTAATATATTTGATTTACCTCTTTTATATTTATGTTCGTAATAATTCTTGCATGTTCTCCGTTGCTATTTATTGCTTTGGCCAAGTAGTAGGTAGTGACTCCAAGAGGGAATGTTATGCTCGATTGTGGGTTCATGCCCCTCGATGACTAGCTTGAGTGACAGAAACATGAGTCTAGGGGATGTGTTGTTGCCACAAGAGGGAAAACAACGGTACTTGTGCCCGCGGGTGCAAGTATTGTTTACTTTACGCAAAGTTCTTTTAATGCAGTTGTCTGTTGCTTTGAGTTTACACTATGGGTGGGACTCGCAACTTAATACCAGCGAGATGTTCTGGATAGATATCTCAAGGTGGATGATTAGTAGTAGATGCAGATGGATTTCGGTCTACTTGCCTTGGCGTACCGCCCATGCTTTGAACCTCTACCTTTCTTGCAACATAGTTAGCATTGGTTTGCGCACATAATTCTGGTAATTGCCCAGCTGTAATTTGTTCACCTCACATAGCTGTTTTATCGTCTTTTGGGAGAGAGACATCACTAGTGAACATCATGGGACCCCGGTCCATATTACCATCACTGATCACATCCGCTATTTACTTTCTGTTTTTACTTACTATTTGCAGCAATACCTATCACTATTATCACTTGCGTTTGATCCTTTGTAAACGACAAGGCCGGAGGGATTGACAACCTCTCTGTACTCGTTGGGAGCAAAGTTATTTGTATCTGTGTGCAGGTCCACGTTGATTGCTAATATCTGGCGCCGTTAGCAGTTGACACCTTCTTGTTGAAACTAGGAGTCTCAGGGGAAATCGATCATTGGTATCTTTGCCAAGGGAAAACTTCCGCTACACTGCATCTCAAACCTTCCACTTGGGGTAACCAACGAGGGGCGAGAAGCCATCAAGCAAAGTTTTCTGGCGCCGTTGCCGGGGACTCCACTCTTCAAGATAGGGGAGTTGCATGCTATCTTTTACCTTTGCTTTTTAGTCTTGTTAGTTTACCTTTCAGTTTTTGCTTTAGTATCTTTTATCGAAAATCACAAAAATAGTTATTTCATTCTTTAGTTGTCATTATGTCGGGTCCTTTTGTCTTTGGCGAGGCAGAAGTTCTCACCTTTAAAGAAAGAGGTGGGGAAAGTCTAAAAGATGCTTGGTATAGAATTAATGATTCTCAAAAAAGAGCCACCAAGAAGCAATCTACTACTATCCTGCTTAGAAATTTTTATGTTGGAATTACTTCTTGGAATAGGTTTATTCTAGATACTGCTATCAATGGAAATTTCCTAGAGGCCCCAGTTTGGGAGTCTCTTAGTATTATTGAAAATCTTGTTGGGAATCCCCCTGTTGTTAGCATTCAAGACGACATCACCCTAGCTCACATTATGAAAAAACTTGAAAAGATAGAGCTAGAGATGCCAAACATTAATAAGATAAACGAGTTGGATCGTAATATCCAAGGGAATTTGAATAGGCTTGATAGCTCCATGCATAAAATTTTCAAAACTTTGGATACCATCAAATCCCATGACTTGGACTCTTCTAGGATAGACAAGATTGAGGAAATCTTTGATACTCTAGGAACTACTTTCTCCTCAATCAAAACCAAAAAGGTAGAAACTCCGGCAAAGAAGGAGCCTAAGTTCGCTCACGTTCCAAAGGCTCCCCACTCTAAAAGTAATCCATCTATTGCCAAAGGGGTTGAAACTGTAAAGACTTTGGAAGAAACACCTCTCTTTGATGAATTTATAAATGAATCTTCCCTTGACTTTTATCCTTAAGGTATTCTCCCTAGAAGTATCTCTATGAGGCCTTTATTTGAAAGTCTTCTTAAGATTAGTTGTACTATTGAAGAGCTTTTTGATGATCTTGATGATGGTTCAATTGATACAACTTGATCTCTATGCATTATGCCTAGCTTAAAGGCATAAAAGAAAGCGCTTTTGGGAGGCAGCCCACATGAATAAAATTTTATTTTGTTTTTGTTGTGTCTTGATGTTGTTACTACAGTAGCATCATCATTGTATCTTTGCTTTTCAACTTTGTGCCAAGTGTAGCCTCCGATTGCAAGAAAGTTCAAAAGTTGTGACGTGCTGTCCAGGAAACAGATTTTGTCCTTGGATAGAAAAATTCGTATAAAATCACCAGATCATCTTTTTGGTCTGAATTGTTTCGACAGCGTGCTCTATACAATTGTCTTTTGGGTGTCTGTTCTGAGTTTTTTGATTAGAGTTGCATAAGTGACCCGAAAAAATCATTTACTACCTGCTGTTCTGTTTTTCACAGATTATGTCCTGTTTTGCCTTTCCTTCATTTTGCAAACCTTGAGCTTGCTTTTTCTTTGCAAAAACCTTTTGGCAATCTTGAGAAACAGTAGACCTTCAAGAATATCCTTATTTCCAGCAAGGAACAATTATTTTATTAAGGGTACTAACCTCGCCAATTAGATTATGATGAGTTATGTATGAAGGGAGTTTTCAAGTGTGCGAGGGAAGATGATAAAAAGATTCAGGAGTGTCAAACTCTCAATCTTGGGGATGCCCCCATGCACCCCCAAGAAATATTCAAGGAGACTCAAGCGTCTAAGCTTGGGGATGCCCCCGTGCATCCCCTTCTCCATCAACATTATCGGTTCGTCTTTCGTTCCACTATATTTTTATCACTTCATGTGTTATTTGCTATGCTTGGAGCGTCTTGCTTTTAGTTTCCTTTTTAGTTTTCTTTAGCTTTTCATAACGAGTCGGAACTCAGCTTTCTTTGTGTGGGAGAGAAACACGCTCCACTTCAACCTAGAACATAACATAGAATTTTCATGTCTATCTTTGCTGTGTGTGTTCTTTGTCTTTCAATAGCTACTATCATGCTTAGCTCTTAGTTTTCATGCTTATCTTTTTAAAGAGCTTTTGTTTAGTTGGTTGCTTGAACTCTCTTTAGTTATCATGCTTATCTTATTAAGAGAGTTTGCTTCTGTTGCATTGGTCGATATGTCTATGATAAAAATGCTACGTGCATAATGGTGCTTAGTAGTTAATGTTTTCTTATGGTTAGTCTCAAATAGCTGGGGGGTTCCCAATGTGTTATTGGAGTACCAACATGATTTGTTTGCCTATGATATGGTATGGTTTAGTGATATCTTCCTTCAAGAATTTATTTTGATTGACTTGGCGTATGCTCACTCATATTTAAGACTGTAAAGAAAGTCTGTCAAGCCTTGATGATCTTTTATTTCTGAGTAGCGATATAACTTCCATGCCTGATTCAATGTTGCTTTGTCGCTCTGCATGATTATGACCGTCATTGCTCTCTTAGTTGGTCGCTCCCAGTCTTTTGCTAACCTCCACCTGTACTAAGCGGACTGATTGCTTGTGCATCCAAAATCTTTTAAACCAGTTATGCCATATGAGTCCACCATACCTTCCTATACATGGTATTTACCTGCCATTCCTAATGGAGACTTTCATGTACCATCTCGAAATAATTCAAAAATGCATTTCTGTTTTGTGCCTCTGTTTTAGTTCATGAGGAAGTAATAGTTAATTCATGATCTTTTTAAGTTGGACAAGCTTCACCCCGGGATTGCATGTCTAATGTGCAAACCCAAAATACGAGAAGGAACTGGCAAAGAGTGCGCCTGGCTCAAAAATAATATAACAAACAAACCCTCCTTCACGCTTTGTTCATGAGAAATCAGAAAACTTTGGCAGTGATAAACAAAGGAGATTAAGAGGATGTGATCGTCCTCATTCGGGAGCCGTTCCTCGAAACTTGTCCATCTCAAGAAGTGATTGAGTTGTCTGCTAGCATTCGTTGACGGAACATGCATAATCTAAAAAAAATATTACTTCTGTTTTAAAAACCAAGAGCTCTGGTACATGTTTTGTCTTTGTTTCCGACTACGGGTTTTCAACCTTGCCAACAAAAGCCACGGTTCGAGAGTCTCCACCTTCTTTTAAAGCACCAACTACTGAGAGCATGATTGTCATTCTGAGTGTAATGTGCATTGTCCCAAAGTAGCATTGTCTTTTGCATGATTATGATATCGTTTATTCTGAAATCATTGTATCTAGTCATCACTTAAACCTTGAAGGTGCCCCTACATTTATGTTTTGCTTCACTAAAGGGGGCAAGCGAGATATCACTTTATCATATTTGCACACCATGCTCATTACAAATCTATTTGATGTTTCAGTATCATATTGTAAAACTTTCAGTTCTTTGTGATTTTCTCATAAGACAACTTAATTACTACAGATTCATTGTCTCAGTAAGCTTTTGTCATATGACTATGAAAAATCCTTATATGGTTAATAGCATGTCACCACAGAAATTATGCTTGTTATCATTTACCTACTCGAGGACGAGCAGGAATTAAGCTTGGGGATGTTGATACGTCCAAAACGTATCTATAATTTATGCTTGCTCCATGCCTCTTTTGGGTGATATCGCTATGATATTTATACACTTCCATACACTTTTGATCATATTTGGACTAACCTATTAACTCAGTGCGCCCCAGTGCTAGTTTCTGTTTTCTGTTGTTTTTGTATTTCAGGTTTTCCCATTACGAAAAGTGCCAGAAAAATCCCGGAAAAATTATATAAAAAATCAGCGTTCCAGAAGCTTCCCGGCAGCCGAAGTAGGGCCGGAGGGGG
This sequence comes from Secale cereale, assembly GCA_902687465.1. Taxonomy (NCBI): domain Eukaryota; kingdom Viridiplantae; phylum Streptophyta; class Magnoliopsida; order Poales; family Poaceae; genus Secale; species Secale cereale. The sequence continues at coordinate 464,280,052 of LR738709.1, read as the reverse complement.
GCCACCAGGGCTCCAGGCGCCCTGGTGGCGCGGCCCCCCTCCTGGCCGCGCCGGGGGGGCGCCTGGGCCCCCCAGGCCTCCGCTGATGCCCCCCTTTGGCATATATTTAACACGCGTCCCGAAACCCTCAAGACGGGAACCCTTTTTCGCGATCTCATCTCTGTTCCGCCGCCGCCGCGCTTTCAAGATTGGGAGCACCAGGAGAACTCTTCCCAACACCCTGCCGTAGGGGAGGATCACCACCGGGAGCCTCTCCACCACCATGGACGCCTCCCGGATGAGTTGTGAGTAGTCTCCCTTGGACCATGGGTCCATGACCAGTAGCTATGTGATGTTCTCCTCCCCTTCTTGTGCTTCACTAATTAGACCTCGTGAGCTGCCCTACATGATCGAGGCACATATGTAATCCTTATGCTGTTGCTATGATGAGTTTGCTGGGATCCGATGGATTGTGAGATTATGTTCAGATTGTGTTTGAGTAATATATTTGATTTACCTCTTTTATATTTATGTTCGTAAGTAATTCTTACATGTTCTTCGTTGCTATTTATTGCTTTGGCCAAGTAGTAGGTAGTGACTCCAAGAGGGAACGTTATGCTCGATTGTGGGTTCATGCCCCTCGATGACTAGCTTGAGTGACAGAAACATGAGTCTAGGGGATGTGCTGTTGCCACAAGGGGGAAAACAACGGTACTTGTGCCCGCGGGTGCAAGGATTGTTTACTTTACGCAAAGTTCTTTTAATGCAGTTGTCTGTTGCTTTGAGTTTACACTATGGGTGGGACTCGCAACTTAATACCAGCGAGATGTTCTGGATAGATATCTCAAGGTGGATGATTAGTAGTAGATGCAGATGGATTTCGGTCTACTTGCCTTGGCGTACCGCCCATGCTTTGAACCTCTACCTTTCTTGCAACATAGTTAGCATTGGTTTGCGCACATAATTATGTCAATTGCCCAGCTGTAATTCGTTCACCTCACATAGATGTTTTATCGTCTTTTGGGAGAGAGACATCACTAGTGAACATCATGGGACCCCGGTCCATATTACCATCACTGATCACATCCGCTATTTACTTTCTGTTTTTACTTACTATTTGCAACAATACCTATCACTATTATCACTTGCGTTTGATCCTTTGTAAACGACAAGGCCGGAGGGATTGACAACCTCTCTGTACTCGTTGGGAGCAAAGTTATTTGTATCTGTGTGCAGGTCCACGTTGATTGCTAATATCTGGCGCCGTTAGCAGTTGACACCTTCTTGTTGAAACTAGGAGCCTCAGGGGAAATCGATCCTTGGTATCTTTGCCAAGGGAAAACTTCCGCTATAGTGCATCTCAAACCTTCCATTTGGGGTAACCAACGAGGGGCGAGAAGCCATCAGTAACCGACCGGGAAGTTGCTCCCGGGTGCGCACGAGTGAGGACAAAGTGCGCAGAAAATACTAGTATTGATATGTGAGGCTAGTCTAGATCCCGCCAGGAGTAACGACCACCGGCGGGTGTGTCCGGGGCGTTACAATAGGTAGGGTGGTTAAGCAGGTTCATGGTTACAAATAGGAGGCTGACAGGAAAACATGGGCATCGAGGCAAAACTATAGAGCGATACTCTAGCAATAGGCAAAGATAGTAATGTTATCGGGGTTCGGTCATCTTGCCTGAAGAGTTGTCGATGGGATCGTAAGAGGGGTCCTCGTTCTCAACCTCGGTAGTAACCTCGTGCTCGTACTCGTACTCGTTCTCAGCTTCCGGCTCTACTCAAAAACAAGAACACAAGGCAACGAATCAAACAAGATGCAATGCGCAGAAAAATTATTGGATGCATGACTGATGCACTATGGAAGCAAAACAGATGCACTATGGAAGCACAGAAAGTCTACTTAGGAAGCACAGTGGTATAGCACAACAATATGCATCAAGCAAAAATGCTTCAAAACATGCTAACAATAGGATATTATGAATCTACATGAAAAATCACACAAGTTTCATATAGGACTTGCTCAAAACGGAGCAACGGGCTCAAAGTTACACCCGAATCAATAAACATGCACAAGCTAAAAATAACAGCCACATAGCATCTTCGGAGCAATGGATAAATAAGCTACAGCACTCAAACATCATGGCAATGAGCATGGACATAAACTAGACATATCCTACAGCAAAAAAATCCATTGGAGCATCCCCAAAGGAGCCATGGATCAATAGCAACAAGCTATGACATATTGAACTTGACAACAAAATCCTGACAGCAGTAATTTGTTGCAACTTGGGAGCAAAAGTTAAATATGCTACAACCACTCAAATAAGCATGTGAGAGCATGAATGGATAGCCAACAATATATACTACAATGAATCATCAAGAGTCACCCCAAAACTATCATGGATTGGCCTAGAACAACAAGCAAACATGGCATCTAGAAATTACAGATTCCAGACTTAGCGAAATTTCACTAAGTGTTAAAACAGCAGTTTCATCATGGCATCTTTGAGAGCAAGTTTAAGTCACCTCAAAGCTAAACATGGCAAGTGGTAAGCACCACAGCAAAGTACTCATGATGGTGAATCTAAAACACCTAAGCATGCATCAAGGGGACAAACACAACGATAGCAACGAGTTCCTCTACGAGGCATCTCGCAACAAGTTTAATGACATAACAGCCACATAGCACTTTGCAAAGGAGATAAACATGGCAAGATTAATTCTAACATGCAAGCTAAAGCAATCAACATGTAGAGCATCTCAAGATGAACATGTGGACATGTCATTTGCATCATTTGGATAAACATGCACCAAGTTATCACATTGCAAAGATGGCATGAAAACAACTACTAACAACAGTTTATAACAAGTTGCACTCTTCCAATAGATATTTAAGCATCTAGATGAACTCAAACATGCATGGCACAAAGGAACAAAATGTAGTACAAGTCTCCACGATCATTTTGACATATCATTTGCTCAAATCGGACCATCACACAAAAAGTTATCACTAAAACAAAATAGCATCAGACAGCAAAATCTCAGGGACTTAGCAGATTTCGAAGACTACCTCAGGGGTCAGATCTGGAAAAAAACAACGCGGGCTGGGAGGCAGATCGGGCCGGGATCCGGCCCAGCGGATCGGGCCCGCGGGGATCCGCCGGCTGGCGCGGGCTACCGGGCGCGGAGCGCTAACGGGCCGGGTCGCGGGCGGCGCCCGCTAGGGTTTCGGCCCACCCGGCCAGCTGGATCGAGGCGGCTGGCTCGGGATCGGGCGTCGGTCGAGGGGATCGGGATCCCCCGACGATCCCGACGGCAGCGGCGCTTGGAGGCTCGAGGGAGGCGGCCTGGGAGGTCGGCGGAGATGGCCGGCGCGGCCTGGCCGGCGGCGGTGGGCAAGGGAACGCGGCGGGGCCGTGCGGCTGGGGCCGACGGAGGTTGCTGGCACGGCGGGGAGGGAGCCGCCGCGGCGGGTGGTGAGGGCCTGCGGGAGGCGTGGCCGGCGGCGGGGCCTTGGCCGGCCGGAGGAGGCGGCGGCGGTGAGCTCCCTGGCCGGCGGGAGGCGAGGTGGTGACCGGCGGCGTGGAAGAAGGGGCTCCGGCGAGGAGTCTGGCGGCTGCGAGAACTCCGGCGAGGTGGCGCGGATTTCGGTGGCTAAAGGTAGGAGATGATGGAGGAAGGAGACACTAGGGTTTCTAGGGCAAAAATTGGGGAAGTTAGACAAATATATAGGCACAAGGAGCTAGAGTTATCCAAATGAGGTGTGGTTTTCGGCCACACGATCAGAATTGGATGGCCTAGATGAAGGGAGGGGTTTGGGTTGGTTTGGTGGGCTGTTGGAGGGGTGTCTTGGGCCTCAAAGAGGGGGTACTTTCAGCCCACGAGAATAACTGTTGGGGTAGCAAACGAACTCCAAATGCGACGAGATTTGACAGGCGGGTTACACACACCAAAACAACAACACACGACAAGTCTCACCCCAAACCGGAAACGTTACACGGCCAAACACCAAAGTAGGCCTCGGGGATGCCACGGACGCGTGAGGGAGCTCCGGAACGCGAAACGGACAACGGAAAGGAACGAGTGGGACCGGATGCAAACGACAACACAAAAGCAATGCGATGCACATGACTACATGATATGAATGAATGCCACACACGCACACAACAAAATGACGAAAACCCGAAAGACGAAGAACCCGGAATGGAATTGATGAAGCCAGAGATATATTATATCGCCCAAAAGGGAAAGTATTACATCCGGGGCATTACATGAAGCAATAAAGATTAAGAGTTGATATTCAAGTAATTGACAAACAAGATGGAGTTTGTTGAAACTACTTACAACCGGAGCCGGATTAATGGTGCAGAAAGGGTTTAGACCCGTCTTGCTGTAGTTCTCAAATGACTCCCCAAGGAGCGGCTGAACCATTTCATTAATTTCTTTGTCAGTCAGTCTTGCAGAGTTGAAAAATTGTGGGTATTTTGTGTCACCCGTATACTCGCACATTAAGCCGTTGCATCGGCTCAATGGTAGGATTCTCCAAGCAACCCAGCATCGAACCAAGTCAACTCCGGTTAATCCATTGGTGATCAAAGCCCAGACATTGGAGAAAGTGGAGCTATATAAGTCACGCTCTGCGGCAATCAAGCGACCTGGAAGCAAGCCGCTGGTGGTGAGCCGGTATGGGCGATAACCCAGCAGGGGGTTCTCTCCGATTAGGTAAATGTCCTTGCACTAAAACCAAGTATATTTCCAGTCTTTGGGATGGCTTGGCAAGGCGGCTGATGGAAAAGTTACATCTCTCTGCCTCTGAATGGAGACGCCTCCAAGTTCAAGACTGAGTCCATCCGGCATCTCCGTCTGGCGGTTGATATAATAATAATCTCTGAAAAGATCTAGGGAGGGCTCTTTCCTAAGATATACTTCGCAGAAGACTTGGAAGTTTCATATATTGGAAACGAAGTTGGGGCCAATGTCTTGTGGATGAAGATTATAGAAATGCAGAACGTCCCAAAAAAATTTGAGCCGGGCGGTGAAAAGCCACGAAGTAGATGATCCGTGAAAACTACGACCTTGTCGTCTTGAGCATGGGGAGGGAATTCAGAGCCCGGAACCCGCCAATTGATAACCTCTTTGGCAAACAGAACCCCCATGGCTACATAATCATTGAGTATTTCCTCTATGACTTGGGAGGGGAGCCAGTCACAAGTGGTGGGTGTTCTTGTCATGATGAGCCGGGATGATGAGTTGTGTTCAAGGAATAAATGTATGACATGTTAACAGTGTGATACTAAGCAGCATAGAAGATTGCGTATGAGGAAGATATTATAACCCGCCCTAGTCCATAGCGCAGGAAGAAATTTCAATTTGGTTAAGCTGCAGCGGATCAAGTAGTGAACAGTTTAAGCTGGCCAGAAGCTGGCGGGTTACAATTTATGGTTGGCCAGAGGCGGGCGGGTTACAAATTGATTATCTAAGCCGCATGTACAGAGTATGGTGGGTCAGTGGCCTATGGATTCAAAATTGCTAAAATTCCGCTAAGTGTGGACGAACAAGTTTTACAGGATGCAACTATATTTGTGGATCTACGACAGCTTAAAAAAATTATTCCTAAAACTAAGATGCGACGATGGAAGAACTAGCAGGCTGGGCAATGGATTTATACAAGAGGGATCTGCCTAAGATGTGAGATAGCATGCGAGAACTACTACCGCATTATTTTGGGATTGTTTCCAGATTGAAATACCATACCTAGATAAAAGCATGGGCAAACTAGGATGGACGCCGACGAACTCAAAGAGCTAGAGTCTTCTAAGGTGGATCCGAGGAAGGGATAGATGATACTCGATGGTGGTTGGTGATGAACAAGGAAACATCGCAGTTCTCTAGTCCGGTCAGGTCGATGCAGCGGCCTTTGACGGAGTAGCTGGCGACGGACGGACGAAGCGGCGGAACTCTGGTGTGGCGGAGGTCGCGAGGAGGAAGAAGAGTGGGCAGCGAGGGTAAAGTGAAAGAAAAATCCCCACTGTCCCTATTTATAAGGGGAAAGTGAAACCTTGAAACGGCACACACGGATATCGAGGAGACATCATGATTGTCTTAACAGTGGAGACGCCTTGATTTTTGGAATGATTGGTTAATGCAAAGATCCATCGTGACATCGTGGGATTTTCTCTGAATTCTGCTCCCTTGTAATCGATACTCGAGCAATACAACACAAAGCAGGAAGTAGGTCTTTACCTCATTGCGAGGGGCCGAACCTGGGTAAACCCATGTCTCTCGTCCTGACCAACCCCTTCGAGATAACCTTCGTTGCGATGGCTCCACACCTAAGTCTTTTCAGAAGGGCATCTTTTGTGGCAAAACCATAACAGGTTGCATGTCAGTCGATGGAACTGGTCTCTTGTGCGTGGACAAGTAAGGTTGCTCCTAGCCGCTTCCTCCCACGGTACCGCCGAATCCAAATAAGAAAAGAGAGGTAAGCAATTTGAGCATCAAAACCCACAACTCTTTGTCTTCTACTCGTGCATATACATCTACGCATAGACCTAGCTCATGATGCCACTGTTGGGGAACGAAGCATGAAAATTAAAAAGCTTCCTACGAACACCCAAGATTTATCGAGGAGAAGCATAGAAACGAGAGGGGAGAGTGTATCTACGTACCCTCATAGACCGAAAGTGGAAGCGTATATAACGTGGTTGATGTAGTCGTACTCTTCGCGGTCCGACCACGATCCAACCGATCTAGTGTCGAACGGACGACACCTCCGAGTTTATCACACATGCGAATTGATGACGTCTCCTCCTCCTTGACCGAGCAAGAGAAGGAGGAGAAGTAGATGAGATCACAACCAGTACAACGACATGGTGATGATGGTGGTGGTGGAGTCGGAATACCGATAGGGCTTCGCTAAGCAAAAAACCGTGGACGAGAACTATGCCGGGAGGGAGAGATGGGCAGTAACCAAGGCCAATATGTTGGGCTGCCTTGCTGCGCCTCTCCCCTATATTTATATGTGTGGGTGGGTTGGGAGTACAGATCTACTACTAATAGGAGCTAGGACCAAAGGGGGAGAGGACTTGGACTCCAAGTCCAATCCTATTCCTACCAGGACTCCCCTTTTTTCACTTTCCTAGCCACATGGGCTTTTTAGGACTTGGTGCGCCTAGCCTAATAAGGCCAGGGCACCTCCCCTCAATACATGCCAGCCCTTGGGACATGGTGGACCCACTTGTGGACTTCCAGACCCCTCCGGAATCCATCGAAACTTTCTGGAAGCTTCCTTGTACAATACCGAAAAAACTGCACCTTTTTCTGGAACCCAAAATATGACTTTCCATATATAAATCTTTACCCCTCGACTATTCTGAGACTCCTCGTGACATCCGAGATCTCATCCATGATTCCGAACAACATTCGGTTACCAATCATCAATTTGAAGGAAATATGCCCTAGAGGCAATAATAAAGTTGTTATTTGTATTTCTTTATATCATGATAAATGTTTATTATTCATTCTAGAATTGTATTAACCGAAAACTTAGTACATGTGTGAATACATAGACAAAACAGAGTGTCCCTAGTATGCCTCTACTAGACTAGCTCATTGATCAAAGATGGTTATGTTTCCTAGCCATAGACATGAGTTGTCATTTGATCAACGGGATCACATCATTATTTGAATGATGTGATGGACAAGACCCATCCGTTAGCTTAGCAACTTGATCATTTAGTTTTACTACTATTGCTTTCCTCATGACTTATACATATTCCTATGACTATCAGATTATGCAACTCTCGGATACCGGAGGAACACCTTGTGTGCTATCAAACGTCACAACATAACTGGGTGATTATAAAGATGCTCTATAGGTGTCTCCGAAGGTGTTTGTGGTGTTGGCGTAGATCGCGAATAGGATTTGTCACTCCGAGTGTCGGAGAGGTATCTCTGGGCCCTCTCAGTAATACACATCATAATAAGCCTTGCAAGCAAACGACTAATGAGTTAGTCACAAGATGATGTATTACGGAATGAGTAAAGAGACTTGTCGGTAACGAGATTGAACTAGGTATGATGATACCAACGATCAAATCTCGGGCATGTAACATACCGATGACAAAGGGAACAACGTACGTTGTTATGCGGTTTGACCGATAAAGATCTTCGAAGAATATGTAGGAACCAATATGAGCATCCAGGTTCCGCTATTGGTCATTGACCGGAGATGAGTCTCGGTCATGTCTACATAGTTCTCGAACCCATAGGGTCCGCACGCTTAACGTTTGATGACGATTGGTATTATGAGTTTATGTGTTTTGATGTATCGAAGCTAGTTCGGAGTCCCGGATGTGATCACGGACATGACGAGGAGTCTCGGAATGTCTGAGGCATAAAGATTCATATATAGGAAGGTTATATTCGGACACCGGATGAGTTTTGAGGGTTATTGGATAAATACCGGAGTACCGAGAGGTTACGGGAACCTCCCGGGGGGTTAATGGGCCTACATGGGCCTTAGTCGGAATAGAGGGCAGCAAGGGGAGTATGGGGCGCACCCCCAAGGCCCAAACCGAATTGGTTTAGGGCAAGGGGGGTGGCCCCATCTTTCCTTCTCCTCCTCTCTCCCTTCCTTCCCCCTCTCCTACTCCTACTAGGAAAGGAGGAGTCCTACTCCTAGTGGGAATAGGACTCCCCTCATGGCGCGCCCCCTAGGCCGGCCGCCTCCTCCTCCCCTCCCTCCTTTATATACGTGGGGAGGGGGCACCCCATAGACACACAAGTTGATTTTAGTCGTGTGCGGTGCCCCTCCCCACAGATACACACCTTGGTCATACCGTTGCAGTGCTTAGGCGAAGCCCTACGTCGGTAGCTTCATCATCACCGTCACCACGCCGTCGTGCTGACAAAACTCTCCCGTGACGATCAACTGGATCAAGAGCTCGTGGGACATCATCGAGCTGAACATGTGCTGAACATGGAGGTGCCATACGTTCGGTACTTGGATCGGTTGGATCGCAAAGACGTTCAACTACATCAACCGCGTCAGTAGATGCTTCCGCTTTCGATCTACGAGGGTACGTAGACAAACTCTCCCCACTCTTTGCTATGCTTCTCCTAGATAGATCTTGCATGATCGTAGGATTTTTTTTTTTTTGAAATACTACGTTCCCCAACAGTGGCATCATGAGACAGGTCTATGCGTAGATGATATGCACGAGTAGAACACAATGAGTTGTGGGCGATAATAGTCATACTGCTTACCAGCATGTCATACATTGATTTGGCGGTATTGTGAGATGAAGCGGCCCATTAAGAGCACTCACTGCTTAAAGGTGACTGGCGGGTGTCTGTCTCTCTCACTTTAGTTGAATCGAGTGTGGCTACGCCCGGTCCTTGTGAAGGTTAAAACAACACACTTGACAAAAAATCATTGTGGTTTTTGTATGCGTAGGTAAGAACGGTTCTTGCTAAGCCCGTAGCAGCCACGTAAAACTTACAACAATAAAGTAGATGACGTCTAACTTGTTTTTGCAGGGCATGTTGTGATGTGATATGGTCAAGACATGATGAGTTATACGTTATTGTATGAGATGATCATGCTTTGTAAAGTTATCGGCAACCGGCAGGAGCCTTATGGTTGTCTCTTTATTGTATGAATTGTGAAGGCCATGTAATTGCTTTACTTCATCACTATGAGTTAGCGATAGTAGTAGTAGCAATAGTTGGCCAGACGACCACGACGTTATGATGAAGATCATGGTATCAAGCCGGTGACAATGGAGATCATGACGATGCTTCGGAGATGGAGATCAAAATCATAAAATGATGATGGCCATATCATGTCACATATTTTGATTGCATGTGATGTTTATCTTATTATGCTTCTTATTTTGCTTAGTTCGGCGGTAGCATTATAAGATGATCCCTTACAAAATATCAAGGTACAAGTGTTCTCCCTGAGTATGCACCGTTCCGAAAGTTCGTCGTGCCGAGACACCACGTGATGATCGGGTGCCATAAGCTCTACGTTCAAATACAACGGATGTAAGACAGTTTTGCACATGCAGAATACTCAGGTTAAACTTGACGAGCCTAGCATGTACAGACATGGCCTCGGAACACTAGAGACCGAAAGGTCGAGCATGAATCATATAGTAGATATGATCAACATAAGATGTTTGAAGGAAATATGCCCTAGAGGCAATAATAAAGATGTTATTTGTATTTCCTTATATCATGATAAATGTCTTTTATTCATGCTAGAATTGTATTAACCGGAAACTTGATACATGTGTGAATACATAGACAAAATAGTATGTCCCTAGGATGCCTCTACTAGACTAGCTCATTGATCAAAGATGGCTATGTTTCCTAGCCATAGACATGAGTTGTCATTTGATCAACGGGATCACATCATTAGGAGAATGATGTGATGGACTAGACCCATCCGTTAGCATAGCACTATGATCGTTTAGTTTTACTGCTATTGCTTTCTTCATGACTTATACATGTTCCTATGACTATGAGATTATGCAACTCCCGAATACCGTAGGAACACCTTGTGTGCTATCAAACGTCACAACGTAACTGGGTGATCATAAAGATGCTCTACAGGTGTCTCCGAAAGTATTCGTGGTGTTGGCATAGATCAAGATTAGGATTTGTCACTCCGAGTGTCGGAGAGGTATCTCTGGGCCCTCTTGGTAACACACGTCATAATAAGCCTTGCAAGCAAAAGACTAATGAGTTAGTCACGAGATAATGTGTTACGGAATGAGTAAAGAGACTTGCCGGTAACGAGATTGAACTAGGTATAGTGATACCGACGATCGAATCTCGGGCAAGTAACATACCGATGACAAAAGGAACAACGTATGTTGTTATGCGGTTTGACCGATAAAGATCTTCGTAGAATATGTAGGAGCCAATATGAACATCCAGGTTCCGCTATTGGTTATTGACCGGAGATGAGTCTCGGTCATGTCTACATAGTTCTCGAACCCGTAGGGTCCGCACGCTTAACGTTTGATGACGATCGGTATTATGAGTTTATGAGTTTTGATGTACCGAAGGTAGTTCGGAGTCCCGGATGAGATCACGGACATGATGAGGAGTCTCGGAATGTCCGAGACATAAAGATTGATATATTGGACGACTATATTCGGACACCGGAAGTGTTCCGGAAAAGTTTCGGATTTAACGGGATTGCCGGAGGGGGTTACCGGAACCCCCTACGAGGGGGGATGGTCCATAGTGGGCCTTATGGAAAAGAGAGAGGCAGCCCATAGGGGCTGGCCGGCGCCCCACCTAGGGTTCCTAGTTGGACTAGGATTGGGGGGCGCCACCTCTCCTTCTTTTCTTTTCCCTCTCTTCCTTCTTTAGTAGTTCCTACTAGGAATAGGATTGCAATCCTATTCCTAGTAGGATTGCACCCTAGCCGCACCATAGGAAGGGCCGGCCGGCCTCCCCCTTGCTCCTTTATATACGGGGGCAGGGGGGCACCCAAAGACACACAAGTTGAATTGTTTTAGTCGTGTGCGGTGCCCCCCTCCACAGAAACACACCTCGGTCATACCGTTGCAGTGCTTAGGCGAAGCCCTGCGCCGGTAGATACATCATATCCGTCACCACGCCGTCGTGCTGACGTAACTCTCCCGTGAAGCTCAACTGGATCAAGAGCTCGTGGGACGTCATCAAGCTGAACGTGTGCTGAACGCGGAGGTGTCGTACGTTCGGTGCTTGATCGGTTGGATCGCGAAGAAGTTCGACAACATCAACCGCGTCACTTGACGCTTCCGCTCCCGGTCTACGAGGGTACGTAGACACACTCTCCCCTCTCGTTGCTATGCATCTGGTAGATAGATCTTGCGTGATCGTAGGAAAATTTTAAAATACTACGTTCCCCAATAGTGGCACCATGAGCCAGGTCTATGCGTAGATGATATGCACGAGTAGAACACAATGAGTTGTGGGCGATACTAGTCATACTGCTTACCGGCATGTCATACTTTGCTTCGGCGGTATTGTGAGATGAAGCGGCCCGGACCGACATTACGCGTACGCTTACGCGAGACTGGTTTCACCGTTACGAGCACTCGTTGCTTAAAGGTGACTGGCGGGTGTCTGTCTCTCTCACTTTAGCTGAATCAAGTGTGGCTACGCCCGGTCCTTGTGAAGGTTAAAACAGCACATACTTGACGAAACATCGTTGTGGTTTTGTATGCGTAGGTAAGAACGGTTCTTGCTAAGCCCGTAGCAGCCACGTAAAACTTGCAACAACAAAGTAGAGGACGTCTAACTTGTTTTCGCAGGGCATGTTGTGATGTGATATGGTCAAGACATGATGAGTTATACGGTTTTGTATGAGATGATCATGTTCTGTAATGTTATCGGCAACTGGCAGGAGCCATATGGTTGTCGCTTTATTGTATGAAATGCAATCGCCATGTAATTGCTTTACTTTATCACTAAGCGGTAGCGATAGTCGTAGAAGCAATAGTTGGCGAGACGACAACGATGCTACGATGGAGATCAAGGTGTCGCGCCGGTGACGAAGGTGATCATGATGGTGCTTTGGAGATGGAGATCAAAAGCACAAGATGATGATGGCCATATCATGTCACATATTTTGATTGCATGTGATGTTTATCTTATTATGCTTCTTATTCTGCTTAGAACGACGGTAGCATTATAAGATGATCCCTTACTAAATTTCAAGGTATAAGTGTTCTCCCTGAGTATGCACCGTTGCGAAAGTTCGTCGTGCCGAGACACCACATGATGATCGGGTGTGATAAGCTCTACGTTCAAATACAACGGGTGTAAGACAGTTTTGCACACGCAGAATACTCGGGTTAAACTTGACGAGCCTAGCATATGCAGATATGGCCTCGGAACACTGGAGACCGAAAGGTCGAGCGTGAATCATATAGTAGATATGATCAACATAAGATGTTCACCATTGAAACTACTCCATCTCACGTGATGATCGGACATGGTTTAGTTGATTTGGATCACGTGATCATTTAGATGACTAGAGGGATGTCTATCTAAGTGGGAGTTCTTAAGTAATATGATTAAATTGAACTTTAATTTATCATGAACTTAGTCCTCGTAGTATTAGCATATCTATGTTGTAGATCAATAGCTCACGATGTTGCTCCCCGTTTATTTTTTTTATATGTTCCTAGAGAAAGCTAAGTTGAAAGATGTTAGTAGCAATGATGCGGAATTGTTCCGTGATCTGAGGATTATCCTCATTGCTGCATAGAAGAATTATGTCCTTGATGCACCGCTAGGTGACAGACCTATTGCAGGAGCAGATGTAGATGTTATGAACGTTTTGACAAAAGCTCGGTATGATGACTACTTGATAGTTTAAGTGCACCATGCTTTACGGCTTAGAACCGGGACTTCAAAAACGTTTTGAACGCCACAGAGCATATAAGATGTTCCAAGAGTTGAAATTAGTATTTCATACTCATGCCCGTGTCGAGAGGTATGAGACCTCTGACAGTACTTTGCCTACAAGATGGAGGAGAATAGCTCAACCAGTGAGCATGTGCTCAGATTGTCTGGGTACTGCAATTGCTTGAATCAAGTGGGAGTTAATCTTCCAGATATGATAGTAATTGGCAAAGTTCTCTAGTCACTATCACCAAGTTAGTAGAACTTCGTGATGAACTATAATATGCAAGGGATGACAAAAGTAATTCCCAAGCTCTTTGCGATGCTGAAATCGGCGAAGGTAGAAATCAAGAAAGAGCATCAAGTGTTGATGGTTAACAAGACCACTTGTTTCAAGTAATTAAAGGGAAAAGGGATAGAAGGGGAACTTCAAGAAGAATGACAAGCAAGTTGTCACTCCCATGAAGAAACCCAAAGCTAAACTCAAGCCTGAAACTAAGTGCTTCTACTGCAAAGGAAAAGGTCACTCGAAGTGGAACTACCCTAGATATTTGGTGGATAAGAAGGATGGCAAAGTGAACAAAGGTATATTTGATATACAGATTATTGATGTGTATTTTACTAGTGTTCATAGCAACCCCTCGGTATTTGATACTGGTTCAGTTGCTAAAGAGTAGTAACTCGAAATGGGAGTTGCATAATGAATAGAAACTAGTTAAAAGTGACGATGTGTATTGGAAATAGTTCCAAGATTGATATGATCATCATCGCACACTCCCTATACTTTCGGGATTAGTGTTGAACCTAAATAAGTCTTATTTGGTGTTTGTGTTAAGCATGAATATGATTTGATCATGTTTATTGCAATACGGTTATTCATGTAAGTTAGAGAATAATTGTTGTTCTGTTTACATGAATAAAACCTTCTATGGTCATACACCCAATGAAATTGTTTTGTTGGATCTCGATCGTGTGATACACATATTCATAATATTGAAGCCAAAAGATGCAAGGTTAATAATGATAGTGCAACTTATTTGTGGCACTGCCGTTTAGGTCATATTGGTGTAAAGCGCATGAAGAAACTCCATAGTGATGGACTTTTGGAATCACTTGATTATGAATCACTTGGTGCTTGCGAACCATGCCTCATGGGCAAGATGACTAAAACTCCGTTCTCCGGAACTGTGGAGCGAGCAACAGAGTTGTTGGAAATCATACATACTGATGTATGCAGACCAATGAGTGTTGAAGCTCGCGGCGGGTATCGTTATTTTCTGACCTTCACTGATGATTTGAGCAGATATGGGTATATCTACTTAATGAAGCACAAGTCTGAAACATTTGAAAAGTTCAAAGAATTTCAGAGTGAAGTGGAGAATCATCGTAACAAGAAAATAAGAGTTTCTACGATATGATCGTAGAGGTAAAATATTTGAGTTAGCGAGTTTGGCCTTCAGTAAAAACAATGTGAAATAGTTTCACTACTCACGCCACCTGGAACACCACAGTGTAATGGTGTGTCCGAACGTCATAACTGTACTTTATTAGATATGGTGCGATCAATGATGTCTCTTACCGATCTACCACTATCGCTTTTGGGGTTATGCATTAGACACAGCTACATTCACGTTAAATAGGGCACCATCTAAATCCGTGGAAATGACACCGTATGAACTATGGTTTGACGAGAAACCTAAGCTGTCATTTCTTTAAGTCTGGGACTACGATGCTTATGTGAAAAAGTTTCAACATGATAAGCTCGAACCCAAATCGGAGAAGTAAATCTTCATAGGATACCCAAAAGAAACTGTTGGGTACACCTTCTATCACAGATACGAAGGCAAGGTCTTTGTTGCTAAGAGTGGATCCTTTCTAGAGAAGGAGTTTCTCTCGAAAAAAGTGAGTGGGAGGAAAGTGGAACTTGATGAGGTAATTGTACCTTCTCCCGAATTGGATAGTAGTACATCACAGAAACTGGTTCCAGTGATTCCTACACCAATTAGTGAGGAAGCTAATGATGATGATCATGAAACTTCAGATCAAGTTTCTGCTGAACGTCGTAGATCAACCAGAGTACGTTCCGCACCAGAGTGGTACGGCAACCCAGTTCTGGAAGTCATGTTACTAGACCATGATGAACCTGTGAACTATGAGGAAGCGATGATGAGCCCAGATTCCGCAAAATGGCTTGAGGCCATGAAATCTGAGATGGGATCCATGTATGAGAACAAAGTGTGGACTTTGGTTGACTTGCCCGATGATCGGCAAGCCATCGAAAATAAATGGATCTTCAAGAGGAAGACCGACGCTGACGGTAATGTTACTGTTTACAAAGCTCGACTTGTTGCGAAAGGTTTTCGACAAGTTCAAGGAGTTGACTACGATGAGACTTTCTCACCCGTAGCGATGCTTAAGTCTGTCCGAATCATGTTAGCAATTGCCGCATTTTATGAAATCTGGCAAATGGATAACAAAACTGCATTATTTAATGGATTTATTAAAGAAAAATTGTATATGATGCAACCCGAAGGTTTTGTCAATCCTAAAGGTGCTAACAAAATATGCAAGCTCCAGCGATCCATCTATGGACTGCTGCAAGCATCTCAGAGTTGGAATATACGCTTTGATAAGTTGATCAAAGCATATAGTTTTATACAGACTTACGGTGAAGCCTGTATTTACAAGATGTGAGTGGGAGCACTACAACCTTTCTGATAAGTACATGTGAATGACATATTGTCGATCAGAAATGATGTAGAAATTTCTGGAAAGCATAAAGGAGTGTTTGAAAGGAGTTTTTCAAAGAAAGACCTTGGTGAAGCTGCTTACATATTGGGCATCAAGATCTATGGAGATAGATCAAGATGCTTGATAAGACTTTCGATAAGTACATACCTTAATAAGATTTTGAAGTAGTTCAAAATAGATCAGTCAAAGAAGGAGTTCTTGCCTGACTTGTAAGGTGTGAAGTTGAGTAAGACTCAAAGCCAGACCACGGCAGAAAAATATAGAGAGAATGAAAGTCATTCCCTATGCCTCAGCCATAGGTTCTATAAAGTATGCCATGATGTGTACCAAACATGTTGCGTACCTTGCCATGAGTTTGTCAAGGGGGTACAATAGTGATCCAGGAGTAGATCACTGTACAGCGGTCAAAATTATCCTTAGTAACTGGATGACTAAGGAAATGTTTCTCGATTATGGAGGTGATAAAGAGTTCGTCGTAAAGGGTTACGCCGATGCAAGCTTTGACACTAAATCCAGATGACTCTAAGTATCAATCTAGATGCGTATTGAAAGTGGGAGCAATTAGCTAGAGTAGCTCTATGCAGAGCATTATAGACATAGAAATTTGCAAAATACATACGGATCTGAATGTGACAGACCCGTTGACTAAACTTCTCTCACAAGCAAAACATGATCACACCTTATTACTCTTGGGTATTAATCACATAGCAATGTGAACTAGATTATTGACTCTAGTAAACCCTTTGGGTGTTGGTCACATGGCGATGTGAACTATGGGTGTTATTCACATAACGATGTGAACTATCGGTATTAAATCACATGGCGATGTGAGCTAGAT
The DNA here is from genome assembly GCA_902687465.1 of Secale cereale. Lineage (NCBI taxonomy): Eukaryota > Viridiplantae > Streptophyta > Magnoliopsida > Poales > Poaceae > Secale > Secale cereale. The sequence goes on along the minus strand of LR738709.1, from coordinate 464,263,069 downwards.
TATTGACTCTAGTGCAAGTGGGAGACTGAAGGAAATATGCCCTAGAGGCAATAATAAAGATGTTATTTGTATTTCCTTATATCATGATAAATGTCTTTTATTCATGCTAGAATTGTATTAACCGGAAACTTGATACATGTGTGAATACATAGACAAAATAGTATGTCCCTAGTATGCCTCTACTAGACTAGCTCAATGATCAAAGATGGCTATGTTTCCTAGCCATAGACATGAGTTGTCATTTGATCAACGGGATCACATCATTAGGAGAATGATGTGATGGACTAGACCCATCCGTTAGCATAGCACTATGATCGTTTAGTTTTACTGCTATTGCTTTCTTCATGACTTATACATGTTCCTATGACTATGAGATTATGCAACTCCCGAATACCGTAGGAACACCTTGTGTGCTATCAAACGTCACAACGTAACTGGGTGATCATAAAGATGCTCTACAGGTGTCTCCGAAAGTATTCGTGGTGTTGGCATAGATCAAGATTAGGATTTGTCACTCCGAGTGTCGGAGAGGTATCTCTGGGCCCTCTTGGTAACACACGTCATAATAAGCCTTGCAAGCAAAAGACTAATGAGTTAGTCACGAGATAATGTGTTACGGAATGAGTAAAGAGACTTGCCGGTAACGAGATTGAACTAGGTATAGTGATACCGACGATCGAATCTCGGGCAAGTAACATACCGATGACAAAAGGAACAACGTATGTTGTTATGCGGTTTGACCGAGAAAGATCTTCGTAGAATATGTAGGAGCCAATATGAACATCCAGGTTCCGCTATTGGTTATTGACCGGAGATGAGTCTCGGTCATGTCTACATAGTTCTCGAACCCGTAGGGTCCGCACGCTTAACGTTTGATGACGATCGGTATTATGAGTTTATGAGTTTTAATGTACCGAAGGTAGTTCGGAGTCCCGTATGAGATCACGGACATGATGAGGAGTCTCGGAATGTCCGAGACATAAAGATTGATATATTGGACGACTATATTCGGACACCGGAAGTGTTCCGAAAAAGTTTCGGATTTAACGGGATTGCCGGAGGGGGTTACCGGAACCCCCTACGAGGGGGGATGGTCCATAGTGGGCCTTATGGAAAAGAGAGAGGCAGCCCATAGGGGCTGGCCGGCGCCCCACCTAGGGTTCCTAGTTGGACTAGGATTGGGGGGCGCCACCTCTCCTTCTTTTCTTTTCCCTCTCTTCCTTCTTTAGTAGTTCCTACTAGGAATAGGATTGCAATCCTATTCCTAGTAGGATTGCACCCTAGCCGCACCATAGGAAGGGCCGGCCGGCCTCCCCCTTGCTCCTTTATATACGGGGGCAGGGGGCACCCAAAGACACACAAGTTGAATTGTTTTAGCCGTGTGCAGTGCCCCCCTCCACAGAAACACACCTCGGTCATACCGTTGCAGTGCTTAGGCGAAGCCCTGCGCCGGTAGATACATCATATCCGTCACCACACCGTCGTGCTGACGTAACTCTCCCGTGAAGCTCAACTGGATCAAGAGCTCGTGGGACGTCATCAAGCTGAACGTGTGTTGAACGCGGAGGTGCCGTACGTTCGGTGCTTGATCGGTTGGATCGCGAAGAAGTTCGACAACATCAACCGCGTCACTTGACGCTTCCGCTCCCGGTCTACGAGGGTACGTAGACACACTCTCCCCTCTCGTTGCTATGCATATGGTAGATAGATCTTGCGTGATCGTAGGAAAATTTTAAAATACTACGTTCCCCAACAATGTTCACCAATGAAAACTACTCCATCTCACGTGATGATCGGACATGGTTTAGTTGATTTGGACCACTTGATCATTTAGATGACCTGATGGATGTCTATCTAAGTGCGAGTTCTTCAGTAATATGATTAATTGCAGTTTAATTTATCATGAACTTAGTCCTGATAGTTTTTGCATATCTATGTTGTTGTAGATCAATGGCCCGTGCTATCATTCCCTTGAATTTTAATGCGTTCCTAGAGAAAGCTAAGTTGAAAGATGATGGTAGCAACTACACGGACTGGGTCCGTAACTTGAGGATTATCCTCATTGATGCATAGAAGAATTATGTCCTGGAAGCACCGCTAGGTGACAGGCCTGCTGCAGGAGCAACTCCGGACATTATGAACGTCTGGCAAGCTCGTTCTGATGACTACTCGATAGTTCAGTGTGCCATGCTTTACGGCTTAGAATCAGGACTTCAAAGACGTTTTGAACATCATGGAGCATATGAGATGTTCCAAGAGTTGAAGTTAATATTTCAATCAAATGCCCGAATTGAGAGATATGAAGTCTCCAATAAGTTCTATAGCTGCAAGATGGAGGAGAAACGTTCTATCAGTGAACACTTGCTCTAAATGTCTGGGTACTACAATCATATGACTCAACTTGGTTGCAAAGTTGATGAAGATAGTGTTATTGGTAGAGTTCTTCAATCACCGCCACCAAGCTATAATGGCTTTGTGATGAACTATAACATGCAAGGGATGCAGAAGAAAATTCTCGAGCTCTTCGCTATGCTCAAAGCTGCGGAGGTAGAAATAAAAAAGGAGCATCAAGTGTTGATGGTTAACAAGACCTCTAGTTTCAAGAAAAAAGGCAAGGGAAAGAAGGGGAACTTATAGAAAAATAGCAAGACAGTTGCTACTCCCACGAAGAAACCCAAGTCTGGAGCCAAGCCTGAAACTGAGTGATTCTACTGGAAAGGGACTGGACACTGGAAGCGGAACTGCCCCAACTATTTGGCGGATAAGAAGGATGGCAAAGTGAACAAATATATATTTGATATACATGTTATTGATGTGTACCTTACTAATGCTCATAGTAGCACCTGGGTATTTGATACTGGTTCGGTTGCTAATATTTGTAACTCGAAACAGGGGCTACGGATTAAACGAAGATTAGCTAAGGGCGAGGTGACGATGCGCGTGGGAAATGGTTCCAAAGTCGATGTGATCGCCGTCGGCACGCTACCTCTACATCTACCATCGGGATTAGTTTTAGACCTGAATAATTGTTATTTGGTGCCAGCATTGAGCATGAACATTATATCTGGATCTTGTTTGTTGCGAGACGGTTATTCATTTAAATCAAAGAATAATGGCTGTTCTATTTATATGAGTAATATCTTTTATGGTCATGCACCCTTGAAGAGTGGTCTATTCTTGTTAGATCTCGATCGTAGTGATACACATACTCATAATATTGAAGCCAAAAGATGCAAGGTTGATAATGATAGTGCAACTTATTTGTGGCACTGCCGTTTAGGTCATATTGGCGTAAAGCGCATGAAGAAACTCCATACTGATGGACTTTTGGAATCACTTAATTATGAATCACTTGGTGCTTGCGAACCATGCCTCATGGGCAAGATGACTAAAATTCCGTTCTCCGGAACAAAGGAGCAAGCAACTGATTTGTTGGAAATCATACATATTGATGTATGTGGACCGATGAGTGTTGAGGCTCGCGGCGGGTATCGTTATTTTCTGACCTTCACTAATGATTTGAGCAGATATGGGTATATCTACTTAATGAAACACAAGTCTGAAACATTTGAAAAGTTCAAAGAATTTCAGAGTGAACTAGAGAATCATCGTAACAAGAAAATAAAGTTTCTCCTATCTTATCATGGAGGCGAATATTTGAGTTACGAGTTTGGTCTTCATTTGAAACAATGTGGAATAGTTTCACAACTTACGCCACCCGGAACACCACAGCGTAATGGTGTGTCCGAACGTCGTAACCGTACTTTATTACATATGGTGCGATCTATGATGTCTCTTACCGATTTACCACTATCGTTTTGGGGTTATGCTTTAGAGACAGCTGCATTCACGTTAGATAGGGCACCATCTAAATCCGTTGAGACGACGCCTTATGAACTGTGGTTTGGAAAGAAACCAAAGTTGTCGTTTCTTAAAGTTTGGGGTTGTGATGCTTATGTGAAAACACTTCAACCTGATAAGCTTGAACCCAAGTCGGAGAAATATGTCTTCATGGGATACCCAAAGGAAACTGTTGGGTACACCTTCTATCACAGATCAGAAGGCAAGATATTCGTTGATAAGAATGGATCCTTTCTAGAGAAGGAGTTGCTCTCGAAAGAAGTGAGTGGGAGGAAAGTAGAACTTGATGAGGTAATTGTACCATATCCCGAATTGGAAAGTTGTACATCACAGAAACTAGTTCCAGTGATTCCTACACCAATCGGCGAGGAAGCTAATGATGATGATCATGAAACTTCAGATCAAGTTACTACTGAACCTCGTAGGTCAAGCAGAGTACGTTCCGCACCAGTGTGGTACGGTAACCCAGTTCTGGAAGTCATGTTACTAGACCATGATGAACCTACGAACTATGAGGAAGCGATGATGAGCCCAGATTCCGGAGAATGGCTTGAGGCCATGAAATCTGAGATGGGATCCATGTACGAGAACAAAGTATGGACTTTGGCTGACTTGCCCGATGATCGGCAAGCCACTGAAAATAAATGGATCTTCAAGAGGAAGACAGACGTCGATGGTAATGTTACTGTCTACAAAGCTCGACTTGTTGCGAAAGGTTTTCGACAAGTTCAAGGAGTTGACTACGATGAGACTTTCTCACCCGTAGCGATTCTTAAATCTGTCCAAATCATGTTAGCAATTGCCGCATTTTATGATAATGAAATCTGGCAAATGGATGTCAAAACTGCACTCCTTAATGGATACCTCAAAGAGGAGTTGTATATGATGCAACCAGAAGGTTTTGTCGATCCTAAAGGCGCTAACAAATTGTGCAAGCTCCAGTGATCCATCTATGGACTGGTGCAAGCATCTCGGAGTTGGAATATACACTTTAATGAGGTGATCAAAGCATATGGTTTTATACAGACTTTTGGAGAAGCCTGTTTTTACAAGAAAGTGAGTGGGAGCTCTGTAGCATTCCTAACATTATATTTAGATGACATATTGTTGATTGGAAATGATATAGAATTTCTGGATGGCATAAAAGGATAATTGAATAAGAATATTTCAATGAAAGACGTCGGTGAAGCTGCTTATATATTGGGCATCAAGATCTATAGAGATAGATCAAGACGCTTAATTGGACTTTCACAAAGCACATGCCTTGATAAAGGTTTAAAGAAGTTCAAACTGGATCAGTCAAAGAAAGTGTTCTTGCCTGTGTTACAAGATGTGAAGTTGAGTAAGACTTAATGTCCGACCACTGCAGAAGATAGAGAGAAAACGAAAGTCATTCCCTGTGCCCCAGCCATAGGATCTATCATGTATGCAATGCTGTGTACCAGACCTGATGTGTGCCTTGCTATAAATTTAGCATGGAGGTACCAAAGTAATACAGGAGTGGATCACTAGACAACAGTCAAGAACATCCTGAAGTACCTGAAAAGGACTAAGGATATGTTTTTCATTTATGGAGGTGACAAAGAGCTCGTCGTAAATGGTTACGTCGATTCAAGCTTTGACACTGATCCGGATGACTGTAAGTCACAAATCGGATATGTATTTTTATTGAAAGGTGGAGCTATCAGTTGGTGCAGTTCCAAGCAAAGCGTCGTGGCGGGATCTACATGTGAAGCAGAGTACATAGCTGCTTCGGAAGCAACAAATCAAGGAGTCTAGATGAAGGAGTTCATATCCGATCTAAGTGTAATACCTAGTGCATCGGGTCCAATGAAAATCTTTTGTGACAACACTGGAGCAATAGCCTTGGCGAAGGAATCCAGGTTTCACAAGAGAACCAAGCACATGAAGCGACGCTTCAATTCCATCCGCAATCAAGTCAAGGAGAGAGACATAGAAATTTGCAAGATAGATACGGATCTGAATGTCGCAGACCCGTTGACTAAGCCTCTTCCACGAGCAAAACATGATCAGCACCAAGACTCCATGGGTGTTAGAATCATTACTATAATCTAGATTATTGACTGTAGTTCAAGTGGGAGACTGAAGGAAATATGCCCTAGAGGCAATAATAAAGTTGTTATTTGTATTTCCTTATATCATAACAAATGTTTATTATTCATGCTAGAATTGTATTAACCGGAAACTTAGTACATGTGTGAATACATAGACAAAACAGAGTGTCCCTAGTATGCCTCGACTTGACTAGCTCATTGATCAAAGATGGTTATGTTTCCCAGCCATTGACATGAGTTGTCATTTGATCAATGGGATCACATCATTAGTCGAATGATGTGATGGACAAGACCCATCCGTTAGCTTAGCAACTTGATCGTTTAGTTTTACTGCTATTGCTTTCTTCATGACTTATACATGTTCCTATGACTGTGAGATTATGCAACTCTCGAATACCAGAGGAACACCTTGTGTGCTATCAAACGTCACAACGTAACTGGGTGATTATAAAGATGCTCTACAGGTGTCTGCGAAGGTGTTCGTGGTGTTGGCATAGATCGAGAATAGGATTTGTCACTCCGAGTGTCGGAGAGGTATCTCTGGGCCCTCTCGGTAATACACATCATAATAAGCCTTGCAAGCAAATGACTAATGAGTTAGTCACAAGATGATGTATTACGGAACGAGTAAAGAGACTTGACATTAACGACATTGAGCTAGGTATGATGATACCAACGATCGAATCTCGGGCATGTAACATACCGATGACAAAGGGAACAACGTATGTTGTTATGCGGCTTGACCGATGAAGATCTTTGAAGAATATGTAGGAACCAATATGAGAATCCAGGTTCCGCTATTGGTTATTGACCGAAGATGAGTCTCGCTCATGTCTACATAGTTCTCGAATCCGTAGGGTCCGCACGCTTAATGTTTGATGATGATTGGTATTATGAGTTTATGTGTTTTGATGTACCAAAGGTAGTTTGGAGTCCCGGATGTGATCACGGACATGACGAGGAGTCTCGGAATGTCCGAGACATAGAGATTCATATATTAGAAGGTTATATTTGGACACCGTATGAGTTCCGGGGGTTATCGGATAAATACCGGAGTACCGGGAGGTTACCGGAACCTCCCGGGGGGTTAATGGGCCTATATGGGCCTTAGTGGGAATAGAGGGCAGCAAGGGGAGTATGGGGCGTGCCCCCCAAGGCCCAAACCGAATTGGTTTAGAGCAAGGGGGCGGCCCCCTCTTTCCTTCTCCTCATCTCTCCCTTCCTTACCCCTCTCATACTCCTACTAGGAAAGGAGGAGTCCTACTCCTAGTGGGAGTAGGCCTCCCCTCATGGCGTGCCCCCTAGGCCGACCGCCTCCTCCTCCCCTCCCTCCTTTATATACGTGGGGAGGGGGCACGCCATAGACACACAAGTTGATTTTAGCCGTCTGCGGTGCCTCTCCCCACAGATACACACCTCGGTCATACCGTTGCAGTGCTTAGGCAAAGCCTTGCGCCGATAGCTTCATCATCACCGTCACCACGCCGTCGTGCTGACGAAACTCTCTCGTGACGCTCAACTGGATCAAGAGCTCGTGGGACGTCATCGAGCTGAACGTGTGCTGAACGCGGAGATGCCGTGCGTTCGGTACTTGGATCGGTTGGATCGCGAAGATGTTCGACTACATCAACCGCATCACTAGACGCTTCTGCTTTCGGTCTATGAGGTTACATAGACAAACTCTCCCCGCTCATTGCTATGCTTCTCCTAGATAGATCTTGAGTGATCCTATGAATTTGTTTTGAAATACTACGTTCCCCAACACAAATATCCCAATACTACTCTAGCGTCATCGAACGTTAAGTGTGCGACCCTGCGGGTTCGAGAATCATGTAGTCATGACCGAGACACTCTCCAGTCAATAACCAATAGTGGGACCTGGATGCCCATATTGGTTCCTACATATTCCACGAAGATATTTTATCGGTTGAACCATGATGTCAAGGATTTAGTTAATCCCGTATACAATTCCCTTTGTCCAGCGATACGTTACTTCCCAGAGATTCAATCGTTGATATCTCCATACCTAGTTTAATCTCGTTACCGGCAAGTCTCTTTACTCATTCCGTAATACAAGATCTCGTGACTAACTCATTAGGCACATTGCTTGAAAGCTCTTTACGATGTTGTATTGCCGAGAGGGCCCAAAGATATCTCTCCATCACACGGAGTGAAAAAACCCAGTCTTGATCCATGCCAACCCAACAAACACTTTCAGTGACACCTGTAGAGCACCTTTATGATCACCTAGTTACGAAGTGACGTTTGGATACACACTAAGTATTCCTCTGGTGTCAGAGAGTTGCACGATCTCATGGTCTTAGGAATAGATACTTGACATGAGGAAAGCTATAACAATAAACCGATACGATCAACTGCCAAGCTTACGGTTGGGTCTTGTACATCACATTAATCTACTATATGTGATCCCATTATCAAATGACAACTCATGTCTATGGTTACGAAACATTAACCATCGTTGATCAACGAGCTAGTCTAGCAGAGGCTCACTAGGGACATAGTATTTGTTTATGTATTCACACATGTATTTAAGTTTCAGTTTAATACAATTCTAGCATGAATAATAAACCTTTATCATGAATAAGGAAATATGATAATAACCAATTTATTATTGCCTCTAGGGCATATTTCCAACACCGGGGCAAGAGGATTGAGGATAAATGCATTAGACGATCAACACACGAGGCTGAGGTAACATATACAAACACTAAAATCAGGGAATGGAGGTACCCAGTGGATTTAAGTACTAAGACATGCAGTTGTCGGCAATGGCTGATCCGTGGGCAGCCATGCATACATGCCCTATTTTTCATGACACTCGTCAGGGGTGAAGTTGCAGTATGTGTCTGAATACTTCTCTATTGCAGAGTTTAAGGCAACATATACTGAGAATGTGCGTGCATTGTTGGGAAAAGACCAATGGAACATCATCGATCCAGGTTTTAAGCTTCACACTCCAATTTTAGTTAGACCACCGGGAAGGCCGAGGAAGAACATGATAAGATGAAGTGCAGAGGGAGGTACACATAGGAGGCGCAAGTGTAAAATATGTCGAGGACTAAGGCACATTGCTAGGATTTGTACCAATCCCGTGGATCCATCATTTGGAGAGGATGATCAATGGGGTGGCAAAAATGCAGAGGATCATGAAGCGCTAGAAGAAAGGGCAGAAGGATAAGAAGCTCTAGAAGAACTAGAATAACTAGAACAAACACAACTTGAGCATCATAGTCACTTCTTATCGTACAATGCACTTTGGGGTTGCTCAAACGTCATCTGTAACATTATGATCATACCGACAACTTACAGGTGCATCGTAAAGTTTGACAATGGACTAGATAGCTTGAGAGTGGAATTTGCTCCTCCTACAATGGAAAGATATTCTTAGGGCCCTCTCGGTGTGACGGCATCCATCATCGTCTGTCCAGAAATAGTTGACTATATCATGGCGATGCCGGAACACGTCAACGAGATAGAAGAACAAACCGGTAACGAGGAGACCGGTACAGTGAGCATGTGTATGAGTCAAGAGGATATCAATATATATCACCTCAGGTTTTGTAAAGTATTGCAAAGCAAAGGGAACATCACATGACAACCAAAGGTTCACTCAAATGTCATTCGTGTATCCATAGGGATCGATATGGACGCCCACGATTCCGCTATCGGTCATTGAACGAAGGGGTTTCGTTCATTTCTATGTCTTACCGAACCTAAGGGTCACAAGCTTAAGGTAATCACAATCTGTTGGCTATTAGTAAGACGAGAGTATCAAGGATTTATTTGTGAAATAGTTTCATTAATATTTAGAATAGTTTCGAGAGGAACCGAAAGCGTTTCAGGGTCACTAGAAGGGTTTCAGAGTTTATTGGGTAATACCGAGTATTCCCGATAAATAATATATTGGTGGAAAATGTTTATGGTGATGTTAAATTAATAATAAAATGCTCTAGGGATTGTTAGGATGCTTTTATATTTAATTTAATATCAACGGACCCTAAAGGCTAAGTGGTGGAAGGAGAATTGTGCCACATAGGCCCATGTAGTGGAGACGCCCACTTTTTCAAAGTGGGGGGGACGAATTGAACTAGAGGAGCGATTCCTCCCTCCCCCAGGCTGGCGCACAAGGATGGGCTCCTTCCTTACTTGTGTGGCTCCCCTCCCTCTCCCTCCAACCTATATATAATAGAGGCTTTGGTGCTATTTGGACACACAAGTTTTGCTGCCTCCTCTAGTTTCTAGTTCTAGTTCTAGTTGAGATAATTAGAGCTAGTTCTAGTTCCTATAATCCTCATAATTAGAAGCCCTGTGTGGATCCAATCTCCTACTCTAATTCTTTGGCGGCTATTAGTTCTGGACGGTGAAGCACTGCCAGATGGTGAAGGCCGTACGCTTGCAATCTGTAGAGAGGTCATGCTTGCGGTCTTCGGTTCGAGGGACTATCTGTGGGTGGTTCATGGTATCGTTCATCTACGGTTCGAGGGACTCCAAGTATGATCTACACCGACTCGTCTGCTTCTGCTGCTACTCGGAGTCGGTAACGATCATGATCCAAACATCTTATGCATCTTTATGTTGTTCTTGGGTGATCGTAGGGCGATTTTGTTTTTGTTTTCTACTATGTTTCTCAACAAGAAGTGACTACGAATAACACGTATAATAAACAAGTTTGGGTCGATTCAATATGATCGTTCTTTTAACGTCATATTCTCAAAGTTGTTTTAGGACTATCAGTACACTTAACGATATCCTAAAATCCGGAAAACATGATCACAACAACACTTGAGCTAGTCTTAGAGGCGAGACTAGGAATTACATTTTACCGTTTATCATTCCACATGTGCATATGAGTTTTCCATTGAATCATATATTCCAGGATCATAGCAGTTATAGCATAGAATATAAACTCTTAATTATAGATATGGAAATATAATAATACAATAGTATTGCCTCTAGGGCATACTTAACTTGTCCTTTGCAACAAAAAGGATCGAGTCACCTTGGTGCACCTTGTCACTTTGGTTACTTGTTACTTGTTAGTAATTATCCTGCTATCAAACTACCTATCACGACTACTTAGAGCACTTGCAGAGAATACCTTACTGAAAACCGCTTATTGATTCCTTCTGCTCCTCGTTGGGTTCAACGGTCTTACTTATCGAAAGGGCTACGATTGATCCTCTATACTTGTGGGTCATCAAACACTAACTACTTAAATATTTTTTATATGAGGGATCACATTAATAAAAATAACTAGCGCGCAATCAAAATGATGCAAACAAACAAGGGATAAACAACATAGGCAATTCATAATAACATGATATGATATAGCCCTGGGCGTTAGGAAGTCTTCATGGTCTTCACAAAATTTGAGCCAAAAACATTGTCGTGCCAGTATTTCGAAATTTTTTGCAGTGGCAGAAATCCTGAAAACGTTGTCGTGCTAGCAATTTCGAAAACTACTGCCGTGACACCATTTTTGCAGCTTTGCCTTCTCATGCGCCTAGTACAGCCTCCTTGCGTCGGGGTCCGTCATTGCAAGTTTGTCACTATCGTTTGTAATCTATTCTATTACATTGAAGTTGAGTTGTAGGTCCTAAAGTGACAATCCTGTAGCTACAGCCATCATGTCATCATGTGATGCGTAGGTCACTAAAACAATCACAACATATAACCATCGCATACATAAACACATTATCATGACGAAGACTATACCACATCACATACTCCCAGCAAAACCAAGTTAGAAATTCTCTAATCAGTTTAGCAAAATTTTAATTTGTGTGGCTTCTAGGATTTCGGAGAACACTTAACTTTGTGACGTGTGTGAGGGAAGAGACTTATGTAAAATCTCTATCCCACACTAAACTTCGTCAATACACATGAGCCCCGTGTTGATCAAAATCTACATGCCCTCTCATTTTTGTGACGATCCAATTTTCTTGACTATGGTGTACCCAAAGATAGCAAATCGTTGATGGCCAGAATCACCGATTGCCAGAACTTTGTACCAAAACTACACCATGCCGTCAAAAACAGAAAAGAAACAAAACTCGAGGCAAGCAAATAAGTAAAATATTGCATTTACCACAACAGATCTTTTCTTCTACTCACGCAATTTTATTAAACCCTAGAACTCATCTTGTTTTTAATTATTTTTAGCAAGAGATTTAATTCATTACTAAAAAATTAGTTTAAAAAATGTTGATAGTATTTAAATTAATTTGTAACAAAAAATGTTTCATATGTTTCAAAAAATCTATGTGACATTATAAAAAATGTAATCATGTATTTAAAAAATGTTTAACGTGTATCAAAATTTTTTTTGATGTATAAGATAAAAGTACAGCGCCTATGAGAAAATTAGACATTGAGAACATACATTTATTCTTTTAATCATGTATTTAAAAAGTTAAACATGTATATTTTTAGTAATGTATATGAAAAATGTATGGCACATGAAAACATATATTTGAAAAAAATGTTAATTATGTATTTGGAAGAAATGAAACGTTTTTATTTTCTTCCTGATGAATACAAAAAGTTTACAACATGTAAGAAAACGTAGACATTAAAACATATATTTTGATAAATAAATTATTAGATGTGTTTAGAAAATGTCCTAATTTTATGAAAAATGTACATTGTGCGTGTATTGACATGTGCTGACAAAAATAAAAATGGAAAAATGAATAGATGAACATTAGATTGAAAAAAGAAAAACACGAAAAGAACAAAGAAAAACACGAAAGGAACAAAGAAAAACAACGAAAAACAATAAGAAAAAAGAAGCCGACAAAATAACGAAAAACCAAAACTAAAAACTAAAATAAAAAAAAGCACAGAAACGCACTCTCAATAACCCCTATTTGGCCCATCTCGCACTCGCCTACTGCGAGACGGAGTTATGTCTAGCAGTAGGCAAGACAAACCTCTCGCGTATGTGGGATGTTGAACTTGGTGCATGTCTATATTTTTCAAAATACGGGAGAAAGTCCACGCATACTAATAGAAAGAGAAACATATTATTGTTTGAGGAAGAAGGAGAAAAGTTTGTTTACAGACATGGTAAAGCAAAAAAAGAAAATAAAACCATTATATTCATTAGAATGCACTAGTTCCAGTGAGATGACAAATGAAATTGGGCAAAATTGAACAAGAAAAGGCAAATGCTACAATGTGTGGAACTTCCGCATGAGGTTCTGCCATAAACAAACTCAAGGTTGGGTGGTACTTGAAGATTTATGGACATAACGGAATGCTCCTGAATTGAAGTGAAATATCCATACATCATGATTTCCTAAACGATTACCGCATTCCCTAACTCTAAATATTTGGTACATGGGGTGCAGTGGGGATCTAGGGCAAAAACAAGAATGTGTGAAGAGAAGAGAATAGGGAGGAGGAGGAGGAGGAGGAGGAGGAGGAGGAGGAGGAGAGGAGTCGGTGGTGGTGGTCCGGCCGAGCTGCAACGACCCGGAGGGAGGCCGAAGCGGTGTACCAAAGAAATGTTGTTCAAGTTTTGCCTTTTTGGTGTAAACATCATGTTTCCAAGATAGTTTGTTTGCTTTAAATCTCGCATTAGTGTAGAGATGAAGATTGGCTGCCATTTTTATATCTTCTACTCGTTTATGTTTCTGAGCCGTGTATGTCATTTTATGTCTTTTCTTATCACAAAATTCTACGGTTTTTAGTTTTAGCATTATTATTTCTTGGCTTTGCTGATAACCAATCAAATTCGCAACAATGAAAAGTAACCGACTCACATTACAAGCCAAACTTCCTTGAGGCCGATAAGACTGGTCTTCGAGTCCGTTACAAAAAAAAAAAGATTTGTAGTTGAAGGCCCAAACACTCATATTACTTTTATTTATATTTTTTTAGATTAACAATAATAATACTTTGGCTGGCGATCGTGGGATGGTGTGGCTATGTCTCACTCGCTGCGACAGAGTAGCTCGGCTCGCCTCAAGGTGCGGGTTAGTGGGCCGAACCAGTAGCTTTTCATCAGGCCGATGTCATGCACATTTATTACTTTTGCTTATATTTTGGAAATAAAAGTGCCTGATTAAAAATTAAAATTACATGTAGTTTCCATGTACATATACCCCAAAACATAACATTTGACTAATAAAAGTTTCAAAAATGTTAACCCGATGTACAAAATTTACTATAGTTTTTGAGAAATGTCGATAGTGTTAAAACAACATTTTACTAAAAAAATAACGCGTTTCAAAAAATGTAAGTTAAATTATTTAAAATAGTCAACCATGTACAAAATATGTTCCTGGTGTATACGACAAAGGTACAACGTGTGTGCAAAAATTAGACACTAAGAACAATTTAAATAATAATCATGTAGTTAGAAAACATTAAAATTGTATAGAAAATGTTACCGATATTTCCTAAAAATGTAGGACACACGTGAAAAAATAGAAATAAAAATATATATTAAAAAAACTAGTCGTGCACTTGAAAAAAATAAACATGTATAAAAATTTATACAAAAGTGTACTATGTATATGAAAAAAGTACACATTAAAACATACTCCCTCCGTTCCTAGACATATTTTAGAGTGTAGATTCACTTATTTTGCTTCGTATATAGTCCATATCAAACTCTCTAAAAAGGCTAATATTTAGGAATGGAGGGAGTATATATTGAAACAAATGTTAAACATGTATAAAAAATGTCCCTGTGTATAGAAGAATTGTACATTGTAAAAGAAAAAAAGGTAGATATG